>OX422218.1:205440910-206640910 GCA_949130495.1 Sambucus nigra
TTTACAACTGAAATAAGAATATATAAAACCTTACCCAAAATTTAGGTAGTTCAAATTTGTCGATGTTGAGAACTTCACGAGGTACACATTCATCTTCTCAGGTACAAACATGTATACAAAATAAATGTCGTTGAGAAGACAAATCAGTACGACCTAAAATACATTAGTACCAACAAATATATAATTAACATAGAAACTATTGGCAAATAAGTACTATATTACTTTAATAGAGTAGTTGAAAAGTGATATTTTTGTATCTTTCAAGAATTTGGCTTTGCAACCTCTTCAAGTTGGGCTATCTTATGATCTAGTCATTGCGTTCCAAATGCACCATTACTTCTAATTCATCCCATGAAGAGTAATAATTAACCCTTGTAAATCAAACGAATAAACACTACATCAGTTTATCTTCAACGTTAATCAAATGAAACCCTTAATTTATCTCACAAACTAACATGGTAAGAGTAGACATATAAATTAGTGTTTCTCAGATAACTTTTCAACGCAAATTACAGTTTATGAGAGGAAATACTTAAGAGAAGAATTATAGAAGAAATAACCTATAAAAACCCTAATCAAACAAATAAAATTCCTTCTTTAATTTAATCAAGCCTTAGTAATACAATATTACCCAATAAATTTTGTATGCAGATACTAAAACAACCACGACCCAATTGATATTTCACTCTACAACAAAAAATTTGGACACCAATGAATAAAATAATTTCTTTAACATGAAACAATTAGAACCCAAAAATCATATATCGAAACAGATTAATCCAAAACAAGCACATATATTATTCGATCAATAAGAAATATTAGAAATAAAAAATGTTGAAAACCATATTATTTGCCTTTTTTTAAAACAGATCTAAAGATGCATACGTTTCCCCTGTTTGATTGAATGTGTCGTGAAACCTCAAATTTCTAAGAGCTCGTTTGGGAGTTTTAGAGAGAAGAGAAAGGAAAGGAAAATTTTATTATAAGAGAAAAGAAAAGAAGGGAAAGTTAATAAGAGAGAAAAGAAAAGAAGAGAAGAGAAAGGAGTTCAGGAGAGAAAAGAAAATAATTTTCTTTCTTGCGTTTGGGAGTTTGGGAGGAAAATAATTATTTTAAGAGAAAAAAGGAACAATTCATTAAAAACTTTCCTTTCTCTCCATTTCTTTCCAATTTGGAAAGAAAGTTTTGGAGAGAAAGGAAGAGAAAGTTTTTTAAAAATTTTCCTTTCTTTTCTCTCCTTTTAAACTCCCAAACGAGAGAAAGTCACTTTCTTTCCTACTTAAACTCCCAAACGAAGGAAAGGAAAAACACTTTCTCTTCCTTTCCTTTCTTTTCTCTCCAAAATAGAACTCGCAAACGAGGCCTAAGAGAAACGGTTGATTGTGGTGACGACTAGGTTAAAATAGATGGCAGGTTGATTGTGGAAGCGACAGTTGCATTTGAAGAGAGGAGGCGGTGGGGTTTGAGGAGAGGTGACATCATCGAGAACTCATAGAGAAATTGAAAATGAGAGTCATCATCGAGAACTCATGGAGAGAGAGAGAGAGAGAGAGAGAGAGAGAGAGAGAGAGAGAGAAGGATTTGGTAGAGAAAGACGTAGCTAGCGGGAAATGAAAAAATCTCGATGGCAGCAGGGGAAATGAAAATTGGAAACTCGTTTTTTCTTTTGTTTTATGTCATTTTTTTATTAAACCGTGAATATGCGTGTAAATTGAGCGCTCGACCCCCGAAGTCCGCTCGTTCGGCCCGCTATTTTTGGGCCGAGCTTTATTTGAGTTTGAGCCGAGCCGATCCTGAGCCGAAATTTTAAGCCCGAATTAATTTCGGGCCGAGCTTGAGCCAAACTTTGTCAAGCCTGAATTGGCCCAAAGCCCGAACTTCATATTTATAAATAAATAATTTATATAATATAACATATTTATGTTAACATTGTTTAATTAGGTTTCGTTCTTTTATTTCATTTACTACTTTTTTTTAAAAAAATCATTTGTTACAATCCATTAGATTACATGTGATTTTCAATATTCTGGTTTTATTGTTAATCTCATTATGGGTATTTGATTTAATAATTGCTCAAGTTCCAATAGGCCTTTGGTAGTGATCAAATTGTGCTAAATGTATGAAATTTAATAGGCATTTGTAGGTTCTCACTCTTAATTCCCTTGTTTTAATTTAATACATTTCATAATTATATATTTTATTTCATGAAATATCAATTATATTTTAATGTGTAATTTTGTCCATGATGGAAATACAAGAAAAAAAAAATTAATTCAAACGTTTATAACAAAAAAAATTGAAATCGGGCCCGAAGCCCGTAATATTTGTGAGCCGAGTTCGGGCCTAGGTGGGAAAACATAATTCGGGGCGAGCTCGAGCTTGAGCATGGGTAAGTGAGTTCGGGCCGAGCCTGAGCAACCCCAAGCCCAGCTCACCCAGCCCGATTTACATCCCCAACCGTGAAGAGTGTAAGGTGTTATTTATCACAATTTTATATAATCCAATATAAATTGTATTTTTTTAATCTCAATTTTATTATAAATGTTGAAAAGAATAAACTTTATCCTTAAACAGTTATAATTGATACTATGTAAATGTTATTTATCTCATTTAAACCTTAAGTGAGATAAAGTCAAATTTAAAACTGACATAAATGATTATTTTTCTTGTAGTGAGGGCCTCGGTAGTAGATGCATCCATAATTATCATTTCTTCATCTTGAGTTATTTACTTCAGTTAGGGCATGTTTCCCCTTTTCTATTTACACAGTCAGATATTATGGATTTATTTATTAACTCCTTTCAGTTGTTGGATGACTTTGTTGGATTATTGTATTTGGTATTCACACTAGAAGTGTTTACTCCAATCACATTTATTATTCCATTTATTTTTTATTTCATATGAGATTGTTTTGAATGATGAATGTTTAGATATTCGTTACTTTGGTTCATATTAATTAAAAGATAAAATTTTGATTCAACCCTTTTAAATATTAGGTGGTTAGTGTTAATAATAAAGTTTGCGACAATTATGCACATTCTGAACCAACTAGATATTTCGTTTTAGTTTAATAAAGGACTGATCACCCGGTATTTAATTAGGCGGGGTGTCACAAGTGGTATCAGAGCATCAGGTTCAAGAGTCCTTTAGGATCTGTACGGCTTATTATGCTACCAGCGTAGCTTTCTTTGATATAAAGCCCTGTATTTAGGACTGTTGTATTCATTAATTGCGCATTTTATGTCTTCAGTTATTTGAGATATTTACTGTTGACTTATAAGGATTCTCTCTCATTTTAGATGCCTCCTAGATATGCACAGCGAGCTCCTAAAAATGCCCAGCCCGAGCCCTAGCTAGCTCCAACCCAGGGCATGATAAATGCTGCAAAGGTTGCAGCTATCGTAGCACAGGCAGTAAATGCAGATTTGGCCATAGTGCAGCAGGCCCCAAGCACAAGCGGTGGCCCCAGCACTAGCTCACGCATTCCCTTCTACTTGGGAGCGAGTCATAGATGCCTTCCAGAAGGCACATCCTCCGGAGTTTGCAAGGAGTTCAGATGTTGTAGTAGCAAGCCAGTAGAAGAAGGACATTCAGCGACACTTGAGGATATACGAGTGCACTGAGGTTCACAGGCAGATACTAGATACTTTTAAGCTAGTGGGAGCAGCACTATAGTGGTGGGAGTCTATTACCACTGCTAAAGAGAGAGACAGCATGACTATTCGGGACTTCTGGGTCTGGTTCGACCGTAAATATTTTTCTTTCGCTGTTCAGACTGAGATGAGGCAAAAATTATAAGATCTCAACCAGGAGGGGAAGACCGTTGCGGAGTACGAGGAAGAGTTTACGTGATTGATTAATCTGGTGCCATATGAAGTACCTACTGAGGGGAAGAAATTCAAATGTTTATGGACGGCTTGACTTAGAGGATTCGTTAGCACTAGGGCTGACAATTTTTGACACGATAACCCGTTTATGGTAATAACCCGAAATGATCCGAACTTGACATGATTAGCTTGTATAAATTTAAGAGTACCCAAAACTTATACTCAAATAAAAATCAACGCAACCCAAAAATGACACGGCTAACCCGAATTGCCACCCCTAGTTAGCACCTTTTGGGTAATCTTTCATTAGGTACATATATTGATGTACTTAACGCTGCCCTACTACACTACCAGGATCACCGCTTCCATCTGAATAAAAGCAAACGAGTGGAGGAGTCTAACCACCAGAGCAGCACAAGAGGTAATGGTGCCAGTGGGGCACAACCAGCTCAAGGTCAGTACAGATAAGGTGAGAAAAGTTCCCATCAGGGGGACCCTGCTAAGAGGTTCAGATCAGGTGACTACATGCAGGGTCACAGAGGTTTTATACAGTGCTATCGTGGCCAACAAGGCCAACAGTGCCACGGGAGGGGTGGTAACGACCATAAGGGCCGAGGGAAATAGGGGCAGAGGAGAGGACACTTTTCAGGGAGATGATTTAATTATGGAAACACTGGACACAAACGTCAGGATTGTCCTCAGAGGGATAGAGCCTCGCAACAGTAGTAGGGCGCTCGTCAGGAACCCTAGCGATCGACATTTCCAACCGCCCTCCTAGCACCACCGCAGATACCAGCTTTACCAGTCGTTCCAGCAGTTCCGGTCCAGTAAGGGCAGCTACAGTATGGGCGTGTCTATAACATCCACCAGACCGCGGTTCCCCAGGCTCCACCCATAGTTGAGGGTACTATTTTTATCCAGGGGACTTTGGGGAGAATATTATTTGACACGGGGGCTTCACATAGTTACACGCGCCACGGGGTTATTACACACGGTGGAAAGCACATTTACTAGTGTAGACTCGTCGTTGGGCTATGGGTCATTGATATTCTTTATATGTTGGGGAGTGGGCATAGAGATTGGGAGATTGATCTTACCTGTCGATACGCTTGTCTTAGATGTGCACGAGTATGATGCTATTATCGGGATGGATTGGCTAGTTATGTATAGGGCAATGATTGACTACTATAGTCGTAGTATTGTGTTCGCCATATCGGGTTAGGAGATATTTTTGGTGGCGATGCCTCGTCCGGAGGGGGGTTCGTCCACCCATTTATATTATATAGAGGAGGAGACCTTTAAGGGGGTGGTGATACCACTTTGTTCGATTCCGATTGCTTGTGAGTTTGCTTATGTATTTCAGGACATACCAAGGCCACCGCCCAGTAGGGAGATGGAGTTTGCGATAGATTTGGGGCCAAACACTAGGCCGATAGTCCATGCACCTTATCGTATGGCTCCGACGGAGATGAGGGAGCTACGAGATCAGATCGAGTAATTATTAGGTTTAGGTTTCATCCACAGGAGTACCTCACCTTGGGGTGCTCTCGTACTACTCGTTAAGCAAAGAGATAGGTCGTTACGGTTGTATGTGGACTATCGAGAGTTGAATAAGGCCATGATACGGAATAAGTATTCATTGTCCCGAATCAATAACCTATTCAACTAGTTGATGGGTGCTTCTTATTTCTCGAAGAGGGACTTAAGGTCGGGATACCATCAGTTACGTATCAAAAAGTAGGACGTACCTAAGAATGCCTTCTTGAGGAGATATGGATCCTATCAGAAAATAGGACGTACCTAAGACTGCCTTCTTGACGAGATATGGATCCTATGAGTTAAGGGTTATGCCATTTAGGATAACCAACACACCGACCGTATTTATGGACTTAATGAACAGGGTGTTCAGAGAGTTCTTATATCAATTTTCCATTGTCTTCATTGATGACATCCTGATTTATTCTCGAACTAAGAAGGAGCAAGACGAGCATTTGTGACTAGTTTTGCAAACACTACGTGAGCACGAGTTATATGAAAAATATGAGAAGTGTGGGTTCTGGCTGAGAGAGGTTTAGTTTTTCGGGCACATTGTTTCTGACGAAGGGATGTCCGTAACTCTGGGGAAGGTGTCAGCGGTGAGGGAGTGGGGACATCCCACGATGCCGACAAAAATACGTAGTTTCTTGGGGTTGTCCGGATATTACTGGTAATTTATTCGGGGATTCTCAAAGATAGATGGTCTGTTGAAAAATTTAACTCGCAAAGGGGTGCCATTTATATGGGTTGATGCTTGACAGTTGGCTTTTGATGACGAAAGGACAAGCTGACTTCAGCACCAGTTCTAGCACTTCCCGGGCTGGGGGTAGAATACCTAGTTCATACTGATGTGTTTTTACTAGGGCATGGGGGTGTGCTTTAGCAGGAGTATAAGGCTATAGCTTATGCTTCCCATAAGCTTAAGCCTCACGAGAGGAGTTACCCCACCCATGACTTGGAGTTAGCGACAGTCGTGTTTGCACTTCAAGTATGGAGACATTATCTCTTGGGGGAAAAACTTAGCCTATTCACATATCACGAGTCACTGTAGTACCTGTTCACGTAGTGGGAATTGAATATGAGTCAGTGGAGGTGACTTGAATTTGTTAAGGACTATCAGTTCGACATCCAGTACCACCTGGTAAAGGCTAACGTGGTAGTAGACGCATTGAGCCGTAGGCCAGCAGGTGAGGTGGTCGAGGTGTGGAAGGAAAAATGGAAGGAACTGAAACATCAGGATGCAATTTCCCTCTCATTCATGTCAGTGATGACTGTCACACCTGACATCGTTACTAGGGTAATACAGGCTCAGGCAACAAACTCGTTCTGTCAAGATAAGATTGTGCAGCTTTTAGCCGAGGGGCAGAGTCATATTCTGCGAGCTCAGATGGGGGATTACGCTTCAATGACATACTAGTAGTTCCAGAGGGGGAGGAGTTATGGCATGCGGTGGTGGCAGAGTCGCATGGTTCACGATTTGTGATACATCCCGGAGGGGATAAGATGTACTAGGCTATGAGGCGACAGTACTGGTGGAGTGGAATGAAGAAGGACATCGCCAAGTTTGTTTCGAAATTCTCCACCTACCAACTGGTAAAAGTGGACCATCGAAAACCGCTAGGGCTCCTATAGTCGTTAGAGATCCCTATGTGGAAATAGGAGAGCATTTCCATGGATTTCATCACAGGGCTGCCTACATCGCAGAGGGGTCACGATTCCATATGGGTGATTGTGGATCGATTGACCAAGGTAGCTCATTTTCTACTAGTCCAGAGCGACTATATTACGGGGCAGTGCGCTCAGATATTTATTGCTAAGATAATGAGACTCCATGGGGTGCCCCTTGATATTGTATCCGATCGGGACAAGATTTTTTTATCCATATTTTGGGAGAGCTTCCAGGAGGCCATGGGTACGGAGTTACGATTAATTTTGGCCTATCACTCGCAGACGGATGGGCAAAAAGAGCAGACAAATTAGATGTTAGAGGATATGTTGCAGATGTATATCCTTGATTTTGGCGAGGGTTAGGACCAGTATCTCCCACTGGTGGAGTTTGCTTACAATAACTCCTACCAGTATACTATTGGCATGGGTCCATTTGAGATGCTATATGGTAGACCTTGTCGTTCTCCAACGTGTTGGCTCGAGGTGGGGGACAACAAGTTACTTGGGCCAGAGGTGATCCAGGACACATCGGCTAAGATTGAGTTGATTCGGAGCCGTATTCAGATTGCTCAGGAAAGATAGAAGAGCTACACTGATGCCAAGAGATTCTTCAAGGAGTTCAGTGTGCGGGATCAGGTATTATTACGAGTATCTCCGATGAAGAGGATAATGCGGTTTGGGAAAAAAGGGAAGTTGGCACCGAGATACGTAGGGACATTCCCTATTATTAAGCTGATTGGTCCACTAGCTTACAGACTTGGGTTAATGGAGCACTTGCATAGGATTCATGGTGTGTTCCATATTTCTTCGCTAAGGAGATAACTTCGGGATGACTTGGCCCACACTCATATAGCTTTAGAGGATATTAACCTACAACCCAATAGTTCCTACGAGGAGGGGCCAATTGCTATCCTAGATCGTAACAAGAGGAAATTGAGGTCAAAGATAGTGTCGTTAGTACGTGTTTAGTGGCGGCATCATAATATCGAGGAGTCTACCTCAGAGCGCGAGGATGAGATGCGCAACAATTATCTAGAGTTGTTCCTACCAAATATACTTTTATTTTTACTCTTTTTCAAATTTTGGGATGAAATTTCGTTATGAGGGGGGAAGTATGTAATACCCCGTATTTTTGAAAGATTTTATATTAATTATGGGATTAATTTATTTAAATGGTAAATTTATTTATAATTAATTCGAATTTAATAAAATAATTACTAGCGTGATGAGAGTTAATATTTATTGGAAAGAATTATGTTGAATATTACTTAGTGAGTAAAGTAATATATGATTATGAAAATATTAAAGTTGTCGCGTGTGAAAAATACGATAGTTGTGAAAATTAAGTTGGGACACGAATGTCAGTCGTGTCGGGATTTAATTAATGAAAATAAAAGAAAATTATTTATAAGTCATTCATACGGTCGTTTCGAGTGCGCCATTTTATCCGGAAGTGTCGAGATAGTCAGAAAAGTCTACTCGGAGGTTTAGTTTGGGTTCAAGGGCAGTTTTAGGCCGAATCGGCATTAAGGGAGGGGGTTTTGGTAATTCTTATTTTTGGAGTTAAATAAAGGACAAAAATTAGAGAAATAAAAGATCTCCTGTGTGGGTTAGAATAGGTTATCAGCCGTGAGAAACAGTGAGACACAGAGAGAGACCAAAAAGCGGAGAACACGAAGAGAATATCTAGGGAAGAGCCACCACGAAAGCACCTTTTCCACCACCGAGACCACCATCGTGTAGATGAAAGAATGAGGGCCGCAATCATACTAACAACACCAAAGGATTAGACCATTTTTCGTAAGGCAACTGTTTCATTCTTGCTTTCTTTTTGCATTAAATATGTTCATGTTAGTGTAGTTATTGAACCCCCCTTGAATTACATGAAAATTGATGAAAAATTTATGATTACAGGATATATTAGGGATGATTTGACACGGAGATTAATTATTCATGGAGTGAGTATAATATCCTCGAATTTATGATTATATCTAGAATTAGAAGGTTTAATTTGAAAATTTATGAATTAGTGTTCTATGAATCTGAATTTGGGGATTTTGGAATTAAGGGTTAATTATTCAAGATTTAATGCTTCTATGATAGTAGAAGCCATCCCTTCATGTGGAAATATAGATTGGAATCGACTGGGGGGAGTTTGGGACTGAACTCTAGAGGTTTTTAGGGTGTTAATGGATGGAAAATGCAGTAGGTAGAGGTTCGAAATGATACAGTGTAATCTCGTTCGAACGAGATTGGATCTCGTTCTAACGAGATGGCCTGTCGCGGGAGATAGCTTCTGGTTCGAACGACATTCTCAGTTTCTAGTAATTTTCTTCTGCTTCAAATCTGGGTAGCATATTTATCTAGAGTGATGATAAGTAGTATGAACTGGATTTCAGGTTAGTGCGGGATCATTGGTAAATAAAATGGGTATAATACTTTATGATAATTAGAGCGATGAGCTATCCCTGGAAATTACGAGCAAGAGAGTATTCGTAATTTAGTAAGTATAATGCAAGTAGTAACAAGAATAATACTAAATATAAATTAAATATTTGGGTTGTATGCATACCTAATGAACTTGATAGGTCGCTTGAATGCCTATAGTGATATTTACTATGTGTATGACATACCTCCCATACTTGTTATCACGGAAGATTTTGAAAAGGGGATAGTCTTATTTTGAGGAGCGTTCAGCGGGATATTTGACTTATGCCTCATAGAATGGAACCTAGGTACTGGATATTTGTGAGAATGATAGTGATGGCGGTCATATGTGTGTGTGTAGGTATATGCGTAGCCCATAGGCTTGCAACTATGTTCGCCTCCAATATGTGCGATTTGTAATTTATGGTTCATGGGAGATTCTGAACCCATTGTCCTTATTCAGTACGAGATGTACCAGGACTTAATAGCAGAGTATGAGGGCACAGTAGCTAAGCCTATAGGTTCCTTTTTAGTATATATATATATATATATATATATATATATATATATATATATATATATATATATATATATATATATATATATATATATATATATATATATATATATATAAAATTTCTTGGGACTGAACTGTGGAGTTTTTTAGGGTGTTAATGGATGGAAAATACAGTAGGTAGAGGTTAGGAATGATACAGCGTAATCTCGTTCGAACGAGATTGGATATCGTTCTAACGAGATGGCCTGTCGCGGGAGATAACTTCTGGTTCGAACGACATTCTCAGTTTCTGGAAATTCGCTTTTGGTTCAAATCTAGGTAGCATGTTTATCTAGAGTGATGATTAGCAGTATTAACTGGATTTCAGGTTAGTGCATGATCATTGGGAAATAAAATGGGTATAATACTTTATGATAATTGGAGCGATAAGCTATTCCAGGAAATTACGAGCGAGAGAGTATTCGTAATTTAGTAAGTATAATGCAAGTAGTAACGAGAGTAATACTACGTATAAATTAAATATTTGGGTTGTGTGCATACTTAATGAACTTGATAGGTTGCTTGAATGCCTATAGTGATATTTCTTTTATGTGTACGACATACCTACCATAATTACTATCACAGGAGGTTTTGAAAAGGGGATAGTCCTATCTTAAGGAGCCTTCGGGGGGATATTTGACTTGTGCCGCAGAGCATGGAACCTAGGTACGGGCTATCTGTGAGAATGATAGTGATGACGGTCATATGGGTGTGTAGGTATGTACGTAGCCCATAGGCGTGAAACTATGTTCGCCTAAAATATGTGTGATTTGTAATTTATGGTTCGTGGGAGATTCCGAACCAATTGTCCTTATTCAGTGCGAGATGTACCGAGACTTGACAGTAGAGTATGAGGGCAAAGTAGCTGAGTTTAGAGGTTAATTTTTAGTATATGTATATATATATACCTGTAATGTTACTTACTGTGTGGTAGTATGTGGTTAAGAAATATAATGAAAATTCCGGACTAACTTAAGTAGATGAATACTTAACTTGATTTATGAATAGTTCCCAAATTAAGATAATAGTCGTAAATATATTGAACATGGTATTGCATGGGATATACAGGTTGGTATTGCGGGTAGTAGTCGGAAGAATTATGTCTACATTCTAGTTAGGCGTAATAGAATATTTAGAATGGCTTTAGATGTGCATTAGGCGTGCACATTCATTAGAGGTGAAAATCTCAAGTGAGTGCTCGAAAAGTTAACATGCACATAATATTTTTCTTTACTGTAATTTTTAAATACTTGTTAAAAAATTTATATACTTTACACTCGGGCTCCGACCCGTTTATTTCACATCTCTATCCTTTTGTCAAATTATTTAGGTGCCCAGCCACAGGGACACCATGCATAGGAGTTCCATTCATTTGACGTGATGTAGCTGTGACGCCTCCATGATTATCATTTCTTCATCTTGAGTTACTTACTTCAGTTAGGGCATGTTGCCCCTTTCTATTTACACAGTCATGGATTATGGATTTATTTATTTACTCCTTTCAGTTGTTGAGTTAATTTTTTGGATTATAGTATTTGGTATTCAAGATAGAAGTGTTTACTCCAGTCATATTTATTATTCCATGTATTTTATTTCATATGAGATTATTTTGAATGGTGAATGTTTAAATAGTCGTTAATTTGGTTCATATTAATTAAAAGATAGAATTTTGAGCTCAGATATAGGCTTACGCTTTAATGGAGACTAGTAGTTCCAGAGGGGGAGGATTTACGACATGCGGTGATGGCAGAGTCGCAAGGTCCATAATTTGCGATACATCCCGGATGGGATAAGATGTATCAGGATATGAGGCAACACTACTGGTGGAGTGGAATAAAGAAGGACATTACCGAGTTTATTTCTAAATGAGCCACTTGTTAGCTAGTAAAAGTGGACCACCAGAGACTGCTAGGGCTCCTACAGCCGTTAGAGATCCCTATATGGAAATGGAAGAGAATTTCCATAGATTTAATCACAGGGATGCCTACATAGCAGAGGGGTCACGATTCTATATGGCTAATTGTGGATCGATTGACCAAGGTAGCTCATTTTCTACGAGTCCGGACCGACTATATTATGGAGCGGTACGCTCAGATCTTTATTACCGAGATAGTGAGACTCCATGGAGTGCCCCTTGATATTGTGTTCGATCGGGATAAGATTTTTGTGTCCAAATTTTAAAAGAGGTTCTAGGAGGCCATGGGTACGGAGTTACAATTGAGTTCGGCCTATCACCCGCAGATGGATGGGCAGACAGAACGAACAAATCAGATGTTAGAGGATATGTATCCTTGATTTTGGCGGGGATGGGAGCAGTACCTCCCATTGGTGGAGTGATTACAACAACTCCTCCCAATTTACTATTGACATGGCTCTATTTGAGGCGCTATATGTTAGACCTTATCGTTCTACAGCGTGTTAGCTCGAGGTGGAGGATAATAAGTTACTTGGTCCAGAGGTGATCTAGGACACCTCGGCTAATATTGAGTTGATTCGGAGTCGTATTCGATTTCTCAGGATAGACAGAAGAGCTACGCCGATGCCAAGAGATTGTTCAGGGAGTTCAGTGTGGGGGATCAGGTATTATTACGAGTATCTCCTATAAAGAGGATAATGCGGTTTGGGAAAAAAGAGAAGTTCGCATCGAGATACGTAGGGTCATTCCCTAATAGTGAGCGAATTGGGCTAGTAGCTTACAGACTTGGGTTAGCAGAGCACTTGCATAGGATTCTTGACGTGTTCCATATTTCTTCGCTGAGGAGATATCTTTAGGATGACTTGGACCACACTCATATTGCTTTAGATAAGATTGACCTACAGCCCGATAGTTCCTACGAGGAGGGGGTAGTTGCTATCCTAGACCGTAGCGAGAGGAAATTGAGGTCAAAGGTAGTGTCGTTAGTACGTGTTCAGTAGCGGCATCATAATATCGAGGAGTATACTAGGTAGCGCGATAATGAGATGCACGATACATATCCAGAGTTGTTCCTACTAAGTATACCTTTATTTTTACTCTTTTTCGAATTTAGGGATGAAATTCCGTTATTAGGGGGGAATTATATAATACCCCGTATATTTGAAAGATTTTATTTCTATTATGGGATTAAGTAATTTAAATGGAAAATTTATTTATAATTAATCCGAATTTAATTAAATAATTACTAACCTGATGATAGTTAGTATTTATTGGTAAGAATTATGTTGAATATTACTTAGTGAGTAAAGTAATAGATGATAATGAAAATATTAAAGTTGTTGTGAGTGGAAAATACAACGGTTATGGAAATTAAGTTGGGACACGTGTGTCAGTCCTGTCGGGATTTAATTAATGGAAATAAAAGTAAATTATTTATAGGTCATTCATATGGTTGTTTCGAGTGCTCCAATGTGTCCTAAAGGGTCGAGATAGTCAGAAAAGTCTACCCGGAGGTTTAGCTTGGGTTCCGGGGAAGTTTTAGGCCGAACCGGTATTTCGGGAGGGCGTTTTGGTAATTCTTATTTTTGGAGTAAAATAAAGGATGAAGATTAGAGAAATAAAATATCTCCTATGTGGGTTAGAATAGGTTATCAGCTGTGAGAAAGAGTGAGACACAGAGAGAGACCAAAAAGGGGAGAAGAGGAAGAGAAGTTCTAAGGAAGAGCCACCACGAGTGCAACTTTTCTACCACCGAGACCACCATCGTGTAGATCGGAGAACGAGGATCACAATTATACCAATAACACTAAAGGATTAGACCATTTTCCGTAAGGCAAGTGTTTAATTATTCCTTTCTTTTATCATTAAATATGTTCATGTTAGTGTAAGTAGTGAACCCCCTTGAATTACATGTAAATTGATGAAAAATTTATGATTAAAGGATAGGGTTGATTTGACACAGAGATTAATTGTTCATGTAGTGAGTAGAATAACCTTGAATTTATGATGATAATTGATGATTAAATCTAGGATTAGAAGGTTTAATTTGAAAATTTATGAATTAGGGTTCTATGAATCTGAATTTGGGGATTTTGGAATTAAGGGTTAATTATTAAATATTTAATGCTATTGGGATAGTATAAATCATCTTTTCATGTGGAAATATAGATTGGTATCGACTCGTGGGAGTTTGGGACTGAATTGTAGAGGTTTTTAGGGTGTTAATGGATGGAAAACGCAGCAGGTAGAGGTTGGGAACGATACAGCGTAATCTTGTTCGAATGAGATTGGATCTCGTTCTAACGAGATGGCCTGTCGCGCGATATAGCTTTCTGGTTCGAATGACATTCTCAGTTTCTGGAAATTTTCTTCTTCTTGAAATCTAGGTAGCATGTTTATCTAGAGTGATTATTAGCAGTGTGAACTGGATTTCAGGTTAGTGCGTGATCATTGGGAAATAAAATGGGTATAATACTTTATGATAATTGGAGCGATGAGATATTCCAAGAAATTACGAGCGAGAGAGTATTCGTAACTTAGTAAGTATAATGCAAGTAGTAACGAGAGTAATACTATGTATAAATTAAATATTTGGGTTGTGTGCATACCTAATGAACTTGATAGGTTGCTTGAATGCCTATAGTGATATTTACTATGTGTATGACATACCTACCATACTTACTATCACGAGAAGTTTTGAAAAGGGGATAGTCCTATCTTGAGGAGCCTTCGGGGGGATATTTGACTTGTGCCTCAGATCATGGAACCTAGGTACGGGAAATCTGTGAGAATGATAGTGATGACGATCATATGGGTGTGTAGGTATGTACGTAGCCCATAGGCTTGGAACTATGTTCGCCTCCAATATGTGTGATTTGTAACTTATGGTTCGTGGGAGATTCCGAACCAATTATCCTTATTCAGTGCGAGATGTACCGGGACTTGACAGCAGAGTATGAGGGCAAAGTAGCTGAGCCTAGATGTTCCTTTTTAGTGTGTATATATATATATATACACACACACACACACATACATGTAATGTTACTTACTGTGTGGTAATATGTGGTTAAGAAATATAATGAAAATTCAGGAATAACTTAAGTAGGTGAATACTTAACTTGATTTATGAATACTTTCCAAATTGAGATACTAGTTGTAAAAACATCTAACATGTTATTGCATGGGATATACAGGTTGGTATTACGGGTAGCAATTTGAAGGATTATGTCTACAGTCTAGTTAGTCATAATTGAATAATTATAATGGGTTTTGAGGTGCATTAGGTGTGAACATTAGTTGAGAGGTGAGAATCTCAAGTGAGTGGTAGAAAAGATAATATGCACATAATATTTTGCTTTACTGCAATTTTTAAATACTTGCTAAAAAATTTATATACTTTACACTCGGGCTCTGACCCGTTTATTGCAAATCTCTTTCCTTTTGTCAAATTATTTAGGTGCCCAGCCACAGGGACACCATGCATAGGAGTTCCATTCATTTGACGTGTTGTAGCTGCTGTGGAAGTTACAGGGCCTCAGTAGTAGACGTCTCCATGATTATCATTTCTTCATCTTGAGTTACTTACTTCAGTTAGGTCATGTTTCCCCTTTATATTTACACAGTCACAGATTATGGATTTATTTATTTACTCCTTTCAGTTGTTGGATTACTTTGTTGGATTATTGTATTTGGTATTCAGGATAGAAGTGTTTACTCCAATCACATTTATTATTCCATTTATTTTTATTTCATATGTGATTGTTTTGAATGGTGAATGTTTAAATAGTCGTAAATTTGGTTCATATTAATTAAAAGATAGAATTTTGACATCAACCCTTTTAACTATTAGGTCTTTAGTGTTAATAATAAAGTTTGCGACAATGATGCACATTCTGAACCAACTGAATATTATGATTTAATTTAATAAATGACTTATCACCTGGTATTTAATTAGGCGGGGTGTCATAATGAATTATGACCCAAACACTCAAATATGTTCAAGAAGTTATAATTGATCGCAAGACTTTATCAAACTAAGCTTTAGCCTCAAGTGACAAATAAAGTGAACTTCCATGAGAAAATAAGTCCACTGCACACAAGCCTAAAATATTGATGATTCTACAAATCAATAGAGTCATGAAAAAATAATCATACAAAAGATTCATTTTACAAACCTGTTGATCTTCAACTAAACTCCCTCAAAAGATAAACAAATCTCATATTTTCTTTTCTTTTTTTTTTATTGTTTTGAAGTTATTTCTTTTGAATGATCAAACATTAATCTAAACTATGTTGGCCCCTTCTTCATAGTTTTTTTTAATGCCTTTAATACTTTTTATTTGGCTCTTACCAATGGTGGCCTTCACTCAAAGTCTTTGTCTCTCACGGCCTTTTCCCATGGACACTCATATTTTTTCAATACTAATAAAATATTCTCATGGAAAACGGTTCTTATATGCAAAAATCTCCCATAGTCACAAAAACATGTAGATGAAAAAATTGATGGGAGAACATCTCACAAAGCTCAAATATACATATGAAGTTAATATTCAAAAAGCTCGTGCATGTGTGTGGAGGCATATACAAAGTCGAATCCATCAAGTAAATCAAGTTCGAAGCAACACCATGTAAGCATACTAAGAGAAATCTAAGTGTATATAATCATAACCAAATGTTCTAACCACATGGAAAGAACGAAGTGAATTGGATTCAAACACACCAATATGCCATACCAAATGTGTAAAATTAAAATAGACAAAAAAATCTTTTTGTATTTTTTAAAAAATTTATCAAAAAAAAATCTTTTTGTATTACTTCTAATTTGACTCAATAAAAGAAAAATATAATACAAAAGATACACCTGTCATAACACTAGAAAACATATATCATGAAGTACAACTATAGTACGACAAACAAAATCATGCCCGCAATCACCCATAAGATATAGCATGTAAATCCTCATGTGCAAACATGTGAGAATCAACCAGTCTATCATTTAGCTCCTCTATCAAAGATTTCCTAACCCAAATAGATGTATACTTAACTCGTCCAGATTTGGGAACCAGAGAAACACTAGACTTAAACTTCCCAAGGTCTTTTCTAAGATAATAGCAAAACTGCCTAAGGTGATATTTCCTACTACAGTGTGCACAAACGCGATAGGAAACAGCACCTTCGAGTTGACATTTTTTAACACTTTGGGATGTAGTTGGCCCTCTAAAACAAACAATGGTCTTGGCTTGGACACCAGAAGCATTAGAGACATGGGATCTAGTACCATCACTACTAAAACTACTCGAGTATTTTAAATCATCTTTTAACTTCAAAATTTTAAATTTAAGTAAAGAATTTGACTCTTCAAGCTTTGGGGAATCCTTCGTTAAATTTTCAATCATTCCTAGAAGGTTATATCGCTCTTACTCAATACAAGCGAATGTATCCCTAAGAGTCTTCTCACGTGCCTTATAATCATTAATTAAATTATTATTATCCTTAATGGAACAATCACAAACCCTATAAATTTAAGAGTCTTCTAATTCTTTCTCTAAAACTCAGACTCCATCATCACTATTTTTCTTGGACAACTCTAATTTTTTAAACTCAAGATCCATGTCCACTAGATTCTCACAAAAGAAATATCTTTGAGTTTGAACAGTTTGCAAAAGTTCCATTGCGGCTTTAAAATGAAAATATTCTTTTTCAAGAATTTTAATTCTTTTAGAAAACATCAAATTCAAATGATTTAAGTCATCAAAACTATGTGAACCCATCGAAAGAAAAACAAATAAAGACAACACAAGAAAGATGAATGAACAACCACCCTAAAATAGGACTAAGCAGGGATCTAACATGATAACTAGGTGCAACCTGCTCTTATACCACTTTAAGAGTGCGCTTTCTCAATCTTAATGAAATATTTATATAACTAAAAGTCCACCAAACACAAATCAAAATTTATCCTTTTACCCTAAGATGTGCATTTAGGTGATAAAGTAAATAATGCAATCAACAAAGGCAAAGTTTGAGGAAAAATCCCTTACAGTCAGAACCTTTTTAATTTTAGCACTTTAGCAATATTACATGATAGTTGATTTACAAACTACTTGGTACCAGTCGCAAGTATAACACACGAGTCTTCGCAAATCTCTAAAGAATACTACTTGTTTCCAAGCAGTCCACATATGGCCTTCCACCCTCAGTATCAACCGATCAGCCTTTGTCTTTAACAATAATCCCTTCAAGAATCACAATGACCAGCAGTAAAGATGATGTCTTCATAAGAGTAGTGTACGTAAGGATAAAAAATATCTAGGGTTAAACTGATTCGCACAAATATATATATTGGGGTTGTGTTTTGTGAATCAAAAGAGTTTTCTAAACTCAAAAGGTTGAAAACTTTTACAAAGGATATACAGAAATCATTCTGGAAAAAGTCTTAACAAAAATAAACACGAAATAAATATTTATAAAGTAAACACAAAATTTGAGGCGGCGTAACTCGTTCAAGCAAAAATGAGGATCGTTCGAACAATAATAGCAGTTCGTTTTAACAAAATTGGATCTCGTTCAAACAACCTTGCCATCTCGTTTGATTAGGCTTCAAATGACCTTTAAATGATGTCATACAGTACAACAATACGCCCTCATTAGATGCTCGTTAGATATAGATATCGAACGACCTTCGAATGACTTATACATCTCGTTTGAATGAGAATGCCTTCTCATTTGAACAAGGCAAAAGATTTTTGGAAAAAAAAAATTAACACAAAAAATGTCTCATATTTTTTAAAACAAAAAATCATGTTTCAGATTTAATAAAAATAAAACATCCCAAAATAAATTTAATTAGTAAATTTAAATTCCTAAAAGATTTATGCCTTCATAAAGTGGAGAACCATTGAACTTGGAGATGTTGGAGAATCGATTCTTCGTGACGGCTAGAATCGAAGTGTAATGGGATACGCCAAAATCTATGTAAGCCTAATCTATGAGCAAATGATAAAAATTATGCTCTTACAAATACCATTACCACTAACCGTGTTTTGGAGTTGATTCACATGGATCTTATGGGTCGTACTCTCTCAAAGAGTTTAGGTGGTGAGGGATTCATTCTCGTGATGGTCGATGACTTTTCTAAATACTCTATCATGGGATTTCTTAGAGAAAAGTCCGATGCAATTGATTTCCTAGCAACCAAGTGTCGTGTCCTATAAAACCAACACGATTTCACTATTAATCGGATGTGTAGTGACAACGACACTGAATTTAAATAAGCCAAAGTGGATAGATATTGTGATAGAGTGTGCATCAAACATAAGTTTTTAGTCATTCGTACTCCTCAACAAAATGGGATAGTTGAGAGGAAGATCCACACGATATAAGAGATGGTTAAATCCATGCTTATTGGGAGAAACGGGCCTAGACTCTTTTGGGTAGAGGCAGAAAGTACCGCATGCCATATGATGAATAAGGTATATCTTCGTCCGCACACGCTACACATTCCATATGAGTTGTGGCTAGGGAAGAAGCCCAACCTACAATATTTTCATGTCTTTATGAGTACTTTCTATACCTTGAGAGATAGAGAACACTTCGAAAAGTTTAACTCTCGAAGCGATGAGGTGATATTTTTAGGATATTCATCGACAAGTAGGGCTTATAAGGTTTTTAACCTTGCAAGATCTAAGGTTATGGAGTCAATCAACATCGTGATTAGAGATGACGAGCCTCTGATGTCTATTGCTCCTAGACCTTAATGTGAGGGTGATGCATCCTCTGGTGATAATCCCATCCTTTCTCATACTACCCGTTTAGACACCACTCTTAATTTAGAGGATACACCGTCTTGGTTTCGAAAGAGTCATAACCCTTCTGTTATACTTAATGATCCTACACTAGGTGTCAAGACTCGTTCTCAACTCGAGAATGTGGTTAACTATCTTTTCTACACCTTCGTAGTCGATCCTAAAAATGCAAAAGAAACACTCAAGGATTAGCACTGGATATCCACTATGCAAGATGAGTTGCTTTAATTTTGCAAGAACAATGTCTGGAAGTTAGTCCCCCGACCTAGAGAGACATATGTGATAGGTAACAAGTGTATTTACAAGAATAAGATGGATGAGAATGGTACTATAGTTCACAATAAGGCTAGGTTGGTCGCTCAAGGCTACACACATATTAAGGGAGTAGACTTTAATGAGACATTCGCTCCTATTTCTAGGCTTGAGTTCGTTCTCTTACTACTCTCCATATCATGTCATCTACATTTTAATTTATATCAAATGGATGTTAAGAGTGCCCTTCCGAATGGCATTCTATAGAAGGAGGTTTACATGGAATAACCAAAGGTGTTTAAAGACCCTAAGCACCCGAGACACGTCTATTATCTTATGAAGACCTTGTATGTTTCGAAGCAAGAACCTCGTGCTTGGTAAGAAAGGCTAACTTCCTGTCTCTTAGATTATGGCTTCAAGGGAGGGGAGTAGATAAGACGTTGTTTGTGAGGAGTGAGAGTGGTGTTCTCTTAGTTGCCCAAGTCTATGTGGATGACATAGTATTTGGATCCACGTGCTCCCGACATGCTCACACTTTTAAGGAGGAGATTAAGAGAAAATTTGAGATGATCATGGTTGGTGAGCTTACATTCTTCCTAGGTCTCTAGGTTTTTCAGCTTGTCAATGGGATATTCATATATCAATCCAAATATGAAAGGAATATAGTGAAGAACTTCGGGTTAGACTCCGCTAAGCACTCATGCACCCCTATGAGTACATTGACGAAGCTTAGCAAAGACACTTTAGGCAATGACGTTGTGGCCATCCTCGATCCTTGTGGAGGGAGAGATGGAGAAGAGGGTATCTTCAATGTCGAGAGGATCTTAGTCCCGCATATCCCTCTCGGGAGCACTTCGGCCGGCGTCGGTAATGAGGTAAAAAATGTAGAGAGATGGAGTCGCCAGTCCATTTTACTCAAAACAGACAAAGGAAAAGGGAGTGATCCCGAAAGACAGCATCCAAAGACATAATGAAACATAAAAAACCAAAATTATTCTAAAAGGGTCCGGAGGCTAAGTGACAAAATGGGAAGGTGTTAGGCATCCATTCCGCCCTTACGATCTCTCATGGGTTATTGCTATTTTCCTTTATTTCCCCGTGATATGTGTGCATGTGTATATGTAGTGGAGATAGGAATCATCGACTTGTATCATAGAGGAGATAAAGAGAGTCATCCATAGGAATTTTCCCAAAAGTAATATTAGAAAATAGGATATACGCAATTATCCTAGCGTAGATCGTTATAATGGAACGATAACACATATGGAATAATACGCAACTAGGAACAAATATATGTATATGTAAACATATATAATCTAAAAGAGTTAAGTTCAAAGAATATATAAACATAGAAAAAAGTAGGAATAGGACTCGAGTCTCGAGTTTTATCCCGAGACGCCTACGTAGCCTATAGAGGCATCAAAGTCCACATAGTTCGTATGCAAAATGAAGGATGGGATTTATCCCATAAATCCAACCAGGGACTTCTCTTATATGTGTGTGTGTCTGTGTGTGTGTGTGTGTGTGTGTGTGTTTTAATTGTGAGAAAAGTGTGAGAAAAATGTGAGAATTCCCGTTTGGAATTTATGAGAAAATTCACTTTTTCTTATTTTTTGGGTTTTATTTATGTGAAAATAAGAGATGTACAATAATACTAGATAAAAAGTATATTAGGATATATGAGATGAGAGAATAAAAGTGCTAAGTAATAAAAGAAGTTAATGCAAATTTGGGAGAATTGAAGAGAGAGTTGAGAAAGTTGGACCTTCTTGTAGATCTTGAGCTGGATTTTGAATGTTAGAGAGAATCCCTTGCACTTGAGTGATGATGGAGGGTATTTAATTCACCTAGTTTGATGAAAAATATGATGAAAGGTGAAAGATGGAAAGGGATTTGGATGGGGAAATCACGTTGACTTCGAGAGAGATTTTCTGAGCTCGCTGAGAGTGATGGATTTCAGATCTTGTATCCCCTTGCAATGAGGTGAGGCCCTCATTTTTATAGGCCCAGGGAATTTTCGATCGACATAGTCCTAGACCTGCCAATCGACAGGTGTTTTTAGGCACACTACCGATAGGCAAGGTTTAGAACCTGTCGTTTAGCAGTCTCTTTCAGGCACTGTTCTAAAAAACCCGCCTAGGCACGCCTAGGCTTAAGGCTTGGGAGAAACGCCTCGCCTTACGATTTTCACGCCTTATTCTTGGTAAAACCCTTAAAGTGTACTTTTTTCTAAAAACAACAATGATTTAGTAAAACGATGTCGCCTTTTAAAAAATTTGTTTACAAATCGGACCATTATCTCATCCAAAGTAATCAAATAGTATTTTAATTTGCATATATTCAGACATATTTTTATGATATGTGTATTTTTTGTATTTTAATAGCCATGTTATGGTTAAAAAATATTAAAATATATTAAGAAGGCTTAAACGCCTTTTCACGTCTTTTTACGACTAGGCCCGCCTAGGCTTCTAAGGCTTAAGGCTTAGCCTCCACGCCTCAATCACGCCCTGCGTTTTTTAGAACCTTGCTTTCAGGTTCCTTCAAAAAATCAATCGTAGAGAGAAAATCGTTGATCCAAATCCCGCACGAGACAAACCATTGGAAAGGTACCCCAGAGACCTTCAAAAATATTTGGACTACTCTCGGGTCCGGGAGTTAACTTTGGGTCAAATGTGGCTCAGAAGCGTTTGTCGATCCTTTATATGGGGGATCGTCGAACGCAAATGGATCGTTCGTCCTCATGGTAAGTCAGAATAGCGCACGGGATGGACCATTAGAAAGATTAGGAGATGTTCTTCGACATTCCAAAGCGTTTAACTCAGTTTGGGAAGTTGACTTTGGTCAACCGGGGACTGAAAGCATTCGGTGACCTTTCAAAATAAAATAAATCGTTCATTCGTACCGTAAGTCAGAATTGTGCACGGGGTGGATCATTGGAAAAGGATTTCAGTGCCTTTTGAAGATTCATTTAGTCTCGATCGAGATGAAAAGTTGACTTTGGTCAAACGGAGCCTAGCAGCGTTCGATGGCCTCTTGATCAAGTTTTGTGGGGAAACGGGTCGTTCGTCCGCACCGTAAGTCAGAATCATGCACGAGACGGACCGTTAGAAAGGGGTTTCATTGCACTTTGAATATTCATTGAGTCTCGATCGAGATGAAGAGTTTGAATTTTAGTGAAACGAAGCTTGGGAGTGCCCGATGGCCTCTGGGTCAGTACTCAAGGAATGACTTAGGTTTGTAGTGATGAAGGGAGGTGTTAGGGGCCTAAGGAGAGGTTAAGGGGTGCTATAATAGGGTGTATACAGACCCCTCGATGGGTGAGTTTGGAAAAAATAATAGCCGTCGAATAGACCCCGCATGATGCCTTCTAAAGAGTATGACCAATTCATAAGGTCGAGGCCGATTATGAGGGCTTGAAGACGCGGGTGATCGATTCTGTGGGTCGAAGCCAATTCTGAGGGCTTAAAGATGAGGGTGACCGATTCTATGGGTCGAAGCCAATTCTGAGGGCTTAAGGATGAGGGTGACCGATTCTGCAGGTCGAAGCCAATTCTGAGGATTTAAATTGAGATGACCAATTATGTGGGTCGAAGCCAATTCTGAGGGCTTAAATTAAGATAACCAATTCTACGGGTCGAAGCTAATTATGAAGGCTTAAGTTGAGATGACCAATTCTGCAGGTCGAAGCTAATTCTGAGGGCTTAAGTTGAGATGACCGATTCTGCGGGTCGAAGCCAATTCTGAGGGCTTAAATTGAGATGACCAATTTTGCGGATCGAAGCCAATTCCGAGGGCTTAAGTTTAGATAACCAATTTTGCGGGTCGAAGCCAATTCTAAGGGATTAAGTTGAGATGACCAATTCTGCGGGTCGAAGCCAATTCTGAGGGCTTAAGTTGAGATGACCAATTATGTGGGTCGAAGCCAATTCTATAGGCTTAAATTGAGATGACCAATTCTGCGGGTCGAAGCCAATTATGAGGGCCTAAGTTGAGATGTTCTCGAGGAACTCTACCGGGGAAATTACCTCATGATTTTGATTTGAGTTGTGGAGCCAATTGCTGGGGAAATCCTCATATCTTTTGGAGATTTTGTAGGGTATTAGCCATTCTAATGCTATAAATTCCACTGAGGAAGTGATTAGGTGGTCCAGGGTTTGGACGTATTGTTCGAGAAAATCTGAGACCTTTGGGGAATTTGGGATACTTTAGAGGTCCTCTGAGGATGTTGTCGGGAGGAGATTAACTCGGTTTTTTAGAGTTTCGATGGGGAAATAGGGGTTTCGCTTGAGGGAGTGAAATTTTCTTGGTGAAAATGTTCTAAATCCCCCCGAAATTTTTAGGAATTTTCTGAGGATTTTTTAGGGTTTTCTGATATTTTTTGGGAGTTTCTGCACGAAAATTTAAGGGGATGTCGGTTGACATGGTGTGGAAGGTGCCATTCGGCAGTGGCACGGACTTTTGGACTGCCTCGAGAAGATAAAGGGTCAGTGCTGATCGGTAGGTGGGGGTGCAGTGACAATCGATATGACCCTTGGCATCCTATAAAAAGGGGCGGGTTCCACTCATTTTCACAGCTTCTGGCCTTCTCTCTTTCTGCTATTTTCTTATGTGAATCATTATAGCATTCCACAATCTAAAAAATGGTCGCTTTTATGAGCACTGCAATACACCGGGAGTGGTTGGCTGTTGACGACTGGGCGAACGTGGAATGGACGGCCAGGGCACCTCTTGCTTTGGGGAGTGAGAACTTTTTTTATGCCTTCGAGCCAGTTGCGGATGAGGGGACTTTACTGCGGGAGTCGTTGTGTTATCTCTCTTCGAGGCTGGTGAACCCTGGTGGTTATGTAAGTAAAATGACTTTTGGCATTCTTTTTTTTAATAATTTGCATTTTTCTTAGATTTTGACAAGGTTTTTCTTTGACAGTCAGATGTTTCTTTGTCAACCATGCGTGCCCGCGGGACGACGAGGCTTAGCGATATCTGGGAGCACATTCCACCTGTGGTGCATTGGGTGGTATCGTCAGCATGCTTTGGGAGGTTGGTGTCTGTGTTGGATGAGACGCCTCGTTTGACGACGGTTTTATGCCCTCTGGGGGAGAGGTGGTGGGACATTATCCACACCTTCCATTTTGGTTTTGGGGAGATGACCGTGACTCCCATAGACATGCAGTATCTGCTAGGCTAGATTGTGAGGGGGAGCAGATAGAGGTGGATCACTCTTTGCAGGTGAGGCCGGAGGCGGTGCGACGGCGCTTAGTGATGTGGGAAGATAGTATCTAGGGATTCTATCTGGTTGTCCTTGGTGAGGGATGTTTTGTTGGGTAGGGTGATTGATGCAGAGGGTGGGCTGCAGGTGAGACAGATGTCCCGGTTGTTTATTTTGCTAGTGCTGGGGGGATTTTTGGTGGCGTCGAGCGGCGACATTATCCATTTATAGTTTCTACCATACTTGAGGATATTTTCGAACATCCCTCTCTATAATTGGGGAAGCCTGACTTTGGCATACCCTTTATTTTTCTCTGGATACATTCAGCCGGTGCTGCCGATAGTCTTTCACTGGTGCCACGTATCTACTTGAGGTATTCTTTAATTCGCATATTTTCCTTTCATGCATTCGCTTGTTCCTTATGCGTCTCTTTTGATTGTGGATTTTTGTCTTTGGCAGACGTGGTTCTATGAGGTGATTGGGTGTAATACCCAGCTGATTTCTCTGAAGGATGAGACCGTTGGGAGATTTTGTCGGTTGTATCGGTGGCGGAAGTCCAATCGACAGTCGAGTAAGTCTCTTTCTCTGGAGGCGGTGCGTCAGATCTTGAATGGCCTGACCAGTGATAGGGTAAGAGTTTTTTTCTTTCTTCAGCCTAAGTCTTTGTGTGCTCTGATTCCATATTGCCTTATATCTACTGGGGATTTTTCAGGTGATCTTTTACCCTTGGGGGATGGTTGTTCTGGATACGGGGTTGACTGAGGTGAATGCGCAGATCAGGCATTTACTGGTGCATGAGTTTGGCCACTCTTGGTATCTCGGGAAAAGGGTGGTTCAACAGATTCCTGATGAGGAGGTGGTGGTGCCACCTGTGAGGCCCCCTATGTCTATGAGGCGGGAGCGGCTTTTGCCAGAGGACGCGAGGATTACGGCGATGATTAGCGAGTCCTATCTGATGTACACCGATACGGCTGTGCCGTATGATTATATGGACTTCGTGACGAGCTGACTGATGGCACTTAGCATATATGATGCACTACCCTTCCCTTATGCGGGTTCGAGTCGGCCAGTGGGATCTTTCCACAACGGTGGCGGTCCGTCGACATCTGCGGCGGTGGTGACTTCGAAGGTCCCCTTTTTAAGGTTGCAAACCCCTTCATACAACATCCGGCGGGCTGATGGAGGGATGCGGCCTATGTTGTATCATCCTCATGCGATGGACCCGAAGGAGTTGGGCTTGACAGAGGAGGTTTTTCGTCCTTTAGTATATCTTTTTGTTCTTCTCTTTTCCTTCTTTTTTATTTCTTTTGATCTTTTCTGCTTGATACGGATTTTACCTTTTCTTGCAGCATGTCTGAGTGTCCACCATTTGGCTGAGGGATATTAGGGACTAGATATCTTCGGCGACTACCCATATTCGGGACGCGGTCCCTGTTCCTTCTTGCTTGGTGTCGTCTGCCTTATTCGGGGAGGAGTCTGGTTCGGGTAGCGATGGTGCGTCATCTCGTCGTAGGGGAAAGGGAGCGCGTCGCAGGGATGAAAGCTCTTAGGAGAGAGAAGGGGAGGGTAAGTGTGTGTGTGTGTGTGTGTGTGTGTGTGTGTGTGAGAGAGAGAGAGAGAGAGAGAGAGAGAATATGGGTTAGGGCTAAGTCCCATTTTTTTCGCTTTTCTTTATTTTCCTGCAAAATTGATGTAATACAGAAAAATATCTATGCAATGCAATAGAGTTTTTTATTATCTTCTGTTAATGATGAATGATTGAATGAATGAATGAATAAATGAATGCATATGCGCTTTTTACTTTGCTGTTGAGACTGTAAAAAGGAAATATTTTTGGAAGTTTTGAAAGGAAGTTTTATTCACAGTGAGGAATTATATAAAGATAAAAAGGGAATTTGAAATTCTGTTCGAGAATATCAATTTATTTTTATTGAGTTTTCTTATTTTGACAAAAGAGTAAAAAGGTAAGTTTTTAAAAACAGGGAGTTGTGGATCGACAAGCACCTTGTTCTGCCAATCGGCGGGTCAATCCAGTCCTATTAATTCAAATCTTTGATTGGTACCCTCTTTAGCCTTTGGTACCTTATGGGGAAGGGTTTCCTCTGATTTCTGCAGGGGTTATGTCTTTTGTGAGGGTTTTCAAGTACAAAAAGTGGTAAGGGTGGAGTGTTTTCATCACACTCTCACATTCTATCTTTCCTTTTCTGTGAGATGGCTCTCCTTGGTAGTGTTGAGTTTACCAGCTACCTCGATACTTTGGAGGCGATGTGCTCCTATAACGTCGACTACAATGCTTTCAACAAGCGTCGAGTCTCTTTATGGCGTAATCGGCCCATAGAATGGAACATGCTGATGGCGACAGTACAATTTTGGTACCCCGAAGACCATGTATTCCACTCTGACTTGGAAGAAGTCTGTCCAACTTATGAGGAATTTTTTGTCATGTTAGAGGTAAATCCTATTGTGGCGGTTGCTATGCCTGAGTTTTCCTGATCTCCTCGGGAGCTGTTGGTTGGACTTCTTCGTATCTCTCCCTCGGCGGGTAGATCCTTGGTTATTGGAGGAATGATTTCTCTTTTAACGGTGCTGCGGTCTGTGCATTTTCAGGAGGTTGGTGGTGTTGGATATATGTCAGAGCCATTGTTTTGGGCCCGATTTCTAAATTGTTGCTGGTGACTGGAGAACTGTTGGTGGACCCACAATTTGCAGTTATTACTTCATGGATGTCCTATCGTTGCAATCTTGTGGCGGTGATATTGGCAGAGACTTTGAATGGCCTAGATTCCTGGCGAGAAGGTCGTTCTGACTTTCTGAGGGGTAGCCCTGTGATGCTGTTCATGTGGTTGTCTAAAATATTCCGCCTGGTGACTCCTTAGGAATATCCTTTGTCGGTTGTACCCAACTTATTTTTGCACCATTTCATCAGTGTTGGTCTGGATATAGAGAGCTGGGAGAACTGGTTTATGGAGCATGGGTCTCTAAATTTGTACTGGTCAGTGCCTTGGTGGGGACAGCTACTACCTATTATGGAACTGGGGGAATACCAATACGTTTGGCTGGTTGGTCTCAAATAGACATCTTTTTATTTCCATTGGCGGCTTTTGTACCAATTTGGCTGAGAGCAGATTATGCTACCTCGGACACTGAATTTCTTTCCGGTAGAAGATTTTTCAGAGCGTCTGCGCATGCAGCTTGGCTCTTGTGGGAGAGTCGGCGTTCGTAGACCCATCCCTCTCAATCTGTTGGTAGAGTTTGGTACATCCCTATAGATTATATGAAGTGGTTGTGGAGAAGATTAGTTAGCAAGATGTTGGAAGTGGAGACTGGACAAAGGTGGATTGCCTTATCTGATACCATGGAGGGAGGTTTTATGGTCTTTTCGAGGTTGGTTCGAGCTTATCGGTCCATAGAGCATCTACGGCACTCCATTCAGGCAGGGGAAGATTGGGGACCCTAGGATGTAGATGATGACGGAGCGGGCTCCTCTGGTAGCTGTGGGTAGGACTCTTGGAGAGTTTGTTTTGTAATGGGGAATAAATTTGGGAATTTATTTGGCTTTTTAGGAAGGTAAGGGGAAGGGAGTTGTCCATTCCTTTTCTTATGTAATTGTACCGTAATTTCTTATTAGTGAAATAAATAAGTTTTTTATCATCCAACTGTGCCTTTTGATGAATTTTGTATTTTTAATTATCTATACCGATCGCTAAGGTATGCATAATCCTTTTGTTCAAATATATGCTAGAATGAATTGTTGTTCTCGGAGATAAGAAAAGAATAGTTTTTTTGTGAAAAAGAAAGGGTCGTGCTCATGTAAGATATATGATTTGCCTACGTACCTCTAGGGGTTTTTGAAAATTTTTAGTTTATTTGAAGACGATTTTTGAAGAGGATCAGGCCCACGTCGTTCTGGGTAGAGGGAAATGAAGAATTTTTTTTTAATAGAAGGGAGATGAGAAGAGTCGTAGCGCGTAGGGATTTTGGACTAAGGGTAAAATTTCTTGAGACGGTCCAGATTGACTGGACGATCCATCTCTTCTCTATCTAGGTCGGTGAGCATGGAGGCACTGCCGAACAAGATCTTCTTCACAATGTATAGGCCGCTCCAATTGGGCTTGAATTTCCCTCAGGGTCCCAGATGGGCTCTATTATTTCTTTGAGGGCTAGATCCCCTTCTCGGACACCGCGATCCTTGATTCTCTTATTAAATGATTGCGCTATATGGCGATGGTACCCTTGTATGTGGTATAGAGCTTTTAATCTCCTTTCATCTAGGAGGGTCAACTCGTCAAGACGGCTTTGGTACCAGTCTTCTTCTCTGACCTTGCTTTCAAGCACGACACGCAATGAGGGTATTTCCAGCTCCACGGGTAGGATTGTTTCCATGCAGTAGACTAGAGAGTAAGGGGTAGCCCTAGTAGAGGTTCGAATTGAGGTTCAGTAGCCCCAGAGGGCGTAAGGGATTCGATCGGCCCAATCTCCACAGCTTTCGGTCATCTTACTGATGATGGCTTTCAGGTTTTTATTGGTGGACTCGACTGCACCGTTGGTCTGAGGTCGGTAGGGAGAAGATTTGTGTCTCTGAATCCCACACTCGTTGACCACTTCTATGACTTCTGTCTCGAAATGCAACCCGTTATCTGACACTAGTTCGTGCGGGACCTCATATAGGCAGATGATGTTTTTCTTGATGAATTTGTTAACTTTCTTGGCATTCAGGACTGCGTATGACTCAACTTCGACCCATTTGGTAAAGTAATCAATGGAAACTAGGATGAATTCATGCTCGTTGGAGGCCTTGAGTGTAACCTTCCCTATAATCTTGATTCCCCAGGTGGAGAACGGCCAGGGAGAATTCATATTGTACAATTCACGTAGAGGCGGGTGTTGAAGATTGGAGAACTGTTGGCATTTGAGGCATCTTCGGACATAGGATCATGGATCATGGTGGTCCAGTAGTAGCCTTGTCGTATGACCTTCTTGGTAAGCATGTGACCGTTCATGTGGGGCTCGCATTCCCCGATGTGGATTCTCTGCATTACCTCTTCAATTCCAGCCCCTGCGATACAGTGTAGATGGGTTCCATCGAAGTTTCTCTTGAACAGTGCTTTGTGACAGATGATGTATTAGGCGTTCAGTCTTTGGAGGGTTGCTCGATCGTTCTTGTTGGAACCCTCAGGATACCTACCATGCTTGAGGAGGTGCCAGATATTATAGTACCAACAATTGCCTAACTCGGGATCTTCTGTGGTGATGAGCTTAATGTGGTACCGATGGGTTGGTTTATCTTTCTTTTGAATTAGAAGGGGGCCATTGTTATTCCTTCGGGCATGTCGACCATGGAGACTAGGGTAGCAAGGTAATCGGTTAGATTATTCTTTATTCGAGGTAGGTAATGGAAGGTGATATCTTGGAATTAGGAGGTTAGTTCTTCTAAGTGGGCATAGAAGGGTTGGAGTTTCTCGTCCTTGGCTTTTTATTTTCTGAGAACTTGACCAATGATGAGGGAATAATCCCCGTAGACATCTAGGCATTGAATTCCTTTCTTGAGAGAAACTTTGAGACCTACCGTACACGCCTCGTATTCAGTCATGTTGTTGGTGCAGGAAAAATCCAATTTGATAGCGATGGGAGTGTGGGAGTCATTTGGGACGATCATAAGTATCCCGATGCCACATCCCTTTTTGTTGGCAGCGCCATCGAAGAATATTTGCCATCGAAGGTCGTCTTGAGCAACACAGAGGATGTTTTCATCTGGGAATTCAGAGATCCAGTTGTCAGCTTATTCCATGGGGTAGTCAGCGAAGTAGTCAGAGATGTCTCTTCCTTTTATGGCTTTCTGTGTGACGTATATGATATCAAACTCGATTAGGAGCATCAACCAACGGGCCATTCGGCTGGATAAGGCGAGTTTCTCAAGCAGGTACTTGATGGGGTCCATTCGGGATATAAGTTTGATGGGGAAGGCGAGCATGTAGTGTCGCAACTTTTGGGTGACCCAAACAAGCGCGATGCATAATTTTTCCAAAGCAGTGTAGTTGACTTCGTACCCAGCCAATTTGCGACTGGCATAATAGATGGCTATTTTTTTACAGGAATCTTCAAGGTATTGGGCTAGAAAATCCCCAGCTGTAGTATCGGTTATGGTTAGGTATAGAAGCAAGGGGAGATCAAGTTGTGGTGGCATGAGTATCGGAGGTTGGGTTAGATATTATTTGATTCAGTCAAAAGATTCTTGGTAGGATTCATTCCAAACCTTGGTTGAATCCTTTTATAGGAGTTTGAAAATAGGTTCTCAGATGGAGGTTAGTTGGCTGATGAACCGACTGATGTATTGAAATTTCCTAAGGAATCCACGGACTTCTTTCTCCATTCGTGGAGGTGGCATCTCAAGTATGGCTTTCAGCTTAGCAGGATCTGCTTCTATCCCCTTCTCACTGACCATAAATCCCAAGAGTTTCCCCTTTGTAATGTTGAAGACACATTTCTGTGGATTGAGTCTCATCTGATATCATCGAAATCGTTCGAAGAACTTTTGGAGGGCAGGAACATGACATTCTCTAGTCTTGGATTTGATAATCATATCATCCACATAGACCTCGATTTCTTTGTAAATCAGATCGTGAAAGATGGTCGTGGTAGCCCTCTGGTAGGTAGCCCTAGCATTCTTGAGACCAAATGGCATAGCAGTGTAGCAAAAGGTTCCCCATGGGGTGATGAATGCGGTTTTTTCTAGGTGATCTGGGTGCATTTTCATTTGGTTGTACTGGGCAAACCCGTCGATAAATGACTTGAGAGCATGATTAGTTGTGTTTTCCACCATCATGTCGATACTGGGTAACGGGTAATCATCCTTTGGAGAGGCTTTATTCAAGTCCCGGTAGTCTACATATATCCAAATTTTCCCTCTTGATTTCGACACAGACACTATAGTGGCTAGCCATGTGGGGTATTCGATCACACGAATAAAGCCCATGTTTAGTTGTTTGACCACTTCCTCTTTGACCTTGAGCGATCATTTTGTGCGGAGCTTTCTCAACTTCTGTTTAACCGGCTTGTAATCAGGAAGAGTGGGAATCTCATATTGAGCTATTTCAGGATCAATGTCGGGCATATCGTCATAGGATTGTGCGAAGACATCCATGAATTCCTTCAGTAATGCTTCAAGTTTTGCATGCTCATGCTCGTCGAGGGTAGACCCTATCCTAATCTCGCGCAGTTGGTTACTAGAACTAAGGTTAATGATAATAGTTTCTTCTTCATTAACATGAACGCGGTTATGTTGTTTGTTATTAACCTTATTTAGATAAGTTAAGAATTGTTCATTTGCAAAATCATCATCATCAAAAGTTTGATTAGAATCTAAACAATTAATGTAAGGCACAGCAAGATACTCAAAATCTTCATTTATTTCATTTATAGGAAAAAAAACATTGAGAACCTCATCAAAGGAGGTCTCGATTACATTTGCGCAAGGATAGACAATAGAAGAAGAGATTGGGTAAACATTGAGGTTAGGTGGGATTTCAATAGGTAGAACCGGCGCAGCAAGCCAGTTGAGGAGAGCTGTATCAATAGCTTTAATCAGGTGGGATGGATCCAGTGATGTAGTGCCTGAATGAACCATACAGAGTGTCAGCCCCAGTGTCTGCAAGCCAATCGAATCCTCAGAATCACTTCCCTCGAAATCTGCGGTGTCTTTAATGAGTGGTTGTACATGGTGTTGGGAATTTTCAGTCCATGGGTAGCTGTCTTGGAAAAAGATCTCCATTCCACGCTTCATCTTCTTGTCTGTATGGTCATACCACGATTTTGGAAAGCCACAAAAGGGAAAGTCTTTATCTTCTTTGATGAATCGTCCATTCAAGGAATCACCTGGGATAGTCTCGATGCAATCTAATCTTCTCTTTGGTCGAGACTAAGGGTGTTCGTGGTCCGGTCTGATTCGGTTTTGAGGTTTTTTTTACCAGACCGACTTGGTCGGTCCTCTAAAAATGGACCGAGACCGGATCGGTAATGTCGGTTAATCGACCCTTGTCAGTTTGGTTTTTTATAGGGTCGGTCCGGTCTAACTCGTTGGTCCTCACATTAATAAATTACATCATTTATAATAATAAAAATATATCCGAGTCTATTTTTTGTACATAGAACTTCACTATTACCCTAGGACATGAGTGGGTAAACTGTGCAACACTTGAACTAGCCATTTCAAAGACAACATATAGTGATTTAATGAATTGTTTCAGGCCTAATTTAGGTTGTTTTTTAAAACAAGATTCCTGTCATATTGTTTGATGTTCTAAATTGTTATCTTAGTTTTTATTTCTATTATTGAAGAGTAGGACTTGGAATCTGATCTGGATTACCATTTATTTTTGACAGGTCGACCTCGCCTTTTTTGCTGTAAGGGATAGCAAAGCAATTAAAAAGGTGATGATTGTTTTGGATGATAAGAAAACTAGATCCAAGCTTTAATTATCTTTACTGCAGAGCCAGAATTTCCTATCCTTACCAACATCCAATGCTAGATCATCTTATTAAGTATCAAAAGAGATGTCGATAATGCATGAAAGCTATTTACAGTTGTTGCTTTGATAATGTTGTAAAGTTTGTTTAACAAATCTTGTAAATTATTTGGGCGCTGGAATGTATTTGAAATAAACATCAACATATCAACTTTCATGGATCTCGATCTATTATGGGATCAAACTATAATTTAAAGTAATCAAATATTAAAATATATATTTTCACTAATTATTTATCTTATATATATACATATATATGTAAAAATATATTATTTTATATAGAGTCGGTCCGGGTCGGTCCTAACAGGGTTTTTGAAACTGTAAATCGTGGACCGGGCCGACTAGGTCGGTTTGCCAAAAAAATAAATCGAGACCGGACCGATTAAGAAAAAAGACCAAAAAAAAGTATCGGTTTGGCTCGGTTCATCGGTCCAGTCAATTTTTTGAACACCCCTGGTCGAGACTGGCAGATCATTCTGAGCTCTTGTTCTGATGGTTGATACCCCAAACCACAGTGAGGGAAAGCTTTTTTCAGTTCAATGGGCTCAATTATTCCTTGTTGTCTTTGTCCTAGCCCCAGTCCGGGCATGAAGTGCATGTTTCTGAACATCTGAATCACATTAATATTGCCATGAGGGTCGTATTCTGGACAAACCCTTTCTCTGAAATCGTCCCCCTCCGGGAGTGGAAGTGGCTCAACTCGAAATCCTGATAGGTGCATATCATTTTACCCGTGTTGTATCTCAAGGACTGGATTGCTAGTAATCGCACCCTCGACATTATCATCGTCACCCAAAATGGTGACGACTCATCCGTCGGCGAAGAACTTCAATTTCTAATGGAGTGAGGAAGACACACCATTGATACTGTGGAGCCAAGTTCATCCGAGCAACAGGTTGAAACTAGCTGGGATGTCAATAACTTGGAATTCAACGATAGGTTTTATAGGGCCAACCCCTATTACAAGTTTTATGGATCCCATCACCTCCTAACGGGTATTATCGTAGGCACGTACCGCAGAGGAGGTTGGAGCGAGGTCACTTTCCTTCAGTCCTAAGCATTTGAAGGTTCTTAATGGGCAGACATTCAAGGCAGATCCATTATCGACAAGAGAAAGTGGTACGATCTTCCCCATAACTTCGATGGAGATGTTGAGTGCATGATTATGGTTTGGCCCAATTCTGGGGATTTCTTCTTTCGAAGAAGGATAGAATTCGGGTAGAGGTCAGGCATCCGACTAAATTTATCGCTTCTTCTAGTGTGCTGGAAGGAGGAACTGTGGGTCCAGTGAGCAATTTGATCAAATCATTTCTGTGCAGCTGAGAAGACATGAAAAGCCCCCGTGGAGTGATATTATCTTGAGTTTCTTCAGTTGATCGAGGATTTTGCTTTCCTCGAGGGTTATTTCTGTCATAGGAAGGTTCTCAACGCCCTTCCCCTTGTCATTGGCTGGTAGTGAGCTTAGGATCTGGTAATGCCTCCCTAATATGGTCATGTGATTTACTGAAGAATGGAAGAACATGAACCCTCTTTCTTCGTCAATCTCGGGTTGTTAGCCATCTTATTTATTTCTCCGAGGAGTTCCTTAAATGATACCATCCAACATATGTCGGCTACCGGGCCAGTTTTCTCTAAAGCTTGCCCTTTATTTGAATCTTTGAATTCTTCCCCCATCCGGTGGCAACAATTATGCTTTTCTATGTAAAGTCAATGCACTCCACAACTTCAATGGCTTTTTCATACAGGTCTTCCCATTCTGTGGGGATAAGTAAGGGTGAAGGGACCAGGCTTCCTTGTAGCTTCAGAATATCAAGTAACTCGGTCATACTATAAATATCGTTGGTTTGCCTGAATAATTCTTCCATGATCTGGACAACGTCATATAGTATGACTTTATCGATTGGTACTATCCAATTGTCTAACTCTCAGGCCCATTTTCGTTCTTCTAAAAATAGTGTACTGAACCTTTGGCAATCAATGATCATCTGTGGGGGTAATTTCATCCCGAACTCTAGGAGTTGGTTTAACACTTCTAATAATTCCATACTTTCATTTTCAGAATGGGTACGGACAGCGATGCATGCTCTGGTAAGGAGTGACAGTGCTTGATCGGCGAGGCTAACAAGGTGTAGGAGGAAATATGGGCAAGTTTGGAGAGGTTTGGGAGTGTATATGGGTATGATTTGAGTTGAGGGATCAAATTCAGGGCTCTCTTCTAAGAAGATGGCATTTGCATGATTTGGGAGTGGGTTGTGAGTAGTGTTTGGCTTGGGATGGGCTGGTGGGGCAATGGTACCCCGATTAATTACACCTTGGATTATGTTTCGGAGGTGAAAGCATTGGTCAGTGGCATGGCCAGCAGTCTAGTGAAAAGAGCAGTGGGCATCTGCCTTAAATTTTTTTGGAAGTGGATTTAGCAATGGACGGGGGTCCAAGGGTTTGATAAGGTTTTGGCTTAACATGGCTTGATAAACTTTGGATAGGGGGCATGAAGCTCGATGTATTCCTTTCGAACTGGGACAGGGCGCCTTTCTGGTGCCTACGAAGTGGTCGATTGAGAGATATTGTTGATGGTTGAGACTGCAGCACTGGCAAGTGCGTCATATTTTTGGGGGATCAACTGTCCGAACAATTTCTTTGGTTCAATTTCTGTTTTAGCAAGACCTTCCTCGATTTCTACTCCTTATTCTTTGAAAGTTCGAGAGTGGGGATAGTATTATCCTCCTATTATTGCTCGGATATGGGGTAAGAAGTTCTTCTTCACTATGTTGACTTGTTCTTCCTCGGATGGCCGATTGGTCATAGTGGCTGCTTTTTCCCTCCATCGGGCTATGAAGTTACTGACTGATTCCCCAGAGTTCTATTTGAGCAGCTCTAAATTACGGTGGGTGACCTTAAGCTCTTCATTGTATTTGTACTGTGACATGAATTCTTAGGCTACATCCTCCCAGCTACGGATTCTGGACTCCTCAAGAGATAAAAACCATCGGAGGGTGCTATCCTTCAAAGTTTGCTGAAATAATTAGGCCATCACTTCTTCAAAAGCCCCTAGGAGGGTCATAGAACGGTGATAACTGTAAAGATGAACAATCGGGGGTCCACTTCCTCCTAATTTCTCGATATTTGGCATCTTAAACTTCTCGAGTAACCTCACCTTAGGAAAAGAAGACATGTGGGTGTAGTCCATATAACTTCCAAAGGTTCTGACCTGATCTAACTTCTTAGTTAGAACCTTGAGATCTTCTTTGACCCTGTTCAATTCTTCTTCTTTCGGATCAATGATCATAAGAAAGTTAGCCCCGGGCTGGGTAAGGTTCGACATAGGAAGCTGGGCAGGTGGCGAACCATTAGCAGGAAGGGCACGTGGAGCGCGCTGATACTCTTTAGGAACCCAAATAGGCTCAGGTGGACCTATATCACTAGGGAATGGAGCCTCGGGCTCTTGAGGAACAGGAACCTGGTTTCGTTACATCTCTCGAACCTCAGTCTCGAGGATGTCAATCTTGGACACGAGCTGAGCTAAGACCGTCGTCAGATCTCACTGTGCAACTGGTACTTGATATGTGTTCTCCATGGAAAGTGTATGGATACTGGACTCGAAAAAGGTAGCAGGGGAACGGATAGAACTTCAGGGTGATTTGACTGAAGACCGAAACTAATAAGGAGCCAGGCCAAGTGCATGCGATCGACCTGAGAAGGCGTAAAATGGGATTTATTTTTTATAAAAAAGGATGAAAATATTTTTGATATTTTTTTTTAAATTGAAAGACAAAATACTTTTGGCTTTTTTATAAAAAGGGAGAAATGTTTTTGGATTTTTGATAAAGAAATGAGAAATGTTTTTGGAATTTTAATAAAGAAGGGAGAAATGTTTTTGGACTTTTGATAAAGAAAGGAGAAATGTTTTGGGGAGATGGGTCTCAGCATGATTATTGTAATTATTATGTTCTCACTTGATTTAAATTCTCCTAAATGCAAAAATGAAATGTCGGACAAGACCCGAGCTTGTAAAAGTTAGGTTTATAACACATGCAAAGCTATTGTTGGACTTGTAACCACGCTCACAAGCAGGGTCCCGTTTTAAAAATGCCCAAAATTTTGGGCGGCAGGTCGACCCGAAATTTTGACAGAGTTTCGGGTCTAAATCCACAATCTAACATGCGTGTCCTAGGCTTGACACCTATATGTGGGTATGCAGTTGGTTGGGTGAATCGAAAAGGGTTCCCCCCTTTGGCGCGACTTCCACGATATACGTCTTGCTTTTGAGGGCAATCGGTACGTGTGGATAAGCCATTTTTATATACATGAGTGTATGTAAATTGCCTCACTATATACCTCGTAGGGACGGTACATGTGAGAGAGAATTCGATATACTCGGCGTACGTGAATGAGTTTCCTGCGATATACCTCCCGTCATGACTTCGGTCAAGAGGTACGATACGGGGGAATCGTTCGATATACATCGAAGGTACTTGGCCAATGGAATGTGAGAGTCATATCGCTTAGGCTAACTGCGCCCTGTCGGACCAGCGCCCATCACGAAGTGACCCTCCATTTACTGGGAAAATTTAGTAAATAATAATGCTCTTTGGTGATGTCCTGTGAATCATGCATGATTATCTTATTAATATCTTATGATTAGAGTGTCTTTCTTGATCATGCCAAACAGGGAGCAAAGTACAAGTACCAATGGTATACCAAGTATGGATGGGTGATGCGTGCAACATGTGGACATATGTGATTCTAGGTGCACGTGGTGTGAAGTGTGAATGGAGAATCTTCTACAAGTGTGTGAATAGAAGCATAAGCATGGGGTACACATGGAAAAGGCGAACATGCAAAATAGGGAAAAATAAAAGAAAATATAACACCTATGTAAATAGAGTCTAGCCCTCAAATAAATCCCCAGCAGAGTCGCCACTGTGGTCATCCCCGATCCTCGGGATGAGAGAGACGGAGAAAAGGGTATCTTCAATGTCGAGATGATCTTTGTCCCGCGCATCCCTCTCAGGAGCGCTTAGATCGGCGTCGATAATGAGGTGAAAAATGTAGAGAGATGGAGTTGCCAGTTTATTTTACTCAAAACAGACAAAAGAAAAGGGAGTCGTCCCGAAAGACAGCATCCAAAGACATACTGATACATAAAAAACCAAAATTATTTGAAAAGGGTCCGGAGGCTAAGTGACAAAATGGGAAGGTGTTAGGCACCCATTCCGCCCTTACGATCTCCCATGGGTTATTGATATTTTCCTTTATTTCCCCGTGATATGTGTGCATGTGTATATGTAGTGGAGATAGGAATCATCGACTTGTATCATAGAGGAGATAAAGCGAGTCATCTATAGGAATTTTACCAAAAGTAATATTAGAAAATAGGATATACACGATTATCCTAGCGTAGATCGTTATAATGGAACGATAACACATATGGAATAATACGCAACTAAGAACAAATATATGTATATGTAAACATATAGAATCTAAAAGAGTTAAGTTCAAAGAATATAGAAACATAGAAAAAAAGTAGGAATAGGACTCGAGTCTCGAGTTTTATCCCGAGACGCCTACGTAGCCTATAGAGGCATCAAAGTCCACGTAGTTCGTATGCAAAACGAGGGATGGGATTTATCCCATAAATCCAATCGGGGACTTCTCTTATATGTGTGTGTGTGTATGTGTAAAAGAGTGTTTTAGTTGTGAGAAAAGTGTGAGAATTCCCGTTTGGAATTTATGGGCAAACCCTCTTTTTCGTGTTTTTTAGGTTTTATTTATATGAAAATAAGAGATGTGCAATAATAATAGATAAAAAGTATATTAGGATATATGAGATGAGAGAATAAAAGTGATAAGTAATAAAAGAAGTTAACGCTAATTTAGGAGAATTTGAAGAGAGAGTTGAGAAAGTTGGACCTTCTTGAAGATCTTGAGTTGGATTTTGGATGTTGGAGAGAAGCCCTTGCACTTAAGTGATAATGGAGTGTAGTTAATTCACCAAGTTTGATGAAAAAGATGATGAAAGGTGAAAGTTGGAAAGGGATTTGGATGGGGAAATCACGCTGACTTCGAGAGAGGTTTTCTGAGCTCGCTGAGAGTGATTGATTTCAGATCTTGTGTCCCCTTGCAATGAGGTGAGGCCCTCATTTTTATAGGCCCAGGGAATTTTCGATCGGCATAGTCCTAGACCTGCCAATCGACAGGTGTTTTTAGGCACACTACTGATAGGCAAGGTTTAGAACCTGTCGTTTAGCAGTCTCTTTCAGGTTCCTTCAAAAAATCAATCGTAGAGAGCAAACCGTTGATCCGAATCGCGCACGGATCGAACCATTGTTAAGGTACTTCAGAGACCTTCAAAAGTATTTTGTGCTGCTCCCGATTCCAAGAGTTGACTTTGGGTTAAATGTGGCTTGGAAACGTTTGTCAGTCCTTTGGACGGGGGATCGTTGGATGCAAATGGATCGTTCGTTTGCATGGTAAGTCAGAATCGTGCATAGGGTGGACCGTTAGAAAGTTTAGGAGATGTTCTTAAACATTCCAAAGAGTTTGACTCGGTTTGGAAAGTTGACTTTGGTCAACCGGGGCCTGGAAGCATTCGGTGACCTTTCAGAGTAAAATGAATCGTCCGTCCGTATCGTAAGTCAGAATCACGCATGGGGTGAATCGTTGGAAAGGGGTTTTAGTGCCCTTTGAAGATTCATTGAGTCTCGATTGATCTAAAGGGTTGAATTTGGTCAAACGGATGCTGGGAGCGTTCGGTGGCCTCTCAATCAAGTTTCGGGGGGAAATGGGTCATTCTTCCGCACCGTAAGTCAAAATCGCGCATGGGATGGACCGTTGGAAAGGGGTTTCCGTGCCCTTTGAAGATTCATTCAGTATCGGTCGAGCTGAAGAGTTTGACTTTCGGCCAAACAGAGCTTGGGAGTGCCCGATGGCCTCTGGGTCCGTACTCGGGGTATGACTTAGGTTTGTAGCGAAGAAGGGAGGTGTTAGGGACCTAAGTAGAGGTTAGGGGGGTGCTATAATGGGGTGTCTACAGACGTAGATCAAACCTTTTATAGGAACATAATAGGTAGTCTTTTATACTTGACAGCTAGTCATCCCGATATTTCCTTTCGCGTTGAAGTGTGTACACGATACCAGGCAACCCCGAAAGAGTCTCACTAACTCAAATTTAATTGTATCATCAAATATATGAGTGGCACTCTTTTCTATGATATTTGGTATTCCTTTGATACCGATGATCGTTTGTCCTCGTATTCGAATGTCGATTGGGCAAGGATATTAAAGGTTGTAGGAGCACCTCGGTCAAGTGTTTTTACTTTGGGTGTCTCTTGAATACGTAAGAAGAAAAACTCCATATCCTTATCCATGGCGGAGCTTGAGTATATTTTAGCCAAGAGTTATTGCACGCAACTCTTATGGATGAATCAAATGTTGGAAGATTAAGGGATTTCATAAGGCACAATGACTATTTCTTGTGGTAATATGAGTGTGATCCATATATCCTGTAATTCGGTCCAACGCTCGCGCACAAAGAATATTAGGATACGTGAGCATTTTATACGTGATCTAGTTAAGAAGAAGGTCGTGTCCTTGAGCTTTATGAGCACCGAACGTCAATTAAAATATATTTTCACGAGACCTTTAGATGCACTTAGATTTAAGGATCTTAGGAAATCTTTGGGTATTTGTACTATTGATTGAGTTCGACTACTTTACCTAGTATAAGATGTTTATAAAGTTCACATCTCATATTCATATTATTATATTGTATTATCATTTTATTTATTTGTTTTTCTTTTAATATACTTAGAAAAATCGAAAAAGAGCTTTGTTTTTCTGGAGAAAAAAAGTTGAAAAATACAAAAAGATTTTTGGTTTTTAAGAAAAAGTTGAAAATTGAAAAAGATTTTATTTTGATAAAACTTTTGAAAAAGACAAAAAGATTTTTGTATTTTTTAGTTTTCACCATGAATGGATGAACATTTAAGATATTTGGATCACCACTTCGTTCCATCCATTCATATGTCTTTTTCATAGTGTTTTGAGACATGACCTTGTTTCAATAGTGTGCTTAATAATGTGTCGATATCATTACGTTGCACATTGATGATTACTATATACATGTTAAACTCCTTGTCACCTTTAATGCACACGTGCACGAGATTTATGAACATTGTGCTTACTTGTCTAGTGTTGAATATGATGTTCTCATCTCAATTTTACTTAATAACGAACCAAGTGTAAAAGGACATAAGTTATGCATATAAGAACCATTGCCCGAATATCGTTTCCCAAAAAATAATGATAAATATTAAGCAATGGAAAGGGGATACGAAAGATCAAAATATTATTTGCGTTAAAATTCACCATTTGCAGAAAGCGCCTAAAAAGATTAGAGGCACATTAAAACAGAAGTGCCGAGTCAATTAGCTTTAGATTCATTGATCCTTCTCTACAAAAGAACATTGATTTCTTTAAAATAATAGAGACTGAATTCATAACATATGAGAGTTTTGAGGGAGTTAAAGTAGAAGATTAATGGGTTTGCACAATGGACTTTCTTGAAAAAATTAAATAATTCAGTGTTATTTGTGTGAGAATCATTTAAGTTCATGACATATTACATAAGTTGAGCCAATTTCATTTGAGTTCGTAATTTTATACCTAAGGTAGACTTTGAGTTTTTTCTTTAGAAGTGTCTCATAACTTCGTACACCTATGTTATGATTATTTATGTTCATTTGTCTATGGAAAATGTTCACATAATTAAATTATGTTTCATGATTTAGACATTTTAGTGTTATTCCATGGTGACTATGTATTTTGTATCTATATGTACTTTTTATACTTGATAATTCGAAAATTTTAAAAAAAATCAAAAATAGTTGGTTGAGATAATATGTCTTTTGAGATTATCATTACATGTTCAATATTGTTTATATTAAGTAATGATATATTGCTTCTTTATTGTGATGTTTTATATTCATGTCTAGTTTCCACTCCTTTGTCGATTGCGGACAAAAATGGGGAGAACAAATTGTGGGAGAGTTTTTTTTATTTAAAACTCGTATGCATCACGCGGTATCTCTTTGTTTCATGTGTGTAGGTTTCTTCCGCTTTGATGCTGATCTCAAGGACTACACAAGATAAAGACAAATCTTGCCAAGGGGAGAACATGTTCAGTTGAAGACAAAGGTCAAATGTAATTTCATTTCTAGGGTTGGGAGGACTTTAGGAATCATTGTCTATTGAATTTGGTTTTCAGTTTGTTTTGTACCAAAATTGCCAAAAGGGGAGATTTATAAGAGCAAATATTTATGATTACTCATAGCTTAGGCTTTTATTAGTTTTGGCATATCCTGTTACATATTGACTCCTCAGACCGAACACCGACACACTATGGAGATATAAAACTTGTGTGCTCATAGATTTTTATAAATCATATTTTTGGAATGTTAGATTTTAAAAATCGAGGCCTTTTATAAAAGGATTTTAAATAAAAAAATTGGGTCTCATTCAAACGAGATTGAGTCTCGTTCGAATAAGATTGTAGTCTCGTTAGAACCAACATCTAAGGTCCTTTAAACAAGACATCCTTGCCTTGATAGAGATTGCTCATTGGAAGTACGTGAGAAGGACATGCAAATGAGATTGGCTTTCATTAGAACGAACCTTAATGTCGTTCGAACGAAACTATTATTTTTGTTCGAATAAGGTCTATTTTTGTTCGAATGACTCCGCCACCTCGAAATTCGTATTTTTGTTATAAAAACCTATTTTGTTCAGAAATTTGAGAGAATTTTGGCGAAAACGAATTCTGCATATCTGAAAAAAAAATCACTTTTATTTTTTTGAAACCGCTTTTACTTTCACAAATACTTCATCTCCATATGTGATTTGTGAGCCCTAGTTTCCAAATACACTTGCATAAACCCTTGTAGAGTTTTAATCTACTGCTGACTTGTGGAACTGAGGTTTTACTGCTGAAGAAGACGAAGGTTGATCGGTGGGTACCGAGGGAAGACCGCTTCCTATGGATGACTCTAAATTGGGTCATATTATGTGAGAAGAAATTGAAGACTCTACGCACTGTACTTAGTTGATCAAAGTAGTCTGTAAGTCAAATGTGTGTGTCAATTAATCTATAGGGTTGAATAAAGGTTTGCCCTTTTTAGGGATTTTTACTTATTTGTTGTGCATGCATATTTTGATTGTATAAGATTGATTAGATTTAATTTCGACTGTTTCATCATATGTACACTTAATTGCTAATCAAGATAAAAATTTATTAAAGTTGGAATTTGTGTGTAAGGAACCTAGTTTACGAATCATTCCATAGAATCCTGCATCCTCAGACCACCTTTTTATTCCTCTTCAGCTAATTATGCAATGGGTCTACTTTTCCATCTACCCTACTCGTACATCTGAAATATGACCTTTGGAGGTTCTTCCATTATCATATATACTTAGATCCAATGGAAATCCCTACTCATAAATAACCTTTATATCAATCTCCCACATGGTAAATATGGTATCTTCTTACCTTTGCTCATTGTCTCTTCCCGTATGATATCATAAAACTCTACCGCTAAGTCTATTAAGACTTAGGCATAAATAGTATGCAAGCATCGAGCATGAATGTCTGATAAGGTAGTTTAGTAGGAAGATTTATAAATATTCATCGCCACGATCATGTGAAGGATATACATGTTATCCTCTCTAATCGAGTGGACCCTTTATGTGACGTCTCCACAAGCCATCGATGAGCTCAGTCCAAACTCGACTCATGGTGGGCGTCTATACACCGTTATGTGGATAAACAATATAAGAGACTAAAGATAATTGTTAATCATATTTGATGACTTCATAAGACATATAAATATCATTGCCATTTGAGGCGAATGACATGTAGATAGGGTCATTATACTTAGCATTTGCATAGAATTCTCTTACAATGTCAGGAAATACCGCTTATTTCTCTGGATCATCTTAATATAAGGTCAAACATTGACGGCACACGAATTTATCATAGGTTAGGGACTACTTTTCTCGAGTGGAATCCCATTTGATTTATCTTTCAAATAAGGTTATCCTCACTATAATATACTTTGCAAAATATCCAATCCCTTAATTTTGTCTAAAGCGAGGTTGCATGGCCCGAGGAGAATTGGGAATGGATACCACTATTGGAACATGAGTCTTAATTCTCGTGTTTGGTCTCTTAGGAGAGGCAGTCATTATGTAACTAAAAAAGAGTCACAAAACAAACACACACGAATCCTAATCAGGTTAAAATACTCAATCGATAAACTTAAACATAAGAATCTAGCTCCTAAAAAAATGTAAAAGAGTCTCAACCAAAAAACACTCCCAAATAGGCATCATAGACTCAAAAATCCCAAATCAACTATAATAATGGCATGCAAATGGGTTTAACTATGAAGCCCAACCTATAAGGGTGAGAACTACTCTAATCTATCCATATAATCTTAAGAAATATGGTAAATCTGTCATAAAATAAAAATATAGCCAAAAGATCAAATCAAAAACCAAATCTACAAAAACTCAATAAGACCTAATTAAATAGATAAATAATGGCTAAAAAGGACTGACCAAGAGTTTTAAATGAAGACTGAAGAAATATATTAGGTAAAATAGAACTTGGATGGAGTTATGGGAAACTTTAATGGCGGTTTGGAGTTCTCAAGGTAAATATAAAGACTAGTTGAAGATAAGGGGTAAAGTGAATAGCTAACTTGCGATTTAAATCGCATGTTTGCTAATGCGACACTTGATTGTCACTAATGCGAATTATCTCATTCGCGAGACATGAATGTTTCCATAATTTTTTATGATTTCCAAACCAAGCGAAAACACCCAAAATTCAATATACCCATGTACAAAAAGGTCCATTGTCTCTAACACGTGATTAATGATCAGAATATTCTCTCTCAACATCATAATCAAGGTTAAGGGTTATACCACATACACCAAAAAGAAAATAAATAAGCTTATGAACATTTAATGTATTTTTAAAGGTATCAATATAAGGTTCAATTAATATAACTCACGTGGCGAGGAAAAGTGAACAAGTTTGATATTGAACGATGAAGTCGAACTAAAGCGTAATAAAAAAAAATGTTTTGGAAAATCTACTATAATGTTTATCATCAAAAGTTTCATTTTCTTTTGAAAATACAAAGTTTTCAACTAACTCTTTTTTCTTCCTCAAATAAGAAATTTATGACTAAAATCTTTTTGGTCTCATATCCTTGGTGTTACCAAATTTTTGGATAGATAAAAATCTTTGAGACATCTCTTTTCCAAGCAATTTTACAATTGGTAACTTATTTTCAATTTTCAAAGGTAAGAATTCCATTTTCCTCATATCGTAATCCTAAACACTTAATGACAAATGATTTTAAAATAGATTTGCGTAAAGTTTTTCAACAACCACTATGAAAAACCATCACATGCACAAGGCAAAAAAGGAATCCTTTTTTCAAATCGCAACCATTTTAAGACACCATAAATCATTAATTAAATTTATTTATTTTAATTTTTTGATTGAATAATTGTTCAAGAATATTGTGTTGTGTAAAGTGCGTCAATTTATAACATAAATTATGTATTATTCAAGCTTAACTTTCAATTTTGAGAGTACATAGGCATAAGTGAAACCAAGATAAAATATTATATGCTAGAGATAATTTAAAAGCGAAGATACCCAAATTAATACTATTATCGTACGAGGAGAATATTATCTTTTTAATTCCTTTTGAAAAAAAATAAGACAACCTAAGTCAATGTGATAAAATTTTGCACAAATTAGACTGCCCCATATTTTATCTTCAATATTAGGTGATTTATTTAAAAGAGAAATAAGTACAAAAATTACACAGCACCAAGTCGTATAAGGGGAAAACCCACTAACAAAAAAAAACTTAGGCCAAAATGAACGAAAAATGCATCATGGTAGAGTTTTACAAATAGAAAATAATTGATTACAGTAGCACAATGCGCTAACTAACTACCCATTATTTCATACCATGTCTTCCTTTAAATGCGCAAAAAGATGGATAAAGCTACACAACCACGGCTAGTTTTGGTCTCAACTAATATCTTCAAATCTTTACCCTGAAATCAAACCCTTCTTTTGAAGTAGAAGATAAACTTTGCTGAGAAGTCACCAAATGCTTATCTACCACTTTCTAGGATGTGTGTGATTCAATAGATTTTGAAAGTATTGAAAAATACTTTAGCTTATGCAAACCTCACAATGGATTTTTGAAAATTTTACACAAGTCTCTCAAGAAAAATAAATATAAATATATTCGTTCAATAATAAAGGTAAAAGTGTTTTAAGCTTCAATAGGACTTACGATCAATGTTTGAAAACAAACATCTAAAAAATACAAAAGATAGCAAGAAAAAAATAATGGTTTTAATCTTTAGAGTGTTTTAAACTCAAACACTTCTTTCTTTTAAAATTCCTCTTTATTAAATGTCTTTTTAACTCCATGAAAATTCCTCTAATATTTTTTCTCTCTAGATTTTTTGACAAATGTAATGATAACGAGGTTAATATCTTTATATATATGATGTTTCTCCACTTGTGTGATGAACCACAAGTAGCACAAGCGGGGAGGGTGATCTCATCATCAATATCTTACACTCATGTGTTTAAACAAGAAAATATATAGATGCAAGAAAATCTTGAATAAATTCCCAAAGAAAATAAAGATATTTAGAAAAGTTCCCTTACACGGACAAAGTTTGTGGCCTGCAAAGCAGTATCGCGGTCACAACAAAAGTCTTCGACGACGCGAACGATTTACAAGGATGAAAGTTGCACAAGACATTTTACAAAAACTTAATTTGATAGTGACACAAGTGCAATTCTATTAAGTCCATTACCTATATTTAAGTTTTGATGAAGATTTTCGATTAATATGACTATTCGGGATGATTTTCCAGAATGACCCCAAGAATAAGATACTCAAAGTATATTTTATAACACGGCATACTACAATCTAATTATCGAGGGGGAACATAAGTATTTAAATATTCTCACAGGGTCCATACTAAGCTAGTGGACCATAACAAAAGGGTTTACTATAGTTATTTAAGAGTGGGACCAAGAAAAATATATCACTTCTCTCCTTTAAGTTATCAATCAATAAATATTTTAAGAAATAGATGAGGTTATCTCCAATATATATATTCTTTGTAGGATTAGTGTCATCAAGAAAAACATCAATGATATCTTCAATAGGATCCCCCTATGTTCCTCCTCTTCATCACGTCGGTCAAGAGTATCTACATTGAACAATTCTATATCATAGCTATTTTTGCAATGCTCTCTATTTACTTCCAAATTTTATCTCTAAACTAAGGTCTGCAAAGTATTTAGTCGAACTTGTATTGCTTTAGCTATTAGCCTTGATTAGGGCTTTATCCAGTTTCCTTACTATATTAGTAGAGTTAAAAGTTGTCCTTTTTGACCTTTTCTTTCCACATGAGTTAGCCGTCTTATGCCCTATACTTTACATTATTTATCTAGTACCTCTCCTACCCTAATGGGAGTTTAAAAGCATAGCGGTATCCTCATGGTGGATACCACAGCGTACAAATTGTTAAGGGAGACTTTATAGTATAACATTATAGGCTGAGTGGATATCTACTACCAAGACATGGACCTACACATTGGTGCATCAATCTTGAGCCCCTGGCATGATATATCTCATTGTGTGAGTCCTCTCCTCATTAGATGATATTAAATGAGTGGTGATAAGTATGGAGTTATTTATATCCAGTCCCATTACTTTTTATGCATTTATGAAGATGGTGTCAGCGGAGCTCCCGATATTAATGTGTATCATGTGCATCCTGACATTTCCCATGATTGTGGTGAGTAAGGGGTCATCGCAAGGTATAGAGATACGGGTGATGTCATATTTTGAAAAGATCATAGTGGGCACCTAAGAAATAGTGTATCATACGAGGTCGATGGTGTTTCTCAAGTGGTCCTTTCAAGCAGAGGAGGATGTTCCTCCTATTATGAATCCTCTTGAGATGGTATAAATATCAACTATATTTAGTTTCTCTTTACCTTTCTCCTGAGCTTCTATCCCCTCCATAATGAACGGTCAAATGTAGACCTTTTTTATGATCTCCTCCACTTTGAGGCGGTAGTAGTCTTTAGTGTTGTGTCCATGATCCTTGTGGAAATGATAATATTTAATTTTGTCTTTCCTATATTCAAGTTTCCTCGGGAATCACAACTCAAGTTGCAAGTTCTATTGTTTAATTGTTGAGAATACCTCTTTGACATAAATGTTGATATGGGTAAAGTGCTTGGCTTTAGGTACTCCACTCTTCTTACCTTTCTTTCTTTTGCTATTGCCTATTTTGGTTGATATCTCTCCTAGGAGAGAGATTTCATCTTTTTCTTCCCCTGTGAAGGTTAGTAAGGGTGTGATATATTTTGAGCTCTCTCAAAAAGCTCGATCATGGATAAAGGTGTCTTATTGCTAAAAGATCTTAACAATGACTCTGAGTTAAGACCTATAATGAAATGCCCCAAGTGTAACCTCGGCCTAGAGACACCAACCTCGACCGAGGTGATGGCCGAGATATTGATCGACCCTTAATAAGCCATAGGCCCACGATATCAGCCCTCGGCCTTAGTAAGGTCGGCTCAGGCCGATACTTACACATATATTTCCAATGGACACTACGTGCATCACAGACATCAATAACATTCGCATATACTTGGGTATGGAAACCTCGGCCGAGTGTAGGCCGAGGTGATAAGAAACCTAGGTAACCTTCAACATGGAACCAGTCCAACCTCGACTTGGGCCGAGGTGACAAGAAGCCTTGGTAATCTTCATGGAATGTCTAACCTCGACTGGGGCCGACCCCAGCATAATGTCTCGGCTGAGATAAGGCCGAGACTCCCCATGGCACATCTCCGAAGACGTTTATCGAACCTTTACAACTCGGCCTCTCCCAGGCCGAGGTCATGCACCAATATAGCAGCCGAGCATCTGTTGACATTTGGATAAGGACACATGGGCACAAATCAGTTGTAACAAGACTATATTCCACACGTGGGAAGGATATTTCATCATCATTCCTTACATGTGACAGTGACAGATGGCATTCCCATATTGGTGAGGTTACCACACACATGCTCATTACATGCATGGGGGGTACATTACACCCCCTAGGTACTATATATAGGGATCATCCCCTACCTTGCAAAGGGATCCCAAGATATTAAACCCTAGATGAAGCTTTGTCTAGATACACAGTAGTGAGAGAAAGCTTAAGAGATTGTATCCATGGCCATTAGTGCCTTCATTCAGTGATATTACTCACACACACTCACAGTGGATGTAAGCCAAATTGGCTGAACCACTTATATACCTGTGCCTTCTCCTCTTATACTCATCTCATTCTCTTATCTCTTTTTATAACTGTGCTGCCATTATTATTCCTATATTGTTTGTGTATCTGGCAGTCTCTGAATCAGCCATCAGCGCGGCCATCATACGGGAAGAGGATGGGGTCCAGAGGCCTGTGTACTTCAACAGTAAGGCTCTTCAAGGGTCTGAACAGAATTATCCCCGAATGGAAAAGTTGGCTTATTCCCTAATAAATGCCTCAAGGAAAATGAAGCCTTACTTCCAAGATCACTCCATGGTAGTCCTCACTGACTCCCCACTAAGACAGGTTCTGCACAAACCTGAGAAGTCCGAAAGATTGATGACCTGGGCCATCGAACTAGGAGAATATGAACTTACCTACCAGCCTAGAACAGCCATCAAGGGGCAGGCCCTCGCAAACTTTGTCGCAGGGTTCACCTGGGAAGAAGCCGATAAAAGTTTGGAAGAGGCCGAGACAGAGAAAGGCTTAGATGACGGCAAAGAGACGAACCGTAGTGTCTTTCAAGATTTGGAAGAGACTGCACCAAACGTCTTCTGAGGCAGAGAAGAGGTCGTCCCAGGCAAAACCCGGAGTAGAGTAGAAAAGAACGAAGAGGATCAATACCTCTTCAAGAAGGGGGTTATGAGAGAAGGGGTCTTCTCATCAGATGCAGACGTATGGAGCCTCTTCGTTGATGGCTCTTCCTGTGACAGTGGAAGTGGCGCGGGGCTAATACTCTCGGCTCCATATGGCGCCAATATTGAATACGCCTTGAGATTCAACTTCCATGCCTCAAATAACGAGTCCGAGTATGAGGACATGATAGCAGGTCTCTTATTGGCAATAACTCTTCGAGTAAAGCGACTCCTACTCCATAGCGACTCAAGGTTGGTTGTCAATCAAGTGTTGGGGGTATACGAGGCCAAAGACGAAAGGATGGCCAAGTACTTAAAGAAGGTAAGAAGGTTATTAGAGTATTTTGAAGAAGCAAAGCTGAAGAGAGTGCCTCGACTAAGAAATAATCACGCTGATGCATTGGCAAGGCTAGCCTCGGCAATGAAGACAAATTTGGGAAGGACCATTCCAATCGAGGTCTTAGGAAAAGCAAGCATCGAGGAGGACGAGGTATGTAGCCCTTGTCATAATGTGAACCTAGGAGACTCATGGATCGACCCGCTCGTCAGATACCTAAGAGACGGAGAGCTGCCTGAGTCCAAGATGGAAAGGAGAAGGTTGAGATACAGGGCTGCCAAGTTCTCAATAGTAGGAGACGTCTTGTACAAAAAGGGGTTTCTATTACCTCTCCTCAGATGTGTGCATCCCATGAAAGTACCCCAGGTCTTACAGGAGGTTCATGAGGGTTCTTGCTCTAGCCACATAGGGGGGAGGCCCTTAGCCAAGAGGATCATCACTCAGGGATACTGGTGGCCTACCTTGTCTAAGGACGCTGCAGACTATGTGAAGAGGTGCGACAAATGTCAAAGGTTTGCCGCTATCCCTCATCAACCCCATCAGCCTATGACGTCGATCTCTTCTCCATGGCCATTTGTGATATGGGGAATTGACTTGGTAGGACCTTTGCCAAGAGTTGTCAACAACTATAGATTCTTGATAGTTGCCGTTGACTACTTTTCAAAGTGGGTGGAGGCAGAACCGATGATAACAATTACAGAGCAGAAGACCTTCCAGTTCATTTAGAAGAACATCATATGCAGATATGGACTCCCAAACACCCTCATCTCAGATAATGGGACCCAGTTCAAGAACTCCTCCTTAGAAAAGTATTGCCTAAGAGTGGAGATTAAGCAATTCTTCTCATCTCCTGATCGACCTCAGGCAAACGGCCAGACCGAGGTCACAAACAGAACAATCTTGGACGAAATCAAGAAGAGGTTAGAAGATGCGAAGGGGAGATGGACAGAAGAAGTCTACGCAGTGTTGTGGGCCTACAGAACCACGGCAAGGAAACCAACAGGAGAAACCCCATTCATGATGGCACATGGCTCAGAGGCCGTCATACCAACGGAAGTAGGACTACCAACTCATCGGATTCAGACCTACGACCCTGACAGCAATGGGGAAAAGAGGAGGCTAGACCTGGATCTTATCAAAGAAAGAAGGGAAGACGCAGAGGTCAGAAAAGCAGCCTACCAGTAGAGGGCAGCGAAATTCTACAACCAGAGGGTGAAGTCAAGACCCATTGCAGTGAGAGACCTAGTGCTAAAGAAGACCCTACAGAAGGCAAACAAGCTACACCCAAACTGGCATGGCCCCTACAAAGTAACGGAAGAGGTTGTGCCTGGCACTTACAGGCTAGAAAACCTAGAAGGAGAACCTTTCACTAACCCATGGAATGCTGACCATCTCAAGAGATATTACATATGATGTTACATAGAATTTTATGTAAATATACCATCTTATTGAGAAGAGGTTATTAATAAAGATCAGTTTCCATGAAAGTTCTTGCTTCATTCTTAGATCAGAGATATATTATGGGGATAACATCTTAGGTGATGACCTCAGACCCTCATAACATCACTCGGTGGTGACGAGGTCTGAGCTCAGACACCTTAGCAGATTACCTCAGACTCATAGCATCATTAATTTGGTGAGATTAATTATGAGGCTAACATCTTAGGTGATGACCTCAGACCCTCATAACATCACTCGGTGGTGACAAGGTCTGAGCTCAGACACCTTAGCAGATGACCTCAGACCTTTAACATCATTAATTTGGTGAGATTAATTATGAGGCTAACATCTTAGGTGATGACCTCAGACCCTCATAACATCACTCGGTGGTGACGAGGTCTGATCTCAGACACCTTAGCAGATGACCTCAGACCCTTAACATCATTAATTTGGTGAAATTTATTATGGGGATAACATCTTAGGTGATGACCTCATACCCTCATAACATCACTCGGATGGTTTTTGGCCGAGGTTGAGACATAACAACCAACGAAGACCTGAACTGGGAGGTTAGAGTGGTGGACTGCCCCCCACGGGATAATGGCCCCTATGATGACTCTCCAGGCATTGGGAGATAATGTGAGGGGGCCAAGTTGATATAAGAGAGAATGTATTTGATGATGGGATGAATGGGTAGGCGAAACCCTAACTTAAACATCTGCTCGTACAGGCATATTTCTCCATCTCGATTGTGATAGGACCTCTCTTCCCTCAGAGGTCTCCTTAATTTTATGGAGGGACTAATGGAGTATAAATATCTGAAGCACGGGAGATCCACCTCAGTTACCGTGCTCTAGAACTCGGCCGCCTCAGAGATGTCGACTTCACTTTCAGCATCTTCATCATCATCAAGCTCAACGTCGGCCGGAGCAGATGTAGATGGGTTACTAGTGAATCTCTGAGCAAACTCTGCCCCTGTGGCAGCCGACAGAGGGATGGCATCAAGAATGGGTGGCACAGCCACACTCGGCTCAACAATTTCAACCTCTGAAGAAGCGGCTGAGGTGCTTGAGCCATTATGGGATGAAGCTCGGCTGGAAACCTCGGCCTGATCAGGGGCCTGACCAGGCCGAGGTGTAAAATTCATGGCATCCTGAAAAGAGTCCACAGATATGGAGTCTGAGGTGGAAGACTCAGACTCAGACATCGGTATTGGGTCGGCAGGGACCTCTGTCTGATAGAAGTTCTCAGGGGGATCAGGATATACCACCTTGAGAGGTGGGGGAAAGATAGGTCTAATAGAAAACTCTTGTGACCTACGAGCTTCCTCCTGAGCTCTCTCTATTTTCCTAATCTTTTCTAGGGTCTTCTCTCTAAGAGAGGGGAAATCCTCAAGAAGCTGGTATAAAGGTCTGAGCATAAGAGGACGACCCTAAACTTGGGAAAAATCCCTAAAACTACAAACAGGATTGACTTGTAAAATAAAGGAGTTTAAAGATCAAACTTAGAAGTTTAAAGCAAACACAGTTCGCCTGAAATATGGTGCTCGCCGAAAAATGATGAAACTCGCCGGAAAATGCAAACCAAATATGAGAAACAAAGGAAATGGAAAGGAAAAAGTACCTGGAAATGAAACAATGAAGGCAAATGAAGAAAACTCGTAAGAAAACCAACAAAGGCCTCGGCAGAAGAGCGTTGAGTAGAGAAGCTTTAGAGAGAGAAAATTGCAGGAAGAAATCGCGCACAGGAGAGAAGAAACGAAGGAGGGAAAAAGGGTTTTTGAGACCCTTAAATACGTGGGCACATTTCCCAAGGCACGTCATTGCCTTGGGAGCCCCAAAGGACAGCTGACGGCACACGCATACCAAGTAAGCACGTTCTAGCGATGGACAGGTGTTGGGCAGGTATTGGCTTGGAACAGACAGGCCTCGGAGGTGTAGTAATCCCCTAGCCATTTGCTCTCACATATGACTAAGGGCTGGGGTGATTGATATTCCCCAAGTGTAACCTCGGCCTAGAGACACCAACCTCGGCCGAGGTGATGGCCGAGATATTTATCGACCCTGGATAAGCCATAGGCCCACGATATCAGCCCTCGGCCTTAGTAAGGTCGGCTCAGGCCGATACTTCCACTTACATTTCCAATGGACACTACGCGCATCACAGGCATCAAAAACATTCGCATATACCTGGGTATGGAAACCTCGGCCGAGTGTAGGCCGAGGTGACAAGAAGCCTAGGTAACCTTCAACATGAAACTAGTCCAACCTCGGCTTGGGCCGAGGTGACAAGAAGCCTTGGTAATCTTCATGGAATGTCTAACCTCGGCTGGGGCCGACCCCAGCATAATGTCTCGGCTGAGATAAGGCCGAGACTCCCCATGGCACATCTCCGAAGACGTTTATCGAACCTTTACAACTCGGCCTCTCCCAGGCCGAGGTCATGCACCAATATGGCAGCCGAGCATCTGTTGACATTTGGATAAGGACACATGGGCACAAATTAGTTGTAATAAGATTATTCTCCACACGTGGGGAGGATATTTCATCATCATTTCTTACATGTGACAGTGACAGATGGCACTCCCACATTTGTGAGGTTACCACACACATGCTCATTACATGCATGGGGGTACATTACACCCCCTAGGTACTATATATAGGGATCATCCCCTACCTTGCAAAGGGATCCCAAGATATTAAACCCTAGCTGAAGCTTTGTCTAGATACACAGTAGTGAGAGAAAGCTTGAGAGATTGTATCCATGGCCATTAGTGCCTTCATTCAGTGATATTACTCACACACACTCACAGTGGACGTAATCCAAATTGGCTGAACCACTTATATACCTGTGCCTTATCCTCTTATACTCATCTCATTCTCTTATCTCTTTATATAACTGTGCTGCCATTGTTATTCCTATATTGAGCTTGAAAACACCTTATCTGGTGGTGCTAATTCCGGCATCATCAGGTACTCCACTCTTCTTACCTTTCTTTCTTTTGATATTGCCTATTTTGGTTGATATCTCTCCTAGGAGAGAGATTTCATCTTTTTCTTCCCCTGTGAAGGTTAGTAAGGGTGTGATATATTTTGAGCTCTCTCAAGAAGATTGATCATGGAAAAGGTGTCTTATTGCTAAAAGATCTTAACAATGACTCTAAGTTAAGACCTATAATGAAATTGGATACATAAGTAGTATTGTTGAGGCCATACACTTGTAGGGCCTCAAGATTAATCCTCTTTGCGTATTCTATGCTGGTCTCTCCATTCTTTTACTTGAAGTTAACTAAGGAGGTTACCCGCTTGCTCATCTTTTAAGATCCAATAAAGTGACCCACAAATGACTTGGACAACTCCGTAAAGTCTTTGATGGTACTAGGTTTGAAATCATCAAGCCAATGTCATATTATTCCCCTTAGAGTAGCTGAAAAAAGCTTCACATAGTATCTTATAGGGAGTATCTTGTTACAGCATGAGAGGCATGCAGGTTTTAAAGTAGTTAAGTGGATCTTTGGTCCCATCAAAAGTATCTATTATGGGAATATTCCACTTATAAGGAAGGGCGTAGTATTGTACTTAATTAGAGAAAGGATATTGAGAAACGTGTGTGCTCGCGTTCAAATGATCAAGTTATAAATTAAACACCTTTTAACCCAAACAAACCCTAAACATGCAGCTAGGTGTGGTTGAAACAATATGAAATCATGCAAGAGTTATTCAAACACACATAATTAAGGAAAAATCCCCCACAGGGGCAAAACCATTTATTTTCACTATAATTTGTAAGAAAACGGCTTAAAATCGGATTACAATGAAAATACAAGTTGACTAAGAATTGCCCTCGGGTATCGGATTCTGTAGTCGCGACTGGAATTATCCCTTTCCAGTAGGGCTGCAATGGAGAAGAAGAACGGTCTCCTCCACAAGGGGTTGAACTGCAAAACTGCGTTCCTGGGTTACCAAAAGGATTCACAAATGTATGGAATTTGTGTGAATCAAAATACCTAGAGTATTGGTACTCAATAGGTGAAGACTTAGGGCTTTCTCTGCTCTGGAAATCGTGTGTAGAAGTCTTAGAAAAACCACTTCCCGTAGTGGGATTAAATAGGAGAACTTGAGCCCTAAAATTCGGAACATGATCTGAACACGATCTGTTTGGAATTATCCTCGTCGGATCGGTCCGGTCCCTTTAGGCGGATCGGTCCGGTGACATCGAATCGGTTCCTTTTTTGAAGACGGATCCATCCAGTTGGCATCGGATCGGTTCGGCATTTTGGCTTCATCGGTTCGCTATGGATCCGGGGTATACTGGCCTCACCTCAGCAGGCGGATCGGTCCGGTTCCTTTAGGCGGATCGGTCCGGATGAACCGGATCGGTTCTTTTATCTGGGCCGGATCGGTCCGGTCTGTTCCCTGATTCCTTTTCTCATTTTGATATTCGGATTTCGTTGATAAGCGTATGATTCTTGAATTTTCTTAACGGTGTAACGGCGTACGACATATAAAATGCTAATGGACAAAAATGTCCTTACAAATCTCCCCCTATGTCTATGCCGGTACATACATAAAAACAAACATCCGAATTATCAAGTAAAAGTGCCTATACAAATCTACCCTTCCATGAACCCAAAACTGAAAGAGTACAAGTGAATAAGACTGTATCGTTTGATCTTCAAATCTTCAGGAATCTCAACGCTTTTCTCATCAGGGTGTGCAATTCAGTTATCAAAGTAGTACCTACACACATGAGACAAAGCAAAATACCAAGTGACATATCGAGTTTGAAATGAGATAAACATATATACCAATTTATGAACAAAACTCAAAATTTCAAATCTCCCCATAATAAGATAATTCTTTCTCCCCCTTTTTATGATGTCTCCAAAAAGACAAATGAGAGAAATAAATCAAATAAGCAAGTGCGGGGTGTCACTCGGATAATATCACACCATGAATGAACACAAAGCAACCAAGTCAATGATAGCGTAAATGAAGTGGTGTGATCAAATTCGATAGGAAAATCAATGCATACAAACATGACATATGTGCACGATGAATATTGGATATTCCTAGCGAATGAACTCAAATGCTTCCTTTGGTGTAAAAGAGGGACAGTATAAGATATTGACTCAATCAAATCAACAAATCAAAGCTCAAAATGATTTTCACACCAATAACGTCCAAAATGATTTTATGCTTTTTCAGGACTTTCAAGGAAGTGCAAACCCGTTTAGATTCTCCAACCAAACTCCCTCAGATATTATATTGAATAGAGACATTCTAAATTCTCAAACTTTGGAGAATTGAGGGTGAAACCTAAGTGGCCCATATTTGGCATGAATTGCTTTTTATTGCCTTTTAAATTTTTTCGGGCTCTTGTAACCTCTTTGGACCTCGGATATTAAAATTCCTCCATTTTTTAGGTCCTTTTTAACGGTGGCTTTTGCGCAAAGGATAGATGATTACCTTTCGCAGCCCCTCCCCGTTATACAAAAACACACAGTCTCACCAAAACGGTTTTTACATGCATTCCAATCTTGTCAAGTTTTATCGCATTTTATACATTGTATAGACAGGATTGAGATGGAAACACTCAAGCCAACATGAGATTGACAAGTGCAATAATCAAATATAGCCGTGCATGTGTGCAATAAAGGATATAGGAGTCAAGCATGTAGGAAGATATCACTAATTACATCTCAAAGACTCCGACCAATGTAAAGCACATGGATGAAATGATGTAGCCTCTCAAATCTCAATCAAACGGTCACATGGATATATGGAATGAAGTTGTGACTTGGCTAACTTAAATGCGCATCCAAAACACAAAAATATTTTTGGTCTTTTTCAAAAAATTTATCAAAATAAAATCTTTTTGTGTTTTTTTTTTCAAAAGCAATATAGACAGCAAAAAGAGTAAAGAAAAGCTGTACAACTAAGTAATAGTACATATAAACAGACTAGCAATAGGAAGCATATGATATGAACATGAAGAAGCATCCTATTCTAGACATAGACCAACCCCTCAGTCAACTGTGCAAATCCCTAAAGATTTCCTAAGACTCTCAAATCTAAGGGCATCTAAAGGTTTCGTGAAAATATCGGCTAACTGGCGGTCGGTAGGAACAAAACTCAGGGATACGACGTTCTCTTCAACTAACTGACGTATAAAGTGCTCACGTATCCTGATGTGTTTTGTGCGCGAATGCTGAACAGGATTGCGGGATATGTGTATCGCGCTCGTGTTATCACAGGAAATGGTCATGGTGTCCTGTGATATCCCATAATCCTCCAGCATTTGCTTCATCCACAAGAGTTGTGTGCAACAACTCCCAGCGGCTATGTACTCAGCCTCCGCAGTGGACAAAGAGATGGAATTTTGCTTCTTGCTCAGCCAGGAGACAAGAGCAGAACCAAAATAGAAACACCCACCAAAAGTGCTCCTACATCCATCTACATCCCCAGCCCAATCGGCATCCGAATAGGCGGACAGACGGTCATCGGTATCAAAGGAATACCAAATCCCGTATGAGAGAGTCCCACTCACGTATTTAATAATACGTTTTAGAGCAAGTAAATGTGACTCTTTTGGGGATGCCTGATAACGCGCACAGACTCCAACACTAAAGGCGATGTCGGGACGACTGGCAGTCAAGTAGAGAAGACTACCTATCATACTCCGATATAAGGTTTGCTCTACGTCCTTGCCTGAAGTGTCCTTACTAAGCTTGGTAGTGGTACTCATAGGTGTACGTGCATGCTTAGCGGAGTCTAAACCAAATTTCTTCACTAGGTCTCTAGCATACTTGGATTAGGAGATAAACATCCCATCCTCTAGCTGACGAACCTGGAGACCAAGGAAGAATGTAAGTTCACCAACCATGCTCATTTCAAACTCACTTTTCATCTCCTCCTCAAAGTGATGAGCATGCTGGGAGCATGTGGATCCAAAGACTATGTCGTCCACATAGACCTGGGCAACCAAAATAGCACCGTCATCTCTCCTGACGAACAACGTCATATCTACTCCCCCTCTCTTGAAGCCACGAGCTAAGAGATAGGAAGTAAGCCTCTCGTACCAAGCACGGGGTGCTTGCTTCAAACCATACAAGGCTTTCCTCATATAGTAGACGTGCTCAGGGTGCTGAGGGTCTTCAAACCCTTTTGGTTGTTCCACATAAACCTCCTCCTGTAGAATGCCATTCAGAAAGGCACTCTTGACATCCATCTGATATACCTTGAAGCGCAGCTGACATGCGATGGTGAGCAGAAGACGGACGGACTCAAGCCTCACAACAGGAGCAAATGTCTCCCCAAAGTCTACACCCTCTATCTGTGTGTAGCCTTGAGCGACCAACCTAGCCTTATTTCTGATTATGGTACCATATTCATCCATTTTGTTCTTGAAAATCCACCGGGTACCTATCACATTAGTCTCACTAGGTCGGGGGACTAATTCCCAGACATCATTCTTTTTAAACTGAAGCAACTCATCCTGCATAGCAGATATCCAGTGTTCATCCTTGAGTGCTTCTTTATGGTTCTTGGGCTCGACTTTGGACGTGTAGCAAAGATGGTAACAACGTTCTCTAGCTGAGCATGAGTCTTAACCCCTAGAGTGGGATCACCAACAATGGCAGAAGGGTCATGACTCTTGCGAACCCAAGCAGGTGTGTCCCCTAACTCAGGAATAGGGTCCACAGAGTGTGAGAGAGGAACAGGTAAATCACTATCAGAACAATCCTCATCCTCACACTGAAGGTTAGGATCAATAACCGTCAAAGGTTCGTCATCTTGCACGGTAACGTTTATTGATACCATAACCCTAGAGCTCTTCAGGTTAAATACCCGGTACGCTCTACTATTCGATGAACATCCTAGAAATATTCCCTCGTCGCTCCGGGAGTTGAACTTTCCTAATTGCTCTCTATCCCGTAGGATGTAGCATTTACTCCCAAAAACACGGAAATATGCCAGGTTGGGCTTCTTGCCAGTCCACAACTCATAAGGAGTGTGAAGTGTGTGTGGACGCAGATACACCCTATTCACCGTGTGGCATGCAGTAGACACTGCCTCTTCCCAAAATCTCCTAGAAACTTTACGACCTAGAAGCATAGATCTAGCCATCTCTTGGATCGTTCTATTCTTTCTCTCAACAATCCCATTCTGCTGAGGAGTTCTCACAGCAGAAAACTCATGTTTAATCCCAAGGCTATCACAGTACAGATCCACCTTTGCTTCCTTGAATTCAGTGCCGTTGTCACTACGTATTCTGTTAATAGTGACACCGTGTTGATTTTGCAGGACACGGCACTTGGTCGTTAAAAATTCTACAGCATCGGATTTCTCTCTCAGAAAACCTACAATGGAGTACCTGGAGAAATCATCTACCATCACGAGGATGTACCTCTTACCACCTAGACTCTCAGTACGAGTGGGACCCATAAGATCCATGTGAATCAACTCCAGAACACGAGAGGTGGTAATGGAATGCAACTTCCTATGAGGACTACGAATTTGTTTTCCCAACTGATAGGGTCCACAAACGGTCGAAGTTGACTTTCCAAGAGATGGTAAGCCACGTACTAGGTCCTTTTTAGCTAAACGATTAAGATCTCTAACGTTCACGTGACCTAGACGTTGGTGCCACAGATCCATAGGAGTGATCGTGGCGCTGTTGCAGACAAGTGAGGATGTGGGCTCAGTCCCATAGCAATTATCCTCGGTCCTCACCCCTTGCATCAAAAGTTTTCCGGATTGATTGTAGACTTTACACGCGTCCCGGTCAAACTTTACTGCAAAGTCAGTGTCGCACAGCTGGCTAATGCTGAGAAGGTTTGCTTTCAAACCTTTGACGTACAAAACATTTTCTAGCTTAGGAAAACCAGGTAACTCGATAGTACCTCATCCTATAATGCTAGACTTACTCCCATCTCCAAAGGTGACTCTGCCATCTTGATAATCCTCAAGAGTAGTAAAAAATGAGGCATCACCTGTCATGTGTCTGGAGCACCCACTATCAAAATACCACCGAGAGGTATTATGTGCTTTGAGAGCAACATGAACAACAAAAGCCTTTTTATCTTTCTTAGGAACCCAAGTCGAGGTGACCTTTTGTTTGCCTTTGTTGTTGTTGATTTTAGCTGGAATGTGAGAAGCATTCACTAACGGCAAAGACATCCGTCAGAATTATTCCATTAAACTCTGAGTCGTGGCAGCTAAGAACTCAACTCGCTCTCTCAAACTGGAAAACTCATCAGTATGACGTGGTGGAGCAGTAGTACGTCGTGTCCGACCCATGCTATAGCAAGTTTCCCAAAGGTGGCCTTTTCTTTTGCAATAAGTACAAAAGAGCATTGTCAAAGGCGGACCTCGATTTGCTTTTCTAGGTTGAACTCTCCTTCGAGGTTTTTTACGGTGACCATAAGGAGTTGTAGTAAACTCAGGAACTGGTCCAGGTGCAATTTGGGACGTGGAGGCACCATCATATCCAATTCCTTAACGATCACCAAAACCTAAAGCGGGGCCGAGGAGCATCTTTCCCATCTTCCCAGATCTGTCCTCGATTTGTACCTTGACTTCCCGTGCTTTCTCAAGATTATGAGTCAGCTGGGCAACAAGGGCTTCAAGTTTCTTCTGAGTTTCCACGAAGGAATGGAGCTGACTCGTAAGACTAGCCACTTGCTTGATCAAGTCCCCTCTCTCTTTCTCTAGAGTACTCTCTCTCTCTCTAAATAAATTCTCATTCTCGACACATGTAGACTCTCTCTCTCTCAGGGCGGTGCAGGTGGAGAACTCTCTTTCTCTGGCTTTCTTTAAATCTTCCTCTAGGCAAGTGATCTTAAGAACTAACGCTTTGTTACGCCTTTTAGTTTTAAAAGACTCAGAATGTAACTCAGCGTAGGCACGTTGTATATCACTCTCGCTCTCACTTGTGTCATCCTCCCCCTCACTCACATCGATCTCACTGTCGAGGTGTCCCTGTGAAGCATCATCCTCAACGTCGTGAGGAGAACTAGGAGTGCTCACTTGGCTGGCCATGAATGCAGTGAAGTTACACTCATGCGGTGACTCATCTCCAGAATCCACCATCTCGACCTCACTGTCGTCACTAAGGGTAGCATTAAGGACAGCAATCCCTTTCTCTCTATTCAGACGATTGGCACACTCAAAAGCTCTATGACCCCTACCATCACACTCAAAACATCTCTCACTTTCTTTCAGAGGAGGATTTTTGGAAACTTTTTCATTTTTCTTTTCAAACTTATTTTTCTCAAATTTCTTTTTATCTTTAAAATTGTCATTTTTCTTAAATTTGAGAATCCTCTTGAAATTTTTTGCAAAAAGAGCCAAATCATCTAAGTCAAAATCGCACTCAGAATCTGACGTGTCAGTCTCTCTCTTTCTAGATGACTCTACCGTCTTTCTAGCTGACCCCTCACTCCTTCTCTCTTGGGCTTTAAGTGCAATTCCCTTATCTTTAGATTTAGCATTTTTAGGGAACATATCAATTTCATAAGTTTGCAAATCTCCTACAAGTTCTTCCAATTTTAGCGTATTTAAATTACCCATAGAATTTAGCACAGTGACTTTAGGGATAAAACGCTTAGGCAAGGAACGAAGAATCTTTTTAACAACTCTAGCATTCGGAATATGTTCACCAAGATTAAAGCTAGTATTCACAATGTCAGAAAGTCTAGCATAAAATTCATCAAAGCATTCAGATTCATGCATGGTGATTGTTTCAAATTGAGTTGTCAAATTTTGCAACTTAGACTCTTTCACAGCATTAGTTCCTTCATAGGTGAGTTGTAAAACATCCCATGCCTCTTTTGACGTGGTGCACGTCATTATGCGTTTGAACTCATCAGGTGTGACAGACCCAGAAATAGCACTTAGACCCTTAGAATTAAATGATGACCATTTAATTTCTTCATCAGACCAAGTAATGTCAGGTTTCAAGTTGGTCACATTATCAACAGTCACGGTGGGAGGAGTCCACCCTCGTTCAACCAAAATCCAGACACGTTCATCAATGGCTTTTAAAGCCGACCTCATACGGGCTTTCCAATAAGCATAATTTGTCCCATCAAAAACAGGCATTTTATAATATGACTTCTCCATTTGAACACGCACTTTTTCAAAAATCAATTTTTTCAGAAAATTGATATCTTAGAAAAATTTTGCGGAAAAAGGAATACGCGATAGATTAGCGTAACCTGCTCTGATACCAATTTGAGAAACGTGTGTGCTCGCGTTCAAATGATCAAGTTATAAATTAAACACCTTTTAACCCAAACAAACCCTAAACATGCAGCTAGGTGTGGTTGAAACAATATGAAATCATGCAAGAGTTATTCAAATACACATAATTAAGGAAAAATCCCCCACAGGGGCAAAACCATTTATTTTCACTATAATTTGTAAGAAAACGGCTTACAATCGGATTACAATGAAAATACAAGTTGACTAAGAATTACCCTCGGATATCGGATTCCGTAGTCGCGGCTGGAATTATCCCTTTCCAGTAGGGCTGCAATGGAGAAGAAGAACGGTCTCCTCCACAAGGGGTTGAACTGCAAAACTGCGTTCCTGGGTTACCAAAAGGATTCACAAATGTATGGAATTTGTGTGAATCAAAATACCTAGAGTATTGGTACTCAATAGGTGAAGACTTAGGGCGTTCTCTGCTCTGGAAATCGTGTGTAGAAGTCTTAGAAAAACCACTTCCCGTAGTGGGATTAAATAGGAGAACTTGAGCCCTAAAATTCGAAACATGATCTGAACACGATATGTTTGCAATTATCCTCGTCGGATCGGTTCGGTCCCTTTAGGCGGATCGGTCCGGTGACATCGGATCGGTTCCTTTTTTGAAGACGGATCCATCCGGTTGGCATCGGATCGGTTCGGCATTTTGGCTTCATCGGTTCGCTATGGATCCGGGGTATACTGGCCTCACCTCAGCCGGCGGATCGATCCGGTTCCTTTAGGCGGTTCGGTCCGGATGAACCGGATCGGTTCTTTTATCTGGGCCGGATCGTGTAATACCCCGTACTTTTGTCTATATTTATTTTTGGGATTAATTAATTAAATGTGTATTAATTGGAAATTAATCCGGGTTATAAATACTAATGAAATGCGAATTGGTATTTGATTAGGTGCATATATGATTATATATGTATTTGGTATTATAAAATTTGTCATGAGATTTATATACGGCATTTTAGAAATTTTGTTGAGACGCGTGGGACCGCCGCGTCACGGTATAATATTTTGTTAATAAAAGTGAATTTAAAATCTATAATCCGTATGGTCGTTTTGAGTGCGCCAACGCGTCCGGAAGGGTCGAGATAGTCAGAAAACACTAGCCGGGGGTATAGTTTGGGTCCCGGGGTATTTTTAGACCATACCGGTAACTTAAAGGGTATTTTGGTAATTTTACATTTTTAGGAATTAAAAGTGACGAAAATTAGAGATGTAAATCTGATGTGGATTAAACCCATTAAGCCCATTAACCAACCCATATTAACCTAGAAGGCTACGTAGGTTGTCATTTAGGTTTTCTAAGTTTCCCCAAATCAAACCCTAGCCACCTTGAGCCACCATTGGAGAAGGAACTTAGAGAGAGAGGAAACTCTGCAGAATCTTCACCAAACCTACACCAAATCAGAAATCAAACCAAGGCAAGTGGTTTAATTATGTTTAATTTCAGCAAATGTTCTTTCCATGTTAGAAAATTCGGATTTATGGTTTGTTCTTGATAAATATGAAAACCCATGTAGATTAGATCATAGAACTTGAGAAATTGTGAAGAGAATTGCATGTAGAATAGTTTGGAGACAATTAATCCGATGTTAATACATGATTGGGTGAAAGAAAAACGAATTAAATTCTGGAATTTGATGTTGATATATATCTAGGGTTCATGTTCTTGATGATATTGGGGAAAAGTATAAAATCTTGGGATTTAATGATGTTTAGGATGCCTTATTGCCTTAAAAGACGTTAGTTTATGACCTAAGCATGTTTTAGTATGATTAGAGGACTTAAATCAGTGTTAGAACGAACTTTGGAGAAGGATTGAAGTGATAAAAATGGTAAAAAACGAGATGGGAAAAATCTGGGCCGAAACTGGTAGCTCGTTAGAAGCAGCCCCCAGGTCGTTCGAACGAACTCGTTCGAACGAGCTTCTAACGAGTTGACCAGTCGTTACTAACGAGAAGGGATCTCGTTCGATATCTCGTTCGAAAGAGATATCGTTAGAAGGAACAGTTCGTTCGAACGAACTGGGATCTCGTTCGAACAGCCTCGTTCGAACGAGACTTCTAACGAGTTGACAGAAGGATCTCGTTCGAACCTCCTCGTTCGAACGAAACTTCTAACGAGTTGACAGTTTGGTCCTTTTAGAACTGTTTTGACTTTTGGAGTCCCGGAAACTGGTTCAAGGGTAGAGTTAGCATTCCTTTGATGATATAGTGATAGAATTGGGACTTTTGGGCAAATATGAAGAGTAAATTATATACGAGAGTTGTATTACATGGACGGTTTGGGATGAGACGTGAGTGTCTATTACGACGTGAGAAATTATAGCGCGTATAATCACAAATCGGATTAGTATAAATTATTATAATTATAGTTAGTACGAGAATGCGATACGTACTACGATTAAAATACGGTATTACTAAGATGTGTGTTTACTTAGTATTAGTATATGGATTGTGTGTATGACATACCTACCATACTTGCTATCACGGGAGGTTGCGTTCGCTTAGGACCCTCTAATCCTTGTGTGCCTACGGGGGGGATATAGACTGGTACCTCGATGAACATAGGTCATAGAAAGACTTATTGTGATATTAATAAGTCCGCTGATCATGGGAGCGTAGGTATGTGCGTGACCCATGTGATGGTGACTGTGTTCGCCTCCATTATTTGTGATGTTGTTATCGGTAAACTATTCCTGAGAGATTCGGAATATGTAATCCTTACGTACGTGATGTACCGGGATGGATAGCAGAGTATGTGTGCACCACAGCTTAGTTCGCGGGGTGCTTGTATTGTATATTTATGATATGAATAATATACATTTAAATTAATGGGAATCCTCATGTTAATGTTGTATATATATTACGGTGTTGTTTCGAGAAATATAACGAGTTAACTGATAGTTCTATATATTGCATATTGAGTATCTGAGTTCACGTTAAATCCCTATATAATTACGAGCGTTATATGTTAATGGAACCGAGTAATAAGGGTAGGAACTATTACAGTCTAGCTAGTTATGATGTCACTTAGCTAGTGGTTATATTATTGTAGATGGGTACTTGCGTTAGGAGTGCACAGTTAGACGAGAGGTGAGAATATCATGTGAGTGCACGTCCTAACATGTATTTTGCATTTAATGTTTTAAATGTTTTTAAAGCACTTGCAGGTTTTTAAAATATAACTCCACATTCGGGCTCTGACCCGTTTGCTTTTCAAATCTCTTTTTCTTTGTAAAACCATTTTAGGTGCCCAGCCACAAGGACACCAAGCATAGGATACTCATTCAGGTGACGAGCTGTAGCTGCTTGTGGAAGCTACAGGGATTTGCATGTAGACGCTTCTATCTTTTGGATTCCAGAGTCACCATCTATCAGTTGTAGGGCATGTTGCCCATTTCTTTAGAGACATCTTTTATATTTCAGTTTTCAGACTTTAGCATGTTTTATTTCAGTTTCGGTTATTCATTTCAGTTATGGGATTGTAGTGAGGAGTTTTCCTCCAGACTTTATTTACTCTATTGTGATGGTTATTCATTTTTCTTCAGTATGGAATGGTGTTATTTACTACTTCTTTACATTGTTGCATGTTAATCAGACTTAAATTAAAATTTGGCAACTTGCTTTTTAAATACTAAGTGGTTAGTAATAATAAAATGTTTTCGACAGTGATGCTATTAACTGAGCCAACTTGGCATTTTGAATTGATTTTATAAAGGAGTAGCTACCCGGTATTTAATTAGTCGGGGTGTCACAGATCGGTCCGGTCTGTTCCCTGATTCCTTTTCTGCTTTTGATATTCGGATTCCGTTGATGAGCGTATGATTCTTGAATTTTCTCAACGGTGTAACGGCGTACGACATATAAAATGCTAATGGACAAAAATGTCCTTACAGATATAAAGTTTTATACAAAGTTAATTTAATGGAGTTAAGGGTGTTATCTTAGTACTTGCTAAGAAAATTAAGTAACTAGACTTGCATATTCTTTATCTCATCATCCCAAGGCCTAACCATCTTTAGAAGCTACGCAAGAAAGACCATAAAAAAGGGATAGTCTTTCCCTTGCCAAAATGTACATCTATGAACTCTACAAATGAATTTCTTCATATTGTTCTTGGGCCCCGAATTCTGGTTTCCCCAATTAGTATATGATGAGGCATATTGTTCTTGAAACTACTTTTTTATAAGCCTTAATGTTTTTCATGCTTTTATCCAACTAAGCATTAGTTTTCATAATGTTTAAAGTTCAGTAGAGCTGAAGAGCTTGTTGGTAGTAATGACTTTAGAGAATAATTTCCCCCCTACAGGATGCCAAACTGATGGGACTGAAATTGATTTAGACCTCAGCCTCACTAAATTAGACTCCTAGAGATAGGAGTAGGTGTTCTTTAATTAAAATGATAAAACATGAGGACTTATAGTGGTTCAACACCTCTATTAATGTGATTACATTCATTATTAACGTGTTACTCTCTTGCATATTCAAAGTAACGATGAATATACAAATATTACCAGACTTAGTCTTTGTACTGAGAATAGATGAAGATTTAACCAAAAAAATAATGAGGATGAACTTAAATGTAGTAAAAGTGTTAAGAAGTCAAAATATTTTGGGTTTAAATTTGTAACTTCCTTGTTGGTAAAATGAGCCTTATAGTTTAAATAACAGTTGTGCACTCTGGAAGATTCGTATTGGAAAGAATAAGTTAATAGTAAAATTGAATCCACTATGGAAAAACATACAAGGAACTTGTGGATCTTCCAAGTGAAATAAAAAATTTAGGGTGTAAATTGATATTCAAAAGGAAAATGAAGTGTGATTAATCAATTAAAAAACATAATGTAAGACTTGTTGCCAAAGGCTATAACAAAAAAATAGGGAATTGATTATTTAGACATGCATTCATCACTGATGAGAAGTACATCTATACATATTTTAATTATATATCCATAATACATAATTTCCTAATACATAAAATGGAAGTTAAAATCAATTTCCTAGATTGTGAATCAAATGAAGGAATATATATGAAACAAGTAAAGATTTGTTTCTTCTGAAAATGAGAAAAAAAATATGCAGGAAGCATAAAAATATAAGCATGAAAATTTTGATAAGACGATGAAGTCAATGATTTCAAGATAAAATGAGTGTTATAAATGTGCTAATGTCAAGAAAGGTCAAAAGGGATATGTTATTGTGTGTCAATTATTATATGATATGTAAATCAATTATAGTAATAATGATGTCACTAATGTTACCCAACATATGTTAATTAGTATATTTGAAATGAAAGATTTGGGCATGACATATGTTATTTTAAAAATCAAAATTGCTAGAAATTATGATAGACTCAATTTGTCTCAATCTCAATATACTGAGAAAATACTTCAACTCTTCACCTCACCGCTAATAAAGGCCAAATCGTATCTCAATTATAATATTTTTGTATAGTAGGCAAATTTATGTTCCTCCCATTATGCACTTAACCTGATATACATACGGTATAAATAAGCTAAGTGAATATATAAGGAATTCTAGAGAAGATCAATAGAAGACCTTAATAAGGGTACTTAGATGTCTAAAATAAAATTTAGATGGTGAATTATATATTATCTGAGGTATGTTTTTTAAGGATGCAACGATGGAGATTGGATATCTAACCCCACTGACTCAAAATTCATAAGTGTATATATTTTTACTTTTGGAGGTGCAACCACATCTTGGATCTAATCTTTATCTAATGTCATGGAGTCTCACACGACACATTTTTTTATTTTCTCTATAAATATAACCTTCATTCCGAAAAAAAAAATATGTAAGTTTTATTATCAAGAGACACACCTACATCATCGATTGTAAAGTACTATATTCATTTTAACAAAAAAAAATCTACATATTATGTGTTAACACTGTAAGAAAACGTTTACCTAATGAGAAATGCTATACACATCTTTTAGTATCAATACAGTACCGATTGTGTTTTAAATGCATTGTACCATAATGGAACCCACACTTTAATACAATCATTACCGAATTGTTACTGAGAGTCGATGTATGTGTATCATTTTTCTTACCTAATTGGTTAATTTTAGACATGGATACTTACAAAAAAAAAGGCTTTTGGGAAAAGGTTCTCGTAATGCTCAAAATGTATAAAAATAGGACACTCCATATAATTTTATATACTTAGTTCATGTACTAAAAATATCATGAAAAATGGTGAAAAATAGTGTCACTGGCGTGAATCAAAAAAATAAATACTATTGTACCACAGAGACTAGATTTATAAATGCTATTGTACCACATGGACTAAATTTATAAACTTAAAAAGTATTATTATAAAAATTTAAATATATAAAGAAACACATTTATCTTAATTCGCTATTAAAATAAAATGCAAGAGAATAAACAATCATATCCGCTTGAACCATCCATGAGAGGACAAGCGTCGAATATTCGTAAATCTTGTCCCTTTTCCTATTCTAACTTATCCAACAATTTGAATCAAAGGCGAAAACCAAATAATGTTGAGTGGAGGAGTGTATGTGAATTCCCAATTAAATAGGAAAAAGACGGTCAACCAACCGTTTCAACATTATTGTTTCCCAATAATAATTTGGGATATAGTTTATGAGCGATAGAGATAATAATAATAAAACCAAACATGAAAAGCCTAAGCTTTAACAACGTGGGGATATGATGTTGGGTTGCAGGTGTTTCCATTGGAGCAGAGTGACCGATTTCTTTCAGTCCCCCCATGAAGCTGCACCTCTTCCTCCATGGCCTCCAGGTTTTTTTAAATTTTATTTTCCTTTTTCCAATAAATGTGACTCATCACCGTTTGTGGTATTTTTTGTTCCTCATAGAGGTGTTTGTGATTTGTTGGCATGTGTAAATTATAAGCCTCCATCATTGCATGCTTTTTCCAATCAGTGTTTTATTCAAGTGTACCTTAATCTGAATATATATTTATTTTCTGTCTTTATAAAACCTACAAATGGATGCATACTTTGGACCTCTTTTACATATTAATAATTAAGAGGAATACAAATCAAATCAAATAAAACACTAATTGTAATTTTTAAAGTTTGAATGGTTCATATGCACACTTAAGAGATAAACAAACGACCCATAAGTTTGTTCTTTATCCATGATAATTAATTATAAATTATATGAATAATAAAAATCAAATGGTTCTTTTTACTATAGAATTTAGGAGCTCCTCAAATTTGTGGAGGACTTACGCTTCGATTTCAATCATGATCCTATTTGTGTGCATTGATTTCCACGCTCGTCTTGATTAGCATATTGTATTATCTTTTCAATCTTATTCTTATTTTGGGTTTTCAGGGTACCTATTGGGATTGAAAGATGTTTATGAAACTGAGCTCTGATTTCGCTTTCATTTATCCCTTGTTTTTCTTTCGGGTGATTTGATCTTTCACCTCATTTGTTTCGTTTATTTCACTTTAGGTCATTGGCGGATCCATTCACAAAGTATGGTGGGCAGTTGCCCACCTTAAGTTTTGAGGACTTTTAAAATTACAATTATAAAATGTTAAAAATTTGAAGAATAGAACAAATTTTGGAAATTATAACATCTTGCCCACCTCAATTTTTTGCATAAAATGTTAGTATTATAGCTTGCCCACCTTACCAAATTGTTCTAACTCCGCCCCTGCTTTAGGTGCCAGATTTTTCAATAATATATCCAAGTGTCATAAATTCTCAACAAACGTATGTAAAGATACTGGAAAACATCATAAATATGTATATGTGACACTTTCAAGGGTCAAATGTGTATTAGGGTGTGTTTGGTAGCCTCAATGCCACGCGTTGGAATTGGATTGGGGCATTGAATTACAATTCCATTTTTTGGTTAGGAAAAATGAGATTGGAATTATCATGTAATTTTAATTCTAAGAATTCCAAATCCATAAATTGAATTTCAAAGTAAAAGCACATAATTAGAATATTATATTGGGATCTTAAGTATATAGTCCTATTTTTTAAAATTTATTTGTACCCACTCTCATGTATTTATTTTTTAGTTGTTGGCCCTATTGTAGTCACTATGGAACATGTGTCATTTTCTACGAGAAGGAAGAGGGACGGTTACAGAGTAGTTATTGACGGTTTTGAGTGGTTATGGGACAACAATTTTAAAAACACATGGGATGGGAGCCTAACATATCTTAGGATATGGGACTAAAACCCAAATAACTTATTATATTTCACGCACGCAGTTTCATACATACACTGCACACAGTTTCGTATACACACCCTGCACAATTTCACACATACAAAAAAAAAAGTTTCCCCACGCACACAAAAAGAAAAACATAATGCACACACACAGTTCATGTAGTCTCACACGCTGCGCACAATATTTACACAAACACTGCAAACACTACAACACACACAAATTCTATTAAAATTCCAGATAAATTCAACAGTGCCAAACAATTGAATTCTAATGTCGTGAATTTCAAATTCATTGAATTCCAATTCTACATAATTAGAAATCTAAGGGTATGTTTGGGAACCCCGATTCCATGCCTTGGAATTGAAATTCAAAAAATTTTAGTTCAAAATTTTTAAAATTTGAATCCAATTCCAAGGCATAGAATTGGGGTTCCCAAATGCATCCTAATAGAATTCCAATTCTAGGCATCCAAACATACCCTTATTGTAAAACTAATGGGAGCCAAAGGTCTTATCATCCTTCTTTCTTTCTATTTTATATATAAGCATTTCCATTTATCCCTTGTGATGTTTCTCTTTTATTACTTAATGATCAAATGTTCAGGTCAAGGATTTGCTACCGGAACAATCAATTTAGGAGAAATAGAAGTTATACAAATAACAAAGTTTGAGTTCATTTGGGAATGCAATCTATCACAGGACAGGAAAAAAAGTGTTAGCTTTTATAAGCCAATTGGAATTCCAGATGGATATTTCAGCCTTGGCAACTACTGCCAATCCAACGAGAAGCCTTTGCGAGGATTTGTACTTGTGGCCAGGGAAGTGTCCCCACCGGAGCCTAAAAACTCTCATGTTTACAACCCAAATTACAAACCAGCTCTTCTCAAGCCTGTTGATTACACATTAGTTTGGAGTTCAGACGATGGGCCGGACGAAAATGGTAATGAATGTGGTTACTTCTGGTTACCTCAACCACCTGAGGGTTATAAACATTTGGGCTTTTTAGTCACCAACAAACCCAACAAGCCTGATTTGGACAAAATTAGATGTGTTCGAGCTGACCTAACGGATCAGTGTGAAACTTATCGTATGATACTCGGTACAAGTTCTATATTTTCAAAATTATCATTTGGGGTCTGGAATATTAGACCCCGTCATCGGGGAATGCATGGAAAAGGTGTCTCAGTGGGTACCTTTTTATGTAGTACCATGGATGAGCTAAATATTGCGTGCTTGAAGAATGTAAACCCCTACTTAAATGCAATGCCGAATCTTGATCAGATTCACGCTCTAATTAGGCACTACGGGCCCACTGTTTTTTTCCACCCTGATGAGGTCTATTTGCCTTCTTCAGTTTCTTGGTTTTTAAATAATGGAGCATTATTGTTCAAAAATGGTGAGTCTGGTGGTGAGAATATCGACGTCAGCGGATCAAATTTGCCCAGCGGTGGGTCAAATGACGGGGAGTATTGGATAGATTTGCCGAGCGATAATAGGAGAGAGAGTGTCAAGCATGGAAAATTAGAAAGTGCAAAATTGTATGTCCATGTGAAGCCGGCTTTAGGTGGGACCTACACTGATATCGTAATGTGGGTTTTTTGCCCCTTTAATGGGCCTGGCACTTTGAAAATTGGGATTATTAATTTTGCTTTTAGCAAGATTGGCCAGCACGTAGGTGATTGGGAGCATTTCACTCTTCGTATAGACAACTTTACTGGAGAGCTATGGAATGTATATTTTTCACAGCATAGTGGTGGTGAATGGGTGGACCCTGCCAATTTGGAGTTCATAGACGGAAATAAAGCGATTATCTATTCGTCGAAAAATGGGCATGCAAGTTTTCCTCATCCCGGGAATTACATTCAGGGGTTCTCAAAGCTCGCGATTGGAATGAGAAATGATGCTGCTCGAAGTAATTATTACGTGAATTCGAGCGTACAGTATGAGATTATAGCAGCGGAGTATCTTGGAGATGGAGTTGTTAGCGAGCCATGTTGGTTGCAGTATATGAGAGAGTGGGGACCGAAAATTATTTATGACTCAAGAATTGAATTGAATAAAATCATAAGTCTATTGCCTCGTAAGCTCCAATATTCGGTGGAGAATATTTTTGCTAAATTTCCTCTGGAGCTGTATGGAGAGGAGGGTCCCACCGGGCCGAAGGAAAAGAACAACTGGGAGGGGGATGAAAGATGGTAGGTTTTTCCGAGACTTTACATCTGCTGTTGTATTGTTGTTGTAGACTGTATATATTATCATAATTTGGTAGCTGTGTATATTTGTATTCTTGTTTGGGAAGTTGGAAATTAATATCATTGGAGTATTGATGGCCTATCACTTATTTTAAGCCATGTTATAGGGAAGTGAATTAGAGAAGACGATATGTGGGTGTTGAAATTTAATATTCTGATCTGCTCATGTTGAGTATGATGAACAATGTATTGGATTTGTGCAAATGTTACAGACACCAGTGTTAAAGGGGACGTTGTGCATTGAGTGATGAGCAGATTCCGTGGCCTTGCAAACATGCCGAAATGATTGTAAGATAGGGAAATAGGCAAGAGGGAAGAAAATCATTTTTGAATGTGTACATTGAAGTAGTAGTGAGATTCTTATAAGTTTCTAGTATAAGAATTTTTGGTCTCGACTGTGCAATTGTATCCACGACATTTATTATGAGGCATTGTTTGGTCTAAGGTCGAGAGTAAATATGGTGAAAAATATTTTTATCTATTTAGAATTAATTTTTTCAAAATCATGCTATTATGTACATGTTTAAAATTTAATTCAAGCAATAATTTTTACTTTCAAAGGTGATAAATATCTAACCCAAAACCAAACTAGGCCTAAAGATTTGAGTTTCTTCTGAATTGTCCAATTTACAGTAGTTTTCGACAACATGGTATGTCAACCATTCTTTGAACAGTTTTTATTTAATATGCCATCGTTAGTACATGCAAGGAAACAAATGTTTTTTCAGCTCATATGTGTGTTCTCCGTATAGAGTTATTGTTCATTGATGCCTTTTAGATTTGGACCTTTTTATATAACTCCGTGTAATAATACCATATTTTAACTTGATCCCCGAGAATAAGAAATTAGACATAACGTCATAGGATGATGGATAGACGTTTGTCTGCCTTAAGAAAAAAAGAGTCCACTAATGTGTATTTTGACTTAAATCTAAGGGACATATACCAAATAGTCCCTCAAATATTTTTTAATACTCATTTAGTCCAAGCCTTTTTATTTTGCCTCAAAAAGTCTTGTGCCACATATTTTGAAAAGGGAGTGCCGCTGGCGCGGACCTCTAAAAATAAGAGAATATTGAGTGCTTGAGGGACTAAATGGGTTAAACTAAAAATATGTGTCCTTTTTAAAAAATATATATTTATAGTAGGGACTATTAAATAATTGACCCTAAATTTAATGGTTTTTAGACGAATATACCCTTTTCCACTTCATTTTCTTTCTCAAATCTTAAATCATAACCCTAATTTTAAAATCCTAAATTAAAAGGATTACGACAAGGAATTTTGGCTCATTAAATTTTAGTTGTTGTTTTTTTTTTTTATATGGAGGTCCTATTTAAAGAGTCAGAAACCAAATAGGTCCCAACGAGTATTTCACCACTTTTTTAGTCATTGTTTTCATTATCTAAGTCCTAACTTTAATTTTCAAATGGAAACCGAACAAAAACGAGAACTAATTACCCCTGTAAATAACCGTTTCAAATTTCCCTATTTTCTGCTCAAATTCAAATCTCGTTGATATTAATTTGAATTTCATCCATATTACGGCATACACATTTCAAATATACCAAGTAACCCCACGTTCGAAAACATTTAGGTTATGTATTACAACGTTCGTTACAAGTAATTTCTTGAAGAAGCAAGTGATTGGAAATCGTATCGATGATTTCAAAATATGGGTGATAATTTTTTGCCGAAACTTTGGTATATTCTTTGTATTCAGTTGTGAATTGCATTTTGGATTGAGAAAAATAGTTTTTTTTAAGGAAATGGCCATTCAATTAATGTTGACTTTCTGTAGGATTTTTTTTTTCATATTCCATGTATATACTATGTTGTAGTTTGTTTGTTAAAACTAAAATTTTCTTTCCATTTCGTTTGAGTAATTATGGAATGGATGTTTTATGGTGTTATACCTTTTTTTGGATTAACAATTGTTTATGGAGTTGTTCATATCATACATTGTTTTGGCAGTAAATATTCATTGTCAAAATAATTTATACACTATTATACATTGTTTTGTTATTTTGAAGCGAAAGATCATATTTTTTTTAGGTGCATAGTGTTATGTTTGTGAATACTTATTATTTTATCAAAACATTATTGTTGATCAGGATAATTGCTTTGTCACAAATGACAGAAACAATCACAATTTTTTTGGTGTGTTAATACATTGTTTCAAATTTTTCTATGTTAGACAGTAAACATATACTTCAGTAAACATATAGTGTCGGAATATCTTGTTCAATTATGTATGAAATTGTTAAGTTTTATATGAAATTTTTAAGTTTTATGTTACTGCTAATGTCATGTTTGTCTGCTTTATAATGAGTAATAATGTTTTTTCCCATTAGTTTTGAGTTTATCCAGGATTTTTTTTCATATTTCATGTAAGAACTGTGTTGTATTTAGTGTGTTAAAACCATAATTTTCCCCCCATTTTGTTTGAGTAATTATGGAATGGATATTTTACCAAGTCATAGCTTTTTCCGAGAAACAATTGTTTATAGAGTTTTTTCGTATCATACATTGTTTTATTAATAAAAATTCACTGTCTGAATAATTTGTACACCGCTTTGTTATTCCGAAGTGAAAGTTTAAGTTTCTTTTGTTAGATCTTATTATTTATTAAGTGCATAGTGTTATGTTTGCGAGTAATTGTTATTCATCAAGCATTATTAATACATTGTTTCAAAAACATGTGTGTTACAACTGAGATAATCGACACCTGACAGTAAACATCTATTGTATGAATGTCTTGTTCAATTATGTATGATTTTTTTTAAGTTTTATGCTAATTTTAATGTCATGTTTGGCTGCTTTACATTGAGTAATAATGTTGAACCTTTTTATTTTTGTAATAGCATTGAGTTAATTGTGAAAAAAATTATGAAATTTATTGTGGCACCTTAATTTGATTAAGTAACATTCTGAAATGAAATATTATGCACTATATACTCTATACCTTTTTTCCAGATTATGATATTATTGTATTATTCATTTTGTGTTGCAATGGCAATGGAATCATTTGTGACTTTGATGGTTTAACCGAATGAGCTGATTTTGATGGTTTAGATGACTTATTAGGTGTGGAACAAAATGCTTTAGTAGAAATTTGATGTCTTCTGGTCGGTCAGATGGAATTAATAAGGTTAGACAGCGATTCAAAGGCGGGGTTGTTGAGTTTCGTGATGTGTTGTGTAAGTATGCAGTCGAAGTCGGATTCAAATTCAACTACATCAAGAATAACTTAACACGAGCTACTGTCGAGTGTAAACATAGATTATCGAAAGGATGTTTCTAGTTTATACACATTAAAATTGATACAATGAACATTTTTTAGTGAAGAAATTCATTAATTATCACACATGTGGTGTCTTATATAGATTGCATAAACATAATCGATTATAGCCCGGTTTGATTGCAATTGAAATTACAAAGTGAGCACAATTTAGACCCTTGATCATATATTAATATCATGAAATTTATATCTAATGAATAGGGGTGTGATATTGAATACACTATGACGTGGTGAGTTGTGGTAAAGGCAACAAGACATGTTTTTGGTGATCACTCATTGTTATTTGACAAACAGTGATGGTATGTGGAGGCGACAATAAATTCTATCTCAGGTAGTTATTTATCCATCGAGTAGTATTTAGGGAGTGGTCGGTTCAAGTGAATGTTAGTTGCATTCTATGCGTCTATTGAAGGTTTCAAGAATTATTGCTCGTTGATATTTTTATGGTAGATTTCTTAAAAGCTGTCATACCCTGCCTTTTGGTATAAATGTAAAAGAGAGTATACGTAAAGCAATGAATTAAAGCTAAGGCAGAAAACAGATCTTTATTTATTAAAATGTCACACATAGTATATTACCACCACAGGGGTGAATTACATCTTCTTGTCAACAGGAAATATAAAGTAGATAATAGAAAAATGTCACTATTTTCTCCCATCTGGTTTAGTCTCCGTCCAAACAGTTACATATGCAAACAGGAGACTTGTGTGTGTCATAAAAAGGGAAGAGTGACAATCCTCTTTTTCTTGGGCCATCTGGAGGAAAAAAAATTAGCACAAATATGTTAAGCACGCTTTAACAATTTTATAACAATTATCTATATAGATGGAAGGTGGGGTGTGTATAGAATTCAAATGTCTGTGTACTTTAAATAAGAAAGTCAAAGAATTTAAACTGATAATCCCATACTTATCAGATTTCAAAGTGGGTATAAAATTAAATAAGCCATCAGTAAAACCAAATAATAAGAAATCCCAAACCTTTGGAAAATAACTAGCTAGGCACACAATTAAAGCGGCGCTCATACGTATGTAGCTAAACTCTGGCTCTCAATCATCCGAGACCATAGTCCAAGTAGAAAATTTAGTGAGATAATACATCATTTTACGCCCTAGTTATTATTGATGCTTTTAAAATAAATAATAATGCATAAAAGTGCAAGTTGAACTGAATCGTTACAACGAATTATCATGATATCAGTTATTAGATGAGAAGGTTCAAAGTTGATCCAATTGATCATAATTAAAACAATCAATGGTATAGTAACATTTGAGTATGGTAATCTGTACACATACTTAAAATAATAGCAGATAAACAAATACGCATAATTTACTATTAAAGAGGTAAAAAAAACCTACTTGAACGGATTTTTGAATGGCTTAAAGATCAAAATAGGATGTCGGGAGTAGCTGGTACTTGAGTATCTGTATACAAATATCTGTGTGAATAAGTATTGTTGGAATTTAGATTGGTTTTGAGCAATTTATACAAAAACTATGTATATTAAAGTTTAAAGGGTGAAATTATAATTAATTTGGGACCTTAAATTCTTAGGCTTAGGGTCAAATTTGAAATTTCGTGTAGAAGACTTTTTGACTCCAAATACATCAAAGTATTTATGAAAAAAATTTGGAGTTAAAATTCGTACTTTGAAAAAGTCAAGAGGGGTTAATTTGCAATTTAGGAAAAATATTTCAAACCTAAAACCCTAATTTTTTATAACTTTGGCTAGGTTTGACCAAATACAGCCTTAACTTATACCATTTTGACCAGAAAAATAAAATGAAAATATTAGAAAATATTTCAAAAAGTTTTGATTGGCCACGCGCCCTCACGCGCCTGATCAATGATTCAGGAAGAAAAGTTTATCTTCAACCTCTTGATAATTGATCTAGGGTTTGAAAAATTTTGACCGGAGATAACTTCTGATTTTCTAAACCATTTAAGATGATTTCTGAACCATCCCAACCTAATTTTTCACAAGGAACCCAAAAATATAAGTTTTATGGATTGAGGTTCAGTATACATCGAGTTATAAAACTGTGTTTTTTCAAAACTTGACTAAACTTTTAGAGATCTACTGGATATGGCAGAGGTTCTTATGAGTATGGTTGTGTTTTTGTTATCCTAAGGAAGCATTTGGGTTTGGATTGAAGGATTTAGGTGGTCTGGTTATGGAGAATTTGAAGTTTGTCACTTTCTGAAATAGAAAACACCTTCGAGAAATTGAGGCTCAAAAGTTATGATTTTTAAAAAAACGAGCTATGCATTGGAGTAACTAAGTTCATAAGGAATGATTTTCTTGCTTCAAAACTGATTTACAATCAAGAAATCAAAATTCACCATTAAAGCTCAAGCTTTAATGGAGGTTTTTTTCGAGCTTCTTTTAACAGTGTATTTTTTTACGCAAACATTCTACTGTTTTGATTGATATATAAATAATAGCAATATAGAAAACATTTGGCATTGAAAGAATGAAATATAATGCGTAAAATGATAGGATACCTGGTTTGGAGAAAAATTTTGAGTCTTGTGTAAACTGAAGTGGTGAGCTTTGGTGGTCCTACTCGTGGGCAAGATGTTATTGGTCTGGTTTGAGGTGGATTCCTCCACAGTTTAAGAAGATAAGTGTAAAATCTTTGTTCTCACATATTTACATGGTAATGCCATGTGATTTTGGACTCATTTTCTTAGGTGGAGGCTGATGTGGGGAGGGGGGATGTGAAAATAATGTTGGTTTAGGTTTTAGTTCTTAGTTAAAAAAGTATACAACATAAATATGGATCAAACTACACAAACTATTTTTGAATTTTTAAAATTGTTCATACAAAAATGCAAAAACGATGTTACAAAAATCACACACCATGAATTCACATTAAAATGACCAAATCGTGGAAATGGAATGAATGTGTGTGAACAAAATCAATAGGTAAATCAACTCAATCAAGCATATGTGCACGATGCATAAGTGTACTCCTATCGAATGAACATCAAAAATATCCTTAGGTGTAAAATTGTTGAATTTAGATGATATCGACTAAATCAAATCAACAAATCAAAGCCTGAGTGATTTTCACACCAATAACGTCCAAAACTATTTAGTGTCGTTTCGAGAATTTTTCAAGGGACGTGCAAACCCATTGATACATATCCAACCAAAATCTCACATATATAATAATGCAATTTTTTATATCTAATGAGGTACTAAATTCTCAACTTAGAGAAAACCTATTGGCCCAAATTTTGGCATATATCATCTTTTTATTGCCTTAATTTTTTTCGAGCGGGCTCTTATCAAACGGTGGCTTTCACGACGTGATTATTATTCACTCGCAGCCCTTTCCCGTGTCACTCATTAATTTTTTAAATTTAAACAAATTCCTCACTGACAATGGTTTTTACATGCACTACTTTTATTACTCTCGTATTATTACACTTGGTTCATTTTAAGGACAAGATTGAGATGAAAACACTCAACCAATATGTGATAGATAAGTACAATAATCTAACAAACCCATGCACGTGTGTAATAAAGGAAATCATGAGTCAAACATGTAGGAAGTATCAACTAATAACATCTCAATGACTCCAAACATTATAAAGCACATGGATGACATGATGTAAATTCTCAAAACACTATCAAACTATCATATGGATGAATGAAATGAAATTGTGACTAGGTCATTCTAAGTGTCCATTCATATATGGTGTAAACAAAATACAAAAAAATTCTTGTCTTTTTTCAATTTTTCAATAAAATGAAACCTTTTTGTATTTTTCCAAAAAAAATTCAAAATCGAAAATCATAAATACAAACATGTTACACCCTAGCAATAGGCATAATATCGGCATGAGAAACATCATATGCTAGCAAACAGTAATCACACAAATGAATCAATAATCTAAGCAGGTGTGATTAAACAAATAATGCAGTATAAGCAATTAAGCACGAATACTAAAAATGGTTGCATGTGAACTGTCAGAAGCAACCAGCAGTACCAAAAACATAAGCAGGTGAACACAGGGTACTGTAAACAGAATGGTCAAAGTTAACCAGGTCGCTCGAATGAAGTGGTATGTCGTTAGAACGACATCATCTCATGACATAAGATGTCGCTCGAACGAGAAAAAGAAATTTTCCAAAAAGCTCACGTAGTCAAACAGTTCTGTCCAATGAAAAATTTTCCATAAAATAGTACCAGGAAGGGCCTGACAGATCCAATACAGTGTCAAAACAGTAGTGAAATAGCTAACTCAATAAGTAAGTCAATGTGCGCCACAACAAAGTGAGTCATAACACTAGCAAAAATATATCACGACGCATAACTAGTGTATGATAAATATCAACACAATCAACTAAAATATCTCACATGGGGTGAATCACGTGCAAGCAAATGAGAGTCGTGAACAATTAGACCATAAGCCTCTAAATCCGATTTCCTCACCCAAATTGATGTGTAACGAGGTGTGGGGGTTTGAGGAATCGAATTTACTTTTCTATTAAACTTCCTAGGTCCTTTTAAAAGATTGTAACAAAAAATCCTAAGATGACCTTGCTTACAGCAATGTGTGCAAGTGTAAACCGAGCGATGAATGTTACCTAACGGTGGCCCTCTCCTCACATTCCTAGGTGGCGCTCTCCTAATAATCCTAGGTGGCTCTCGCTTGACAACCCTCGGTTCCTCTCTCTTAACAACCCTAGGAGGCTCTCTTACACGTGTGGGGGTGGCTTTGGGAATGGGTGCAACCTGTTTTTCAAAACTAATCCCATCCCTATCCTTTTTGATTTCGATAGTGCCTAAAATCTTGTCAAGCTTTTCAGACCTAGACTCCAAATCAAATTTCACTTTAGTTGAATCTCTGAAACTTTTCTCAAGTTCACATATCCTATATTCAAGTACACATCTAAAATCCTCAAACTCAAGAAGCTACTTTTTCATAGCCTGCATCACCCATCAAAGACTATCTCTCTCCCTCGACGTACTCAAGCTTCTCTCTCAAAATTTTCTCACGTGCCCTAATATCTTCAATTAAAACATCATTATTTTTTTAGGCACGCTCTTTCAATTAAGCCTTTAATTATAAATTTTCTTTCCTTGTTTTCAAAGCTTCAACATAAAGTTCATTGAAAGTTGTTTGCAAGTTACACTCATCTTCACTCCCATCCTCACTCCCATTACCCTCACTTTCATGGGATACACTATCAGTTGTTATGGAAGAAGTATCATCGTCATTCTCATGAGTAGCCACACATTTGGGAAGGACACGCTTACTTGCATAAATAATTTCTTCACTCTGGTCATTCTTACTAAGGGTGGCAACATGACCAATTGGTTTATTAAAACTCTCCCTAACTTTGGTGGGACACTCATCTATGCTATGAACAATCCCCTCACAACAAAGACATCTCTCATATTCTTTCTTTTTAACAAGAGTTTTAAAAGCAGATTTAACCGAGATTTCCAAATGGTTCCGTCAGACAAGTGACATCTAAAATCGTCAAATCCCCCAAAAGGCATATTTAGGAAAATCGGGATTACAAAAACATATTTGAAAAAAAAATCAGGATCAAAACACAATAACTTAGTGCAACAGGCTCTGATACCAATTTGAGAGCGCTACAGCAGAATAAATGTGACTTCTCAAATAAAACCAATTTTAATTAAGTGTCAATAAAACCATCTTTAATGAAACCCAAGTTTTAATTCAGTCCTAACACATGCGTCTAAGTGATATCAAATCATAAAGCAATAAGCATGCAAAGGAAACCAAATTTCAGGAAAAATTTCCCACAGGGGCAAAACCTTTTATTTCACTATAATTAGTAAATCGCAACTCACAACGGATTACAATAAAATAGATTTTTGACACACGAATACCCTCAGGTTTCGGTATGTGTCGTCAGCAAAGGAACAACCACAGTTACTCATCAAGAACACGCAGTTTTACTTTTAGCAAAGATCCACACGCAACAAACCTCAACGACCGCAGTCCTATCTTCAGCACAGGAATACCACAGCACTCCCTAATTTGATCTCAGTCCGGTGTAGATTTATCCTCTCTACAAAGTGTTTAACAATAGAAAAATTTTATTCCTGGGTTTCAAAACAATTCACTTAAGATTGGGACGGTTTTGTGAATTGAAAACTGGGTGTTTAAACCTTAAAGGAAGAAGCCAAAAGCTTTCTGTCGATTTTTCAGTGTTAGCAGAATGGAAAAAGACTTATTATGAAAAACGGAGTTGGAAAGACTCTTTTATAGAGAAATTAAGGAGGTGGGTCGTTCAAGCGAGACAGCATGTCATTTGAACGAGATACAATGTCGTTGGAACGATAGGTACACATCATGCGACACAGTGTCATTCGAACGAGATTGTTAAAAATAGAACTTTTCATTTATCTTTTTCTCGTTAAATGCACCGCCTCAAACACTCCTAAAAATATATTTCTTTGATAAAAAATATTTAAAGCTCCTCTGCTCCAACACTTAGAAAATATTTTATGAAAAATATCCCAAAATTAAAGTGAATAATTATGGAAAACATAATCTTTACCATATTCATCTTGCAGAGTCTTGATTGTTGAAGAATTTGATATTTGCATCCATCTCTATGCATATTTGATCTTGAATGTTCTTCGACAATGTATCAGTATATGACATACTAAATTGATAACGGACATTTATAAATTCATGTCCTTACAAATTTTAGGGGAATTTTTGAAATTTTAAAAATACGTAAGGGCTGAAAATGAATTTTTTTAGTTAGTTGATGTCTAGAGGTTTAATTTAATATAAGGTTTAGGTCTACGGGTTAAGAATAGGTCAAGTAATGCTTATTTGAAAAGTTTAGGGGTTATTTTTGTAATATTTGAAACTTCAAGGTTACTTGGATAATTTAGTAACGTTGTAGGTTTTGTAGATTAGTTTTATCCTTATTTAGGATACTTTTGGGTTTATATACTCTGGGAGGGGCAAAAATGAAAATTAGGGTATCTTTGTTCAAAGTACGGATATTACAGTCTACCTACATAAAAAAAATCGTCCTCGAATTTACCTTGGAAGAGATCAGGATATTGGTCTTTCATAGCCTTTTTTGGTTCTCATGTGGCTTCTTACTGATTTTGTTATTCCTAAAGTACTTTGACTGAGGGGATTTGTTTATTTCTGAGAAGTTTTACTTGGTGATCCAGAATTCAAATAAGGCATACTTTAAATTTGTGATTTGATTGAACATAAATTTCTTGCCATGTAATAGTATGGGAGGGATCAGGAATATACTGATGTAACTAGGATACATGGAATACATTGTGAATATTGAATAATTCCACTGGTAATTCTAATTGGCAGGCAATAGGGACAATACGTTTAGAAATAGTGAAAGGTCCAATATATCTAGGGGATAATTTTCCTTTCTTTTCGAAGCGTAAAATCCCTTTTCGAGAAGAAACTTTCAAAAATACTCAGTCATTAACTTGAAATTCTAAGTGCTTTCAGCGCTGGTCTGTATAATTTTTCTGATGATCTTAGGTTGTCTTCAATCTCTCTCGGATTTATTATATTTTCTCAGTGGTTTCTTGGATTATTTCGAGACTAAATTATTTACTACTTCCAGATTCTATCCAACATGCAGGTGAACAATAAGGTCTTCTATACAAATCTTCAAATGGGGTGGCTTTGATACTTAACTGATAATTGTTGTTATAAGAAAACTGAACAAGGGGTAAATGTTCATTCTAATTGTCGAGCATATCTAACGTATAAGCTCGTAACATATCTTCTAATGTTTGAATTGTACGTTCAGGTTGTCCATCCGTTTGAGGGAGGAATGCATACTCAAATGAAGTTTAGTACCCATTGCAGTTTGAAGTGCTTGCCAAAACTTTTCTACAAAATGAAAATCTATGTCTGACACGATGGATAAAGGAATTCCATGCAATCAGACAGTTTCTTGAACGTAGCGTTTACTAAGCTTTTAAAAAGAATCAGTGGTTTTTACTTACACAAAATGAGCAGATTTGGTAAGTCGACCTACTATTACCCAAATGGAATTATATCCTTAAGAAGTACGAGGTAGTCCACTAACAAAATCCATTATAACATGATCCCATTTCCACTCTAGAATTGGTAAGGGTTGAAGAAGTCCACCACGATGCTGGTATTCTATCTTTACTTGTTGACAAGCAAGACATTTCCTTACAAAACTCTCAATATCATTTCTCATATTTGGCCACCAATATTATTTCTTTAATGTGTGGTACATTTTGGAGCTTCTGGTGTGAATCATAAACTTAGAATGGTGGGCTTCTTGCAATACTTCTTCTTAAAGAGATGAATTATCAGGTACATACAATTTATTTCTAAATCGTAAGCCTGTTTCCTTATCATATGAGAAGTCGTGATTTTTATACGTAAGATGTTGAATAAAAGGGTCTTGGGACTGTTGTGCCAAGATTTTCTTTCTCAAATCTGGATATGCAATTATATTTTGAAATTTTAAGAAATGGGGTATCAATTGAAGATCATATTGTGAAAATATGTTACTAACGCCGTTTAATATAAAATTAAACTATTTAAGTAACTCCGAACAATTTTTTTAAGAAACTCTTTTCTTTAAAATCAAAACTAATAGAACACAAGATATGTTTAACAAAAGTATATACAAGATCTATTCAAGATTTGATTAACAGATTTAATAAAACAGTTTAAAAACTTTAAACTCAGCACAACCAAGAATGAGATGAGGAGATGTAGAAAGATTAAGAACAAGGATTCTTTACGTGGTAAAACCTCACCCAACTGAGGAAACATCCACGACTCCCTCTACGGAGTAAACTAAAAATTCCACTAAAATAAATTTCAACAGTTACAAACTATATAACAAACATGCATACAACTCAGACCTATATAAGTTTAAGAATGTACCCTCTGGTGTCCTTATAACTTCTCTGCAGTTCTGATTGTTGATGTTGTTCTCCCAGTTTGCTAACTTCCAATTTGTTCAAGTTCTTTACGTCGACTCTTGTTCTCAAGATCTTATTACCAACACTTTTAGTGTGGTAGGGTGATAGTGTTTGTGGAGGTGCTTTCTAACACATGCATGCACACACACACACTTATTTTATACAACCAGTCCTAACAAATTACATATAAGAACTATATGCTGTGATTTTTCTATTTCTCTCTTCTCACAAAACTTAACCTTATTTGACCTTTACAATAATCCCAGAATCCACGGCTATCTTGCTCAGAAGACGTATCAAGATCCTAATCAATCTCTGGTTTTGAAAAGATTTTTGAGATTGAAAATCACCAAGTGCGATTCCAAACTAGGTCAAAGGTCTTGTTTCAAGAGAACTAGAAACAGAAAACATTATTATTGATTTCAAAGTTAAAAATATTTACAGAAAAGAATCAACAATATATTTCTCAAGATGAGAAACAAAATATGTAAATCTAAGTGAAATGTAACATAAAGTACTCAGATCTGAAATTTCTATAAAGCAGAAACTTATATCTAAGATAGATGTTTAAGTTGGACACAAGATCTAAGAACGAAGAGGTTACAGCAACAAACCAACTAAACAAACCAACTCTCAACCTCTCAACACACTCAAACACTCAAGGTTGTGTTTGGTATATACAAGACTTGAAAAGAGGTTTAGATTTGAAAAGGTTTTGACGATTTAGGGTTAGGGTTAGGGTTTCTAACTCTTTCTCTCTCTTTTTGGTTTCTCTATTTCTCTCTCTTTTCTCTCTTCTCTCTCTACTCTCTCTACTCTCTAAAAGGACGAAATGGCAAAAGTCTCAGATGGCTGAGGGAAGGGGTCTTTTTATAGGAGGCTGAGAAGATTCGAGAATAAGGTTCAAAATTAATGGCTCAGATTGAGTCAAGGTTGATTGACTTTGATCCAAGGGTTCACGATAAGCGGTGATTAAAACTCTCCTGATTGGTTCATATGAGGTTCACAGGGATGATGTTAGAGCGCATGCAGATCGTTGATAAAAATGATCCAAGGGTTGTAAACAATCGCTGTTTTACACTCTATAAAGAAACACAAAATCCACCAATCAGAATGCAACAAATGTTGTGCAGTTATAAGATATCAAACGCGCGTCTAAAATTAATTACAAACACACCCTGAAGTCTCTGCCGCTTTCGGATTCTACCCAGGGTAACTTATAGCCAATATAACCATCAATACTTAATTGCAGATTTACCCCAAAAACTTTTAAAAACAAGTTTCAATTAAGAAAAAACTTATTTTGAATGTTTTTAAAATCCCAAAAAAAATATTAAAATATGCAATATGAAATGTATGAGATCAATTCTACTGTGTGTGAGTGTTGGTAATACTGTCTAGATCAATCAAGCAAGAAGGATGAAATAGCAAACCAAACTCTGGGGTTCTTTGGTTTCTTGGATAGACACAATTTTGTCACAATTTCCAAACTAGATGAACACTTTATACAATACAGACTCAAGTGAGTCAAGAGTATAAGGCGCTTCAATCTCCCCCTTTGGAAATATGAGACAAAATCTCCTTTGAGTCATCTAGGACTCATGGGGCAACAAGAATCAGGAAACCTATTCCTAAAAAATCTATCTACCCAATTCCTAGAAAGCAAAAGTACATAACTCAACTATTTACAATTGAACACCCTATTACAACTGTTGAGAATAACTGTACAGAATCTTGCAATTGAATCACTAAGATCAAGCTTTTTAGTATGTGTGAAATTCATTAAACTCAAATTTCTCCCCCATTTTGTCTCAAATAGACAAAGGGAAAAAAATTAGAGAGATCGAAGAGATTAATCAGCACACACCATACCAATAGATTTACGCAAAGAAATAAATCGATTGTAATCTAAAGGTTTAGTAAACATATCGCGAGTTGCAAATCAGTAGGAAGATAATTGATTTCTAATTCCTTAGTTTCAACAAATTCGCGTATAAAGTGTTGTCTTATTTTTATGTGTTTTGTTCGCGAGTGTTGAACAGGATTTTTAGAGATATTGATCGCGCTTTGATTATCACAATAGAGATGCAATTGGTTTTCTTGAATACCGTAGTCACTTAGCATTTGTTTAAGCCAAAGTAATTGAGCACAACAGCTTTCAGCGGCTATGTATTCAGATTCAGCTGTTGAGAGTGATGTGCAGTTTTGTTTCTTAATACTCCATCCTACCAAATTATTACCTGTATAATAACATGCTCCTGATGTGCTTTTACTATCATCAGTACACCCACTCCAGTCAGCATCAGTGTATCCAATTATAGTGCTTGGTGTGTCACTAGTGTACCAAATTCCTAGGGTTAGAGTGCCTTTTACATATTTAATGATTCTTTTAACAGAATATAGATGGCTCTCTTTAGTGTTATTTTGATAACGAGCACAAACACACACAGCATACATCATATCAGGACGCGAGGCAGTAAGGTATAGCAAGGTTCCTATCATACTACGATATAGAGTTGGATCTATAGGTTTACCAGTTTCGTCTTTAGATAGTTTTATCGAAGTACTCATAGGTGTTTTAGCATATTTAGCACTCTCAAGGCCTAATTTTTTAACAATCTCTAGTGCGTATTTAGATTGTGAGAGAAATAATCCTTCAGAATTTTGTTTGACTTGGAGGCCTAAGAAAAATTGCTACTCCCCCATAAGAGACATTTGAAACTCTTTATGCATAATTTCATAAAAGGATTTTACTTCTGAGGGAGAAGTTGATCCAAAGATAATATCGTCAACATAAACTTGAGCTATAATGATCTTTTTGTCAAAATGTTTGACAAATAGAGTTTGATCATTTCCTCCTCTCTTAAAACCTTTATCTAAGAGGAAGATGGAAAGACGCTCATACCAGGCTCTAGGCGCTTGTTTAAGGCTATACAAAGCCTTTTTAAGACGAAATACATGATTTGGATATTGAGGGTCAATGAACCCTTTTGGTTGTTCTACATAGGTCTCTTCAGTCAATATTCCATTAAGGAATACAGATTTGACATCCATTTGATAAAGTGTAAAATGCAAGTAGCAAGCTATGGCAAAGAGAAGACGAACAAATTCTAAACGAGTAACAAGAGCAAAAGTCTCATTAAAATGTATTCCTTCAATTTGAGAGTATCCTTGAGCAACTAATCTAGCTTTTTTTCTAATGATTATCCCACTTTCATCAGACTTATTTTTAAAAATCCAACGAGTGCCAATAACCTTTTTGTGATCAAGCCTAGGTACAAGATACCAAACATCATGAATGACAAATTGAAGAAGTTCTTCCTGGATAGCAGAAATCCAGTGAGAGTCATTTAATGCCTCATTTAAATTCTTTGGTTCCACTAGGGAAACAAAGCATGCATAATGTGCATAATTTCTTAATTGAGATCTTGTACGCACAGGCTCACTAGGATTACCAACAACGTTATTTATGGGATGGTCTTTAGAAACCCAGTTTGGTACTTCAGGTATCTCAATTGGTAATGAATCACCTATTTGAGGAGAGTCATTTTCTAAAACATTTGTAGACTCTTCCTCAATAGTTGATTCACCAGTCTTACTCTCTACAGTAGTGTCACTTACAATTACATTTATGGATTCTATCAAGGTTTTAATGTGAAGATTATAAACACGCTAGGCTCTACTATTAGGTGAGTAACCTAGAAAAATAGCTTTATCTCCCCGGCTCTCAAATTTGGACAAGTGTTCCCTATCTTTGCATACATATCAAGTACTACCAAAAGTTCTAAGGTACTTAAGATTGGCCTTTTTCTTATACCAAAGTTCGTAAGGAGTTTGTTTAGAATTATTTCTAAGATAGACCCTATTGATAATGTGACACGCAGTACGAATAGATTCTACCAAAAAATATTTAGGTAAATTCTTGGCATGTAACATAACGCGTGCCATCTCTTGAAGAGTACGATTCTTTCTCTCGGTGATTCCATTTTGTTGAGGAGTCTTAGGAGCACTAAACTCATGTTTGTAACCATTATAGTCACAGTACTCTATTATACCCACTGTTCTAAAAAACCCGCCTAGGCTCCGCCTAGGCACTCTTAGGCTTAAGGCTTGGGAGGAACGCCTCGCCTTACGCTTTTCACGCCTTATTCTTGGTAAAACCCTTAAGGTGCACTTTTTTCTAAAACAACAATGCCTTAGTGAAACGATGTCGCCTTTTAAAGAATTTGTTTACAAACTAGACCATTATCTTATCCAAAATAATCAAATAGTATTTTAATTTGCATATATTCAGACATATTTTTATGATTTGTGAAATTTTTGTATTTTAATAGCCTTGTTATGGTTAAAAAATATTAAAATATATTAAGAAGGCCTAAACGCCTTTTCACGCCTTTTTACGCCTAGGCCCGCCTAGGCTTCTAAGGCTTGGCCTCCACGCCTCAATCACGCCCCGCGTTTTTTAGAACCTTGATTATACCAGTGTCTTTGAATTCTCCACCTCTATGACTACGAATTCTATTTACTTGAGTGTCCTTCTCATTTTCAATCCGAAGAAGTATTTTTAAGAAAGTTTGAAAGGTGTCAGACTTTTGTTTTAAGAAGGCCACCCATGTAAATATAGTGAAGTCATCAACCATAACTAGAATGTAACTGTGTCCACAGAGACTAACAGTTTGGGAGGGATCCATTAGGTCCATATGGATGAGCTCCAAAGGATTAGAGGTTAGGATATCTTTAACATTCTTATGAGGTGCTTTAACAATTTTTCCTTCCTGACAGGAACCACAGACAATATTATAAATGGATTTGATTTTTGGAACTCCTCTAACTATTTCTTGAGAAGTCAATCTACTAAGATTATCATAATTTATGTGACCCATCCTTTTATGCCATATCTCATTGTCATCCATTCTGGAAACATTACAGATTTCAGAATTATTCATGACAGTATAACAATTGTCAGGAGTCCTGAATCCTGTAATTATGCATTCACCTTTTTCATTTAAAATTTTGCAATTGTTCTTTGAAAAGGTGACAGTATAATCTGAGTCACAAAATTGTGAGATACTAAGTAGATTGGCCTTTAGACCTTTAACTAGAAGAACATTTTCAAGAACAGGAAGTCCTTTGTCTTGGAGAGTTCCTTTACCTATGATCTGAGATGATACTCCATCACCAAAAATAACTTTTCCACCAGCAAAGCTGGTTTTGTTTAAGAGTTTTGTATCATCCCCAGTCATGTGTTTAGAACATCCAGAGTCTAAATACCAACCAGACGATGTGTGTTCAGCTTTTAAAGCAGTAATAACAATGTTTCACTTCATCTGGGGTAATAGATCATCTTTTCTAACCCAAATTGCTCTAGTTTTCATTTTGCGCTTATTAGCTCTCAATTGATCAAATTTGCGAGCATTCGATTTTTGTTGAAAAATATTTTGCGCATGATTTTGAGATTTATGAAAGATATGAGCATTTAATTTAGGAAAGTGTTTAGGAATCCTTCTAGGAAATGTTCTTTTAGGTTTGGTCTTTCTCTTCCTATAGTTAGAGTTTTTGTCTGGTTGTCTAGGCAGTACATAATTGTTACGGCTTCTCCTAGAGTAGTTAAAATTCTGATAGATAGGAAGGTTACAAACAGGTTTAACTAGTCTTCTAGCATTGGAACCATCAAAAGAGTGATCGTATATATCGCAGTAGGAGAAATAAAGATTGCTCAAAGTTGGGGTCTCCTTAGGAAAGTCTCTAAACATAGGTTTTAAGGAATTTTGAGGTTGAACTCTATTCCTAGATAGTACAGTTTTGAATGTAGATTCACTCTTCCTAATAGAGGGACAAGCGTATTTATCCTTAGGTGAACTTTCATGTTTAGAGCAACTTGATTCCCCAATGTTAAAATTTTGATGTTTTGAGTCAAACTCAGTTTTTAGAGAATGAAAGTCTGGGCAGGTTTCAATAGGTCTTTTACCTCCTGACACAAACTTGATAGGTTCAAAAGATTTTGTTTGTGTCTTCAAATTGGGGCAAAACCCTATTCCAGTTCGATCATCAGAATTGGTTTTTGATTCAGCAACAAACCCATCAAAACAGTTTGAGTTATTTTCAAATTTTGTAATTTTTTTGAAACAGTTGCTGTCTTTTCTTTAGTTTGTTCCAATTCTATCAATGTCCCTTTGTATTTTTTCTCCAGAGTTTCATTTGTTTCAGTCAAATTTCTCAGTTTTTGATCAAATATTTTGATTTCACTTTCATGAGTAAGACATTGGGTAGTATACTCTTCAGCATTAAATTTGACCATCAAGCTTAGATCTTCTAACTTCTTGGTGAGATCTTTCATAATCTTTTCTAGTCTAGTGATTTTCTTAAGAGTTTAGCATAAAGTGTGTGAATATCTGGGAGATCTTCATTGTTCGAGTCACTAAGTGAAGTGTGTGATGTGACCCCTAAGGCTTCATTTCTTGGACTCACACACCCATTGACATCGTCATTATCGCTTTCCCTTTGACTCACACACTCCGAGGTAGAAATAGCAATGTTCTCAGTAATTAAAGCATCTAAACCAGTAAAAGCATGATTCGAAACAACAGAAGTAGAATTACTAGATTCATCCTCACTAACAAACACAGGCACATCATCATTATAGATAATCTTGGTAATGAAAGACATGCAAGGGTCAAAAACATCAGATGACTCAGGTTCCTCATTTTCAGAGTCGCTTGAATCATCCCATGTCTTGTAAATGTTTGCTCTAGCGTGTTTATTTTGAGTGCTCAAGTTAACTCTACAGTCTTGTGTAATGTGTCCTAGTTTACCACATTTGAAACATTCAGTCTTCTTAAGGTCTCTGTTAGGTTTAATGTAAGAGACGTTGTGAAGTTTTTCATGACTTTTCTCATGAGGTTTATGATTATAGTGAGTTGGATAATTGGACTTGCCTTGTTTGTTTGCCATGTTGTTTCTAAACTTAATGATTTTCTTAAACTGTTTTGACATTAAGGAAATCTGATTGTCCAAACTCTCTATATCGCATTCCTCATCGGAGTCATCATTGGGACTATTTAACTCAGGTTTAATCATCTTAGAAGAAAAGCTCAGATTGGAACTAGTCTGTTTCCTATGGGACTTGGTCAATTGTTTCTTAAATTCTAGTTCCATTTCCACAGTTCTTAATTTACTACTGAGTAATTCAGGAGTGAGATTTATGTCACATATTTCCTCAGTAGCATATATTTTGTTGTCAAATTTCTGTGGTAATGATCTCAGAATATTATATACAATTTTATGTCTATCATATGTTATTCCATTAGCATGCAGTTTTGTCACAATATCAGTCAAGTTCATATAGAAGTCATCAAATGACTCAGATTCAGACATAATTAAAGAGTTATACTGTTGAATGAGCATTTGAGTTTTAACAGCCTTAACTCTAATGTATCCTTCATAAGCAGTAACCAAAATGTCCCAAGCTTCCTTAGAAGTGGTAGAAGATGAGATTCTTTTGAACTCATGTTTATTTATGGACATAAATATGGCATTCTTTCCTTTGTTATTGTTGCGAGAAAGTTGTTTCTCTTCTTGTGTGAACTCACTTAATACTTTCTTAACCCTCTCATTACTTCCTTCAGTGGCTGGTTTAGTAGGAAAAATGTAACCGTTTTCAACAATGTCCCAGACATCATCTCCCAAAGTTCCTTGAATGAAAGCAATCATCCTTACTTTCCAATAAGCAAAATTGGTTCCATCAAAGATAGGAGGTCTGTTCAAGTTACCAAATCTTTCATTTTTCTCGTCCATATTTGATTTTCAGAAAACAATTTCAGAAGCACGGGATATCTTTAGAAGGAGTTTACAAAGCTCTGATACCAATTGAAAATCTGTTACTAAAGCCGTTTAATATAAAATTAAACTATTTAAGTAACTACGAACAGTTTTTTTAAGAAACTCTTTTCATTAAAATCAAAACTAATAGAACACAAGATGTGTTTAACAAAAGTATGTACGAGATCTGTTCCAGATTTAATTAACAGGTTTAATAAAACAGTTTAAAAACTTTAAACTCAGCACAACCAAGAATGAGATGAGGAGATGTAGAAAGATTAAGAACAAGGATTTTTTACGTGGTAAAACTTCACCCAACTGAGGAAACATCCATGACTCCCTCTACGGAGTAAACTAAAAATTTCACTAAAACAAATTTCAACAGTTACAAACTATATAACAAACATGCATACAACTCATACCTATATAAGTTTAGGAATGTACCCTCTGGTGTCCTTATAACTTCTCTGCAGTTCTGATTGTTGATGTTGTTCTCCCAATTTGCTAACTTTCAATTTGCTCAAGTTCTTTACGTCGACTCTTGTTCTCAAGATCTTATTACCAACACTTTTAGTGTGGTAGGGTGATAGTGTTTGTGGAGGTGCTTTCTAACACATGCATGCACACACACACTTATTTTATACAACCAGTCCTAACAAATTACATATAAGAACTATATGCTGTAATTTTTCTATTTCTCTCTTCTCACAAAACTTAACCTTATTTGACCTTTATAATAATCCCAGAATCCACGGCTATCTTGCTCAGAAGACGTATCAAGATCTTAATCAATCTCAGGTTTTGAAAAGATTTTTGAGATTGAAAATCACCAAGTGCGATTCCAAACTAGGTCAGAGGTCTTGTTTCAAGAGACCTAGAAACAGAAAACATTATTGTTGATTTCAAAGTTAAAAATATTTACAGAAAAGAATCAACAATATATTTCTCAAGATGAGAAACAAAATATGTAAATCTAAGTTAAATGTAACATAAAGTACTCAGATTTGAAATTTCTATAAAGCAGAAACTTAGATCTAAGATAGATGTTTAATTTGGACACAAGATCTAAGAACGAAGAGGTTACAGCAACAAACCAACTAAACAAACCAACTCTCAACCTCTCAACACACTCAAACACTCAAGGTTGTGTTTGGTATATACAGGACTTGAAAAGAGGTTTAGATTTGAAAAGGTTTTGACGATTTAGGGTTAGGGTTAGGGTTTTGAACTCTTTCTCTCTCTTTCTGGTTTCTCTCTTTCTCTCTCTTTTCTCTCTTCTCTCTCTACTCTCTCTACTCTCTAAAAGGACGAAATGGCAAAAGTCTCAGATGGCTGAGGGAAGGGGTCTTTTTATAGGAGGCTGAGAAGATTCGAGAATACGGTTCAAAATTAATGGCTCAGATTGAGTCAAGGTTGATTGACTTTGATCCAAGGGTTCACGATAAGCGGTGATTAAAACTCTCCTGATTGGTTCATATGAGGTTCACAGGGATGATGTTAGAGCGCATGCAGATCATTGATAAAAATGATCCAAGGGTTTTAAACAATCGTTGTTTTACACTCTATAAAGAAACACAAAATCCACCAATCAGAATGCAACAAATGTTGTGCAGTTATAAGATATCAAACGCGCTTCTAAAATTAATTACAAACACACCCTGAAGTCTCTGCCGCTTTCGGATTCTACCCAGGGTAACTTATAGCCAATATAACCATCAATACTTAATTGCAGATTTACCCCAAAAACTTTTAAAAACAAGTTTTAATTAAGAAAAAACTTATTTTAAATGTTTATAAAATCCCCAAAAAAAAATATTAAAAAGAAATTTTAGGGATTTAAACCCACTCAACATATGTACACACAATTATATGCAATATGAAATGTATGAGATCAATTCTACTGTGTGTGAGTGTTGGTAATATTGTCTAGATCAATCAAGCAAGAAGGATGAAATAGCAAACCAAACTCTGGGGTTCTTTGGTTTCTAGGATAGACACAATTTTATCACAATTTCCAAACTAGATGAACACTTTATACAATACAGACTCAAGTGAGTCAAGAGTATAAGGTGCTTCATATTGCTCTATAATAGCATCAATATCATAAGAAATCAAAACTTGGAGTCTTCCAACTGGATTGCGACTTAAGTCATCAGCTACCACATTTCCTTTTCTTGGATGGTAGTTTAATTTAAATCGATAATCTTCTAAAAAATCCATCCAACGTCATTGTCTTAAATTTAAATATTTTTGAGTGAATATGTATTTTAAACTCTTGTGATCAGAAAATAGTTAAATCTTCAACGTAAAGGCAACAACTTCAGATTTTCAAACCAAAAACTACAGCAGTTAATTCAAGATCATGGACAGGGTAATTACATTCATAAGTTTTGAGTTGTTGTGATCCATACTCTAATACACTCCCTATTTGCATTAAAACACATCCTAAAACTTGCAATGAGGCGTCGGTACGTACATCATAGCATACATCACTAGAAGGAGTAGTGAAAACAGGATCGGTAGTTAATTTGTCCTTCAAAATTTGGAATGCTTGGTTACATTCATCAGCCCATACAAATGGTACTTCCTTCCTAGTTAGCTTTAAGAGGGGAAGAGAAATGAGAGAAAATCCTTCCACAAAGTGGCGATAATATCCAACTAATCCTTGAAAACTTTTTATCTCGATGATATTGGTGGGATTTTTCAATCCCAAAATGGTTGAAATTTTGGCAGGATCGACTTGGATTCCATTTTCAAAAATCGAGTGTCCTATAAATTTTATTTCTTTCATCGAGAAATCATAATTTCTCTTCTTAGCATACAACTGATGGTTTCTTAGAGTGCCTAATATTATTTCTAGGTGTTGAGCATGCCTTACTAGGTTTTGAGAATAAATAAGACTATCGTTAATAAAAATGATAACAAATTGGTCAAAAAAGGGTCTAATGATTATATGCATAAGTACCATAAAAGTCGCAGGTGCATTGGCTAATCCAAAAGTAATTACAGTAAATTAAAAATGTCCACAACGAGTTTGAAAAATAGTTTTTTGAAATATTTTCTTCTCTTACTCGCAATTGATGGTGACCAGATCATAAGTCTATTTTATAAAGACCCTCGTTCCTCAAAGTTAGTCGAATAGATCTCCGATTCGGGGTAGAGGATACTTATTATTAATAGTCACTGCATTTAGCTTACGATAATCTATGCATAACCTAAAGCTGTTATCTAATTTCTTGACAAATAATACAGGAGCTTCCAAAGGAGATTAACTTAGGCGAATAAAACTCTTTTCAAGAAGGTCATCATGCTCGGTACGAAGTTCCCAACTAAAGGAGCCATTTGATACAGATGCATAGAAATAGGGAGAGTATTAGGATAAATAGTTATACTAAATTATATTTCTCAGGAAGGGGGTATTCCTAGTAATTCTTCTAGGAAAACATCTTCAAATTGTTCCAAAATTCTAGGAATTAAGGAAGAGGAATTTTGAATTTGGAAAATTGATGGCTCATACGGACCCGATCCTTAAAATAGAAAAAGTAATTATCCTTATTTCGAAAATAAATTTTCTTTGGATTACAATCGATATAAGTGTGATGTCTTGACAGAACATCCATCTCGATGATAATATCGAAACCACAAATATATAAAATTATTGAGTTAACAAAGAGTGTACTTGAACCTAGCTAAATTTTACAACTTCTATAACCTCGGGTAGGTGTATTGATTTCACATGTCAATAATTCTATATCCAATGGAACTGTTAATGATATAGGTAGTAATTGTAACATTTTATCTAGTTTAATACTTATAAAGGAATGTGTTGAACTTGAATCAAATAAAATATGTGTAGGAAGATGATAAAAAAGTATTGTACCTTTTATCACGTCATGGGAGTTTTGTGTAGGCAATATAGCACAATTCTTTCCGAGATTAGGGACTGGCATAATTTTTTAGCAGGATTTAGCTTAGGTGGGTTTTAAATAGCACAAGGATTTTGATTTATCGGGGGATTATCCAACTGACGACAGATTGGAGGAGATTTCAGCTTAGGGCACTGTGGTCGAATATGTCCTAATTTTTGACATTCATGACCACGAATCAATAAATGAGTAGTGTTATGGTGAATATGAGAATAAGATTATCGATTAGGATTTGGGTAGGGTTGAGGTCAAGATTAAGGTAAGGTCCTAACAACATAATTACTTCTAGTAACAGGGGGAGAGGATCGCACAACATTGGAAGAATGTTGTTCCACAACGTCAATAAGTTGAGAATAATCTCGGATCTATAAAGGAGCGATAGAAGTCTTGATCCTTGGACGTAGTCCTCTTTCAAAATGCTTGAATTTATTTATCTCAGTATCTATATACTCAATGGCGTAACGGGATAACTCGATAAATTTAGCTTCATATTGAGCTATGGACAGATTTATTTGTTGTAATTTAAATAAATCTACAGTTCGTTGATCTCATTCAACTTCAGAAAAATACTTTTTGAAGAGGATTATTTCTAATTTCTCCCGAGTAAAATTTGAAACATTATGATTATATGACACAACTTGCCACCAGAAATTAGCTTCACCTTCGAACATATAGGCAACTAAAATTACTCGAAGATTGGCACCTATACCTACTCCATTAAGAATTTTCACAATTTGATGCATCCTTTTCTCAGCTTTATTGGTGTAAGGACATAATTCTCATGTCCGTTATCTTACAGTTTTGTATGTCATACGCCGCTACATTCGGCTACATCTGGCACGTCTCTACACGATCGCTCACGACGGCCTCTATCCGAATTCCAAGCATCAAGCATTCAACAACTCCTAAATGTGTCCCTCATCTGCCGCAACGACTTCACGTTCCTTGATTTTAGGCACGGAATGCAAGTGGAACGCAAGGGAAGTCAAAACAGTGAAAAAAGGCTTGATAGGGAAGTTCAAGGGCATTTTCGTAATTTCACATCCATAGTCCGGAGGTCTAGTCAACTTGAAAGTTGAAGATCTCGCCGCAACGAAGATACTGGAAGAAACGACACCTCAATCCGAGCTACGATGAAAAAGTTATGACCTTTTGAAGTTGGAGAAAATTCCTTGAAGAATGTTGTTTTTTTAACCTCATACCAGGATGGGAACACCAAACCGGTTCGGTGTACCCCAGATGGGGTTCGGTGTACCTGTACGCTGATAAGTTTTTAAGAGTTTTAACAAAGCGGGATTCTTCATATTTTTTCCTATAAATACCAACTTCGGGGGAGTTGTTTTGCAAGACTTTAGAAGACGTTTTTGAGAGTCCAAATACATCTAGTCTTCATATTTTTGAGTCCCAAGACTCATGTTTTGATTCACACAATTCTTCCAAACCTTTGTGAATCCTTTAAGCAACCCAAGAACACCATTGATGTTCAACCCTTTGTGAAGTGGACCGCTTCTTCCTCTTCATTGCAGCCCTACTGGACAGGGATAGTTCCAGCCGCCACCCCTACTGGAAAGGGTTTCTTCCAGCCGCGACTACAGAATCCGATACCCGAGGGTAATTCTTAGTCAATCTGTATTTCATTGTAATCCGATTGTAAACCGTATTTTACAAATTATAGTGATATACAAATGGTTTTGCCCCTGTGGGGGATTTTTCCTTAAACTTTGTGTGTTGAATATCTTGTGCATGATTTCATATTGTTTCAATCACACCTAGTTGCATGCTTAGGGTTAATTTGGGTTAAAATTGGTGTTTATTATATTATTTCTTATTTGAACGCAAGCGCCAACTCTTTCAAATTGGTATCAGAGCAGGTTACGCTAATCTATCGCGTATTCCTTTTTCCGCAAAATTTTTCTAAAGATATCAATTGTTGAAATAAATTGATTTTTGAAAAGAGCGTGTTCAAATGGAGAAGTCATATTATAAAATGCCTATTTTTGACGGGTCGAATTATGCCTATTGGAAAGCCCGTATGAGGTCGGCTTTAAAAGCCATTGATGAACGTGTCTGGATTTTAGTTGAACGAGGATGGACTCCTCCAACCGTGACTGTTGATAATGTGACCAACTTGAAACCTGACATCACTTGGACTGATGATGAATTTAAATGGTCGTCTTTTAACTCTAAAGGTCTAAGTGCTATTTCTGGGTCTGTCACTCCTGATGAGTTCAAACGCATAATGACGTGCACCACGTCAAAAGAAGCATGGGATATTTTGCAACTTACCCATGAAGGAACAAATGCTGTTAAAGAGTCAAAATTGCAAAATTTAACAACTCAATTTGAAACCATCACCATGCATGAAAATGAATGTTTTGATGAATTTTATGCTAGGCTCTCTGACATTGTTAATACTAGCTATAATCTTGGTGAACATATTCCAAATGCTAGGGTTGTTAAAAAGATTCTTCGTTCCCTTCCTAAGCGCTTTATACCTAAAGTCACTGTGCTGAATTCCTTGGGTAATTTAAATACTCTAAAATTGGAAGAACTGGTAGGAGATTTACAAACTTATGAAATAGACATGTTTCCTAAATCTGCCAAGCCAAAAGATAAGGGGATTGCCCTTAAAGCCCAAGAGAGAAAAAGTGAGGGGTCGGCAAGAAAGAGAGTCGAGTCGTCTAGAAAGATAGAAACTTCTGATTCTGAATGTGAGTTTGACCTAGATGATTTGGCACTTTTTGCTAAAAACTTCAAGAAAATTCTGAAATTTAAGAAAAATGGGAATTTCAAAGATAAAAAGAATTTTCAGAAAAATAAGTTTGAAAAGAAAGACTTCAAAGAACCCCCTAAAGACAGTGAGAGGTGTTTTGAGTGCGACGGTAAGGGACACAGAGCGTTTGAGTGTGCCACTCGTCTGAATAGGGAAAAGGGTAAAGCTGTCCTAAACGCTACCCTTAGTGACGACAGTGAGGTCGAGTCGGTGGACTCGGGAGATGAGTCACCGCATGAGCGTAACTTCACCGCGTTCATGGCTAGTCATGTGAGTACTCCTAGTGCATCTCACGACGATGAGGATGCTACTTCACAGGGACACCTCGACAGCGAGAGCGAAGAGAGTGAGGGAGAGGAGGAAGGTAGTGAGGACGAGAGTAGCCTTCAACGCGCCTACGCCGAGTTATATGATGAGTCTTTCAAAACTAAAAAACGTAATAAGGCGTTAGTTCTTAGGATCACCGCGTTAGAAGAAGAGTTAGGAAAGATGAGAGAGAGAGAGTCCTCCACCTGCACCGCCATGAAAGAGAGAGAGTCTGCCTGGGTTAGTAAAGAAAATTTGCTTAAAGAGAGAGAGTGCGGTTTTGAGAAAGAAAAAGCGGACTTGACTAAACAAGTGGCTAGTCTTACGAGTGAGCTCCATTCCTCCCTGGAGACTCGAAAGAAACTTGAAGCCCTTGTTGCTCAGCTTACTTATGACGTTGAGAGAGCTAGGAAAGTCAAGGTACAAATCGAGGACAGATCTGGGAAGATGGGAAAGATGCTCCTCGGTCCCGCTTTAGGTTTTGGTGACCGGAAAGGAATAGGTTTTGATGGAGCCTCCACGTCTCAAATTGCACCCGGACCAATTCCTGAGTTTACTACGACTCCTTATGGCCGTCATAAAAAACCAAGAAGGAGAGTTCGACCAAGAAAAGCAAACCAAGGTTCTCCTAATATTGTGCCCTTTTGCTCCCATTGCAAAAGAAATGGACACCTCAGGGATGATTGCTATAAGTTGGGTCGGACACGACGTACGGTTGCTCCACCACTTCAGACTGATGAGTTTGCCAGTCTGAGAGAGCGTGTTGAGTTTCTAGCCGCCACATCACAGAGCTTGATGGAGGAATTCCGACGGATGACCTTGCCATCAATGAATGCGCCCCGCATTCCGGCTAAAACCAACAACAACAAGGGAATACTAAAAGGTACCTACTCTTGGGTTCCTAAGAAAGAGAAAAAGGCCCTTGTTGTCCATGTCGCTCTCAAAGCCCATAATACCTCACAGTGGTATTTTGACAGTGGTTGCTCCAGACATATGACAGGTGATACCTCATATTTTACCCATCTTGAGGATTATAATGATGGGAGAGTCACCTTTGGAGATGGTAGCAAATCTAGCATAGTAGGACGAGGTACAGTAGAGTTACCAGGATTTCCAAAGCTAGAGAACGTGCTGTACGTCAAAGGTTTGAAAGCAAACCTTATTAGCATCAGCCAGCTGTGCGACGATGACTTTGAAGTGAAGTTTGACCGGAAAACTTGTAAGGTCTATGATCAAGCCGGTAAACTATTAGTGCAAGGGGTGAGGACAAAAGATAACTGTTATGGGACTGAGCCCAAATCCTCACTTGTCTGCAACAGCGCCACGATCACTCCTATGGATCTGTGGCACCAACGTCTAGGTCATGTGAACGTCAGAGACTTATCTCGTTTAGTCAAAAAGGACCTAGTACGTGGCTTACCTTCACTTGGAAAGCCAACTTCCATGATTTGTGGACCCTGTCAGTTGGGAAAACAAATCCGTAGCCCGCATAGGAAGTTGAATTCCATTACCACCTCCCGTGCTCTTGAGTTGATTCACATGGATCTTATGGGTCCTACTCGCACGGAGAGTCTAGGTGGTAAGAGATACATTCTCGTGATGGTAGACGATTTCTCTAGATACTCCATTGTAGGTTTTCTAAGAGAGAAATCTGATGCTGTAGAATTTTTAACGACTAAGTGCCGTGTCCTGCAAAATCAACACGGGGTCACTATTAACAGAATACGTAGTGACAACGGCACTGAATTTAAGGAAGCAAAGGTGGATTTGTACTGTGATAGCCTTGGAATCAAACATGAGTTTTCTTCTGTGAGAACTCCTCAGCAAAATGGGATTGTTGAGAGGAAAAATAGAACGATCCAAGAAATGGCTAGATCTATGCTTCTAGGTCGTAAAATTTCTAGGAGATTTTGGGCAGAGGCAGTGTCTACTGCATGCCACACGGTGAATAGGGTCTATCTGCGTCCACACACACTTAAGACGCCTTATGAATTGTGGACAGGCAAGAAACCCAACCTGGCTTATTTCCGTGTCTTTGGGAGCAAATGCTACATCCTACGGGATAGAGAGCAATTAGGAAAGTTTGACTCCCGGAGCGACGAGGGAATATTGCTAGGATATTCATCGGACAGTAGAGCGTACCGGGTTTTTAACCTGAAGAGCTCTAAGGTTATGGAATCAATAAACGTCACTGTGCAAGATGACGAACCTCCGACGGTTATTGATCCCAACCTTCAGTGTGAGGATGAGAACAATTCTGACAGTGATTTACCTGTTCCTCTCCCACACTCTGTGGACCCTATTCCTGTGTTAGGGGACACACCTGCTTGGGTTCGCAAGAGTCATGACCCTTCTGCCATTGTTGGTGATCCCACTCTAGGAGTCAAGACTCGTGCTCAGCTAGAGAACGTTGTTAGCCATATTTGCTACACGTCCAAAGTCGAGCCCAAGAACCACAAAGAAGCACTCAAAGATGAACACTGGATATCTGCTATGCAGGATGAGATGCTTCAGTTTAAGAAGAACAATGTCTGGGAACTTGTCCCCCGACCTAGTGATACTAATGTTATTGGTACCCGGTGGATTTTCAAGAATAAAATGGATGAAAATGGTACCATAATCAGAAATAAGGCTAGGTTGGTTGCTCAAGGCTACACACAGATAGAGGGTGTAGACTTTGGGGAGACATTTGCTCCTGTTGCGAGGCTTGAGTCCGTCCGCTTATTACTCGCCATCGCATGTCATCTGCACTTTAAAGTATATCAGATGGATGTCAAGAGTGCCTTTCTGAATGGCATTCTACAGGAAGAGGTTTTTGTGGAACAACCAAAAGGGTTTGAAGACCCTAAGCACCCTGATCACGTCTACTATCTGAGGAAAGCCTTGTATGGTTTGAAGCAAGCACCCCGTGCTTGGTACGAGAGGCTTACTTCCTATCTCTTAGCCCGTGGCTTCAAGAGAGGGGGAGTTGATATGACGTTGTTCGTCAGGAGAGATGACGGTGCTATCTTGGTTGCCCAAGTCTATGTGGATGACATAGTCTTTGGATCCACATGCTCCCAGCATGCTCACCACTTTGAGGAGGAGATGAAAAGTGAGTTTGAGATGAGCATGGTAGGTGAGCTTACATTCTTCCTTGGTCTCCAGGTTCGTCAGCTAGAGGATGGGATGTTCATCTCCCAATCCAAGTATGCTAGAGACCTAGTGAAGAAATTTGGTTTAGACTCCGCTAAGCATGCTCGTACACCTATGAGTACCACTACCAAGCTTAGTAAGGACACTTCAGGCAAGGATGTAGAGCAAACCTTATATCGGAGTATGATAGGCAGTCTTCTCTACTTGACTGCTAGTCGTCCCGACATTGCCTTTAGTGTTGGAGTCTGTGCGCGTTATCAGGCGTCTCCTAAAGAGTCACACTTACTCGCTCTAAAACGTATTATCAAATACGTGAGTGGGACTCTCTCATACGGTATTTGGTATTCCTTTGATACCGATGACCGTTTGTCCGCCTATTCGGATGCCGATTGGGCCGGGGACGTAGATGGATGTAAGAGCACTTCTGGTGGGTGTTTCTACTTTGGTTCTGCTCTTGTCTCTTGGTTGAGCAAGAAGCAAAACTCCATCTCTTTGTCCACTGCGGAGGCTGAGTACATCGCCGCCGGGAGTTGTTGCACGCAACTCATGTGGATGAAGCAAATGTTGGAGGATTATGGGATTTCACAGGACACCATGACCATTTCCTGTGATAACACGAGCGCGATACACATATCCCGCAATCCTGTCCAACATTCGCGCACAAAGCACATCAGGTTACGCGAGCACTTTATACGTCAGTTAGTTGAGGAGAAGGTCGTAATCCTGAGTTTTGTTCCTACCGACCGTCAGTTAGCCGATATTTTCACGAAACCTTTAGATGCCCTTAGATTTGAGAATCTTAGGAAGTCTTTGGGGATTTGCACAGTTGACTGAGGGGTTGGTCTATGTCTAGAATAGGATGCTTCTTCATGTTCATATCATATGCTTCCTATTGCTAGTCTGTTTTATATGTACCATTACTTTGTTGTACAACTTTGTTTTATTCTTTCTGCTTTTTATATTTCTTTTTAAAAAAAAAATACAAAAAGATTTTCTTTTTAGAAAAATTTTCAGAAAAGCACAAAAAGATTTTATTTTGATAAAATTTTTGAAAAATTCAAAAAGAGATTTGCCTTTTATGGATGAGCATTTAAGATAGCCAAGTCACAACTTCATTCCATATATCCATGTGACTGTTTGATAGAGATTTGAGAGGCTACATCATTTCATCCATGTGCTTAACATTGATTGGAGTCCTTGAGATGTAATTAGTGATATTTCCTACATGCTTGACTCCTATATCCTTTATTGCACACATGCACGGCTATATTTGATTATTGCACTTGTCAATCTCATGTTGGCTTGAGTGTTTCCATCTCAATCCTGTCTATACAATGTATAAAATGCGATAAAACTTGACAAGATTGGATTGCATGTAAAAACCGTTTTGGTGAGACTGTGTGATAATTTGCATAACGGAGAGGGGCTGCGAAAGTTGATTCTTATCCTTTGCGCAAAAGCCACCGTTAAAAAAAAAAGGACCTAAAAAATGGAGGAATTGTAATATCCGAGGTCCTAAGAGGTTAAAAGAGCCCGAAAAAAATTTAATGGCAATAAAAAGCAATTCATGCCAAATATGGGCCATTTAGGTTTCACCCAATTCTCCAAAGTTTGAGAATTTAGTATACCTCTATTCAAAATATAAATCTGAGGGAGTTTGGTTGGAGATTGATAACGGGTTTGCACTTCCTTGAAAGTCCTGAAAAAGCATGAAAATCATTTTGGACGTTATTGGTGTAGAAATCACTTTGAGCTTTGATTTGTAGATTTGATATAGTCAATGTCTTATATTTCCTATCTCTTACATCAAAGGAAGCATTTGAGTTCATTCGTTAGGAATATCCAATATTCATCGTGCACATATGTCATGTTTGTATGCTTTGATTTTCCTATCGAATTTTGATCACACACATTCTTTTACGCTATCACCGACTTGGTTGTTTTATGTTCATTCATGGTGTGATTTTATACCGTGACACCCCGATTTTGCTTGTTTGATTCATTCTTCTTATTTGTCTATTTGGGGACATCATAAAAAGGGGGAGAAAGAATTATCATGTTATGGGGGAGTTTGAATTTTGGGGGAGTTTTGAGATTTGACTTATGCTTATCATATATTGGTATCTATGTTTATCTCATTTCAAACTCGATACGTCACTTGGTATTTTTTTCTTTTTCTCATGTGTGTAGGTACTACAATGATGATCTCTGAATTGCACACCCTGATGAGAAAAGATTTGAGATTCCTGAACATTTGAAGAACAAACGATGAAGACTATTCATTTGTACCTTTTCCAGTTTTGGGTTCATGGGAGGGTAGATTTGTATAGGCAATTTCATATTTGATAATTCGGATTTTTTATGTATGTACCGGCATAGACATAGGGGGAGATTTGTAAGGACATAATTCTCATGTCCGTTATCTTACAGTTTTGTATGTCATACGCCGCTACATTCGGCTACATCTGGCACGTCTCTACACGATCGCTCACGACGGCCTCTATCCGAATTCCAAGCATCAAGCATTCAACAACTCCTAAATGTGTCCCTCATCTGCCGCAACGACTTCACGTTCCTTGATTTTAGGCACGGAATGCAAGTGGAACGCAAGGGAAGTCAAAACAGTGAAAAAAGGCTTGATAGGGAAGTTCAAGGGCATTTTCGTAATTTCACATCCATAGTCCGGAGGTCTAGTCAACTTGAAAGTTGAAGATCTCGCCGCAACGAAGATACTGGAAGAAACGGCACCTCAATCCGAGCTACGATGAAAAAGTTATGACCTTTTGAAGTTGGAGAAAATTCCTTGAAGAATGCTGTTTTTTTAACCTCATACCAGGATGGGAACACCAAACCGGTTCGGTGTACCCCAGATGGGGTTCGGTGTACCTGTACGCTGATAAGTTTTTAAGAGTTTTAACAAAGCGGGATTCTTCATATTTTTTCCTATAAATACCAACTTCGGGGGAGTTGTTTTGCAAGACTTTAGAAGACGTTTTTGAGAGTCCAAATACATCTAGTCTTCATATTTTTGAGTCCCAAGACTCATGTTTTGATTCACACAATTCTTCCAAACCTTTGTGAATCCTTTAAGCAACCCAAGAACACCATTGATGTTCAACCCTTTGTGAAGTGGACCGCTTCTTCCTCTTCATTGCAGCCCTACTGGACAGGGATAGTTCCAGCCGCCACCCCTACTGGAAAGGGTTTCTTCCAGCCGCGACTACAGAATCCGATACCCGAGGGTAATTCTTAGTCAATCTGTATTTCATTGTAATCCGATTGTAAACCGTATTTTACAAATTATAGTGATATACAAATGGTTTTGCCCCTGTGGGGGATTTTTCCTTAAACTTTGTGTGTTGAATATCTTGTGCATGATTTCATATTGTTTCAATCACACCTAGTTGCATGCTTAGGGTTAATTTGGGTTAAAATTGGTGTTTATTATATTATTTCTTATTTGAACGCAAGCGCCAACTCTTTCAATTGGCACCTGGCTTTCCAAGAAATGAAGGAGGTCGTTGCCTTAAAAATTCTTTGAGAGCATTCACTCTACGATTTTCTTCTGAGATTTCCTCTGGAGTTGGGCGAGGAATTTATTGTTATAGGTCTAGAGATGTTAATTCCTGTAAACATCGCATGATTCCTTTAGTGTGAGTCTATTCAGTTTGAGTTCTAGTGGAGGAAATTCGAGTACTAACCATCCTAAAATATGATAGAACAGTTACAATAATACATAAGAACATAAAACAAGAATATATCACAAGCTTACTTATATTATACAAAAGATAGAGTTGTATGTTACAATAGGGTAGTATTTCATAATAATACCTATTCTGCATAAGTTAAAGTTAGTCAACCTCTTAAATAGTAGTTGGGCACACTATATACATTATTTTATTTTGTTATGTTACATTAGAATGGATGGTTTTACTTTTTTTTCCTTCTTGATTTTAATATTTTCCTATGCAAGAATATCAGCATCAGTCTCTAAAGATTTAAACTCTGAAACATCGAAAAAGTCGCCAGGCTCAGATGGATCATAGTCGGTGGAATCACTTGAATTTGAAGATAAGACAACGACAAGCTCACAATTTATTGTAGCCTCGGGATAAGGTGGTGGAGATAGTGGTTCCTTAACTAAAGAAAGATTGATAGCTTCTTGGAGTATAATCGGATCATCCATAAATCACTTATTTTTCTCATGACTTGCACTTCTCCTGAAACTCTATGTGTTGAGACCAATCACTTCACATCACTGCTCGAGTCTCCCCAGCCCTCATCCATAATGCGAATCATCTCTCTAAGTCATTCAAATGCTTCTTCTCTCATACTAGTTTTCCAACGATTGGTCGAAATAATGTCCAAACTAAATAAAAGGAAGTCCCACGTATTCAAGCTGCAAAACGAAATTTACTAAACAATATTGATAAAAAAAAGTTACAAAAAGATAAAATAACTAATATCTCATAATAAAAATTTCCCGTATAGGATTCTAACCCGGCGAAATGTTAATTTTAACACATGCTCTAATACCAACTTGTCATACCCTGATTTTTGGTATGAATGTACAAGAGGGTATACATAAAGAAATGAATTAAAGTTAATGCGAAAAACATAATTTTATTCATTAAAACGTCACACATAGTGTATTACCACTGCATAGGTGAATTACATCTTATTGTCAATACGAAATATAAAATAGATAATAGAAAAGTGTCATTCATTCATCCCATCTGGTTTCGTCTCCATCCAAACAGTTATATATGCAAACAGGTGTCTTGTGTGTGTCACAAAAAGGGAAAAGAGACTATCCTCTTTTTATTAGGCCATCTGGAGGAAAAAGAAATTAGCACAAATATTCTGAGCATGCTTTACCAATTTTATAACAATTATCTGTATAGATGAAAGGTGGAGTGTATAGAATTCAGATTACTGTATACTTTGAATAATAAAGTCAAATAATTTAAATTGATAAGCCCATACTTATTATATTTCAAAGTGGGTGTAGAATTAAATAAGCCATCAATAAAATGAAATAATAAGAAATCCAAAATCTTTGGAAAATAACTAGCTAGGCACACAATTAAAGCGTCACTTATACGTATGTAGCTAAACTCCGACTCTCAATCACCTGAGACCATAAGCCAAGTAGAAAATCATGTGGTATAACATGACAGTCTACTCCCTAGTTATTACTGATGCTTTTAAAATAAATAATAATGCATAAAAGTGCAAGGTGAACTGAATCATTCCAACGAATTGTCACGATATCAGTTATTAGACGAGAAGGATTCAAATTTGATCCAATTGATCATAATTAAAACAATCAGTGAGATAGTAACATATGACTATGGTAATCTCTACACATACTTAGAATCAAATAGGGTTATTATAGAATAATATCAATAGCAGTTAAACAAATACGCAAAATTTACTATTAAAGAGGTAAAAAGAAACCTACTTGAACGGATTTTTGAATGGCTTGAAGATTAAAAGAGGATGTCAGGAGGAGCTGTTACTTGAGTATTTATATACAAATATTTTTGTGAATAAGTATTGTTAGAATTTAGGTTGGTTTTGACCAATTTATACCAAAAAATGTGTATATTAAAGTTTAAGGGGTGAAATTGTAATTAATTTGGGACTTTAAAATCTTAGGCTTAGGGTCATATTTGAAATTTAGTATAAAAGACTTTTTTACTCAAAATACATCAAATTTTTTATGGAAAAATTTTGAGATTAATATTCATACTTTGAAAATGTCAAGAGGGGCCAATTTACAATTTAGAGAAAATATTCCAAACCTTAAATCCTAATTTTTCATAACTTTGACTAAGTTTGACCAAACACGGCCTTACCTTAAACCATTTTGACCAGAAAAACAAAATAAAAATACTGGAAAAAAAATTCAAAATTTTTGGATTGACCACGCGCCTAGTCAATGATTTTAGTTGAAAAATCATCTTTAACCTCTCGATAGTTGACCCAGGGTTTGAAAAACTTTGACCGGAGATAAATTATGATTTTCTAAACTATTTGAGATGATTTCTGAACCAACCCAATCGAATTTTTCACAAGGAATTCAAAAATATAAGTTTTATGGATTGAGGTTCAATACACATTGAGTTACAAAATTATTTATTTTTTCAAAATTTTGACTAAACTTTCGAAGCTCTAATGAATATGGCAGAAGTTCTTATAAGTATGGTTGTGTTTTTGTTATCCTAAGGAAGCATTTGGGTTTGGTTTGAAGGATTTTGTGGTCTGGTTATGGAGAATTTGAAGTTTTTCATTTTCTGAAACAGAAAATAACTTCGAGCAATTCAGGCTCAAAGGTTATGATTTTTAACAACTGAGCTATGCACTGGAGATCTTAAGTTCATAAGAAATCATTTTCTTGCTTCAAAACTTATTTACAATCAAGAAATCAAAATTCACCATTAAATCTCAAGCTTCAATGGAGATTTTTTTTAGTTTCTTTGAACAATAATTGTTTTTTACGTAAACATTCTACTGTTTTTATTGATATATACATAATATAATTACAGAAAATGTTTGGTATTAAAAGAATGAAATATAATCCATAAAATGATAGGATACCTGGTTTGGAGGAAAATTTTGAGTTTTTTGTAAACTAAAGTGGTGAGTTTTGGAAGTTCGGCTCGTGAAAATTTATAGGGTAGGAGGAGGAGATGTTATTGGTCTGGTCTAGTTTAGAGGTGGATTCCTTTATAGATTAAGAAGATTAGTGTGTAAATCTTTGTTCCTCACATGTTTTTATGGTAATGCCATGTGATTTTGGACTCATTTGCTTAGGTAGAGGCTGATGTGGGGAGGGAGGAATGTAAAAATAAGGTTGGTTTATGTTTTATCCATTGGTTAGAAGTATATACACTTAGATAGTTCAAAAAGTATTACTTTTGTAGAGTTTAGGGGCATTTTTGAAATTTTAAAAATACGTAAAGGTTGAAAATAAAATTTTTAGTTAGTTGATGTCTATAGGTTTAATTTTATGTAAGGTTTAGGTCTAGGGGTTAAGAATAGATCAAGTAATGCTTATTTTAAAAGTTCATGAGTTATTTTTATAATATTTAAAACTTAAGGTTACTTGGATAATTTAGTAAAGTTATAGGTTTTGCAGAGTAGTTTTATCCTTATTAGGATGCTTTTGAGTTTATGTACTCTAAGTGGGGTAAAAATGAGAATTAGGGTATCTTGATTCAAAGTACCGATATTACAAAAGCATATATAAAGGAAATCCTCTAGCAGCGACAAGGAATACGCAAATCAAGGTAACTAATACAAAAATTCATTGATCATTAATAAATATCACTTTTTTTTTACACAAGTTAACTTATGATTACAAGATAATCTATGTAAAAGTATTTGCAGGCTTTTTAAGTCTGTAAAATATATTGTTAAACCAAAACAAAAAGGGTCATGTAGATAATTATTAAGATAATTCATAGTACACTATGACTTTTTTAAACCGTCAGAGATTACATTTGTAAGAGGGTAGTTTAGATAATATAGAGGCGTAACCCCTTTTGAGTATAATAATGATAAGTTAAATAGCAACACTATTGATTAACCACATGACATACAAACAAGACTCAATGAAGATAGACTCAGTTTGAACTCACAAATCTCTTGTGTATAACTCAGAAGGTAGTAATGAACTTAGAAGTAACTTAGCTAGAAGGAGAGAGAAGTAAGCACCCTAGATACACCTTAGCAGGCAACCAAACAAACCAACTGCCCTCAAGAATCTCTGTCAAGTATTAAAAGCTTCGTAATAAATGACAATGGTGGGTGAGTAAACTCTTTGGTTTGTAATAACTCTCTAGTAATCACTTCTGAACTCTCAAAAAAGATCATCTTCCCCCTCGGAGGTGGTTGGGGTCCTTAAATAGCCTCCCACACCACCCCCGAGGCAACTCCGCCATTAATGCCTGTGAAAGACATCCCTCATAATTTATGTCACCAATATTAAATACCTAATGCACTAGTTGTATCCATGTCATAAATATTAAATGCCAAGACATGCCTTTTGTCTAACCACTGTGTGTCAGGGGGCTGTTGTCACAGAGGTGGCTCACCAACTGTCTGACAATCCCAAACACTACGTTGGTTTACTCAAGTGCAGGTATGACATTGCCTAGCTGGTTAGTAACATCAGATAAAGTGGATGTGACATTAAGTAGAGGGTTATTTGGCTTAACTCAACGCCCAATGGAACTCAAGGCTGCTCCCCCCGAGGTTCCATGGTCAGGGTCCTTTGCTGTTTTACCAAGTGTATCTAAGATGGTAAGGATAAGCCCCAACGGTGCCTCACTTCTCAATCCTCCAAACCAAGTCCCTCCAAAGTTCCCACGGCGAGGTCATTCGATAGAGCATGAAATCTCTCCCAGACCCTGCCAAGCCTGGTCTCTCGCAAGTATCATTCGACCTCCCAAATAATCATTATTCTCGTTACATCATTACAATCGTTATAGCTCATAGTTAGTACAAACAAAAGATACAATATGGCTAAGTAACACGACAAGCTAAAATATGTGTTGCAACGCTTAGTTGCCACGCTGCCCTCACCCCAGATACTATTGTAAATAGGAGAATTATCCCTAATCTCAGAATTACTTTTAAGCCCCCTCTACAACATTACACAATCATTATTTTTATATTATAAATGTAAATTATATTCTTTTTTGAATTTGTTATTTTCACATGGTAACCATTTGATTTTTTTTTCAATTCATAAATTCAATTTTAAATCTTGTCTTTAGTTTAGGTCAAACGATTAACATGAATTATAACCGTGAGAGTGTATCAAAAATTGCAAAATTAGTACATCACAAATAGATATTTACTAATTACCAAATATTATTTCCCTTTAAACAAATTAGTTGTATACTTATAAGATGTTGTGTGTCACACGAGTGATATCCTTTTTTAGACAGTAAATATATATTATTAGACCACATCAGATCAATACCGATTCGATCGGACCTCTCTTATTGAATTACTCATCCAATAAGCATTCTTAATATTATGCCTGTAAAAGGACTTTAAACTCAAAGCTCTTTGAGAAGACTTTAAAAGTGTTTCTACTGCGTGCTTCTATCAACTCAAGTGTAAGTCGGTCGCTCAAGTATAAATCCGATAAACCAGGTGTCAAACTCGGGGATTAAGATGAGAATCGTGATGACGAATAGGGAAGATGATTAACCTCTAATTGACTCTAGAAAAGGAAGGAAAATATGATTGATTTCAGATTTGTTAACTAACTAAAACAAGTAAATTTAAACAAATGACTTAACTACGCATGCAAGAATAATAAATTAGTTTTAAACTATATAAGATAATGGGATTAGGGTACACTCTCCTGAACCATCGGTAATTGCATAGAACAAAAAAGCTTCAAAATTCTAATTCTCCATTCTAAGAGTCATCAAATACTCTCTATGCATTCGACATATGAGGACTTTACTCCACACAATATCAAATAAAAAATTGTATTTCATGAGGATGAGAAATTATCAAAAAGCGAACTGCACCCTTAAATATTTTGGTTACCTAGGGCAAGCGAAAGTAAAAGAGCTACAATTTTTATCTTGATAAAATTCAAGCCTTTGAATGAAGAATTACTTTTTATTCACTTTTAAATCCATATGTGTTCCCTAGGTTGGGTTCATGTACCCCACTCTGTTATAAATCTAGCCTGGTATGGTAAAATTGTAACTAATTATGATAACTACGTTGCATGAATTCATTCTTATGTGAAAAGTGTAATCAAACATGTGAAAAAGCTCTTTAACTAGTTAATAATGAATCATAAGACAAAAAGATGAGAGAAATTGAAAGCACTAATGAAACTATACTTATATTAAAGAAAAACCATTGAATTCAGTGTAAAAGATGAGCAGTTGTTGAAGAAGATTAATCCTAGGATTATTGCCTTCTAGAAGCTCCGAAAACTATGTAAAAACCAACTCCCCAATGTCTGGGGTAACAATAGTTATATATATCTCACGCTTTATTAAGTGTTTGCACCATGCACAACCCTATTTTTAAGAGATAAAAATTAAGATTTTGTCTAGCCAAATCGGTTCAAAATTTCCTTCTTTATTGGGCAAACAAGTTCGCTTATTCCAGTTTGTAGAATGGGTTCTAAGTCTCGATCATCGATTTTTTTTGGTTTTGATAGTTTGTCGAACCGGTTCCCCTTTGTTTCCATCGGTTTGGTTCGGTTCGCATCTTCCAATCAGTAGAACAGTTTCCCCTCATACTAGAACCGGTTCGCTTATCTGAATTCTTTCTTTCACTTTTTTAATTTCTTCTCAACTCTAAAGATTCATAACTTTTCACCCGAGACTCGAATTTGGATGTCATTTCTTCATATGTGCTTATGGACTCAAGGTATTAGACTTCTCTTTAGGTTGCATGTTCGAATTTCGGATGTACAATTACTCTTTTGCCCTTAACTTTTCTTCTTATCTTTCTTTCTTGATTTTGAGTTTTCTCTTTTTTTCACTTGTATAAAATACTTGCAAAATGTAAGAGAAATACACAAAACTAGATGCACTAGATAGAAAATGTCAGTAGCAAGAATATGAGATAAATCGAATCAAATTACACCGTAGGGGGTAATAAAAGCCTCTAAATTACGAGGATGAAAATGAAGAATTTATGCCTAATCAAACCCCCCATAACTTAGAACTTTGATCGTCCTAAGCAATGTAAAAGAATCAAAGCAAGGTCAAAACACTTAGCAAATATGATATTAGGATAGAATACCACTTTCGCGGGTAAGCGATTGCCTTTAGCGTATGCAACAAGCCTTTAAACCCCTAGGTTACCCTAGTAGGACGAGTGGTGTCTCGTGAGGGTTTGTAGTGAATATACCCACAAAATTCATTTTTCGACTCAAGGAAAAAATTAAAATACTTAAAAATTGTACAATTTAAACTTCCAAAAATAGTCACTGTAAATTTATATTCAAGTCTCTCAATTTGCAGTATGTGTGTATGTGCGAAGTCGAAAATTTAACCACTAACTTCCACCAATTGATCGTTATGTTACTTTTTGAAAGTTCGCTTTGATTCAATTCTCACGGGATGCTCTTACAAACAAATCACTCGAAATGTGGTTATTTATCTCGGTATGCGTAATATAAAGAGTAAATGTAATGGAAGATAAATTCACGCACACAATTAGAAAGATGGAATTTTAACGGTGAAAAGATCTCTTCACCGGAATATGGTTATTGGAAAACGGGAAACATCACCTCTTATTCAAACCAATTAATCCCTCTTATTATCTTTTTATGTCTTATCTCTCCACGCGGTAATTAATTTCGTTATTCGGACTCAGTTAGGACTTTTTCGGGTTATACGGTGCATTGGGTAAAAGGAGAATGGTTGGAAAATTCGAATTTGGAAAATTTTCGTACGATGTCTATTAGTGTTTTTTCGGGCTTTTGCTCATTTTATTTTCTTTTTTTCATTTTTTATATTTCTTTTCTTGCTATATTTGTTGAGCATTATTCTTTTATATTTATTTTTTTCTTGCCCCTATTTGTGCACTTTTCGGATGTAATTGATGATTTTTTTAATTTTCACAATTCCGGGCCAATTAGTTTATCTATGTTACAAACGTGAAGGGGAAATTTTTATTAGCCTCAAATTGGGTTGCAAAGGGATAATTTTTCACAACTTTTTATGGATAATATTTTTGGGTAACAAACGATGGCCTAACTTCATTATCTGAATTACTCATTATTTTATCATGTGCATCTTGAGAATAATTTAGTTTAGAGATATTTTTAGCCCGTTTTCAAGACAACACAAGAATTACTCATTATTTTATCATCCTTTCCTTCGTTATAGCACTGCGTTAGAACCTCCAGGAAAAAGTAAAATTCTCCCCTATGTACGTGAGCCGAAGCGATGTGGCTTATTGGTACTTTGGCGAAGGGACATCGCTACTTTTTCCTTACACTGAGCTTCAACCGTTCTAACTTTATTATTGGAAATTCTCCCGAAAGGTCCACTAACCTTCTCGAATACTCGTTTTTGCTCTGGGAAGTGAAATTATCCCTTGTAATAATTCGCTATGTTCGAAAAAGCAGAAATTCTCTTCGATGTAGCCGAGTCACAATTTAAACAACATTTGGACTTGTGGCGAGGGGACATCGTAGCTTTTTTGAACCGTTGGGACATTTTTTCCATTAGGAGTATATTAGATATGTCTGACAAAAATTCTGGCGCCAAAACTCAAACTTGCTGAAGAAGGCAACCCCTTTCTATTTCCCAAGCGTCACTTCATTAATGATGTGGTGCTGTCTGTTCAACTGTTAAGACAGCTCCCGAAGTGCCACGTGTCCATTTTAAATGATTATAGGTGGCATTGCACGTGTGGTGGTGGGAAACTCAATATACGGGTTCCTTAAAAGGTTTCAAACGTCTCTTTTTTCAAAACCCTTCTTTTTCCTTCGTCTTCTTCAAGCCCCCGTCTTCTTTAGAGAGAGAAATATGTGCGAAAACTCCATTGATATCCAGCTCTTTACTCAGTTTCTTCCTTCTCTCATCCTCTACGCCACCGCCTGTGGTTGTGCTCCTCCCTCTTTGTTCCTAGCCCTTCTTACCCAGCTATTTCATTCATCGCCACTCTATTATGTCTTCTTCAAGTGCCTCAAAGGTTGCCACCACCTCTGCCCAGCCAAGATCCCCTTCTGCCACCTCTGGCACCACTGATACCCCTAGCACCACTACCCTGAATGTTGCTCGGCAAGAATAACTACGCTTTTACCGTCGATCTCCCATCTTTGATGAAGATGATGAGTTTGCTGATGCATTTAAGACCTGCCATTTCTCAACCAAGTATGACCCTTTACTGTTGGCTAATGAGGATGAGGATTCGTCAAAGTGGGGCTATCTTTCCCCATAGGGGACTCTGCGCTTTAGGTTAGACCGTGGTGACTTACCCTATTCTCAAATTGATTTTGAAGCACCTAGGGGGTCGCCAACCCATTTCGCTGCCTGGCATACACATATGCAGAGCTCTTACGTTGATGCTCTTGCAAAAGTTGGTCTTCATTGAGCCTACTGGTTTTGGGGAGTTCACATTTTCTAAGCATAATGTTGTGCTCCAAGTACTAGTTTTCTGATGGAACATCACAACTCACACATTCTTTGCTGCGTGGGGAGAGTTCACCATTACGTTGGAGGATGTCTGTGAACTCCTTAGGTTTGAGCCCATAATTGAGTTTGTAGACCACGATGAGGCCCTAGATGCCGAAGAGGCTGCTGACCGAGCTAAGTTGGATCGAATCTGCCGTAGTAGCACTGGTTCTTCGAACAAGGCCATATTTACTCCCCTCATCAGTTATTTTTTTGAAGCTCCAACCCCGAAGGATGTCACTGCTGTAATGGGTCGAGGTAGAGGTACATCCTTGGAACTACCAGCCTATATACTTGTGTTGCTTTCGTGCTTCTTCCTAACTGGGAAACCTAATGACCAGCCCAAGAGGGACCTTATAAATATTTCCATCCATTTGTCCAGGGGTTTCAACCTTCCTCTGGCCGCCATTACCTTGGGATCCCTCTATACCTGGCTGGATCGAACTCACATCGACATAGCACGATCATTGGGTCGTTATAACTTGGTCAATTTTACCAACACCATCATTTGACGGGCTTCCTTTACACCCATTTTCCTGCCATTGTCATTAAGTCTATATCTCTCCCTGTGAGCCAGGGTATTAAGCCCCCACGACTCTTATATTTCCATAAAAAAACAGAGTCGAAAGGAGGTAATGGGGTTTTTTAATTGTTTAGACTCTTTTATGATGAGGCCATATTGCGAGTCTACATTCGCCCATTGTTGGGATTTCTTTCCTTCTGCAGCCTCAATGGTCAAGTTCATCCCAGTTGTAGAAGATCCCTCGCAGGCCGTGGTACCTCTGGTCACCCCTGGGTTTCTTTCTTCCTATACTGAATGGGGATACACCTCGAACCTTATAGCCCTGGTAGATATAGCAGGCAGTTTGGGTTTGATCAGGGGGCCCTCGACCTGTGCTTCAATAAAACCACACAAAGGCCACCTTCGCTGAAGCCTATACTTTGTATCTTGCCACAGCAGTGCTTGGTGTGACTTCTATCGTCGAAGGGCGAGTCACCCTTCCCAGTGACACTAGGAAGGGGGACGTATCCACCTCTTATGTCACCAAGTTCCATTTGATACAGCTGACTAGGATTCGTGAGTATATTCAGAGTTCCCCTCAATATCCCCTAGTCTTTTCTATTTCTGCCTCTGAAATAGGTCTCAAGGGGAACTCCGTTCTTGGAATTGAGTTTCCTTTGAGTAAAACCATTAAAGGACCTCCCAGGAGCTACCCCCTTATTTCCCGATGATCCCTACTGCTACCCCCAAAGCCCAAGGCCGTTACAACTGCCAAACAGCCTGCCCCTTCAACTGAAGTTGCTACTAGCGAAGGGCCTTCCCAGCCACTAGCCAAAAAGACCAGGAAGTCTAAGGGTGGGACTTCCTCTAAATCTAAGTCCAAAGCTCGATCTCCTTTGGAGGCATTCCCCATTTCCATTGTTCCTCCTCCTATGTCTGTATAAATGGTTGAGGAATTGAGAAGGCAAGTTCAAGCTGAGGTAGAACGAATAAATGTTGAGTTTCAGTGACACGACCTTGTTGTTCCTCCTTTGGCCACCTTTCCCACGGTCATAGTTGATCCAACTGATCCAACGGAAATAAGGAGAAAAAGTTTGAGGGTACCTCAAGGTACTAATGCAACGGGCATGAGGAAGAAAACTCTGAGTATCAAGTCCCAGAAGATACGGACGCTCGAGATACATCCTACCCTAGCCCCTTATGCTGTTGCCTCCTCTCCACCTTCACCAGTGGTTATACCTTCTCGTTCTCCCTTTGGATCTGAGGTATGGGTGCATATTTTATTCTTGTTCCCCTTTTCTTAAGGCAAGTTGCATCTGCTTATTTATTTGATGACTTTGGTGCAGGGAGTTGAAGAAAGACCCGGTCCCCCTGGTTCCCCGTGAGCTATTTCGTGGGGGGCGTTTTGGTGTCTCTCAAGTCGATACTACTCCTCCCCGTTCCCCCATGATAGGTCTTACCTACTCTCGCCGTTTATCCTCCCAACGGGCCAAAGATGCTGCTACGGGGGCTGCTACCATTGAATTTGTTGGAATATCTTCCCAACCAGAGGCAACTACTCCAGCCCCTTCTGAATTACCATTCGAGAAAGAGGTCCCTTTGCCCATCGTTGTAGTCAAGGAGAGTGCCCCTGAGGTAAAAAAAATTCTTGTCAAGTCTCACGTCTTTTTCTTGTCCCATTGCTTTGTTTATCATTATAATATGTTGGGATGTTTTAGGTGGAAGTGGCATCTCTGATAGCTAACATTCTTCTTTCCACTGCGCTGATGAGACCTCTGACTGCAATTCAATGCCATAACAGGGGGTAAGTAATACTTAGATGTATTCCTGCCTTTTTCCTGTACTTTCTTGTGTCTAATACTTGGTTTTGTATTTGCATCTTTCGCCAAGCCTTACCCCACCCTTTGCTCTTAGTGTCTTTTCTCTTTCCAAGGCCAAGGTTGATGATGCTACCCCGCGTGGTGATTCTTTAGTGTCTTCCCATGCTGGGGCATCATTTGGAGATTCCTCGTGTTCTTTCAGCAAAACTCCTTCGTTGGACTTGGTACCGTTTGTTGACGAGGGAGCTTTGTTGACCGTTGAGGCTTCTTCAGTTAGGGGCTCCATTGAGGCCTCCACGGTGGCTCTTATTCTCACTAATGTTATTGCTGAGGTACTTCGCTAATTTCTCTGCATTTCTCAATCTCTCAAACTTCACCTATGTTGGTGACTTAACAACAAAAACACTTGTTAATGTTTTTCATAAACTCCACCTATATCGGTGACTTAACAACGAAAACACTTGTTAAGATTTTTCATAAACTCCACCTATATTGGTGACTTAACAACGAAAACACTTGTTAAGATTTTGCATAAACTCCACCTATATCGGTGACTTAACAACAAAAACACTTGTTAAGATTGTCATAAAATCCACCTATATTAGTGACTTTACAATGAAAACACTTGTTAAGATTTTTCATAAACTCTCCCTATATCGGTGACTTAACAACGAAAACACTTGTTAAGATTTTCCATAAACTCATAATTTTCCCTAACTGTTCTCAGGTTGCTCGGGAGGATTCTCCACCAGTTCTTTTGCCTGCCTCCTCACCCCATCGGGAACCCATTATTTCAAAAGATTCCAGTCACAACTATCAAGGTTCCACGACCGGTGCTGCTGCTGAGAGTGAACCTGGCTGTGAGATTCCTCTGCTCGACTTGGCTCCTCATGCCTTCTGCCTGATGGTGCTTCAGCATTCTCCTCATATGCCTGCCAACCATCACTTGGTAGTTGAGCTTCTTGCAAACCACTATTCTGAAACGTTCACTATGGATTGCTTGTATTCTAATATCTCTGTGATGAGTTACAAGCTTCAGGGCATGGCTACCATTGTGGCTGAGATTTCTAGTACTCCGAGCTCAAACGTTACCAGAGCCCTCCTCAACCAATTCCTGGGTCACCTAAAGGAGTTGGGTCATGATGGCTTTCGTCTTGATTGGCTTATTACGCATTTGAAAACTTTGAAGTGCTAGAGACTGGACAGACAGAGGGAACTGCTCCGAAAACATTAAGAGGATCAACGGGCTGAGGAAGCGAAGTTGGATGAGTTAGAACCTCTTCTTGAAGCCATTGATAAATAGGTGGGGGACCTCGAAGAAACTCTACGCATGGCAAAGTCGAAGCGAGGAAAGCTTCTCATCGAGCGTACATAAGCGCAAACGAGATTGGAGGTTTCTATAAATACCCAACAGTCTTGCCTGACAGCTTCTTCGAGCCTTCCTGGAGACTTTTTCTCTGCTCCAGATCTGCGGTTCCTCCTAGGTCAATGATTTGTTGTAAATATTTTTTTTCTTCTTCTTATATAATTCTTGGGAAATAGCCCCCAATTTTGTAATGCCCCAAAGTTTATGAATGAAGAAAGATATATGTTTTCTCATGCCATTTCTTTGTGTTACAACTATTTGCATACATTATGAAGCTCTATAATTCTTTCATCTCCACTTGAGTTATAATAAAAAGAACTTGCATACTCATCATAAAAAGAACTTGTGTATTCACAATAACAGCCAGATACATTAGTGGTCCAAACATAATTGCTTACACATGATAGACTTTCAACCATTTATTATTAATCATGAATGGCTTATCTTCTTCCATCCTAGAAATTAAGCAATTACCTGAGTTATAAGCTTATTTTACAATGAAAGGTCCCTCCCAATTTTCTGTAAACTTAGGTAGAGGAAGCCCCTGATGCGTTTCACTGCTGCCTTCAACACGAGGTCTCCCTCAATAAACTTCCTCGGTCTTACCTAGTTATCATATGCCATGGAAAGCTATTTCGTATACATTCGAAAGTTTTGCATCGTATTATCTTTGTGTTCATCCAACGCCTCTAGCTGCACATGTCTACTTTAAGGGAGCATGCTACTTCGCAAGGCATATCGAGCAGAGGGAACTTCTAACTTCGCCAGAAGGATTGCCTCAGCCCCATAAATGAGGGAGAACGGAGTATACCCTATGGAATTTCTCTTAGCTGTTCGATAGGCCCACAATACAACTGGTATCTTATCATCCCACGCTCCTGGGAAATCCTCCATCATTTTAGCCAAGATATTAACCAAAGTTTTGTTAGTTGCTTCGGCCTGATCGTTTCCCTTTGGATATGCCACCATCGAAGTATGATGAACAATAGAGTACTTATCTGTGAGCATCGTTACTTATGAATTGACAAAAGGGGTTCCATTATCTGAAAGGATAACCTTTGGGATCCCAAAATGACAAATGATGTATTCTCTGATGAAGTTGCTCACCACCCCTATTGTTGCCCTTCTGAGTGGTATTGCTTCAGCCCACTTTTTGAAGCACTCCATTGCTACTAGTATCCATATCTTCCCCCTCGAAGAAGGATGTATTACCCCTACCAGGTCGAACGCCCATGTGTGAAAAGGATAAGGCGTCGCCAGGGAGTGTAGGTTTACCAATGGGGCATGGATCATATTTCCATGAAGTTGACGAGCTTTGTATTTTTAAACGAACTCACCAGAGTATTTCTTCATTATTGGCCAATAATACCCCAACGTCATCAATTGATCATATAACTTGGCCCCTCCTATGTGAGATGGATCGTGCGCCTTTTTGAGGACCTTAGCTGCTTCTTCCTTCGTGATGCAACGCAACGGCCTGTTGAAGTATCCCCTTTGATAAAGTTGTCCCTCCTGAATGTATAATATCGGGGCCCTATGCTTGAGTCCCATCGTGTCAATCTTTTCTATTAGGATAACTTCATCTCTAATGAAGTCAATGTAGGGCTTTCTCCAGTCAGGTTAAGTTTCCACGAAATGAAATTCAACCGCTTCGAAGAATAACTGACATTTGTCGCACTTCTGTTGTAGCTCTGTCGCGTATTGTTTCATTCTAGGCCAAAAATACCCCTCTCTTTAAATCCTTTAGTAGAGGGGTATCTCAGTTGTCTCACAGTGCTCTTCATGTATTTTCTTCAATCTTCGCTCTGCTTCTTCTGGGCCGACGCACCTTGACATCTATCCTCCTGCGTTCCTAAAGTAAAGGTTGCCCTAGTTTGCGAAGTATTGAGCTAATTCTCTTAGTCCCAATGTTCCTTCACCAGACTCCAGTTGCTTCCTAATCTCTCCCCTCCAGTCCGCGTCCTCCTCCATCGGTAAAATTGACTGTACTACTGAAGGAGTCGTTCTTCGTTGGATCATGACGGTAGTTGCATCGTTCCACATGACCATTTTTTGGGCAATGGTGGCATGGGCGTCTGGATGGCAGTTCATTGTTCTGGGATGTCTCTTGATCTTTATCCGATGGAACTGGAAGAGGAGCGTCTGAATGATTGTCTTGTATGGTGTTAAGCTCATGTGCTTCTACGCATATTCTCCGTTCACCTGTTGAATTACCAAGTTCGAACCATATTTGATGCAAAGTGTACGAATTCCTCTTCGAAGAGCCTCTAGTAACCCCAGCACCAATGCATCATATTCTGCCTCGTTGTTGGAACAAGGGAAATCTAACTTGTAAGAAAGGCAAATCTCCTATATTCCTTTTGAAAGAATAACCCCTGCTCCTCGTTTATTTTTTGCTGAAGATCCATCGAAATGCATTGTCCATTCCTCATCCGTTGCGTCTAGGTGATTGGCCTACAAATCATCTCCTGAAATACTTTCTTTAGGTGGCTCAAACGTTCCCGAGGGAAAGATTGCCAACAGATCGGTGTACGATTGGCTTTTAATTGCGCGAAGAACCACACACTTCAAGTCATATTCGGAGAGGATGAGGAACCACCTAGTTGCTCTACCAATCAATATAGTTCTTGCCAATAAATACTTAATAGGATCAAATCTAGTTACAATTTGAATTATAAAAGATAACATATAATGTCTAAGCTTTTGTGCTACAAAGGTTAAGGCTAAACAATGTCTTTCTAAGCTACTATATCTGACCTTTGGCCCCTATATGATTCTATTGAGGTAGTAGACCGGTCGTTCTTCCTCATCAATCTCCTGTGCCAATAAAGCTCCCACGGACCTCGTGGTAGATGTGATGTATAGCTGCAACGGTATTCCTGCCTGTGGGGGAACCATTATCTGTGGTGAAACGAACAGCTTCTTTAGCCCAGCGAGTGAATCCTAGTGAACCTCCTCCCACTTAAATTTCATGTTCCTTCGTAAAAGCTGCATCAACGGATGTGTCATCTCGGCTAATCCAGGCACAAATCTCCTAAGATAGGAGACTTTACAGAGAAAACTCTTAAACTCCTTCGTCGTTCTTGGACTTGGCATCTCCAAAATCGCTCGTTGCTTGTCCTGGTCCATCTGTACCCCTTGCTGATCAACCACGAAGCCTAAAAATTTCCCACTTGTTACTCCAAAGACGCACTTCAATGGGTTCATCCTAAATTTATACTTCCTACATCGGGCAAACATCTTCCTTAAATCGCCCAGATGGGACTCCTCCTTCCTCGATTTGATGACCAAATCATCCACATAGAATTCCATAAATTTATGGAAGAAGTCATGGAAAATGGTCATCATTGTTCTCTGGTAAGTAGCCCCAACATTCATGAGTCCAAACGTCATTACTCTGTACATAAAATTGACCAACGGGGTCCTAAATGTCATTTTCTATGTATACATGGGGTCCATCTTGATCTGGTTGTACCCTACATATCCATCCATGTAGCTATACATCTTATGACCAGCCGTTGCATCTATCAAGTTGTCGATGGAGGGTAGAGGGAACTCATCTTTGGGGCAAGCTCTGTTCAAATCTCTGAAGTCCATATAGATCCTTATTTAGTTTTTATTTCTTTCCCACCGGTACAATGCTAGACAGCCAAAGCGGGTAATGTATCGATTTGATGAATCATGTCTCTAATAACTGTTGGAATTCTTTTTTAATCTTCAAGTCTAGCTCGAGTTTGTACATTCTCATTGCTTGTTTCATCGGAATGGATGAAGGCATTACGTTCAATTTGTGGTAGTTGACTCCCTCATCCAGCCCTTCCACCTTCGTGTATTTTCACACAAAAACATCTATGAACTCCCGAATTAACTTAACAAAAGCCTCTCTTTTCTCCTTACTGAGATCTTTCGCGATTAAAATAGGCCTTGGTCCTTCTCTTCTTTCGCCAGGTTAACCGCTCTAATTTTTGTGCATGCGATTTCGATTGGTCTGCCATGTATTCTGGTTCCTCGGTGACTTTCTCCATAAATTCCTGTACGTTGGAGTTATCTATCACCATACATTGTCCCCGCTGATCCACTAAGAAGCACTCGTATATCGGGTTAGCCTCATTGTCAACTTCTTTATCCGCCCATTTACACCATTACAATCGATATATCACATTTCCTTCTTCGGTGATGACCTTCTTGCACTGTCTGCTGGTAGCTATAGTTGCCTTCCTCTTCTTCTCTTTAGAAGCCTCGGCCACTATTTTTCCTGATAACCGGCTTAGCACGCTTTATCATTGGACCTCGCGTTCCATCGGATCCATTCTGGGCCTCATCCTGTCTTTGAGCTGCTTCGAGATGTTTTGGGGCCGAGGGGCCATCTGGTGAGCTTCTTCGGTCATCACTCTTGCGTTGCTTGCAATCTTTTTATTCTACTCGTTCAAGGGCCCCATCCTTTCTCTGATCGAGGGAACCCATGCTCCCTTTATTCTTCACGTTAGGACCCGGACATTCTCCTCCAACTCTGTGTAGAATGTCGCGTCTACCAAGTGGACTTCCTCAACAGCGAAGGACCTCTTCGTAGCCCTAATGGTCACCTTTGTTCCCTTGATATTTTCCTTAGCGCATTGGTGGTATGTCGAGGGAACTATCCCTTGGTTGTGCATCCACACTCTTCCTATCAGCAGATGGTAGGAAGTTTCACTCTCTATTACGTGGAACTTGTTATGGGAACTCAGATTTCCCATCACGATCCCAACATTCACGTACCCAATGGATTTGGAAGACTGGTTGTCATGTCCAAAAACCACCAAAGGCATGGGGACCAACCTTTCCTCCAGAATATTAGTTGCGTGAAAAGAGTTGATTGGCATAATAATGATGGAAGCTCTCCATCCATAAGAGTCCTTGCAAAACTAATTCCATTGACACTGGCAGTCACATACAATGGCCTATTATGAGGGAATCTTATAGCCCTATCTTCATCGTTGAAAGTTACTTATGACAGAAACCTTCTTACCAACCTGGCCATGGGTCCCCTCCATCTCAGCGAAGGGACTGCGTTCTTCTTCGTAATGTCAAGTATTGTCTGAGTTACCTCCAACCTACTATCCTTCGGTATCCCCACTTGGTCGAAGAACCAGGTGAAATTCAAAGATTTTGAAACTACGCAGTACTCTGGGACTGGGTCCGCTTCTTCACCTCGAACGTTGTATACATCCTCCACGTCTTTGGCGCTTGCCTCATCGTAGGCTAGTACTACATTAGCCATTCCATTTGTACAATCTTCCAGAGCTTTTTCGAACTTTCCCTGCTTCGTAGTTGGCTTTCTTTCTTCTCTCTCTGCTTCCTCGTTATAAGCTACCACCAAATTGGCCCCATGTGCTGGGAGTGGGTTATTGTTAACGTTCTACGAAGGGATTTGTAACGTCCCTGCCTTCACATACTTATCGATGATTCTCCTCAGCGTGAAATAGCTCTCTGTTGGATGTTGGATCTTCCAATGAATCTGAAAATATTTGGGATCTGCCCTTGTTGCCGCATCGGGTTCCCCCACAGGAATGCCCTTTGGTTCATAGACCGTCCCTCCTTGGACCATTGTGTTGTAACAGCTGACAGCCTCCTCCACTGTACAAGGCAATGGTGGTGGGTCCTCCTTCTCTCTTCCAAACTTCCTCTTATTATCTTTTTTCGGCGCCTTTCCCCCATCTTCTCCCTCAGTGTACCCTACTCGTGGCTGTTGAGACCTTCCTCCCACAGGTTGTATCGGCTGCCTAAACATCATGGGCGCCACCACTGGATTTGGTCGCACCACCAAGGAGATATTTCTTATTGCTTTTAAGAATGCCGAAAAAGTCCCCTCGCGCGTTTCATTAATGAGATGACATATGTACTCAGGAAGCAGCCCTCCGCACAGATCTGTAATAACTTGGATTCTTTGGCCTCCTCCCTCACATCAAGGGACCTTTCCCTGAACCTTCGAACGTATGCCACCACTTCTTATCCAGGTCGTTGCTTCTCCCTCCCCATTTGGGTCAAAGTAAACTCATCTTCCGCCAGAAAGAACTTCCGGAGGAACAAAACATGTATCTCCTCCCATGTAGAAATGCTCTTGGGAGCCAAATGAGCATACTAGGTATATGCTTTATCGGTTAAGGATTTATAAAACTCCCTCAACCTGAGCTTCTTATTATTATAATGCGCCCCCAAGTGTTCGACGAAACGCTTAATATGATCCTTTGGGTTTCCACCTTTCCCTATGTATTTTTCAAAAATATGAGGAATATAGTCTTGTGGATAGGGCTCATCGTTGTATTCCTAGGGATAAGGTGTTTAAAATTCATCATAAACCGAAGCTACCTTGCCAGCAGATTGCGAGGAGGCTTGCATGAACTTCAGCATCTCTTTCTGCATCTCCTTCCTCATTTCCTCCGTGGGTGATGCTACTGGAGCAACAACTAACGGGACTATGGGTTGAGTGCCCGTTGTAGCTAGATCAATCATTCCAGTTAGATTCGTTGATACTCACAAGGTTACCACTGATGGATTCACAACAGAGGGCATACTTGCTAGGACCGTTCCCGTTACGCCTGCGCTTGGTGGGGCAATTGGGGTTGCCCCTGGTGTTACGAAGGAGTTGGCTTCAAATCCTCCCAACACCGTTGAAGATATCGAGGTTTGTAAAAACTCATAAAACTTATTCATGAGGAGTTCCACCTGGACTGGTCCAAACCTAACACTCGTAGAAGCTTGTGTAAGCCCTAGAACGTCTGTTGTCGCCTGAACTGGAGGTAGCTCTATTCGAGGGGGTCCATCCCTTAGAGCCTCATGTTATCTCGTTGCCTGTTCTTAATTGTGTTGAATGTCATCAAAGTTGAGCCTTCGATTAATGTTCTCTTGCTCCATACTCCTTGTTTATAAGAATGCCTCCCCAGTAGAGTCCCCAAATGTAAGAGGGTAGTTTAGATAAGATGGAGGCGTAACCCCTTTTGAGTATAGTAATGATAAGTTAAATAGCAACACTATTGATTAACCACAGGACATAAAAACAAGACTCAATGAATATAGACTCAGTTTGAACTCACAAATCTCTCGTGTATAACTCAAAAGGTAGTAATGAACTCAAAAGTAACTTAGCTAGAGGGAGAAAGAAGTAAGCACTCTAGATACACATTGGCAGGAAACCAAACACACCAACCACCCTCAAGAATCTCTGTCAAGTATTAAAAGCTTTGTAATAAATGACAATGGTGGGTGAGTAAACACTCTAGTTTGTAATAACTCTTTAGTAATCACTTCTGAACTCTCAAAAAAGATCATCTTCCCCTCAGAGGTGGTTGGGGTCCTTAAATAGCCTCCCACGCCACCCTCGAGGTAACACCCCCATTGATGCCTGTGAAAGACATCCCTCATACTTTATATCACCAATATTAAATACCTGATGCACTAGTTGTCTCCACGTCATAAACATTAAATGCCAGGAGATGCCTTTTTTCTAACCACTATGTGTCAGGGGGCTGTTGTCATAGAGGTGGCTCACCAACTATCTAACAGCCCCAAATACCACGGTGGTTTACTCAAGTGCAGGTCTGACATTGCCTAGCTGGTTAGTGACATCAGATAAAGTGGATGTGACATTAAGTAGAGGGTTGTCTGGCTCACGACTCAACTCCCGATGGAACTTAAGGCTGCTCCCCCCGAGGTTCCACGGTCAGAGTCCTTCGGAGTTTTACCAGGTGTATCTAAGATGGTCAGGACAAGACCCAATGGTGCCTCACTTCTCAATCCTCCAAACCAAGTCCTTCTAAAGTTCCCACGGTGAGGTCATTCGATTGAGCATGAAAGCTCTCCCAGGCCCTGTCAAGCCTGGTCTCACGCGAGTATCGTTCCACCTCCCACATAATCATTATTCTCGTTACATCATTACAATCGTTATAGCTCATAGATAGTACAAACCAAAGATACAATATGGCTAAGTAACACGACAAGCTAAATTATGAGTTGCCACGCTAAGCTGCCTCGCTGAGTTGCCACGCAGCCTTAACCCTAGATACTGTTGTAAATAGGGGAATTATCCTTAAATTCAGAATTACCTTCAAGCCCCCTCTACAAAATTACACAATCATTATTTTTATATTGCAAATGTAAATTATATGCTTTTTTGAATTTGTTATTTTCACATGGTAACCATTTGATTTTTTTCAATTCATATATTCAATTTTAAATCTTGTCTTTAGTTTAGATCAAATGATTAACATGCAGTATAATCGTGAGAGTGTATCAAAAATTGCAAAATTAGTACATCACAAATAGATATTTACTAATTTCCAAATATGATTTCCCTTTAAACAAATTAGTTGTATACTTATAAGATGTTGTGTGTCACACGGGTGACATCCTTTTTTAGACAGTAAATATATACTATTAGACCACATATGATCCATACCGATTCGATCGAACCTCTCTTATTGAATTACTCATTCAATAAGCATTCTTAATATTATGCCTTGAAAAGGACTTGAAACTCAATGCTCTTTAACAAGATTTTAAAAGTGTTTCCAGTGCGTGCTTCTATCGACTCAAGTGTAAGTCGGTCTCTCAAGTATAAATCCGATAAACTGGGTGTCAAACTCATGGATTAAGAAGAAAAATCGTGATGACGAATAGGGAAGATGACTAACCTCTAATTGACTCTAGAAAAAGAAGGGAAATATGATTGATTTCAGATTTGTTAACTAACTAAAACAAGTAAATTTAAACAAATGACTTAACTACGCATGCAAGAATAATAAATTAGTTTTAAACTATATAAGAGAATGGGATTAGGTTACACTCCCCCGAACCATCGGTAATTGCATAGAACATAAAAGCTTTAAAAGTTAATTCTCCATTCTAAGAGTCATCAAATACTCTCTAAGCATTCGACATGGACTTTACTCCACACAATATCAAATCAAAAATTGTATTTCATGAGGATGAAAATTTTTCAAAAAGCGAACTGCGCCCTTAAATATTCGGGTTACCAAGGGCAAGCGAAAGTAAAAGACCTAAAATTTTTATCTTGATAAAATTCAAGCCTTTAAATGAAGAATTACTTTTTATTCACTTTTAAATCCATATGTGCTCCCTAGGTTGGGTTCATGTACCCCACCACGTTAGAAATCTAGCCTGGTATGGTAAAACTGTAACTAATCATGATAACTACGTTGCATGAATTCATTCTTATGTGAAAAGTGTAATCAAACATGCGAAAAAGATCTTTAACTAGTAAATAATGAATCATAAGACAAAAATATTAGAGAAATTGAAAGCACTAATGAAACTATACTTGTATTGAAGAAAAACCATTTAATTCAATGTAAAAGATGAGCAATTGTTGAAGAAGATTCATCCTAGGGTTATTGCCTTCAAGAAGCTCTGAAAACTATGTAAAAACGAACTCCCCAATGTCTGGGCTAAAAATAGAATATATATCTCACGCTTTATTAAGTGTTTGCACCATGCACAACTCTATTTTTAAGAGATAAAAAATAAGATTTCGTGTCGCCAAATCGGTTCAAAATTTCCTTCTTTACTGGGCAAACCGGTTCGCTTATTCCAGTTTGTAGAATCGGTTCTGAGTCTCGATCACCGACTTTGTTTAACTATGATAGTTTGTCGAATCGGTTCCCCTTTGTTTCCATCGGTTCGATTCGGTTCGCATCTTCCAATCAGTAGAACCGTTTCCCCTCATAATAGAACCGGTTCGCTTATTTGAATTCATTCTTTCACTTTTTTTATTTCTTCTCAACTCTAAAGATTCATAACTTTTCACCCGAGACTCGGATTTGGATGTCATTTCTCTCTATGTGCTTGTGGACTCAAGGTATTAGACTTATCTTTAGGTTGCGTGTTCGAATTTCGGATGTATAATTATTTTTTTGCCCTTAACTTTTCTTCTTATCTTTCTTTCTTGATTTTGAGTTTTCTCTTTTCTTCACTTGTATAAAATACTTGCAAAATGAAAGAGAAATACACGAAACTAGATGCACTAGATAGAAAATGTCAGTAGCCAGGATATGAGATAAATCGACTCAAATTACACCGTAAGGGATAACAAAAGCCTCTAAATTACGGGGATGAAAATGAAGAATTTATGCCAAATCAAACCACCCATAACTTAGAACTTTGATCGTCCCAAGCAATGTAAAAGAATCAAATCAAGGTCAAAACACTTAACAAATATGATATTAGGATAGAATACCTCTTTCGCGGGTAAGCGATTATACCCATAAAATTCATTTTTCGACTGAAGGAAAAAATCTAAATACTTTAAAATTGTGCAATTTAAACTTCCAAAAATAGTCACTATAAATTTATATTCAAGAGTCTCAATTTTTCAGTGTGTGTGTATGTGCGAAGTCGAAAAATAAGTAACTAACTTCCATTAATTTATCATTATGTTACTTTCTGAAAGTTCGCTTTGATTCAATTCTCATGGGATTCTCTCACAAACGAATCACTCGGAATATGGTTATTTCTCTTGGTATGCATAATATAAAGAGTAAATGTAATGGAAGATAAATTCAAGCACACAATTATAAAGATGGAATTTTAATGGTGAAAAGATCTCTTCACCAGAATACGGTTATTAAAAAACGGGAAACATCGCCTCTTATTCAAACCAATTAATCCCTTTTGTTATCTTTTTATGTCTTAGCTCTCCACGCGGTAATTAATTTCGTTATTCGGACTCAGTTAGGACTTTTTCGGGTTATACGGTGCATTGGGTAAAAGGAGAATGGTTGGGAAATTCGGAATTGGAAAATTTTCGTACGATGTCTGTTAGTGCTTTTTCAGGCTTTTGCTCATTTTATTTTCTTTTTTTCATTTTTTATATTTCTTTTCTTGCTATTTTTGTTGAGCATTGTTCTTTTATATTTATTTTTTTCTTGCCCCTATTTGTGCACTTTTCGGATGTAATTGATGAATTTTTTAATTTTCACAATTCCGGGCCAATTAGTTTATCTGGGTTACAAACGAGAAAGGGAAATTTTTATTAGCCTCAAATTGGGTTGCAAAGGGATAATTTTTCACAACTTTTTATGGATAATATTTTTGGGTAACAAACGATGGCCTAACTTCATTATCTGAATTACTCATTATTTTATCATGTGCGTCTCGAGAATAATTTAGTTTAGAGATACTTTTTGCCCATTTTCAAGACAACACCACACTCGTTTTTCGTAACCGATAAAAATAAAAATTTGAGAACTTCAACAACTTATTAAAATACGAAATGAGCTTTGAGTTGACTAAAACTCGGATTGATTTAATTACTCACAAAAATCAATAGGCCCGAAATCTCACCGGGTTAATTAATCTCCGCATTTATTCGTAAAATCATTAATTTTCGATCAATTTCCATCTTTAGTCTATTTCAGCTTAATGCATTTGAATTTTAGAATTTGAGACTTCAAACAAATTTTTAGTGATATTTTCGAAAATTTTAAATTCCATTTTTTATTTATTTTGAAGAAAAATATTTTTTTTGCTTTTTTCTTTTTTTTGGAAATTTATGCAATTTTCTATTTTTTTTGAAATTTTTGGGCATTTTGAAACTTGTGATATCTTTAAAGCGCGTGCGTACCCCCCCCCCCCCCCCCCCCCCCCCAACTTAGATTTTTTCAAAGTTCCGATGAAAAAGGACTAAAATCCAAAAAAAGGAGAGTCTATAAAAATAAACAAAGGCAAAAATGCATTTTTTTATATTAACAAAAATCAAATACAAGGCAAAAATAGATAGTTCCTTGTAACAAGATATACAATCAAACGCAAAAAAAAAGAACTACATAGGTGAAACATAAACAACCAGCACTAAGAGCGGGGCCTATTGTGGGGGTGGATGAGATGTGCCAGGCGCGCTCGGATCATAGGGGTTATAAAAATATATCGGTAAAGAGACGTTGGCCCCTACATGCAAGTGATACATTTCGACTTGGAGCCGAATCATCATCCTAGTGTCGCGCTCATAATTGCGCTCAAAATTGGTAAAACGGGTTTCCAAAGAGTCGATGCGTTAGGAAATCACCGCTATGTTTAAATGAGCTTCATCAAATTCCCCTTCGGGCTCATAATTTGCATCTTCATCTTCCTCCTCCATAGAAAATCCTCGTCCGCCTGAGGGGCGTGTAGAACATTCATTTGCCGCTCACTTGTCATTCGTGATTCCCACCCAATGGGTTTTGGAAGGCGGGGAAATGCTCTGGGAGATCCAATGCCGGCGTCTCTAAGGATGGAAGTGATGAGACGGGGATATGGGAGGGAAGCTTTACACTTACGATCCATGGCAACATGGAGAAAGTCGGTGTAAAAGATGCGGGCAAGGTGGATAGTGTACCCGAATCGAGGAGGCGGAACAAAAGGTTGGCTTGGTGAGGTCGCATCGTCGAGTCATTCAATATTTGTAGGATATTGGCACAAATAATATGGAGGGCGATGCAAGCCCTTCATTTAGATACCCCACAGGAAAGGTGTCTCGATCCCACGAATTATTGGGGGTAATGCGGTGAATGCACGCGCTTTTCGAGATCGATACGGCATTGGTGGGGTAATCATACCGGTTGCGATTTGGAACCCGTATAGCTCGTAACTTTTGGACTATAATTTCAAGTGAGAAGGGGATTGGAGTCTCATCAACATACCCTTCGGGATCGAATTATCCCGTGCAGATGAGAGTACCATAAAACATACGCGCCTCTTCTTCCCAAACCACCGTACCGGGCTCCTCAAATAAGCGGCACCACTCCCTCGGGAGAAAAAGATTTGTGACTGATTGAGGGAGTTCACCCTACTTACCTTGCCGCTCAATGTGCATAGATCGGGTTGTGGTAAAAACAGTGTCGTAACAAATGTGGCGAGAGAGAAAATTGTTTTTTCCATTGGCGAGAATTTTGGTTGATTCATACTTGACGCGGCGCTCTCTATTTCCCATGGGAGAAGGATTGGAATTTCTGGAAAAAAATTTAGATTGGAAGAAGAGATTGGAGGGGTGAAGTGGAATGGGGGAGGTGGGATGTATTTATATGTGAGGATGGGGTGTGCGGGGGGATTTGGAGGGAAAATGGGATGAATATTGGAGGGAAAAAGGGTGGGGAATGGAGGGAAATCGAAATTGGAGGGAAGAATGTAGAGGGAGAAGAGTTGGTGGGAAAGGGGTATAAACCAATGGGGAAGATGAAAAAATCTACAGAAAACCGAACCGGTTCGGGATATGGGCAAACCGGTTCACCCCTTTTTTTATTTTAATTGAACTCAATAGTGAACTATTTCGATCCTTTAGCAAAGAAAAGGTCGAACCAGTTCGGTAGACTATAAGGCCCTCCAACTTTTTCATCCTAAAAGAACTAAGTGTGGAATTCTTTTAAACTCGATTTTCTGAAAAATTCCCAAAATGTTCCCACGTATACTTTTGATTCGAAATACGCGACAACTCCCCTTTAAATGATCTACACTATCTCGTGACGTTCCTTGGCATTCACCTCTCTACGAACTTGCTTCTTAAAGACCTCTAACTACCCTAAACTACTCAACTAACTAATGTACACAAGACTTACTCCATACGCGTCGGGGGTGCGACGACCTCTCATATCATTCTCAATAATCCTCGTAAATGGGGTCCGACAACCAAATTTTATTGGCTCCTTCAACACACGCCTCTAAATATGGCTTTAGGCATTGTCCATTAACTTTGAATGTGTCCCCCCTTTTGGATCTTCTAACTTGACGACTCCATGGTGGAATACCTCTCTCACAACGAATGGGCCAGTCCATCGCGAACGTAATTTGTCAGGAAATAAATGTAGACGGGAGTTATAGAGAAGCACTTTTTTATCCGAATGATACTCCTTGCATCGGATAATTCTATCATGTGCGAGTTTCATCCTTTCTTTGAATATTTTTGCATTCTTGTACTCATCATTGTGTATCTTTTCGAACTCATTCAATTGAATCTTGTGTGCTTCACCGACTTTCTCCATATTGTAGTTTAACCTCTTGATTGCTCAATATGCTTTTTGTTCAAACTCCACGTGGATATGGCAATGCTTGCCATACACAAAGCGGAACGGGGACATCCCGTGGGGGCTCTTATATGAGAATTCTATAGGCCCATAGTGAATCGTTCAACCGGGGGGACCAATATTTTCGGTTAGGATCGATGGTCTTTTCAAGAATGTGCTTCATTTCACGATTTACTAACTCGGCTTGCCCATTCGATTGGAGGTTGTAAGTTGTCCCAACCATGTGGACAACTCCATACTTTCTCATGAGTTTTATAAATGGTCGGATGTAAAAGTGTTTGTCATTGTCTCTAATAATTGCCTTCAGGGCTTAAAAGCGGGAAAGTGTGCATTTTTTCAAGAACTTAATCACTACCTTATTATCATTAATTTTAGTAGTAATGGCCTCAACCCATTTTGACACATAGTCTACCGCGACTAGGATGTATACAAAACCAAAGGAGGGAGGAAAATGTCCCATGAAGTTAATACCCCAACAATCAAAAAACTCAATGACGAGTATGGGGGTCAATGGTATCATGTCTCGTCAAGCGATGGCTCCCATTCTTTGACATCTATCACAAGATTTGCAATACGCATTAATATCCCGAAAAATTGTGGGCCAATAGAGACCGCTTTAAAGGATCTTAGCGGTCGTCTTATTTGTTGAAAAATATCCTGGACGTGCTTTTGTATGACAAAAACAAATGGCACTATGTATCTCGTCATTCGATACACATCGTCAGATTATTTGGTCCGCACAATATTTGAATAAATATAGGTCATCATAGAAGAACATGCACGACCAAGTGAGGAACTTTTTTCTCTCTTGCGGTGTCTAATCGAAAGGAACGACTCTCGTGACAAGGTAATTCACTACGTTCACAAACCAGGGTAGAGAAGAAGTGGCAAATAACTTCTCATTCGAAAAGTATTCGTCTATGGGTATGAGATCACTAGGCATGTCAGATGAAAGCCGAAATAAATGATCGGTGACGGCATTTTCTACTCGTTTCTTATCTTTTATGGAGAGCTTGAACTCTTGTAGGAGTAGGATCCACCTTATAAGGAGCGGATTGGCATCCTTTTTGAAAAGGAGATACTTAAGTTCTGTGTGGTCGATAAAGCAAGTGATTGGCGAACCAACGAGGTAAGAGCGGAATTCGTCTAAGATAAAAACTACGACTAACAATTCTTTCTCCATGATGAAGTAATTGATGAAGCACCTTATACTATGGACTCACTTGAGTATACATTGTATAAGTGCTCATCTAGTTTGGAAATAATGACAAAATTGAGTCCTTCCCTAGATTCCAAAGAGCCTCAGACTCTACTACCCAATTTATTCCTCTTGTTTGATTGATCAAAGGTGTATTCACAAGCATTCACCGACATTAGGACTGCATACATGGGTCATATATTGCATATATTGATTATGTGTGTGTTATGTGTGTTAATTGTCCTTAAAACTCTTTTTAATAATTTTTGGGAATTTTTAATGAATTTTACAAGAATTTTTTCATAATTAAAATTGGAATCAAAAGGTTTTGGGGTGATTTTGTCAATAAAGGTTCTATGGTTTTATGCCTGAAAGTTCTCTTGGGTAGAAACCGAAAGTGCTTGAGACTATAAGGGAAGATGTGTAATCATTTTAAACACGCGTGTGAGGTTCAATATTAGCCCTACACCTGTTGCTACACTACCGGCTTGGATTTGTGTTTCTTTCAAGAGACAAAATCGTTGTTCTTTATCAGCCCTTGGATTGATTTTATCAACGACCTGCATGCATACAATCCCAATCCCTGTGATCTTCCCAAAGCCAATCAGAGAGCGTTTAACTCACCGCTTCTCTTAAATCGTTGGATGGAAGTCAAAAGATTAAGACTAAATCTCAGCCTTTAGATTCATCTCAGCCTTCTCGATCCTTCTCAGCCCACTATAAAAGGAGGCTAACCCTTAGCCTTTGAGATACTTTTGCCACTTCGTCTAATTCGAGTGAGAAAAGAAAAGAGAGAGGAGAGAGAAAAACTAGAGATAGAATTAGAAACCCTAATTCGTCCAAACAGTTTTAAACCCTAACCCTGTTCCAAAAACCAGTTTACACCAGACATCAACCCTGAGTGTTTGAGAGTTTTTGAGTGTTGGTTTGAAATTTGTTTCGTAGTCCAAACCTCTTCGTTTTAAGATCTTGTATCCAACTTAAACATTAGGATAGATCTGTATTTTTGTTTTATTAAAATCATAGATCCTATCATTTTATGTTATATTACACTTAGATCTGCATTCTTAGTTTCTCTTCTTGAGAAATCTTTTGTCGATTAATTTCTATTAATGTTTTTATCTTCAAAATCAATAAAATCATTTTTTGTTCCTAGTTCTTTTGAAACAAGACCTTTGACCTAGTTGGAATCACACTTGGCGGTTTTCAATTTCAAAAGTATTTTTAAAACCCTAAAATTGATAAAGATCTTGAATCGTCTTCAGATAAAGATAGCCGTGGATTCCGGGATCATTTTAAAGGTCAAATAAGGTTTTAGTTTTCTAAAGAAGAGATAAACTGAAAATCGCAACATATATATCTGTTATGTAATTTGATAGGACTGTTTTTATAAATAAGCGTGAGTGTGTGCATGCATGTGTTAGAGCACCATCACAAACACTTACACACTACAACACTGGAAGTGTTGGTAATAAGATCTTGAAACAAGAGTCGACGTAAAGACTGGACCAAAGTGGAAGTTAGCAATATGGGAGAGCCAAATCAACAATCAGAACTGTAGAAAAATTTGAAGGACACCAGCGGGTACATTCCTTAACTTGTATAGGTCTGATTTGTGTGCATGTGTGTTATATAGTTTGTAACTGATATATTTTGTTTTAGTCTATTTTTGGTTTGTGACTTAGAAGTCACTGTGGATGTTTCCTCAGTTGGGTGAGATTTTACCACGTTAAAAATCTCTTGACATTAATCTTTTTACATCTCCTCATCTCAATCTAATTGGGGTGCTGATTTAAACTGTCTCAGTTTTTTTTTAAACTTGTTAACAAATCTTCAACTGATCTCGTGCATGTTTTATTAAACACATCTTGTGATTAAAAATGATTTGATTCAAAGAAAAGAGTTTCCTCAAAAAATAGTTCGGAGTTACTTAAATAGTTTAATCTTGTATTAGACGGCTTTAGTAATAGTTTTTCAGTTTGTATCAGAGCTTTGTAAATATTTTTAAAAGATCTTATGTTTCTGAAATTGTTTTCTTGAAATAAAAACAATGGATAAGAAAAATGAAAGATTTTGCAACTTGACTAGACCCCCACTCTTTGATGGAAACAACTTTGCTTACTGGAAGCTGAGAATAGTTGCTTTCATACAAGGAACCTTGGGAGATGATGTCTGGGATATTGTTGAAAACGGATACACTTATCCTACTAAACCATCCACTAAAGGAAGTAATGAGAGGATTAAGAAAGCATTAAGTGAATTCACTCAAGAAGAGAAGCAAACATCTCGAAACAACAACAAAGGCAAGAAACCTATCTTTATGTCCATAAATGAACATGAGTTCAAAAGGATCTCATTTTGTGCCACTTCTAAGGAAGCTTGGGATACACTGATCACTGCACATGAAGGTGACACTAGAGTAAAGGTTGTTAAAACTCAAATGCTTGTCCAGCAGTATAACTCTCTAATTATGTCAGATTCTAAATCCTTTGAGGACTTTCGCATGAAATAGACTGACATTGTGACCAAACTGCATGCTAATTGGATAACATATGACAGATTTGAAATTGTATCTAAAATTCTAAGATCACTACCACAAAAATTTGACAACAAAAGATATGTTATTGAGGAAATGTGTGATCAAAATCTCACTCCTGAATTTCTCAGTAGTAAACTACGAACTTCGGAAATGGAATTAGAATTTAAGAAACAAATGACTCAGTCCCATAGGAAACAGACTAGTTCCAACTTAAGTTTTTTTTCTAAGCTGATGAAACCTGAGTTTACTATTCCCACTGATGACTCTGATGAGGAATGTGACATAGATAGTTTAGATAATCAAATTGCCTTGATGACAAAACATTTCAGAAAATTATCAAATTTAGAAATAACTTGGCAAACAGACAAGGCAAGTCAAATTATCCAACTCCGTCTAACTACAAACCTCATGGGAAAGGCCAAGACAAACATCACAAGGTAATAAGACCCAACAAAGATTTCAAAAACATTGAATGTTTTAGATGTGGAAAACTAGGACACATAGCACAAGACTGTAGCGTGAAACTGAACACTGCTAATAAACATACTAGACATGGGCTGATTCAAGTGATTCTGAAATGAGGAACCTGAATCATCTGATGATTTTGATCCTTGCATGTCTTTCTTTGCCAAGATAATCTATAATGATGATATGCATGTGCCTATATACGAGAGTGATGTTAGTAACTCTACTTCTGTTGTTATGAATCATGTTGCTACTGGTTTAGATGCTTTAATTTCTATAAATATTGCTAGTTCCACCACGGGGTGCGTGAGTTCAAGAATTGAATCCTTAGGGGTCACTTCACACACTACACTTACTGATTCCGACACTGAAGACCTCCTTGACATTCACACACTTTATGCGAAAACTCTCAAGAAAAGCACTAGGCTAGAGAAGATAGTGAAAGATCTCACTAAGAAACTAGAAGACCTCAGCCTGATGGTTAAACTTAACGCTGAAGAATATACAACCCAATGTCTAACTCATGAAAATGAAGTTAAAACTTTTGATCAAAAATTGAAGAATTTGATTGTAGAAAATGAAACTCTGGAGAAAAAATATAAAGGGACATTATTAGAATTGGAACAATCTAAAGAAAAGACGGCAACTGTTTTCAAAAAATTTACAAAATTTGAAAATAATTTAAATTCTTTTGATGGCTTTGTTGCTGATTCAAAAACCAACTCTGATGATCGAACTGGAATAGGGTTTTGCCCAAATTTGAAGACACAAACTAAAAACTTTGAACCAATCAAGTTTGTGTCAGGAGGCAAAAGACCTATGGAAACTTGCCCAGATTTTCATTCTCTGAAAAATGAGTTTGATGAAAAATAATCAAAGTTTGATATTGGGGAATCAAGTTGCTCTAAGCGTGAAAGTTCACCTAAGGCTAAATATGTCTGCCCCCCAATTAGGAAGAGTGATTATGCCTTTCAAACTGTACTCCCTAGGAATAAGGTTCAACCCCAAAATACCCTGAAGCCTATGTTTAAAGACTTTCCTAAGGAGATACCATCCTCGAGCAATTTGTATTGCTCTTACTGTGACTTATATGGTCATTCCTTTGAAGATTGCTACTCTAGACGTTTAGTCAACCCTGTCTATAATCCTTCTGTGTACCAAAACTTTAATTACTCTCGAAGAAGTCGTAACAATTATGTTCTCCCTAGACAACCAGACAAAAACTCTAACTATAGAAAGAGAAACACCAAACTTAAAGGGTCGTTTTCAAGAAGGATTCCTAGACACTTTCTTAAATCAAATGCTCATGTTGCTCATAAAATTCAAGCTCATGCGCAAAACATTTTTCAACAGAAATCTAATGCTCGCAAATTTTATCAAATGAGAAAAAATTAGCGCAAAATGAAAACAAGAGTTGTTTATGTCAGAAAAGATGAGCCATTACCCCAGATGATGTGTAACATTGTGATTACTGCTTTAAAAACTGAACACACTCCATCTGGTTTGTATTTAGACTCTGGATGTTCAAAGCACATAACTGGGGATGATACCAAACTTTTAAACAAAACCAACTTTGTTGGAGGAAAATTTATTTTTGGTGATGGTGTATCATCTCAAATCATTGGTAAATGAATACTCCAAGAAGAAGGATTACCTTTACTTGAAAATGTTCTTCTAGTAAAAGGTCTTGAGGCTAATTTACTTAGTATCTCGCAATTTTGTGACTCAAACCATATTGTCACCTTTTCAAAGAATAATTGCATAATTTTAAATGAAAAAGGTGAGTGCATAATTACAAGACTCAGGACTCCTGACAATTGTTATATTGTCCAGAACAGTACTGAGGTCTGTAACATTGCCAAAATGGATGATAATGAGATATGGCATAATCGAATGGGCACATAAATTATAAAAATCTTAGCAGCTTATCTTCACAAGAAATAGTTAGAGGTATTCCCAAAATCAAACCTATTTCTAATATTGTTTATGGATTATGTCAGGAAGGAAAAATTGGTAAGGCCCCTCATAAGAAAGTTAGAGATATCCTTACCTCTAAACCATTGGAGCTCACCCATATGGACCTAATAGGTCCTTCTCGAACTGTTAGTCTCTGTGGACACAGTTACATTATTGTTATGGTTGATGACTTCACTAGATTTACTTAGGTAACTTTCTTAAAACAAAAGTCTGACACTTTTCAAACCTTTTTGAAGATTTTAATTCGAATTGAAAATAAGAAAGACACTCAAGTAAATAGAATTCGTAGTGATAGAGGTGGAGAGTTCTTAGATACTGGTGTTATAGAGTATTGTGACTATAATGGTTACAAACATGAATTTAGTGCTCCTAAGACTCCTCAATAAAACGGTATTACTGAGAGAAAGAATCGAACCCTTCAAGATATGGCACGTGTTATGATTCATGCTAAGTGTTTACCTAAGTATTTTTGGGTTGAATTTATTCATATTGCGTGTCACATTATCAATAGGGTTTATCTTAAAAAGAATTCTAAACAAACTCCTTACGAACTATGGTATGGGAAAAGGCCTAATATTAAGTACCTTAGAACCTTTGGTTGTTCGTGTTATGTCTGCAAAGACAGAGAATACTTATCCTAATTTGAGACTCGTGGAGATAAAGTTATCTTCCTAGGATATTCTCCTAACAGTAGAGCATACATTGTCTTTAACCTTCGCACTAAGACCATAATGGAATCCATAAACGTAATTGTAAGTGACACTATTGTTGAGAGTAAGACTGGAGAACCAACTATTGTGGAAGAGTCTGAAAATCTTTTAGAAAATGACTCTCGAGAAATAGATGATAACCAATTGAGAAGCCCTAAGTACCTAACTGGGTTTCTAAAGACCATCCCATTGATAACGTTGTTGGTAACCCTAGTGAACCTGTGCGTACAAGATCTCAATTAAGAAACTATACTCATTATGCATGTTTTGTTTCCTTTGTGGAACCAAAGAGTGTAAATGATGCATTGAATGATCCTCATTAGATTTCTGTAATGCAGGAAGAATTACTTCAATTTGTCATTCATGATGTTTGGTATCTTATACCTAGGCCTGATCACAAAAAGGTTATTAGCACGCGTTGGATATTTAAAAATAAATCTGATGAAAATGGGGTAATCATTAAAAACAAAGCCAGATTAGTTGCTCAAGGATACTCTCAAATTGAAGGAATAGCTTTTATCGAAACTTTTGCTCCTATTACTCGATTACCATAGCTTGATACTTACATTTTACAATTTACCAAATGGATGTCAAATTTGCCTTCCTTAATGGAATATTAACTTAGGAGACCTATGTAGAATAACCAAAAGGGTTCATTGACCCTAAATATCCAAATCATGTTTTTCATCTTAAAAAGGCATTGTATGGCCTGAAACAAGCGCCAAGAGCCTGGTATGAGCGTATTTCAAATTTTCTCTTAGATAAAGGATTTAAGAGAGGTGGAAATGGTCAAACCCTTTTTGTCAAACATTTTGACAACCATACCATTATAGCTCAAGTTTATGTTGACGACACATCTTTGGATCAACTTCCTCCTCAGAAGTCAAATCTTTTTCTGAAACTACGGATAAAGAATTTCAAATTTCACTTATGGGGGAGTTATAATTTTTCTTGGGACTTCAAGTCAAACATAATTTAGAAGGATTATTTATTTCGCAATAAAAATATGCTTTAGAGATTGTTAAAAAATTCGGCCTTGAGAGTGCAAAAGATGTTAAAACTCGCATGTGTACTACGGTCAAACTGTCTAAGGATGAAACTGGAAAATCCATAGATCCAACATTATATCGTCGTATGATAGGAACCTTGCTATACCTTACTGCCTCGCATCCTGATATTATGTACGCTATTTGCGTGTGTGCTCGCTATCAAAATAATCCTAAAGAGATCCATTTAACTATTGTTAAAAGAATTATAAAATACATTAAAGGCACTCTAAATTTAGGACTTTGGTACACCATTGATACTCCTAGCACTATAATAGGTTACACTGATGCCATTGGGCTGGGTGTACTGATGATAGTAAGAGCACATCAGGAGCATGTTATTATATTGGTAATAATTTGGTAGGTTAGAGTAGTAAGAAACAAAACTGCACTTCTTTATCTACAGCTGAATCTGAATACATAGCCGCCGAAAGTTGATGTGCTCAATTACTTTGACTTAAGCAAATGCTAAGTGATTATGGTATTGAAGAAGAACAATTACATCCCTATTGTGATAATCAAAGTGCGATCAATATCTCTAAAAATCTCGTTCAACACTCGCGAACAAAACACATAAAAATTATACATCACTTCATATGCGAATTAGTTGAGACTAAGGAGTTAGAAATCAACTATCTAATTACTGATTTGCAACTCGCAGATATGTTTACCAAACCTTTGGATTTCAATAGATTTATTTCTTTACGTAAATCGATAGGAATGGTTTGTGCTGGATAAACTCTTGGACTTGCATATTTTTTCCTTTTGTCCATTTGAGACAAAATGGGGGACAAGTTTGAGTCTTATAAGAGTTCATTTCTTTTGTACATATTTTAATAAGCTTGATCTTAGAGATTATTTTCATGATTTTGTACAGTTATTCTCAACAGATGTAATAGCGTATTGAATTATAATTAGTTGAGTAATGTAATTTTCTTTTCTAAGAAATGGGTAGATAGAATTTTTGTATAGGAATAGGTGTTTCCTTATTTCTTTGTAACCCTACGAGTCTAAGATGACTCAAAGGAGATTTTTTCTCATATTTCCAAAGGGGGAGATTGAAGCACCTTATACTCTTTACTCACTTGAGTCTACATTGTATAAGTGCTCATTTAGTTTGGAAATAGTGACAAAATTGAGTCCTTCCCTAGATTCCAAAGAGCCTCAAACTCAACTACACAATTCATTCCTCTTGTTTGATTGATCAAAGGTTATATTCACACACATTAGGGCTGCATACATGGGTCATATATTGCATATATTTATTATATGTGTATTGTGTGTGTTAATTTTCCTTAAAACTCTTTTTAATAATTTTTGGAAATTTTTAATGAATTTTAAAAGAATTTTTTCATAACTAAAATTGGAATTAAAAGGTTTTGGGGTGATTTTGTAAATACTGGTTTTATGGTTTTATGCCTGAAAGTTCTCTTGGGTAGAAATCGAAAGCGCTTGAGACTATAAGGGAAGCTGTGTAATTATTTTAGACGCGCGTGTGAGGTTAGATATTATCCCTACACATGTCGCTACACTACCGGTTGGATTTGTGTTTCTTTTAAGAGACAAAACCGTTGTTCATTATCATCCCTTGAATTGATTTTATCAACGACCTGCATGCATCCAATCCCAATCCCTATGATCTTCCCTAAGCCAATCAGAAAGCGTTTAACTCACCGCTTCTCTTAAATCGTTGGATGGAAGTCAAAAGGTTAAGACTAAACCTCAGCCTTTAGATTCATCTCAGCCTTCTCGATCCTTCTCAGTCCAATATAAATGGAGGCTAACCCTCAGCCTTTGAGAGACTTTTTCCACTTCGTCTAATTCGAGTGAGAAGAGAAAAGAGAGAAAAACCAGAGAGAGAATTAGAAACCCTAATTCGTCCAAACAGTTTCAAACCCTAACCCTATTCCAAAAACCAGTTTACACCAAACACCAACCCTGAGTGTTTGAGAGTTTTTTAGTGTTGGTTTGAAAGTTGTTTTGTGGTTTAAACCTCTTCGTTTTAAGATCTTGTGTCCAACTTAAACATTAGGATAGCTCTGTAATTCTGTTTTATAGAAATCATAGATCCTATCATTTTATGTTATATTACACTTAGATCTGCATTCTTAGTTTTTCGTCTTGAGAAATCTTTTGTTGCTTATTTTCTATTAATGTTTTTATCTTCAAAATCAATAAACTCATTTTCTGTTTCTAGTTCTTTTGAAACAAGACCTATGACCTAGTTAGAATCACACTTGGCAGTTTTCAATTTCAAAAGTATTTTTAAAACCCTGAAATTGATTAAGATCTTGAATCGTCTTCAGAGAAAGATAGCCGTGGATTCCGGGATCATTTTAAAGGTCAAATAAGGTTTTAGTTTTCTAAAGAAGAGATAAACTGAAAATCGCAGCATATATATTTGTTATGTAATTTGATAGGACTGTTTTTATAAATAAGCGTGAGTGTGTGCATGCATGTGTTAGAGCTCCATCACAAACACTTACACACTATAACACTGGAAGTATTGGTAATAAGATCTTGAAATAAGAATCGACGTAAAGACGGGACCAAAGTGGAAGTTAGCAAACTGGGAGAGCCACATCAATAATTAGAACTTCAGAAAAAGTTAGAAGGACACCAGTGGGTACATTCCTTAACTTGATTTATAGTTTGTAACTGATATATTTTGTTTTAGACGATTTTTGGTTTGTGACTTAGAAGTCACTGTGGATGTTTCCTCAGTTGGGTGAGATTTTACCACGTTAAAAATCTCTTATCATTAATCTTTCTACATCTCCTCATCTCATTCTACATCTCATTCTACATCTCGTTCACTATGGATGTTTCCTCAGTTGGGTGATATATTTCTACATCTCCTCATCTCGTTCAAGATTTATAGTTTGTAACTGATATATTTTGTTTTAGACGATTTTTGGTTTGGGACTTAGAATTCACTGTGGATGTTTCCTCAGTTGGGTGAGATTTTACCACGTTAAAAATCTCTTATCATTAATCTTTCTACATCTCCTCATCTCATTCTAATTGGTGTGCTGATTTAAACTATCTCAGTTTTTTTTAAACTTGTTAATAAATCTTGAACTGATCTCGTGCATGTTTTATTAAACACATCTTGTGATTAAAACTGATTTGATTCAAAGAAAAGAGTTTCCTCAAAAAATTGTTCGGAGTAACTTAAATTGTTTAATCTTGTATTAAATGGCTTTAGTAATAGTTGTTCAATTGGTATCAGAGCTTTCGAAATCTTTTTAAAAGATCTTGTGTTTCTGAAATTGTTTTCTTGAAATCCAAACAATGGACGAGAAAAAGGAAAGATTTGACAACTTGACCAGACCCCCACTCTTTGATGGAAACAACTTTGCTTACTGGAAGCGAAGAATGGTTGCTTTCATACAAGGGACCTTGGGAGATGATGTCTGGGATATTTTTGAAAATGGATACACTTATCCTACTAAACCTGCCAGTTAAGGAAGTAATGAGAGGATTAAAAAAGCATTAAGTGAATTCACTCAAGAAGAGAAGAAAACTTATCAAAACAACAACAAAGGCAAGAATGTTATCTTTATGTCCATAAATGAACATGAGTTCAAAAGGATCTCATCTTGTGCCACTTCTAAAGAAGCTTGGGATACACTGATCACTGCACATGAAGGTGAAACTAGAGTTAAGGTTGTTAAAACTCAAATGCTTGTCCAGCAGTATAACTCTCTAATTATGTCAGATTCTAAATCCTTTGTTGACTTTTGCATGAAATTGACTAACATTGTGACCAAACTGCATGCTAATAGGATAACATATGATAGACATGAAATTGTATCTAACATTCTAAGATCACTACCACAAAAATTTGACAACAAAAGATATGTTATTGAGGAAATGTGTGATCAAAATCTCACTCCTGAATTACTCAGTAGTAAACTACGAACTTCGGAAATGGAATTAGAATTTAATAAACAAATGACTCAGTCCCATAGGAAACAGACTAGTTCCAACTTAAGTTTTTCCTCTAAGCTGATGAAACCTGAGTTTACTATTCCCACTAGTGACTCTGATGAGGAATGTGACATAGATAGTTTAGATAATCAAATTGCCTTGATGGCAAAACAGTTTAAAAAAATTGTCAAATTTAGAAATAAACTGGCAAATAGACAAGACAAGTCAAATTATCCAACTCAGTCTAACTACAAACCTCATGGGAAAGGCCAAGACAAACATCACAAGGACAAGAGACCCAACAAAGACTTCAAAAATATTGAATGTTTTAGATGTGGAAAACTAGGACACGTAGCACAAGACTGTAGAGTGAAACTGAACACTGTTAATAAACATATTAGGGCCAACATTTGCAAAACATGGGATGATTCAAGTGATTCTGAAATTAGGAATATGAATCATTTGATGATTTTGATCCTTGCATGTCTTTATTTGCCAAGATAATCTATAATGATGATATGCATGTGCTTGTATATGAGAGTGATGTTAGTAACTCTACTTCTGTTGTTATGAATCATGCTTCTACTGGTTTAGATGCTTCAATTTTTGAAAATATTGTTATTTCTACCACGGGGTGTGTGAGTCAAAGGAAAAAGCGATAATGACGATATCAATGGGTGCGTGAGTTCAAGAATTAAAACTTTAGGGGTCACTTCACACACTACACTTAGTGATTCCTACATTGAAGACCTCCCTGACATTCACGCACTTTATGCGAAAACTCTCAAGAAAAGCACTAGACTAGAGAAGATAGTGAAAGATCTCACTAAGAAATTAGAAGACCTCAGCCTGATGGTTAAACTTTACGCTGAAGAGTATACAACCCAATGTCTAACTCATGAAAATGAAGTTAAAACTTTTGATCAAAAATTAAAGAATTTGATTGTAGAAAATGAAACTCTGGAGAAAAAATATAAAGGGACATTTTTTGAATTGGAACAATCTAAAGAAAAGACGGCAATTGTTTTCAAAAAATTTACAAATTTAAAAATAATTCAAATTATTTTGATGGCTTTGTTGCTGATTCAAAAACCAATTCTGATGATCGAACTGGAATAGGTTTTTGCCCAAATTTGAAGACACAAACTAAAAACTTTGAACTAATCAAGTTTGTGTCAGGAGGCAAAAGACCTATGGAAACTTGCCCAGATTTTCATTCTCTGAAAAATGAGTTTGATGAAAAATAATCAAAGTTTGATATTGGGGAATCAAGTTGCTCTAAGCGTGAAAGTTCACCTAAGGCTAAATATGTCTGCCCCCCCAATTAGGAAGAGTGATTATGCCTTTCAAACTGTACTCCCTAGGAATAAGGTTCAACCCCAAAATACCCTGAAGCCTATGTTTAAAGACTTTCCTAAGGAGATACCATCCTCGAGCAATTTGTATTGCTCTTACTGTGACTTATATGGTCATTCCTTTGAATGTTGCTACTCTAGACGTTTAGTCAACCCTGTCTATAATACTCCTGTGTACCAAAACTTTAATTATCTCGGAGAAGTCGTAACAATTATGTTCTCCCTAGACAACCAGACAAAAACTCTAACTATAGAAAGAGAAACACCAAACTTAAAGGATCGTTTCCAAGAAGGATTCCTAGATACTTTCCTAAACCAAATGCTTATGTTGCTAATAAAATTCAACCTCATGCGCAAAACATTTTTTAAGAGAAAGACAATGCTCGCAAATTTTATAAAACGAGAGCAAATAAGCGTAAAATGAAAACAAGAGCTGTTTGGGTCAGAAAAGATGAGCTATTACCCCAGATGATGTGTAACATTGTGATTACTGCTTTAATAGCTGAACACACTCCCTTTGATTGGTATTTAGACTCTGGATGTTCAAAGCACATGACTGGGGATGATACCAAACTTTTAAACAAAACCAGCTTTGTTGGAAAAAAAGTTATTTTTGGTGATGGTGTATCATCTCAAATCATTGGTAAAGGAATACTCCAAGAAGAAGGATTACCTTTACTTGAAAATGTTCTTCTAGTAAAAGGTCTTAAGGCTAATCTACTTCGTATCTCGCAATTTTGTGACTCAAATCATACTGTCACCTTTTCAAAGAATAATTACAGAATTTTAAATGAAAAAGGTGAGTGCATAATTACAGAACTCGGGACTCCTGATAATTGTTATACTGTCCAGAACAGTACTGAGGCCTGTAACATTGCCAGAATGGATGACACTGAGATATGGCATAATCGAATGGGTCACATAAATTACGAAAATCTTAGCAGATTGTCTTCACAAGAAATAGTTAGAGGTATTCCCAAAATCAAACCTATTTCTAATATTATCTGTGGATTATGTCAGGAAGGAAAAATTGTTAAGGCCCCTCATAAGAAAGTTAGAGATATACTTACCTTTTAACCCTTGGAGCTCATCTATATGGACCTAATGGGTCCTTCTCGAACTGTTAGTCTCTATAGACACGGTTACATTTTTTTAATGGTTGACGACTTCACTAGATTTACTTGGGTAGCTTTCTTAAGATAAGAGTCTGACACTTTTCAAACCTTTTTAAAGATTTTACTTGGAATTGAAAATGAGAAAGACACTCAAGTAAATAGAATTCATAGTGATCGAGGTGGAGAGTTCTTAGATACTGGTGTTATAGAGTATTGTGACTATAATGGTTACAAACATGAATTTAGTGCTCCTAAGACTCCTCAACAAAACAGTATTGCTGAGAGAAAGAATCGAACCCTTCAAGAGATGGCACGTGATATGATTCATGCTTAGTGTTTACCTAAGTATTTTTGGGTAGAATCTATTCGTACTGCATGTCATATTATCAATAGGGTCTATCTTAGAAAGAATTCTAAACAAACTCCTTACGAACTATGGTATGGGAAAAAGCCCAATCTTAAGTACGTTAGAACCTTTGGTAGTTCGTGTTATGTCTGCAAAGACGGAGAACACTTATCCTAATTTGAGACTCGTGGAGATAAAGTTATCTTTCTTGGATATTCTCCTAACAGTAGAGCATAGAGTGTCTTTAACCTTCGTACTAAGACCATAATGGAATCCATAAACATAATTGTAAGTGACACTACTATTGAGAGTAAGACTGGAGAACCAACTATTGTGGAAGAGTCTGAAAATGTTTTAGAAAATGACTCTCGAGAAATAGATGATTCTTTACTAATTGAGACACCTGAAGTACCTAACTGGGTTCTAAAGACCATCCCATTGATAACGTTGTTGGTAACACTAGTGAACATGTGCGTACAAGATCTTAATTGAGAAACTATACTCATTATGCATGTTTTGTTTCCCTTGTGGAACCAAAGAATGTAAATGATGCATTGAATGGTCCTCATTGGATTTCTGGAATATAGGAAGAATTATTTCAATTTGTCATTCATGATGTTTGGTATCTTGTACCTAGGCCTGATCATAAAAAGTTTATTGGCACGCGTTGGATATTTAAAAATAAATCTGATGAAAGTGGGATAATCATTAAAAATAAAGCCAGATTAATTGCTCAATGATACTCTCAAATTGAAGGAATAGATTTTGATGAAACTTTTGCTCCTATTACTCGATTCGAATTTGTTTGTCTCCTCTTTGCCATAGCTTGCTACTTACATTTGACGCTTTACCAAATGGATGTCAAATCTGCTTTCCTTAATGGAATATTATCTGAGGAAACCTATGTAGAACAACCAAAAGGGTTCATTGATCCAGAATATCCAAATCATGTTTTTCGTCTTAAAAAGGCTTTGTATGGCCTGAAACAAGCGCCAAGAGCCTGGTATGAGCGCCTTTTCAATTTTCTCTTAGATAAAGGATTTAAGAGAGGTGGAAATGATCAAACCCTTTTTATCAAACATTTTAACAAACATATCAATATAGCTCAAGTTTATATTAACGACATCATCTTTGGATCAACTTCCCCCTCAGAAGTCAAATATTTTTCTGAAATTATGCATAAAGAATTCAAATGTCACTTATGGGGGAGTTACAATTTTTCTTGGGTCTTCGAGTCGAACATAATTCAGAAGGATTATTTGTTTCGTAATCAAAATATGCTTTAGAGATTGTTAAAAAATTCGGCCTTGAGAGTACAAAAGATGATAAAACGCCCATGAGTACTATGGTCAAACTGTTTAAGGATGAAACTGGTAAATCCATAGATCCAACATTATATCGTAGTATGATAGGAACCTTGCTATACCCTACTACCTCGCGTCCTGATATTATGTACGTTGTTTGCGTGTGTGCCCGCCATCAAAACAATCCTAAAGAGATCCATTTAACTTGTGTTAAAAGAATTGTAAAATACATTAAAGGCACTCTAAATTTAAGACTTTGGTACACTAATGATATGCCTAGCACTATAATAGGTTACACTGATTCCAATTGGGTTGAGTGTACTGATGAGAGTAAGAGCACATCAGGAGCATGTTATTATATTGGTAATAATTTGGTAGGTTGGAGTAGTAAGAAATAAAATTGCACTTCTTTATCTAAAGTTGAATCTGAATACATAGCCGCCGGAAGTTGTTGTGCTCAATTACTTCGGCTTAAGCAAATGCAAAGTGATTATGGTATTGAAAAAGAACAATTACTTCTCTATTGTGATAATCAAAGTGCGATCAATATCTCTAAAAATCCCGTTCAACGCTCGCGAACAAAACACATAAAAAGTAGACATCACTTCATACGCGAATTAGTTGAGACTAAGGAATTAGAAATCAATTATCTTCCTACTGATTTGCAACTCGCATATATGTTTACCAAACCTTTGGATTTCAATAGATTTATTTCTTTGTGTAAATCGATAGGAATGGTTTGTGCTGGATAAACTCTTGAACTTGCATATTTTTTCCCTTTGTCTATTTGAGACAAAATGGGGGACAAATTTGAGTTTTATGAGAGTTTATTTCTTTTGTACATATTCTAATAAGCTTGATCTTAGTGATTATTTGCAGGATTCTGTACAGTTATTCTCAACATATGTAATAGGGTATTGAATTGTAATTAGTTGAGTTATGTAATTTTCTTTTCTATGAAATGGGTAGATAGAATTTTTATACAGGAATAGGTTTTTCCTTATTTCTTTGTAACCCTACGAGTCCAAGATGACTCAAAGGAGATTTTGTCTCATATTTCCAAAGGGGGAGATAGAAGCACCTTATACTCTTGACTCACTTGAGTCTACATTGTATAAGTGCTCATTTAGTTTGGAAATAGTGACAAAATTGAGTCCTTCCCTAGATTCCAAAGATCCTCAAACTCTACTACACAATTCATTCCTCTTGTTTGATTGATCAAAGGTACATTCACACACATTAGGACTGCATACATGGGTCATATATTGCATATATTAATTATGTGTGTATTGTGTGTGTTAATTTTCCTTAAAACTCTTTTTAATAATTTCTGGGAAATTGTAGGACTGCATACATGGGTTATATATTGCATATATTGATTATGTGTGTATTGTGTGTGTTAATTTTCCTTAAAACTCTTTTTAATATATTCCCTTAAAACTCTTTTTAATAATTTTTCATAAACTTGTATAGGTCTGATTTGTGTGCATGTGTGTTATATAGTTTGTAACTGATATATTTTGTTTTAGTGGTTTTTTGATTTGTGACTTAGAAGTCACCATGGATGTTTCGTAAGTTGGGTGAGGTTTTACCACGTTAAAAATCTCTTGTCATTAATATTTCTACCTCTCATCATTTCATTCTAATTGGGGTGCTGATTTAAACTGTCTCAGTTTTGTTTTTAAAACTTGTTAACAAATCTTGAACTAATCTCGTGCATGTTTTATTAAACACGTCTTGTGATTGAAACTTATTTGATTCAAAGAAAAGAGTTTCCTCAAAAAATAGTTCGGAGTTACTTAAATAGTTTAATCTTGTATTAAACGGCTTTAGTAACTGTTTTTTAATTGAGTTGTAGTCCGATTAGCGTTCGGCTAGTGATTCGTATCGAATATTGCACATATATACCCTCGAAACTTATGCATTTTATCCCTTTTGGGTACTTTAATGCCTATAATTATTCTCGTTAATCATACAACCTCCGTTTTATATGCTAAAATATTATTTGAGGTATAATTGAGCTTTTATAGGTGTTAAAGTGCTTAGTTTGAAGTTTGGGCAAGTTCCGATTAAGTTTCGTCACGATTCGCACATTCGGGGGCATTTTCGTAATTTCACACTTTAAGATTTTTTCCCGAAGAATTCATGAAAGTTTTAGCCCTTGGGCCAAGCTTCGCGTGGCCATAAACAGTGCGCGAATCGGAGTCCGAACGAAGGAAACACGAACCTTTAATCGGAAAGAATTATAAAAGATTCATTAACAATTTTATTAATTACATCCATGTCCCTTTTCTTCTTTAATAACAAATCCATTAATTCCATCCATGTCCCTAAAACGTTTTTTCATCAAATGAAGATGGCGAATTGGCCCTAGGCTCGGGTTTTGCTCGGGTTTTGGTTTCGACCAAAATTCGAGCCTTTCGTCCGAAATTGGAGCTTGATTTGGGACCAAACACGCAAATGGATCTCTTTGGCCATTTTTTGGAGCTTGGATTTTGGACATTTATGGCTATGGAGAATGTGGAGCTTTGAAGTGGGTTTTGGCATTGTAATGGTGGAAGACTAGTTGGTCTCGGTTTTGGCTTCCATGAATGGTTTTGGGCATTTATGGAGTTGGGTTTTTATTGGCATTTTTTGGAAATGGGTCTTGATTTGGTGTTTGTCACCATTAATGGACACGGAGTTTTTTGGACATTTTTGGACATGGGAGTGGGTGTGCGAAGTTGTGAATGACTTGGAATTGCACGCGCGGTCGACCAGCCTCATCCCACCGGTAGACCGAAAATTTGGATTTTGCCTTTATGCTGAGACAGTGCAGTCCTCCCTTTTGATGCGATCGACCGGTCACCACCCCCGGTCGACCGGCACTCTGTTTTTGCCCGAATATCTGTTGCCACTTTTTTTTTTCCTTTTTCTTTTATCCTTTAAAATGTAACTTATCCCCATTTTCTATTTCTTTTTCCTTTTCTTTTATTTCTTTTTGCAACTTAGTATAAATAGAAGACATATCTCATTTTTAGAAAATATCATGTAATAAATTAGATTTTTAGTTCTCTTCTCTCTTAGAACCTAGGGTTTGATATATTTGGGGATACTCTGTTGGAGATAACCCCTCTCCTCATTTTCCACCATTAATGTAAGTGTTACTATTCATTATCTCCTTTAAATTGTATTTGCTTTATTTTCCATGCTTAATTAATTTTCATGCCTAGATAATTTTAGTTGCTAAATTAATTAGTGGTGTGCTTTAATTAATTAGTTAATTTATTTATGTCATTTAATATGCGTAGGGGCTAATTTAAATTAGGGTGCGATTAATGGAACTCACGTAGGATTGATTTGTTGCTTCACTTTGGTGATGGAGATTTACGTATTTATTTCGAGTGCGTTGTCCTAGTTTTTACGCCTAGGAAATTTAATGGTGTATATCATGTATGCGCCGTATTTACGATCTTGCGTGCGTAATTTCTGGGGTATTTGTTGACGCCAAAATCTTAATAATCTTTTATGCGAATTTAGGGGTGTGACAACTCTTAATTTAATTAATTGACGAAACGAGATGCAATCCTAATAATTCACAGTCCCATGTAACCATTTATATGCGTTAACTCAATTTGAGGGATATTAGTCGCATCCTATAGTTTTTATTCATTTTGTTAATTTAGTTTAAATACACTCATGCATAGTTTATCTTTTATTTCTTTTTTTTAACAAAATGTCGTTTACACTTTTATTTAGAAGTATTAAACCAATTAAATTCTAACAACTCGTCTCTGTGGATTTTCGATACCTGGACTTGGCCGCTATACTCACCTGTTGAGTGTAGTCATAAGTTTAGGTTTTTGTATTAAGGCGGTGAATAGAAAACAACGATCAGCGTTTGACACGCGCTACTTTTCACCCTTAATCAGCTAGCGTAGTAGATGACATGAGCCTTCTTATCTTTTCTTTGACCCAAAAGAGCCCCTGTAGCATAATCACTCACATCACACATGAGCTCGAATGGAAGGGACCATTCCGGAGCTTGCATAATGGGAGTGAAAACGAGCTTGCTTTTTAATTTTTCAAAAGTGCTTTGACATGCTTCATTCCGCTCAAAGGGGGAATCCTTCACAAGGAGGTTACTCAAGGGTCTAGCGATGGCACTAAAATCCTTAATAAACCTCCGATAAAAACCCGCGTGGCCCAAGAAAGAGCGCACATCCTTTCGTGACTTAGAATGGGGAAGCTCGACTTTAACATCTATTTTCGCCCAACCTCAATTCATTTGGACAACATTATGTGGCCAAGAACTATTCCTTCAATAACCATAAAATGGCACTTCTCCCAATTTAGTATCAAGTTCTTTTCCACACAACGAGCTAACACTTTTTCAAGATTCGCAAGACAAATGTCAAAAGAGGGGCCGAAGACACTAAAGTCATCCATGAAAACCTTAAGTCTTCTTTCTACCATGTCGCTAAAAAGACTAAGTATGACCCTTTAAAAGGTCGTGGGTGCATTACACAATCCAAATGGTATACGTTTGTAGGAAAACGTGCCAAAAGGACATGTGAAAGTCGTCTTCTCTTGATCAAGAACATCTACCTCAATTTGGTTACATCCTAAATAACCATCGAGAAAGCAATAGTATGGGTGTCCCGCTACTCGCTCTAGCATTTGGTCGATGAATGGTAATGGAAAATGATATTTTCTCGTGCTGGCAATGAGCTTCCTGTAGTCAATGCAAATGCGCCACCCGGTGGTAGTGCATTAAGGAATTATCTCACCCTTAGCATTCTCGACCACAGTCATTCTCGAGTTCTGTGGGATGACTTGGATAGGACTCACCCATTTGCTATCCGAAATTGGGTAAATTATGCCCACGTCCAATAGCTTAATAATCTCCGCTCTCACTACCTCTTTCATAGTGGGGTTCAATCACCATTGCATCTCTCTCGAGGGCTTCATGTCCTCCTCGAGGTGGATTTTATGGGTACAAATCAGGGGACTTATACCTTTCAAATCTGCAATGCTCCAACCAAAAGCACTTTGGTGCTTCCTCAAAATCGCTAACAATTTACCCTCTTGCTCTTTATCTAGGCTAGAGGAGACAATAACAGGAAATGTCTCATCCTCCCCCAAATAGGCATATTTTACATTAGAGGGTAGTTTCTTTAATTAGAGGGTGGGAAATTTTTCGTCAGAGGGAGTCGTACGTGACTCCCTCACTGGTAACTCCTCAAAACTAGAAACCCAATTTACATCTCTTACATCCTCATCTAACGCTCTCTCGTATAATATCCCTCTCAACTCCTCCACCTCCCTCTCAAAGTCGGTGTACATCCCATCACTCTCACTACCCGAAATAAGGCATGGTCCTAAGGTATCCCCACCGATATTTCCTTTTATGTGCTCCTCTACTATCTCCTCGATAAGATCTACCGTGTGAAAATCATCCTCTTCACCCACTTGCCTGGAGATATTGAAAATATTTGTCTTAAGGGTCATGTTCCCGAATGTGAGTTGCATTTGCCCATTTCGAATGTAGATTAATGTGTTAGTCATAGCTAAGAATGGGCTACCTAGGATGATGGGAACATGATTGCTCGAGAGGATGGAGGGCTCCGTGTCCCAAATGACAAAATCAATCGAGAAGTAAAAGGTGTGCACTTAGACTATCACGTCCTCGATAATCCCGCGAGGTATCTTCACTGTATGATCCGTGAGTTGGAGAGTGATCGAGGTGGGATTGAGTCCCTCCAAATCTAATTGTCTATATATCAAATAAGGGAGAATGTTGACACGTGCCCCTAAATCAAGTAAGCCTTTTTCTATTCAGTTCTCTCCAATGATGAACGAGATGGTAGGTGTACCCGAATCTTTAAACTTGGGCGGGAGGTCATCAAGTAGAACGGAGATGGCATTTTGTGCTAGAAAAATATTATTTTTCACCTTTAGTCTTCGTTTCGCTGCCAGTAAGTCCTTAAGGACTTTGGCATTGGCGGGAATTTACTTTATTGCATCGAGAAAAGGTAAATTCAGCTTTACTTGCTTAAATACATATAACACATCATCGCGGGAGTCCTATTTGGAGGTAGAACTGATCGTTGAGGAAAAGGCGCAGCAGTGGGTGGTTTCACTATGACTTTAGGGCCCAATAGTGTTGTCTTCATTGTCACTCTCATTTAAGGGGGCATCTTCGACCTCTATCGTATCGGGCGAAGCCTCCTTGTCTTTAAGTTTGTCGTGTGGGGGAGGTGATAAATCAATAACTCTCCCACTACATAAAGTGGTGACTGCTTGACATTGCTCTTGATGGTCGTTGGATGTAGAGATAACACTAGGTTGACCTTGGGAGGTCTTTGTCCTTGGGCCGAAAACTTACCCTTCTCATAGATACTCAAAGATTATTGTAAATTTGAAATGCTCGCATGTATATCGGTAAACATTCGGTCATTTTGAGCATTGGTTTCATTAAGATATTGTATGAACTGATTTATCGTATCCTTAAAATTTCTCCTTGGTGGGGTGATATACGGCACGGGAGGTGGTGCTTTCTTGCATGTGTGGAGCTTGTTGGAAATGCGTAGGCGATGGTGGAGGAGGGTCAATATGTGAATTAAGACTCAACATTTCATTTTGTTGCCCATAATTAAAACTAGGATGGTTCCTCCACGAAGGGTTGTAAGAATTACCAGGAGAGGCATCCAAGTTATCCTTAAATCTTCCTACTGCTTCCACTTGCTCATGAAGCATGACTTTGTAGGCGGATATCATCAAGCATTCCTTCATTGAATGGCCCGCCTCACAAATTGCACACACATTTTCTTTCATATCTCGGGTGGATTTGGTTATTTCTCTTGCCCGTGATTCGACTACATCCTCCAATATTTTCTCAATTTGGTTAAATCGAAGTTTCCACTCGGCATCCTTCTCCAATTGATGGAGAACGGATATGGAAAGAACAATGGGCATTTGCTAAACTCGGTTCAGGGTGTTAGGAACGGATGTATCCCATGCTTGAGTAGTCTCGGTGACATACTTAAGATGGGATTCTACATCATTATTGATTTACCCTAAAAATTCTCCATCACACACAGTCTCAACGAGTTGTTTGGAAGCTATACTTAGCCCTTGGTGGAAGAAAGAGATAAGACAATATTTCTCAAAATCATGATGTGGGCATGTGTTGACTAAATCTTTGAACCACTCCCAACATCGATTAAATGACTCATTATCTTGTTGTCTAAAAGTTTGAATTTGAACCTTGATGGAATTTGTTCTATGTTAGGGGGATAATTTCTTAAAAAATCTGTCTTGCATATCTCTGCAGGATCCGATTAAGTTCGGTGATAAACACCATATCCAAGTCTTAGCTTTATCCTATAAAGAGAAAGAAAAAGTTTGAGGTGAATGACGTCTTGAGTGCAATCTTGATCGCTAAACATATCGCACGCCTCTTTGAACTCACGGATGTGGAGATAAGGTTTCTCCGAATCCATACCGTGGAAGGTGGCAAGAGTCTGAATCATCTCATTACGAAAGTGAAAGTGTCTAGCATTGTAGGGAAGTATAATGCATCCCGAAGTGATAGTTCACTCGGGATATAAGACCTCTCCCATTAGATGATACGGCATCTCACCCTCACCCGTACCAAAACTAGCATTATCCGACATGGCTCTCTCTCCAAATGACTTAAATTCCTCACTCGTAGCCCTAAGAGTGTCACTCGAGATAGACTTATATGGCGTTGGAGGTGGAACCCACAATTGAGGAGCGTTAGGAGTGTGTGGACTATTGAGGTAGAACTATACTATCGGATTCTTGTGAATGCGGGTAGGAGTGGCTTGAGGAGTTTATTGCGGATTTTACATGAAAGGACTTGAGAGATGCTATATATATATATATATTAATTTATTTATTTTTATTTTTTTGCTTTTTACTTTTCTGAATTTTTTTTATGGATTTTTGATTTTATGAATTTTTTGACTTTTTAAGAATTAAAATCAAAATTTTGAATTAAATCGACCTAACCTAAAAGTCTACCTCGTCCCCAACAACGGCGCCAAAAACTTAACACGACTTTAAAAGTGTTTCCAATGCCTCGTTCTATTGACTGAACTGTAAGACGGTCGCTCGAGTATAAATTTGATAAACCGGGTGTCGAACTAAGGGACTAAGACGAAGAATCGTGACGACGAATAGGGAGGATGATCACCTCGAATTGACTCTAGAAAAATAAGGAAAAGATGACTAATTTAAGATTCGTCAACTAACTAAAACAAGTAAATTTAAATGAATGACTTAACTATGCATCCAAGAATAATAAATTAGTTTTAAACTATAGAAGAGAATATGATTAGGGCACACTCCACCGAACCATCGGTAATTGCATAGAACATAAAAGCTTCAAAAACTTATTTCTCCATTCTAAGAGACATCAAATACTCTCTAAGCATTAGACATATGAGGACTTTACTCCACAAAATATCAAATCAAAAATTGTATTTGATGAAGCGAATTGCACCCTTAAATATTCCGGTTACCTAGGGCAAACGGAAGTAAAAGACCTACAACTTTTATCTTGATAAAATCCAAGCCTTTGGATAAAGAATTACTTTTTATTCACTTTTAAATCCATACGTGTTCCCTAGGTTGGGTTCATCTACCCCACCCTGTTAGAAATCTAGCCTGGTATGGTAGAACTGCAACTAATCATGATAACTACATTGCATGAATTCATTCTTAAATGAAAAGTGTAATCAAACACGCGAAAAGATTTTTAACTAGTAAATAATTAATCATAAGACAAAAAGATGAGAGAAATTGAAAGCACTAATGAAACTATACTCATATTGAAGAAAAAACATTGAATTCAATGTAAAAGATGAACAATTATTGAAGATGATTAATCCTAGGGTTATTGCCTTCAAGAAGCTCTCAAACTATGTAAAAACTAACTCCCCAATGTCTGGTGACACAATAGAATATATATCTTGATGCGATCACAAATGTGTCTAGTGTGCGTGTTATTTAGGCTCAAGTGCAAGCCTGTCGCTCAAGTAATAATCCGATAAGTCGGGTATCGATCCTCAGGGAAACACGACGAACGAAGTCGTAACGACGTTGGAAAGATAAGGGTAATCTAGCTTTGGCTCTAAAAAGAAGAAAAATGTGATTTGGATTGCGAAACAACTACAACTATATGCAATTTTAAAAATAATGAACTAATGAGACTACGACTGGATAAAATGCAACTACACTAATTAAATGAAAACTAATGGCAACTAGACTAAAACTTTAACTATGAAATGAGAACGATAGGTCGGGTTACAATCCCCCACACCCTAGTACTTCACTTCGTAGGATACTAGCATCGGAATTATAATTTTAAATGAACCCGGTCTTTAGTACTCCCAAGTAATACATATATGAGGGATCGTATCCCACACAATATGTAAGCAAAAGACGAGTAAAGAAGTGTCGCACTAACCAATACTCGCGTCGCATTCTTAAGCATCCCGGTTACTTAGGGCAAACGATATCAAAAGTCCTACGACGGTTGCAACGGTTATACAACACGATTCATCTAATATTTTAATTCAAACATTTATTTCCACTATCGTGAATTACATCGGGTGGGGCTCAAGCCCCCTAACCCTTAAAAACTTATCCGGTCATATTAAAACAAGAAGAAAACATGCTCTTAATAAAAGAAGACATTTAACTAACAAGTTAAGATGAAGAAGAATGAAATTACTAACTAATGAATTAACTACATCAATAATTAAAGTAAGAATTGGAACAAATGTACTTGGATTGCAGAACTTGAATCAAAGCTAAATGACAAAACTAGGGTTCCGGTTGTTCTTCCTTCAAAACTAACTTCAAGGATTTTCTAAAAACGAATTAGAAGCTCCATCAATGCCTGGGGGGAGTTAGAAATTTATACACTACGAAAAATATAAGAGTTGGAGTCATGCAAGACTCTAACTTGAAGAAGATAATTCTAAATCTTGAACCCCGGATCGATCCGGTCAGGATATTTCGGATTGGTCTGGGTGATAACCGGATCGATCCGTTCTTTATTTTATCTGGATTGGTCCACTAAACAGGCCTTATGCAGAAAACTTTGGGGGCCGGATCGATCCTTTTTTTAGGAGGACCGGGTCGGTCTAGTAGACGCAACCTTATACAGTGAGTTCTGGTGCCCGAATCAATCTATTTTTTTATACCATCCGTATTGGTCCGGATATTCTTCTCAATTTCTCTTGATTATCTCACATTTTCGGGTCTTCATAACTTCTATTCCAGAACTCGGATTGGGACGCCGTTTCTTCCTACGCGCTCGTAAACTCGAGATCTTCGACTTTTATTTTGGGTCCTCAATCGAATTCCTGGTGAAAATTACGCTTTTTCCCTTTTGATTCGTCATCTTTCTTCTCTCTTGCTTCTTCCAGTTTCTTTATTTCTTTCATGTATTAAATACGTGTAAAATCAATCAGAAATACATGAAACTCGGGATACTTGTCAGACGAAACCATTAGCAATGATATGAGATAAACCAACTCATTTTACGTTGTCCGGGGTAATAAAAGTCTCTAAATTAAGGGGTAAATTTGGAAGAATTTATGCCTAATCAAACCCCCTAACTTAGAACTTTGATCGTCTCGAGCAATGTAAAAGAATAAAAACATGATTCAACTCGAAAATGGGATAGCATACCTCTTTCGTGAGTGAGCGATTGCATTTAGCATATGCAACAAGCCTTTAAATCCCTAGGTTACCCTAGTAGGACGAGTTGTGTCTCGTAAGGGTTTGCAGTGAATATACCCGCAAAATTCATTATTGACTCAAAGAAAAATCAAAATATTTAAAAATTGTAAAATTTAATCTCCCCAAAAATGATCACCGCAAATTCATATTCAAGAGTCTCAAATCATAGTGTGTGTGTGTGTGAAGCCAAAAATTATACCGTAAATTTCCACCGACTGATCATTACGTTACTTTCTGAAAATTCGTTTTGATTTCAAAATCTCACGGGATGCACTCACAAACGAATCACTCAGAAATATGGCTTATTCTCTCGATATGCGTGATAAAAAGAGTAAATATAATGGACACAAGTTCACGCACACAATTGGAAAGACGGACTATTTGAGGTAAAAATATCTCATCATCAGAGTACGGTTATAAGAAAACAGAAACATCGCCTCCAGTTCACACCATTTAATCTCTTATATTATCTTTTGTACCTTAGCTCTCCGCGCGGTACGTAATTTCACAATTCAGACTTGGTTAGGACTTTTTCGGGTTTACGATGTAATTGGGTAACATGGAAATGGTTGGGAAATCTAGAATTGGAGAGTTCATTTATGATGTCAATTTGTGCTTTTCCGGGCTATTGGTCATTTTCTCTTCTTTTTCTAATTTTTTGTTTCTTCTTTTTCTTTTCTTAGTATTTTTGTTGAGCATTTTTCTATCTTTTTTTTTCTTGCCCCTTTTTATGCACTTTTCGGACTTAATTTCTGTAATTTTTAACTTTCACAATTCTTGGTCAATGTGGTTTTTCGGGTTATCAAACGAAAAGGAAAAAAAATTATTAGGCTTAAATTGGGTTGCAAATAGATGAATTTCTCATTACTTTTTATGGTTAATCTTTTTTAGTAACAAATGATGGCCTACTTCGTTGTCCAAATGCGAGTTGCTTTACCATATGCGTCTCGAGATTAATTTAGTTTAGAGATATTTTAGTGCGCGTTATTCAAAATAATATCTCACACATTTCCAATAATCGATCAAAACAGTAAAATAGAGATCATCAACGACTTTTGTAAATGCTAAATAGAACTTTGAGTTAACAATTCACTCGGATTGATTTATAAACTCACAAAACTGATAGGCTCGAAATCTCACGGGATTTGTCAATCTCCACACTTATTCGTTAAATCGTCAATTCTCGCTCGATTTCCATATTTGGTCAATTTTGGCTTTGTGCATATTGAATTTTACAATTTGAGACAGAAAAAATGTGACATTTTTTAAGCTTTTAAATTCCAATTTTTATTTATTTTGAAGAAAAATATATTTGGCTTTTTCAATTTTTTTTGGAAATTTTTGAAATTTTCTAAAAAAAACACTTCGAAAGGACATGCGATCGAATCAATGAAACTAAACAATAAATGGGAAGAATATCCCACGCCCCCAACTTAAATGTTGCATTCTCCTCAATGCAAATCAAGAACACAACATAAAAGAGAGGAAAAGAAAGATATTACCTAAATGGAGCGATCCCCGATGAGTGTGAGTCCATTGAATCTATAAAACATGTTAGAACCAAGCATGGAAAAAAGAATAACAAAAACTTTAACTAATTACTATAACATATAAAAAAAGGAAAAGGAAAAAAGAGAAAAAAAGAAGAGGCTAATTATGTACAACCTACGATTTGAACTTCTAATAAGTTATACACTAGAAGTCAAAAAATTTGAGGGTCCACCCAAAATACAATTTGACTTTGAGGGGTAATCAGTGTACCCTCATTAGGATGCATGCCTCCTGAAAAATAAGAATTTCATTTGAACAACGAAAGGCATGTGCGATATGGAAAAAATGAACCATCACCAATTAAAATTTTTAAAGGGATAATGAAGGATTTGGGTGCACATGGGAACAAGTACCATTGGGATTCAAGAAAAATAGAATCCCTTTCCAAAGAATTTTCAAGTAGTATGGAAATATGGGTACACAAAAAGAGATATTTCATCTTTGAGAACAATTTAAGCAAAGGGTCCTTGTCCACAAAATCTTCTCCCCCAAAATTTTCAATTGGATCTGGTTGAGTGACACCTCTAAGTGTATGGCTCATGATATGAAGCATCTCAAAATAACATTCACATACAGGAATTGGGTCAACATCCTCAAGATATTCATCCAGTTCTTGTGATGGATTAAATGGTTCGATAATAGTGGGGACACAAGGGGACAGATGATCTTCAACCTATATAGGTTTTGAAATATTTATAAGAGGTTGAGATTCAAAAGTACTTGGATCACTCTCAGTGATTTCGTTCTCAAAATTTGTAGGTGAAAAGCAAGTCTCGACCTCCTGTAAGTTTTCCAAATAAGAATCGAACTCCTTGCTATATGTTTCCTTTTCCCAATCATCACCAAGGATCCTCTTTACGCCTTGCATGTAAAGAAGGAAGGTTTTTTCCAAAGTATGCTTCCTAGGATCTAGCACCTCGGATTCATCACTTGTTCGAAAACATTCTCCATCTTCAAAAATATCGGAAGAAAAATCGTCATTGGGTTCAAATAATGCATCTAACTCTTGCTCCCAACAACGATTTTTTTCTCGATATTCTTTTTCAAGTCTTTCTTCTTCAAGACTTTAATTTTGATAATTTTGGATGGCCTTAGCACTGGGCTTATATTTATGAGACTCATTTTTAGTGATATTGATCCAACGTTCATAAGTTTCGAGCGCCTCCTCCTCACTATTACCATAATAATTAAAGCCACCAAAAGAGTTAAAGTAAAACATTTCAAATTGGGAAATTAAAAAACGTGACACCCATATTTTTGGATTTTTTTTATTCAAGGTCAAAATCGGGATTAACCCACCTAATCTAAAGTCTACCTAGTTCCCCGGAAACGGTGCAAAAACCTTGACGCGATCACAAATGTGTCTAGTGTGCGTGTTATTTAGGCTCAAGTGCAAGCCTGTCGCTCAAGTAATAATCCGATAAGTCGCGTATCGATCCTCAGAGAAACGAGACGAATGAAGTCGTAATGACGTTGGAAATATAAGGGTAATCTAGCTTTGGCTCTAAAAAGAATAAAAAGGTGATTTGGATTGCGAAACAACTACAACTAGATGCAATTTTGAAAATAATGAACTAATGAGACTACGACTGAATAAAATGCAACTGCACTAATTAAACAAAAAATTGATGACAATTAGACTAAAAATTTAACTATGAAATGAGAATGATAGGTCGGGTTACAATCCCACACACCCTAGTACTTCACTTCGTAGGATACTAGCGTCGAAATTATAATTTTAAACGAACCCGGTCTTTAGTACTCCCAAGTAATACATATATGAGGGATCGTAGCCCGCACAGTATATAAGCAAGAGACGAGTAAAGCATTGTCGCACTAACCAATACTCGCGTCGCATTCTTAAGCATCCCGATTACCTAGGACAAACGATATCAAAAGTCCTACGACGGTTGCAACGGTTATACAACACGATTCATCTAATATTTTAATTCAAACATTTATTTCCACTATCGTGAATTACATCGGGTGGGGCTCAAGCCCCCTAACCCTTAAAAACTTATCCGGTCATATTAAAACAACAAGAAAACATGCTCTTAATAAAAGAAGACATTTTAACTAACAAGTTAAGATGAAGAAGAATGAAATTACTAACTAATGAATTAACTACATCAATAATTAAAGTAAGAATTGGAACAAATGTACTTGGATTGCAGAACTTGAATCAAAGCTAAATGACAAAACTAGGGTTCCGGTTGTTCTTCCTTCAAAACTAACTTCAAGGATTTTCTAAAAACGAATTAGAAGCTCCCTCAATGCCTGGGGGGAGTTAGAAATTTATACACTACGAAAAATATAAGAGTTGGAGTCATGCAAGACTCTAACTTGAAGAAGATAATTCTAAATCTTGAACCTTGGATCGATCCGGTCAGGATATTTCGGATTGATCTGGGTGATAACCGGATCGATCCGTTCTTTATTTTATCTGGATTGGTCCGCTAAACAGGCCTTATGCAGAAAACTTTGGGGGCCGGATCGATCCTTTTTTTAGGAGGACCGGGTCGGTCTAGTAGACGCAACCTTATATAGTGAGTTCAGGTGCCCGAATCAATCCGTTTTTTATACCATCCGGATTGGTCCGGATATTCTTCTCAATTTCTCTTGATTATCTCACATCTTCGGGTCTTCATAACTTCTATTCCAGAACTCGGATTGGGATGCCGTTTCTTCCTACGCGCTCGTGAACTTGATATCTTCGACTTTAATTTTGGGTCCTCAACCGGATTCCTGGTGGAAATTTGCTTTTGCTCTTTTGATTCGTCTTCTTTCTACTCTCTTGCTTCTTCCGATTTCTTTATTTCTTTCTTTCATGTATTAAATACTAAGGGTACTCGAAATTAAGATAATGGTCCTAGACGAGTAGCCCAATTCTGGCGGCCCAAAGTCTAGAGCCCCCATCTCTTATTTTGATTATGATCCATTCTCTTCCCACGTTCCCATTAAGGGAGGTTCAAGGGATACATGGAAGACGTGGGGGAGTCCAACTCCCCCACTTACTAAAATGAACATGTATATATTAAACCCTAAGTCCGGGGTAAAGGACAAGTTGTATTCTCTGTAACCACTCCCCAGAGTATATAGAAATTACATTGACTGCACCACCGTAGAAGTAGGCACATCTTTGCTGAACCACGTTCATCATTTGTTGTGTGATTGTCATTTTATATTCCTTACTCTTGCTTGGTGATTGCCTTTTTCCTATCTATTTCTGTTGCATAATAATTGTCACCATAATTGGTGCCGTCTTTGGGAAACGTTCATCTTCCCTGAGAAAAGCCCACACCAAGAAAGGAGTTTAAAATGTCTGGTCACAGTAGCAATGCTCCCCAGGCAGGGAATATTTAAGAACCACCTGTTCCTCGCAGAATCAGATCTGAAGTTCGACGTTTAGATCAGAGGGCTCGCTTAGAAAAGCCAGCCTCAGAAGAAAGCCAAGAACCTGCGAGGTCCACGCAGATATCCACACTGATTGATGCATACGAGGCAAGGTTGCACGAGCAGAGGGAGTCTTCTCGTAAATACGAGGCTGAGAATTCTCGCCTAAAAAGAAGACTAGAAAGACTGGAGAGAGAGCTTCATCATGACACTAGGAGACGTCCATACCGCACTCCTAGCCCTCAGGCGAGCAAGTCTCGCAACCGAAGGAGGAGCCCTAGGCTAGGATCCCAGAAGGTGGAGGGAGACGAATCAGACGACGACCTACGCGAGCAGCTGCGAAAAGCTCACCGTTACCAGAGCCCTACTCGCAGCAACAAGAACATATGAGATCTGGTCCGAAGGGAGATGGACCAACATCCTGCCCACCACGGCACCAGATCGACCCGATAACTCGCTAGGCGGGCTCTTAAAACCCAGATGAAGTCACCTTTCACGAGGGAAATTGAAGAAGAAGAAGCCCCCAAGAAATTTACCATTCCTAGGTTCAAGATTTATGACGGTAAGGCTGATCCCATTGATCACGTTAGGCAGTACCGACAGGCCATGACCCTCTGGAACCACCGAGATGCACTAATGTGTCGAATTTTTCCCTCGAGCCTATATGACGTAGCGCAAAAGTGGTTCGAGACGTTTCCCCATCGATCCATCAGGAGTTTCAAATCCCTGGACGAGCTCTTTATGGCTCGATTCATTACCAGTAGCTCCCATCCCAAAAGAATTGATGCTTTGCTGACGATGAAGAAAACACCTCAAGAGACCCTCTGAGACTACGAAAAGAGGTACTGGGAGTTATTTAACGAGGTCGAGGATTGCTCGGAGCAAGTGGCAGTGGCCTCTTTCAAAATTGGGTTACCCAGCTCCTCCCTTCTGTACTAGTCACTGACGAAGAAGGAGGCTATGACTATTGACGACCTAATGGCTCACATCGAGAAGTACGCTAAGGTGGAAGATGTCACTCGCCTCAGTACAGGGGAAAACGGTCGAGCTAAACTCACTGCCAAGGGCAATGAAAAAACTGAGAACCAGAAGAAGGGAGGAAAGAACGGGGGCAAAAATGGCTCCAAGAACGGAGGCAACAATGATGTGTCGAAAGCATTTTCGGCGATCAACACCGTCTTTAAGGAACCAATTTATAAAATTCTCGCAAAAATCAAGGACGAGCCATTCATCAAGTGGCCCGGGAAGATGGGAGGAGATCCCACAAAAAGGAACAATGCGCTGAGATGCGTCTTTCACAAAGAGGGAGGACATAAGACTGAGCATTGCAAAGCTCTTAAGTCCCACCTCGAAGAGCTAGTCCAATCCGGGCATTTGAACGAGTTTGTGGAGAAAAAGGCAGAGAAAGTGGCTGCCAATAGAGAGGCGAGACCTGACAACGTGCTCGAAGATGACGCCGGACATGAGTTCGCGGTGATTCATGGGGCATCTGATGCTAAGCAGATCCAAGGAAATTCAGCTCGGATGGAGATGAAGAAACTTACAGTGGTAATGCAAGCTTTTTAGATCGATCCAGCAAAGTCACAGTCAGGAAAGCATCAACGAGCAGATGATGTCAACTATAACAAGCATATTGTTTTCACATATGAAGATCTGGTGGAAGTAAGAACCCCACATCACGATGCTTTGATTATTACCCTCAGAATAGCTAACTTTGACGTCGACAAGTTGCTCGTCGACCAAGGAAGCTCGTCCGAGGTAATGTATCTTGACCTATTCAGAAAATTGAGGTTAAGCGTCGCCGACCTAAAGGAAGCTATTGTCCCTTTAGTTGGCTTCGCTGGAAATATAACTATGCCCCTGGGAAAAATTGTACTGCCAGTTCGCGCGGGAAATATCTCCAAGATGATTGAATTTTTGGTGGTGGACATCGACTCGCCATACCAAGCCTTCCTCGGCATGGGATGGCTCCACGCAATGAAAGCAGTCTCCTCGACCTACCATCAGAAACTCAAGTACGTAACTGAGCGAGGAGTAACGGAGATCCACGACGATCAAGCGATGGCAAGAAGGTGCTTCATAGCAGTCATCTGACCAAAACTAGAGAAGAAGGCCGATGAGCCCAGCGAGAAAGTTGAAGAAGGTCTGAAACCTTCTAAATAACAATTAAAGTACGAAAGACCTGGAGTAGAGGAGACCAGGCTCCTCCCCTCCGAATGGGTCGTCGAGGACCTAGTAGAAGTTACGGATGTAGATGGAGACAGTAATAGAGTCTTCCTGATTGGAGCATCTCTCACTGACCAGGAACAGAAGGAATTGATAACTCTGCTGAGACGCAACGTAGATGTTTTTGCATGGGAACCATACGAGCTGCCTGGAATCGATCCTAGTATGGTCTGTCATCAGTTGCATGTCAACCCCACCTTCAAACCCATCACCCAGAAAGCACGGCGAACCGCACCAGAGAAGGCAAAAGCGATAGAAAAAGAAGTTGAAAAACTGCTAGAAGAAGGATCCATACGGGAAGTACAATTCCCCAAGTGGTTAAACAACCCAGTAGTGGTTCCAAAAAGCAATGGGAAGTGGAGAGTTTGCATCGACTTCACTGACCTCAACAGAGCATGCCCTAAGGACAGTTTCCCCCTCCCAAAATAGACCAACTAGTAGACGCCACAGCAACTCACGAGCAAATGAGTTTTCTGGACGCATACTCAGGGTATCATCAAATCCCCTTATATCCCCAGACCAGGACAAAATAGTGTTCATCACGACAGTTGGATTATACTGCTACAAGGTCATGCCCTTTGGGCTAAAAAATGCAGGAGCAACCTATCAGCGGCTGGTCACTAAGATGTTCAAGGACCAGATGGGAAACACCATGGAGGTCTACATCAATGACATGCTCGTTAAAAGCAAGAAGAGAGAAAACTACCTCTCAGACCTGTCAAACACCTTCGAAATCCTCAGGAAATACCGAATGAAACTTAATGCGAGCAAGTGTTCTTTCAGTGTCCAGTCAGGAAAATTTCTTGGGTACTTGGTCAGCAAGAGAGGCATAGAGGCTAACCCAGACCAGATCGATGCAATTAAATGGTAGAACCTCCTCGAATAATCCGGGACATACAAAAGCTCACTGGAATGCTCACTGCCTTAAATCGCTTCATATCTAAATCCTCCGAGAAATACAAGCCTTTCTTTCAGCTTCTAAAGGGGAACAAAATGGTAGAGTGGAGCCCAGATTGCTCGCGAGCATTGAACGAGCTCAAAGCTTACTTAATCTCTCCACCACTGCTCGGCATACCACGACAAACAGATTCTTTGTACCTGTACCTCTCCATTTCCAACCACACTGTCAGCTCTGCGTTAATATGCGAGGTTGCAGGTATCCAGCACCCTGTTTATTACGCGAGCAAGACCCTACTAGACGCCGAGCAGAGGTACCTACCACTGGAGAAGCTCGCCTTTGCACTAGTAGTGGCTTCGAGGAAGCTGAAGCACTATTTCGAAGCCCACACTATCATCGTCCTAACATCGCACCCCCTTAAGGCAATCCTAAGGAAAGCAGATTTGTCGGTCAAACTATCTAAATGGTCAGTCGAGCTCGGGCGATTTGATATCCAATTTCAACTAAGGAACGCAATCAAGGGGCAGATCCTTACTGATTTCATAACTGAATTCACGGGCGAGGAACCTTTCAACCAACAAGGCAAAAGGAGAACCAAACGACAGAGGAAACCTGGAAACTGTTTGTTGATGGAGCCTCCAACTCAAAGGGGTCAGGGATAGGCATTGTCCTCGTTACTCCAGAGAATACAATCCTTGAACAAGGAATCAGGCTTGGATTTGCAGCCTCTAATAACGAAGCAGAATACGAAGCCCTAATAGACGGCCTCCAGAAGGGGCACACTTTGGGGGCAAAGCATTTACAGGTGTTCGGCGATTCCCAATTAGTCTCCAATCAGATAAGTGGAGACTATAATACAAAAGATGAAAGAATGGAAACTTACCTCGCCTTAGTGAAAAAACTAATGGCGAGCTTCGAAGAGATCAATGTCCAACAGTTTCCCAGAGGGCAAAATAGCCATGTTGATGCCCTAGCAGCCCTAAGTTCGGCAGTCGACTCCGACCTAAAAAGAACCATCCCCATCGATTTCCTCACTCATCCGAGCATTAACCGTGATAGCAAGCCACCAGACGTGGAACAGGTACTCCAGGTGGGATCAACTCCCAGCTGGATGGACCCCTTAAGGGATTATTTGAAGGATGGCACGCTTCCGGATGACAAGAAGACTACCCACCAGATAAGAGTCAAAGTTGCTCGCTTATCCTCAGAGGGCAACTTGTATAAGAAATCCTTCTCTGGACCCTACCTTTAATGCGTTCACCCAGGGAATATCGAGCAAGTGCTACATGAGCTTCACGAAGGAGTCTGTGGAAGCCATATCGTAGGAAGGTCTTTAGCTTTTTGAGCAATGAAGGAGGGCTATTGGTGGCCATATATGCAAAAGGACTCTGCGATATATGTCCGCAAGTGCCTGAAATGCCAACTTCACGCTCCTATGGTCCACCAACCAGCTAGCGACTCAAAATCACTGACCAAACCATGGACATTCGCCCAATGGGGAATTGACATCGTGGGACCACTGCCCACCGCCACCGGCAATCGCAAATATCTATTGATTGCTACCGACTACTTCACCAAATGGATCGAGGCGAAACCCCTGGTAAACATCCGAGATGCAGGTATGATAAGATTCATATGGAGAAACATAATCACTCATTTTGGCATCCCCAGAACCATCATCACCGCTAATGGAACGCAGTTCGAAAGCGGCTATTTTCAAAGTTTCTATAACGAACACGGTATTAGACACCACTTCAATTTGGTGGCCTATCCTCAGAGCAATGGCCAAGTTGAGGCTTTCAACAGAACTGTGATCGACGAATTAAAGAGGCGATTGGAGTGAGCCTAAGGCGCATGGGTAAATGAATTACCACACATTCTATGGGCTTACCGAACCACTTCACGACGAGCAACATGAGAAACACCATTTTCACTGACATATGGGATGGAAGCAGTCATCCCACTAGAAGCAGGTTTGCCAACAATGAGATCCAACCTTGTCGACCAGGGCCATAATGATGCAGCATTGCTCGCTGAGCTCTACTTAGCCGACGAGCGCCGAGAGTTAGCCCTAGTAAAACTAGCGAACTATCAGCAACAGCTCGCAAGACATTACAACAAAAGGGTTAACCCAAGAACATTCCGAGTTGGGGACTACGTCCTGAGGAAAGTCCTGGGTAGCGCAGTAAAACCATCATATAGCAAGCTAGGACCAAACTGGGAAGGACCCTACAAGATAACAAGATACGATCTGTAGGGCACTTATCACTTGGAAATGATGGAAGGAGGAGAAATACCCCGAGCATGGAACGCAACCAATCTCAAGAGATTCTTTTTTAGATCTTTCTTTTATTCTTCTGTTATGGAACTAGAAGTTCATTTTCCTTGTCATTAATGAAAGTTATTTAAAACGGCTGCATTCTAATGAGTAACAGCTATATGAGCTTTATCGCACATCTTTTCCAAATAACAGACACATTGATCATCACATCATAGCAGGGAATTGTCCCTCCTTAGGTTGTCGCTATGAAACACGAAAGACCTCTTGACATTGCCCCTGGAAATATATGAAGCCTTACAGGAGATCCTTAGGCAAAATGGCCAAATCTAAACTGGTCACCAAACCTTCTTTAGTTAAATAAAATCCTGATCGGATGGAATATCCAACACTAGGTGTGTCCTTGCCAATTGCCACACTTAATCCTAAGGGAGTGTGGCGACATGGCCTAAAAGGTAAAGTGGTGCACAATGGTATCTTGATGTTATACTGGACTGGGAGGACACTTGCGTGATAACACAAACTTAGAAGATCACCAAGGAGTAAGAACTTGGAGAATATAATACACTTGTTTAGTCGGCTAAATTAGCCCAAACAAAATTTTTATTAATCCACTATATTTACACAGTGGTGATACATGTTTAGTCGGCGAACTCGCCCAAAGCATTTAAACTACAAAAAATACACAGAGAAACTACTAGCAAAATCCTAATGAGGAGGAGGCCTCTGAGCAAGGTAATCAGCCACTTGGGCTCTTCGGCCATCATCAGGATGAGGGGACAACCCCTCCTCAACTTCATCAGCATCCGACTCCAACAGCTGCCGAGGGATGGCATCGATGGGTATCCACTGATCATCTCTCCGAAAGGGATTGGGCATCCGAGCGGAAGGGGAGATTTCATGGCGATACCAGAGCATTGAATTCCTTGGAACTTGCATCTCCCTCAATGCACTCAACCACCCCCTGATGAAGGCGAGCTCCTCAAACTCTTTCAGCCTGGTCGGAGCATCTTTCCGACCCTGATCGTAACCGTCGGCCTATACCCGCCGAGGTCCTTTTTTAAACAGGTGCCACAACCGAGTAACATCCCTTTGAAGCCCAGCAGCGATCACATATGCTTGCTGGACATCACTACGAAGCTCTTTCATTTCCCTCTCTCGAAGCTCTTCCATTTCCCTATCTCGGCTCCTGGTGCTCCTGCCAGCTCGTGTCGATGAAGAACCTCGCAGTATAGGGGGAACATCGCTCGAGCCAGCCCTAACTCGCATCGATGAAGAACCTCACAGTACAGGGGGAACATCGCTCGAGCCAACCCTAGCTTGCGTTGATGAAGAGCCTCGCAACACTGAAGGAGCGGTGCTCGGTGTGTGTTCCCTAAGACGCGAGACCTCTTTCCTTAAGGATTCATTTTCTTGCTGAAGCATCTCACCAACCTGGTTGATCTTGGAAGCATCGAGAAGCTTTGCTCTCAACGCATTCACCTTTTCTTGCACTGAAGCACCAACCTCTTCCATCTCCTGGAGCCTATCCTTCAACTTAGCCACAAGCTCAGACTGGTCCTTATACTTTTGATTCCTAGACCTAAAGGATTTGCAAAGCTTAACAAAGGCCTGGCGAACCTGAGGACTCGCATTAGGACCATGGGTCCTGCCCAATTGAGATGTGGCAGGAATATACTCTTCTACATCAACTAACTACAAAGACTTAGGAAGACATCAAAAAGAAAGATAGAATTAGTGCACTGGGAAAAAGAAACCTTTTCATTGATAAGGATTAAAAGTACATCGAGCAACAAAAATAAAATCTACAGACAAAAAAAAACGAAAATACAAAGTAATCCTAGAAGATAACTAGTTAGCAACCTCGGTTTGCTCATAGGTCAATGGTTGCTTCCCTTTTATCAACATCAGCAAGAGCACCGCCTTCAGCAGGGGTAACCTCTGTCGCCACAACGAGAGACTGGGAGACAGGATCAACACCCTCGAGAGTAGGGGCATGAGAATCTTTATCCACGGTTGGTTTCGGACCCGGGTCATGCTCGTCGAACTAAGGAGAGTCGATATCAACCCCAGCAGCTAAAAGGGCCTTGTTCCAACCCTTCTTGAAGTTCAGACGGCTGATGTAGCCTATCTGAACCTCAGCATCTTCATATGCAGAAGTCCACCCAAAGTTGTATGAATCCTCCTTGATGGTGGCTGCTGGGACTCCTTTTCCTTTAACTGCTCGGTCAGAAGCTTATTCTCCTCTGTGACAGCCAGCTTGCTTAAGCAAACCAGGTCGTAGGCTTCTCGCAACTCTTTTAGCTCTTTAACTACCGCGTCCTTCTCCCGGTTGGCTGTAGCAAGAGACAGATCGGATGATATCCGAGCAGCATCAACGGCTTTGAAACCAGCTTCGAGCTCTGTACCCTTCAAGCTCAAGGCAGTATTTTCTTTGTCCATTTCATTATTTTTCTTCACCAGCTCATCACGAGAACGATAGAGCACAGCGAAGTGGGTCACAAACTGCAGGAAGAAATGAACATTAGAAGAAGGAAATAATGGAATTCATTAAAACATTGGGGAAAAGGAAATAGTCTTACCAAAACTAGTCTCTGTAGGGCCAGTTGATCAGACCCCAATGCCCTTTGGCGATTAGCAGGAAGAACTGCTCTCTCGAGCAGCGCGGGGGCCAACTGAGGAGAAATTGCAACTGAAGCCCCCTTAGGAAGGGCAGACACCGGGACTACGGCTTACCCAGCCTTCGTCCCCGCCTCCATCTTCCTCCTCTCTTCCTCCTTCTCCCTCTCTATTCTTCTCCCCTCCTCTATCTTCTTCTTCTCCTCCACCTTCTTCTTCTCCTCCACCTTTTTTCTCTCTTTCTCCTTTTCTCTCTCTCTCTCTCTCTCCCTCTCACTTGCTATTCTTCTTTCCTCTTCTTCTTCTTCTCCTGAGCAGAAGGCTGAGAACTAGTAGCCACGGCCCCAGAGCTAGACTTCTGCTTCTTCGAACTCTGAGCGAGGAGCATGTGATCATCATCATCATCATCATCATCATCATCCTGAATTAGATTCTTCCTTGGAGGAACCATATCCTCGCTTGAACTGATGGATGTGCTCGACGACTCTCGAACTTCAGGAACTTCCCCACGTTCAGAAGAGTTGCTACTACTAGAGCTCCCTTCACTCAAATTGCCTACAGCACCACCTGCGATATCGCTTCCAGAGCTGCTCTCCTTCTCGTCCAACTGGATAGGATCCGCAGCAGACTCTTCAGAAGTATTAAACTCAGGGATACCTGTCCACCGACCTCGCTACAAAGCTGGAGCCAACGTTTCTGTATTCGAGGAAAAAAGCAGCAGACCGAGGATGCTCACCGTCAGCTAAAGGCTCCCTAATATTCCAGGCCTTTACCAATTCGGAGATACGGACCTCGCTGAGAGCAGGTTCCAAATTCTTCGACCTCGCTGAAGACAAAACAGAGAAAAGTCAGAAAAAACACAAGTCAACAAAAATTAAAAGAGCAGAGCAAAGTCTACCTATGTATTCTTCCCCATAAAAGGGAACAAAGAACCTATCAGACCTCGACCCTTCAAACTGGGGAGAAAACTGCCAATTTCTAGCAAGGAAGCCCTCTTGCCAATATTCCTTATGGGAATCAGGTAGGTTTACTACCAATACCCTATCAGGACTCCTGGCTTTGAGGTAGAGGACACCAGAACTAGTTCGAGAAAAAGAATAGCAAAAGCAGACCTCAGCAAGCCCTAACTTGGTACCATATAATTGATTTATTTTATGGATGCCAATAATTATCTTCCACACATTGGGCGAGCACTGTGCAGGAACAATACTGAAATAGCTAAAGAAGTGCAAGAACAGATCGTTGGGAGGAAAAGTGAGTCCCCCTTAGGAAAGCAACAAAACATGGAGCCAATGGGCATCCTCTATATCTCTAATGTTTCTAAGGGGAAGTGCAGCACTCAATATCTACCCACTCTGGGATGTTATAAAACTTCCTAAATTCAGAGACCGACCTATTCCTCATCTTCGCCATCGAAAAACCCTAGAAAACTACAAATTTAAAGATAAAGTACGAAGAAAAGGCACAGGAGACTTATAAGATGGAAGTTCGACTCGAACGATGAAGAAGCACGAGCCCAAATAACAGGGAAGCAATGAGAATAGAGACTGAGAGAAGAAAGTACGAATCGCTAGAGCTCAAAGGGAAGGGAAGAATGCTGGGAAGGTTGAAACGACGGACGAAAAGTAACTGTTCTAGAAAACCTTTAAGTTTTGCTAATCATAATGCACAGACCTCGAAGCGGATGCCTCCAAAATCAGTTCTCCAACTTTTAAAGAGTTGCACGAGATACGAAGCAGCCATTATGGCAAATCATTTAAATTTATTGAGCCCCAAAACATGGCCCAATAAACTTAGGGGCAATTGTGGGAACCCGAAATTAAGATGATGGGCCTAGACGAGTAGCCCAATTCTGGAGGCCCAAAGTCTAGACCCCCCATCTCTTATTTTGATTATGATCCATTCTCTTCCCACGTTCCCATTAAGGGAGGTTCAAGGGATACATGGAAGACGTGGGGGAGTCCAACTCCCCCACTTACTAAAATGAACATGTATATATTAAACCCTAAGTCCGGGGTAAAGGACAAGTTTTATTCTCTGTAACCACTCCCCGGAGTATATAGAAATTATATTGACTGCACCACCGTGGACGTAGGCACATCTTTGCTGAACCACGTACATCCTTTGTTGTGTGATTGTCATTTTATATTCCTTACTCTTGCTTGGTGATTGCCTTTCTCCCATCTATTTGTGTTGCATAATAATTGTCACCACAAATACCTGTAAAATTAATAATAAATACACAAAACTCGGGATATTTGTTGGACGAAACCATTAGCAATGATATGAGATAAACCAACTCATTTTACGTTGTCCGGGGTAATAAAAGCCTCTTAATTAAGGGGTATATTTGGAAGAATTTATGCCTAATCATATCTCACATTTTATTAATTATTTTCACCATGCACAACTCTATTTTTAAAAAAATAAAGATTCAGATTTCATCTCGCCGAACCGGTTAGAAATTTCCTTCTTTACTGGGCGAACCGGTTCGCTTATTCCAGTTTGTAGAATCGATTCTGAGTCTTGATCATCTATTTGGTTCGGCTTTAACAGTTTGCCAAACCGGTTCCCCTTTATTTCCATCAATTCAGTTTGCATCTTCCGCTGAGTAGAACCGATTCCACTCATACTAGAACAGGTTTGTGTAATACCCCGTATTTTTGTGATATTTATTTATGGGATTAATTGAATTAAATGTGTATTAATTGGAAATTAATCCGGATTAAAAATACTAGCGAGATGCGAGTTGGTATTTGATTATAGTGTGCATATATGATTATATATGAATATTGAATTATGAAATTTATCGTGAGATTGAAATACGGCAATTTGGAAATTTTGTTGAGACGCGCGTGACAGTCGCGTCAGGAATAATATTATTTAATTAAAAAGTGAATTTTATTTCTATTAACCGTTTGGTCGTTTTGAGTGCGCCAACGCGTCCGGAAGGGTCGAGATAGTCAGAAAATACTAGCCGGGGATTGAGTTTGGGTCCCGGGGCATTTTTAGGCCATACCGGCAACGTAAAAGGGTAGTTTGGTAATTTTGAATTTTTGGGAATTAATACCAATGAAAATTAGGAATTAAATCTGACTTGGTAATTACCCACTAAACCCACTAACTACACCTTATGACCTTATGGGCTACGGAGGTTATTAGATTTAGTCCCAAAAGTTCCTAAGGCAAAACCCTAGCCACCATTGTCAATTTGGAGAAGAAAAGCTTGGAGAAAAAGAGAGAGAGAGGAGAAATTCTGCAGAGAGAGAGAGAACGATTCGATCTTCAACATCAAAATCAGAGATACACATAAGGCAAGTGGTTTAATTTCGTTTATTACAAAGAATGTTTCTTCCATGCGTAGGAAATTGATAAAACTGTATTGTTTTGGGAGATTGATGAAAACCCATTAAATTGGAATCAGAAACTTGTATTTTGATGAGGAATTGCATGTAGAATTGTATGTAGGTGATTAATCTGATGATAATATATTTTGGATGAAACAAAAACGGATTTAATTAGACTCATTGGGGATTTAAGAATTTCTAGGGTTCATGTTCTTGAAATTGGGGAAAATGTATAGATTTGATATTTGGATGATATTTAGAATGAATTAACACCATCAAACACGTTAATATATAACCTAAGTATGTTTAGGAATGATTAGAACCCATGTACAATGGTTGGATTGATGTTTAGATGAGTTTGGAGAGGAAGAAAAGATGGAAAAACGAGTTAAGGAATTTCTGGGCTCGAATCTGGCCACTCGTTAGAAGACCTCCCCAGGTCGTTCGAACGAGCTCGTTCGAACGAGTTTCTAATGAGTTGACAGTTTGACTTCTAACGAGAGGGATGTTCGTTCGATGACTTTCGTTCGAACGAGATCTCGTTAGAAGGCCCAGTTCGTTCGAACGAACTCTCGTTCGAACAGCCTCGTTCGAACGAGACTTCTAACGAGCTGACAGTTTAGGCTTTTTAGCCTGTTTTGATCCCGAGTGTTCCGTAACCTTGTGTATATGTAGAGATAACACTTCCTTGATGATTAATTGATATATTTGGGATATTTGGGATATAATGAGGAGTAAAACCTATAAGTGTAGTTGAACCTAAGGGAAATTATGGATTAGGACGTGAGTGTCTATTACGATGCGAGAACTAATGGCGGCCTAAATAATTATATTAACCGGGAACATATAAATTGTGTAGCATTATATGTCGGTACGAGAATGAGATGTGTACTACAAATAAATTATGGTGACTACTAAGATGTGTGCATACTTAGTATATGTATATGATTTTATGTGTATGACATACCTACCATACTTGCTATCACGGGAGGTTTACGTTCGCTTAGGGCCCTCTAATCCTTGTGTTGCCCGGATTTAGACTGGTACCTCGATGAACATAGGTCAGAGAAGGACTTATTGGGATGTTAATAAGTCTGCTGATCGTGGGAGCGCAGGTATGTTCATGACCCATGTGATGTGACTGTGTTCGCCTCCATTGTTTGTGATTGTTGTTATCTGAGAACGATTCCTGAGAGATTCGGAATGCGTGATCCTTATGTACGTGATGTACCGGGATGGATAGCAGAGTATGTGTGCACCGCAGCTTAGTCTCGGGGTGCTTGTATTGTATATTTATGACGTGAATAATATACATTTAATTAATGGGAACTTTCATGTTGGTATTGTGAATATAATTATGGTAATGTTGTGAGAAAACATAACGGGTAAATTGATAGTGAATTGTATTACTAATTGAGAATCCGAGTGTATGTAAAGCCCTCTATTTAATTGATAACGCTAGAATGTAATATGGGAATCGAGTAGTAAGGGGTAGAACGTATTACGGTTTGGTTAGATATGTATGTTATTTAGATGGGTACGGTACGTTAGGAGTGCACATGTAGTCGAGAGGTGAGAATTTCATGTGAGTGCACGTCCTAACATGTATTTTGCATTTAATGTTTTAATGTTATTAAAACACTTGCTGTTTTTAAAATGATTTCCACTTTCGGGCTCTGACCCATTTGCTTTCAAATCTATTTTTGTAAAAACCATTTTAGGTGCCCAGCCACAAGGACACCATGCTTAGGATCCTCATTCAGGTGACGAGCTGTAGCTGTTTGTGGAAGTTACAGGACTTTGCTTGTAGACGCTTCATCTATCTTGACTCTATATTCAGCATTTACCAGTTGTAGGGCATGTCGCCCATTTTTTTTAGAGACATTTCATTTAATTCAGTTATTCAGACTTTTGGCATGTAATTAATTCAGGATTCAGACTTGTCTTATTATTTTCAGTTGTGGGATTGTTGTGAGGAGTTTTCCTCCGGACTTATTACTATTGGTTGGTTATTTCATTACTTCGTTATGGTGAATGGATTATGTTGTTCTTCCATTATTCTTTTATTGCATCTTAATCAGACTTAATTAAAATTTGGCAACTTACTTTTTTAAATACTAGGTGGTTAGTAATCATTTAAATGTTTTCGACACTGATGCTATTAACTGAACCAACTTGACATTTTGTATTGATTTAATAAAGGAGTAGCAGTTACCCGGTATTTAATTAGTCGGGGTGTCACAGTTTGCTTGTCTGAATTCTTTCTTTCTCTTTTTTTATTTTTTCTCAACTTTAAAGCTTCATAACTTTTCACGCGGGACTCGGATTTGGATGTCGTTTCTTCCTATGTGTTTGTGGGCTCAATATATTTGTCTTCTCTTTAGGTTCCATGTTCGAATTTTGGATGTACAATTACTCTTTTGCCCTATACTTTTCTTGTTTTCCATTTTTCTTGATTTTGAATTTTCTCTTTTCTTCACTCGTATAAAATACCTGCAAAATGTAAGAGAAATACACGAAAGTCGTTGCACTAGATAAAAGATGTCAGTAGAAAGGATATGAGATAAATCAACTCAAATTACACTGCACAGGGTAATTAAAGCCTATAAATTACGGGGATAGAAATGAAGAATTTATGCCTAATCACTCTTTAGCACGATATTTTGAGTCTCGCGTGTCTACCAATTCACCAATGATATCGAGCATGTTTATCATCTCTTCTCATGAATTAAATCTTTTATAGCCACATATCTTTTTGGCTAAGGAATGGGAAATCTTTCTCCTGTTCAATGAATCTAATTTGCATTTCATTCGGGAAAAGCCATTCTTTTCAAATCCTCATTACTAATGGAATCTAAATGATCTTTGGATTGATCAGAAAGTCTTTTCAATTGGCTAGAATCCCTTACTTGAATGAGCTAAACCTTGTTGAATTATATTGAATATTTGAAGATACATTTCGTACCTTGCTAAAAAATTGATCCTTGTTTACCAACCACACATTGTATAACCAATTCAAATTCTCTCCCTATATGTTCCTTAAAAATTCATACCTGTCAGGTGCGAATTGATGCGGACTAAAGGTCGAATCGATTAGACACATGCTGATTACTTATCCTTTTTAGCTATCAATGTGTGCAATGATATGAGGTGATTAGGGACCCACCCTATGATTTTAGCTGACCTTTTAAGGTTTCCTACCTCATTCAACATGGTGGTTTCATCATTGAGTGATGAGGGACCTTTAATTTATATTTGAGACATTATATGAGAGATGGGTCAGGGGCTTTGTCTTCACAATTTACCTCATCTTTGCAGAAGAAAAATAACCCCAAAACTAAGACCCTTAAGTCTTCTCTCTTACCCATTTAAGTGTCTTAAGTCCCCATAAACATCCGTATATATCAATCTTGTAATACCGCCATTCCACCTTTCAATTATCAATAATTAAGGATGATGTTGAAGGTGTTAATTTGGAGAAGAAAGCTTTCAAGGAGATTTGAGCTAGGAGTTTATTGGGATTTATATCTTCAAGAGGTAAGAGTTTTAAACTATTTTCAAGTTTAAAATCCAAGCATGTTATATATATATATATATATATGACTTACCTGAGTAATTATGTTTATTATTATTATATATGAATATATGTTGAGAAATATGTGATACAAATGGTTAAAAGTTGAAGTTGGAATTAATTTAAAATCTCAAAATATTTAAGGAAGTCATTACTTATGAAAATCATGTTTAAACTAATTATTTCATGTCAAATGTTAAGTTGAACTCGATGAAGAAAAGTTAGGACGCATATATAGGTTTTATTGCTGTAAATCCCTCCATTCATGTATAAAATCATATGTAGTTATGGGAAATGAGTTTATTATATTGAAAATACATTTAAACAATCCTTTGAATATGAAATAATAACGTTGAAAAAATCAACATATTACTTACATAAAATAACTCTACTTTATGTGAAGAAAGTTTAAAAATCCTAAGAATTAAGGGACTAAAAGCGAAAATAGCAAAGTGTTGAGGTTAAAACATGAAATTCATTAATATTTACATATAAAATGACAAGGACACAAATTCAAAAATGATAAGCTATTCATTTATAAGAATAACTCTTGAAATGTCAGAAGTTTAGTTTTTAAGCTAAAAATGTCATTTTATGAAAAATGCGGATTTAGTAGTAATCATTGCAAATATGACTATTGTTTAGAAAGTTAGTTTTAAATGAATTAATAAAAATACACAAAATGATAATAAAAGTATAGAAGGTACAAAATTAGTAATTTGGAAGTATAAGTCGTGGAATGATAAAAATGATGTTTTAGTACAAAAGTGTCATTTTATGAAAAAATTGAACTTATGAGTAAATTTTTCAAACTAAAGGACTTTAGTTAAAATAGTTGAATTTTATGTGGTGAAAACTCATATTTTGTAAAGCAAAACTAAAATGAAGCATTTTTGGCAAAGTGTATGAAACGCAAATCTACTAGTGTGCGTAAATAGTGAATAGCACTGTAATGACCCCACTTTTATATGCTCATATGTATATAGTTTGTTTTTACACTCATGTGTTACTTATTATCTTATAGATGTTGTATTATTAGCTATGTGGTATTTTTGGCTATCAATATAACAAACCCCATTTTTAATTACGAAGAATCAACTGTAAATTGGATCAAATCGATGTCTTATGACATATCTTAATGTAAATAATAAGTTTTGGGGTAGAAAATATAATTTTATGAAAATTTAAGGACTAAAATAAAAATATAAAATGGGCCATTTTGTAAATAAAATATTTTCAAGGACCTCTAAGAAATATTCAAAATATATAGTGTGAAATTACCAAAATACCCTTCATATGTGAAATGACCCTTATACCCCTATCACCTTTCCACCACGTGCTGGTCACCACCACCTTATACATGTTGTCTTTAGAGAGAAAGCTAAAACACTTGTCATCATTTGGTGATATTAATACTGCAAGACCACTCTGGCATGCGATACCTCGACGTTGAATCACCACTCCAAAAAGCTTAGTCATTTGACACGTGTCAACACCGTAATACATTTGGAAACCTATAAATAGGGCCTTAGGGTTCATTTGAAACTCACACCAATTCCTTGAGAATTATAGTAAGAAAGAGTGATAGAAAGCTTCAGACATATCTTAAGAAGGAGTTCTATAATTTCGAAGAAAGAATTCATTTCGTAGGTATGATTTTTATTTAAATGTTATAATGTATTTTTATAGTTTTAATTTTGTGTTTTATAGCTTTACTTAGTAGTTATGCTGGTAAAATACACTAAGGACTTCACTAATCAAAACTTAAAGTTTAGAAGAAATCCTAGTTGATTTTATTTTCATCTAAACTTGTTTGAAATTGTATATACGCTTTTAAAAATGATTTTTTAAAAGTAATTGCTCGTTATTATGGAATCCCATTTAAGTAATTCCAAAGTCAGGCCCGGTGAAATTATGTCTAGACGAGATGGTATTTAAGTGGTTCCCATGTGACCCTCCATCTCTACTGGGAATGAATCCGAAAATGTTCTGTCTAGAGGAGATGGTATTTAAGCGGTGCCCCTGTGACCCTCCATCTCTACAGGGAACCGACTGATTAGGAAGAACTATAAATTGAATCCTTTAATTACGATCAATGAGTTTTAAAAGTTAAGAAAATGGGTATTAGAAATCCTTTTAAACAAGTTATTATTAAAATACAATATATAGACTGGATCTTGTTTAGAACGTATACTTAAACCTTTATCGTATTTGTTAGATTAACGTGCGATCGAAGACTCGTTATCTATAATTTTAACCTCTATTTTAGGTGAGTACTGTATGCAATTTCTTGCGCATTTTGATTATATTATATTATGCAAACTATGTATATTTTGTGAAATGCTTTTATTCTCAAAATGCATCTGATACCAATGATTCCGTCATTTGTTATATGTTTATATCTCTCCATATAAACATCTGATTTGAATTCTGAAATTATTGATTCGGCCTATGGAAACTCTCTTACTATATTGGCCTTGACTACCGGGTGGAAATATTTGGGTGGTACCTTCCCAGCTAGTTTATCGCTGGTGTGCCCTAAACAAGGCATTGTTCCAGAAATCATGATTATCTGTATGTGATGTTACCGGGTGGAAACATTTGGTAACACTATCTGTCTGGGTATTAGAGCGTACATGGCCACTAAAACTGAATAATTGACATATGCTCAATTGTTTTATTTGCTCTATTCTGAACTGTTTATTCTGAAGATATATATTGTCATTTACTTTATATATATTACTTGAAATTCCTATCTCTATGTATATACCTTCTGTTCTAAATTGAATAGGTACCTATTTTCTGAAAACCTTGGAATATTTGGAGATTGAATCTCATTCGGCTTTTAGCTGATGTTTTATTATTAACCATTTTTCAGGAAATGATTAGGCAAGCGGATGGAACATAAGGGGACTATGTTAAAGATTTAGCTTTTAGAGCTCTTTTGTTACATTAAGTAGAATTTTGTTTTATTAGATAAAATATGTTTGTCTCTTTAATTAAAAGGCTTTAAAATTTATGTCAAGTTGTAACCCTTGGATATTTTAATATAAATGAAGTTTCCTTTAGAAAGCTCTGATGATGTAATTCCTTCACCTTCGGTATTTTACGATTCATAACCATGTGATTATACTTTCGCTACATATATTTTAAAAGAAAAATTTTAATGCCAGAATATTGGATGCCTTGGTGGCATGTCAAGACACTCGTTCCCTACGATTTTTTGAGTCGGGGTCGTGACAGAGGTGTTATCAGAGCATAGGTTATGAACCCGTAGACTACTGAACATAGGTTTCGAACGTTATAGATTTTATGTTTCCATCCTTAGGAGATAGTATTATATGAAAACCCTCCCTATGTGTTATATTATTTATAATTGGTCTTTTAGTTTTCAATATTGATATAGTATAGTAGATCTTACGTTTGGCCATGACTGTAGAAAATGACCAAGAGAAGATCATCAATGGGAACTAGTGATTCGAGTATAGAAGGACTGGAAGGTGCATACAAGGCAATTGAAAGTCTAGCAAAGATTGTGGAGCAAAGGTGAACAATGGAGTACCAAAGAATCTTGAATTAAGTAGATGTACTATTGAACAGTTCAAGAAGTTGAATCCTCCATCTTTTAAAGGTACTCCTAATCCCACCGAAGCAGAAAGTTGGGTGATGCAGATGGAAAAGATACTCGATGTTCTTAAGTGTACCGATGAACAAAGGGTGTCATTTACAACATTTATGTTAGAAGGGGAGGCTGAACATTGGTGCAGAATGACTAAGAGAATACACGAGGAAAGGCATACTTACATAGGTTGGAATGATTTCTTAGTAATATTTTATGAGAAATATTTTCCTAAAACGGTGAAAGACGAAATGGCAGCTGACTTCATGAGTCTAGTGCAATGGAATATGACGGTTAGTCAATACGAGGCAAAGTTTACTGAGTTATCACGTTTTGCACGTCATGTTGTAGTAACTGATATTTTAAGAACAAAGAAGTTTGAACGTGGGTTAAGGTTGAATATTCGTAGTTGAATTTCCATCCTAAAGTTGACATCATATATTGACGTCGTGACTAGGGCTACAATAGCTGAGAGGGATGGTGAGGAGTACAATCGAATTAGAGATGGTAAGAGGAAGTTTGGGGAATAAAAAGGAAAGAACCCTAATAATAGAAATTTTTTAGGAACACATCCAACATTGGGGGATCTAATGATAACAGACAGTATAATAACTAGACATGTCAGCAATGTGGAAAGTTGCATGGAGGACGACCTTGTTATAAGGATTCAGGAGCTTGTTTTAGATGTGGACAGAAAGGAAATCAGATAAAAGACTGCCCAAACCCAGCAAGGCTTCCGATAAAGCCTTCAAGTGCAAAGAAGGATCAAGACAGACAGGGTAGAGTTTTTGCACTTTCTTATACCTAAGCTTATAATGCGGTAGTGTCAGGTACACTTGCTATATGTGCACAGCCTTTTAAAGCTTTGATAAATCCTGGTTCTATCCATTCGTTCATATCTAAACATGTATTAAATCGCTTTCATAAATTGCCTTAACCCTTGAATCATAACATACACGTTTCTACTCCTTCAGGTGAGTTATTGATGGGTAAATTAGTATACAAGGCTTGCCCTGTAGATATTGATAGTCATAAACTATTTGTTGATTTGATAGTTTTAGACATTAAAGATTTTGAAGTAATTTTGGCGATGGATTGGTTAGCATCACATCATGCTAAGGTAGACTGTTTTGAGAAGAGTGTTACTTTCCAAATTCCTCACCAACCAAAATTTAGTTTTGAAGGAACTGGCATCATATCTCCGATGTGTATTATTTCTGCAATGCAAGCCTATAGTTTTCTTAAGAAGGGATGTCAAGGATTTCTTGCAACTGTTACCAGTTTGCAGACGATATGGCATAGCTTAGAAGATATTCCTATCACTAAGAAATTTACGTATGTTTTTCCAGATGATTTACCAGGCCTACCTCCTAATAGAGAAATAGAATTTACGATTGACCTTATTCCTGGAACTATATCAATCTCAAAACCACCATGTCGTATGGCACCTTTAGAATTAAGAGAGTTAAAAGTGCAATTAGAAGACCTTTTAAACAGGGGTTTTATCAGACCAAGTATATCGCCTTGGGGTTCTCCAGTGTTATTTGTGAAAAAGAAGGATGGGACAATGAGACTATGTATAGATTATTGTGAACTGAATAAGGTAACCATTAAGAATAAATACCCCTTACCTCGTATAGATGACTTGTTTGATCATTTAGAAGGTGCACAAGTATTCTCTAAAATTGACATTAGGTCAGGCTATCATCAATTGAAGATTAAGGACGATGATATTTCATAATCAACTTTTCGTACTAGATATGGCCATCTAAATTTCTTGTAATGCCATTTGGACTAACTAATGCACCAGCTGCTTTTATGGATATGATGAATAGAGTCTTTAGGAAATATTTGAATCAATGTGTTGTTGTTTTTATCGATGACATTCTCATTTATTCTAAGAGTATTGAAGAACACGAGAAGCATTTAGAGACAATATTACAAATCCTTAGGAAAGAGAAATTATATGGAAAATTAAAGAAGTGTGAGTTTTGGATGCCTAGTGTTTCTTTTCTAGGACAATTCATATACAAAGAGGGAGTGTCAGTTGATCCCCAAAAGATTGAGGCTATACTAGATTGGCCAAGACCAACTAATGTGAGTGAGATTCGTAGTTTCCTTGGATTAGCAGGTTATTATCGAAGATTTGTTGAAGGATTTTCTAGCATTGCTAAACCTCTATCTAGGTTAACGCAAAAGAAGGTAAAATATGAATGGTCTGAGGAAGCCGAGAAAAGTTTTCAAGAACTTAAGAATCGATTAGTGACTGCCCCAATTTTGACTATTCCTTCAGGCACGAAAGGATTGGTGATTTATAGTGATGCTTCTAAAAATGGTTTAGGATGTGTGTTAATGCAAAATGGAAAAGTAGTTGCTTATGCCTCAAGACAGTTAAAACCATATGAGCAAAATTATCCAACCCATGACCTAGAATTAGCAACTGTAATTTTTGCTCTTAAGATTTGGAGACACTATTTATATGGTGAGACTTGTGAGATTTATACTGATCATAAGAGTTTAAAATATATATTTACTCAGAAAGAATTGAACATGAGACAAAGGAGGTGGTTAGAATTGATGAAGGATTATGATTTGAATATTCATTACCATCCAGGGAAAGTTAATGTAGTAGCTGGCGCTTTAAGTAGGAAGTTTACACCAAATTTAGCATGTCTTATTACAAACCAGGAGGCTCTATTGAAGGATTTAAGAAATATGGAAATAGATATTCGTATTTATAATAAAGGTGGAATAATTGCGAACTTACAAGTACAACCCATATTGATGGAAATGATCAAAATTGCGCAAGTAAATGACCCACAACTGAAGAAAATTAGAGAAGAGGTTATTGAAGGGAAGAGAATGGAATTTGAGATACGAGATGATATATTGAGGTTTGGAAATAGAGTGTGTGTTCCACGTGATGCCCAACTAAAGAGGCAAATTTTAGAGGAAAGTCATTACTCGAGATTCACGTTTCATCCCGGAAGTACCAAGATGTATAGAGATCTTCGAGAAGTGTTTTGGTGGAATAACATGAAAAGGGAGATAGCGGAATTTGTATCTCAGTGTTTGGTTTGTCAACAAGTAAAAGCTGAGCATCAGAAACCATCAGGATTGCTACAATCACTGCCTATCCCTGAGTGGAAATGGGAACATATCACTATGGATTTTGTGACAGGTTTACCAAGGAGTTCAAGTGGTAATGATTCTATTTGGGTAATTATTGATAGGCTAACTAAATCTGCTCATTTTCTTGCCATTAAGATTACCCATTCTTTAGAAAAGTTAGTTAAGTTGTATGTGAAGGAAATTATTAGGCTTCATGAAATCCCAATTTCAATTGTTTCTGACCGTGACCCTAGATTTGTGTCTCGCTTCTGGAAAAGCCTACAAGAAGCCATGGGAACAAAATTGAATTTCAGCACTGCTTTTCATCCTCAAACGGATGGACAATCAGAGAGAACTATTCAAACCTTAGAGGATATGCTTAGGGCATGTGCACTTGATTTAAAAGGGAATTGGGATGATCATTTACCGATAGTGGAATTCGCGTATAATAATAGTTATCAAGGAAGTATTCAAATAGCTCCGTATGAGGCACTCTATGGTAGAAGGTGTCATTCCCCTACATGTTGGGTAGAAGTTGGGGAAAGAAAATTATTGGGACTAGAATTGATTCAGATCACAACAGAGAAGGTGAAATTAATACAAGACCGACTTCGAACCGCCTAAAGCCGTCAAAAGAGTTATGTTGACAATCGACATCGACAGCTAGAATTCCAAAGAGGAGATTATGTGTTCTTGCGAGTATCGCCTGCAAAGGGAGTAATATGATTTGGGAAAAGGGGGAAGTTGAGCTCAAGATACATAGGACCTTTTGAAATCCTTGAAAGGATAGGAGCTGTTGCGTATAAAATAGCCTTACCACCTGAACTCTCTAGTATACATAATGTGTTTCATGTATCAATGATAAAGAAATATGTCCCAGATCCAACACATATCTTAAGTCACGAACCTCTTTAAGTTAGAGAAGATTTGTCATACATTGAGCATCCGGTAGAAATTTTGGACCGTAAAGATCAAATATTACGAACCAAGATAATTCCACTGGTCAAAGTATTATGGCGTAAACATTCAGTTGAAGAAGTAACATGGGAGCGAGAAGTTGAAATAAAGGAAAGATATCCTTACTTGTTTGTAAATTAGTATGAGTCAAGTTTGGGGACTAAACTTTTATAAGGAGGGAAGGATGTAATGACCCCACTTTTATATGCTCATATGTATATAGTTTGTTTTTACACTCATGTGTTACTTATTATCTTATAGATGTTGTATTATTAGCTATGTGGTATTATTGGCTATCAATATAACAAACCCCATTTTTAATTATGAAGAATCAACTGTAAATTGGATCAAATCGAAGTCTTATGACATATCTTAATGTAAATAATAAGTTTTGGGGTAGAAAATATAATTTTATGAAAATTTAAGGACTAAAATAAAAATATAAAATGGGCCATTTTGTAAATAAAATATTTTCAAGGACCTCTAAGAAATATTCAAAATATATAGTGTAAAATTACCAAAATACCCTTCATGTGTGAAATGACCCTTATACCCCTATCACCTTTCCACCACGTGCTGGTCACCTCCACCTTACACATGTCGTCTTTAGAGAGAAAGCTAAAACACTTGTCATCATTTGGTGATATTAATACTGCAAGACCACTCCGGCATGCGACACCTCGGCGTTGAATCACCACTCCAAAAAGCTTAGTCATTTGACACGTGTCAACACTGTAATACATTTGGAAACCTATAAATAGGGCCTTAGGGTTCATTTGAAACTCACACCAATTCCTTGAGAATTATAGTAATAAAGAGTGATAGAAAGCTTGGGAAATATCTTAAGAAGGAGTTCTATAATTTCGAAGAAAGAATTCATTTCGTAGGTATGATTTTATTTAAATGATATAATGTATTTTTATAGTTTTAATTTTGTGTTTTATAGCTTTACGTAGATGTTATGCTGGTAAAATACACTAAGGACTTCACTAATCAAAACTTAAAGTTTAGAAGAAATCCAAGCTGATTTTATTTTCATCTAAACTTGTTTGAAATTGTATATACGCTTTTAAAAATAATTTTTTAAAAGTAATTGCTCGTTATTATGGAATCCCATTTAAGTAATTCCAAAGTCAGGCCCGGCGAAATTCTGTCTAGACGAGATGGTATTTAAATGGTGCCCCTGTGACCCTCCATCTCTACTGGGAATGAATCCGGAAATGTTCTGTCTAGAGTAGATGGTATTTAAGCGGTGCCCCTGTGACCCTCCATCTCTACAGGGAACCGACTGATTAGGAAGAACTATGAATTGAATCATTTAATTACGATCAATGAGTTTTAAAAGTTAAGAAAATGGGTATTAGAAATCCTTTGAAACAAGTTATTATTAAAATACAATATATAGACTGGATCTTGTTTAGAATGTATACTTAAACCTTTATCGTATTTGTTATATTAATATGCGATCGAAGACTCATTATCTATAATTTCAACCTTTATTTTAGGTGAGTACTCTATGCAATTTCTTGCGCATTTTGATTATATTATATTATGCAAACTATGTATATTTTGTGAAATGCTTTTATTCTCAAAATGCATCTGATACCAATGATTCCATCGTTTGTTATATGTTTATATCTCTCCATATAAACATCTGATTTGAATTCTAAAATTATTGATTCGGCCTATGGAAACTCTCTTACTATATTGGCCTTGACTACCGGGTGGAAATATTTGGGTGGTACCTTCCCAGCTAGTTTATCGCTGGTGTGCCTTAAACATGGCGTTGTTCCAGAAATCATGATTATCTTTATGTGATGTTATCGGGTGTAAACATTTGGTAACACTATCTGTCTGGGTATTAGAGCGTACATGGCCACTAAAACTGAATAACTGACATATGCTCAATTGTTTTATTTGCTCTGTTCTGAACTGTTTATTCTGAATATATATATATATATATATATATATATATATATATATATATATATATATATATATATATATATATATATATATATTGTCATTTACTTTATATATATTACTTGAAATTCCTATCTCTATGTATGTACCTTATGTTCTAAATTGAATAGGTATCCATTTTCTGAAAACCTTGGAATATTTGGAGATTGAATCTCATTCGGCTTTTAGCTGATGTTTTATAATTAACCAGTTTTCAGGAAATAATTAGGCAAGCGGATGGAACATAAGGGGACTATGTTGAAGATTTAGCTTTTAGAGCTCTTTTGTTACATTAAGTAGAATTTTGTTTTATTAGATAAAGGATGTTTGGCTCTTTAATTAAAAGGCTTTAAAATTTCTGTCAAGTTGTAACTCTTGGATATTTTAATATAAATGAAGTTTCCTTTAGAAAGCTCTAATGATGTACTTCCTTCACCTTCAGTATTTTACGATTCATAACCATGTGATTATACTTCCGCTACATATATTTTAAAAGAAAAATTTTAATGCCAGAATATTGGATGCCTTGGTGGCATGTCAAGACACTCGTTCCCTACGATTTTTGGGTCGGGGTCGTGACAAGTACAATAAAGTGTGTAAGTGGGTATTTGAACTTAAATATTAAGTTTAATAAAAAATGTAATTAAAGTTGATTTAAAAGGAAGAAAATTACAAGATAAAGTTAAAAAATACTTTTATTAAGCGTGAAACTTATAAATAAACTGTGTTGGAACTTTTCTCATCTCGAATATTTGGCCCCATCAACCAATAAAGAGCAAATAAAGAAAGTATTTGACCTCATCGACTGATAAAAAGGAAATAAAGGAAAAATGTTTAAAAGCGGATAAGAAAGAAGAAAGAAGAAAGAAGAAAGAAGAAAGAAAGAGGGTTACAAAGATGTAACCATAAAAAAAGATACTTGGAGGTAGCTGGAAAATTTAAGAAGGGCCCAGAGTCTTAGGGTGCGACTTAATGCTTATACTTCAAAACACTAATTATTAGCATATTTCGGTATGATGGCAGTGGGTGAAAGGCTGTATAACACTCATAGATTTATAACCCGACTAATCAAGTGAAAATATGATTTTTAATACGATGCTCGTTAATTTAAATACAAGTTTATGAATAAACTTGAAAAAATGTGAAAGTATGTTAACGGTTAAATTCACAAGATATGATTATTATTAGAGGAAAGATTAAATGTGAATGAGCTCATGCCCCGCGTTACATAGTCAAAACATCAACTGCATGGTCACGATCCATTTTACACGAGAACACTTAATAAAATGAAGGATGATTTCATAGTTACAAAAATATACTTTATATGTATAGATATTTTATACATATTACTCGCTAGAAATTTTCCTATTGGGTGTACGCTCATACCCCACCATTTGTTAAACCCCCCAAAGGTACTTTAGGGAAAGATAAAGGCAAAAAAATCATGAGAGTCAAGGAAGGATTAACGTACCAGTAGAACTCTATTTACTATTTACTTTGAGTGTGTAATTTAAATGGAACATTTAACTACGTTAGTCGGAACTATTTGGAAGTGTTTTAAATTTGGTGTGTAATAAGACATGATGATGTGGACTTTCTTAAACCGTTATTTACTCTATAAAATTGGCAAAATTCTTTTTATTTCAAATGTTCTTGTAAATTTTATAAGTTGTACATCATTTCATTAATTAAAATAAATGAATTTTTTGACACAAGTGAATAAAGCAAATATTTATTTCAAAAGAGGATTTTCTCAAATAAAGTCAAAGTATAAAAGGTTTTTCGTATTGCCCCCCGAAATTTGGGCATCAAAGTGGTTGCGGATAACAAAGTTGTGCACCAACGAACGATGAACACGCTACAGGTTAGAATGAACCGCACGAGGGCTTCTAGATCTAGAACTCTTCCAGTATGGATGGATCTGTTGTTACTTTGAGAATATATTCCCCTCTTCCTCTGACGTTCTAGAGTATGAGAACTGGAACTATGCTCATTCGATTGCTGAGTTAATTACCTCCTTAGATGGGAAATCTCTTTATCAATGTGCTCCAGCCTTTCTTAATATATATACAAAAGAAATGGAACGTTGATCTTCCCGCAGGTCGTTTACCAAGGGGGTATGTGCCAACGACCAGGACCGGACCTTTTGGGCGACCCTTAACCTAGGTCGCCTAGGTGGAGAGGGGAGTATGATAGGAGTTGGTTCCCTCCTAACGACATGTATCTCAAACTAGACACGACTCCTAAGGTGCGAACGGTGAGACTGATTAACACTTATACAAGTTATTTAGTGGTGATAATTCATAAATTTTTCACTCACGACGCCAAATTGCAGGGGATATTAAACCCACAATAAAGCAATATTATAAATTATCTCCATAATGTAATATGAATGCAATAAACATAGATAACACAAGATGTACGTGATTTAGCAGATGGTCCTGCTTACATCCACGAGAAAGGGAGGAAATTAGTGTAGTTTCGGGAAGAACAAAGTACGACTGGAGTGATAGGATTTCTAACTGAGAGTTCAAGTCGCCATGTGCAAGATACAAGTTGAAACCCCCAAATCAGGCTTTGTCGTCCTTATTTATAAGTACAAGGGTTCTATCCTTTTATATATCTTTATGTTAATCATATTTATAAGTTAGAATCCTATTCGCACTGGTCGTCCATGTCTCCTCATAGTTTTTTTTAAGATTTATACTTATCTCCCCTATATCCTCTATTGACTACACTTATTGATCCCCAAGAGCCACGTGTTCGCCACATGACATGTATTCGACTATTCTCCCTTCAACCATATATTCAAAACTTGAAGTTCTATTTATTATGTTAATAAAGTTGGGGCTTAAATAGATAAAGTGATGTTCTCATTACTTTTCATACGAAATATTTATCATAATAATTTTAGTGATCCATAACATATCCTTAACTGTTTATTTTATTTATTACACGGTTTTGAAAAAAAAAGTTCACTATTAGGCCAAACTCGAAGTTTTGACAAAACCTAAAGGTTTATTCCCTAATTATATATTGGAAACTTCAAGTTTTTATTTTCGAGCCTAAGTTCTCAGACATATAATAAGAATATGAAAATTCAAATCATCAGTTATAGAACCAAAGTATTAAACTTTAATTGGTTAATTTTTCCTCCTCTAAATATACATCCTGATTTGATATCCACATTATTAAGTTTTTTTTCTTAAATCATAATGTTTAAATTCTAATTTGCAATGATTAAAAGTAATTAAAATACATGGCATATATTTCTTCAGATTATTTTTTCATAAACGATCTACATCCTCAAATATGAAATTATTTTAAGATTATTAAGTATTCAAAGATTTGTTGTTACAAAGCTTGAAGTTTTTGTTATCTATCTCATTCTTTGAATAGTTGATAATTATTTGATACGAGTTTTCTTTTTATAAAAAAGTTCCATTTGTTAAAGTCTGATCTCTATACGCTTGACTATAACTAAATTATTATTATTAATACATATATTGGATTCATACACACTTCACAATCTATATTGAATGTTGTAATTGACAATTGTGGACTGCCATTATATAATGACATTTGTCTACAAAATAATGAATAACTCATACTATTATGAAAAATCATAAGCTTTTCAGACTTGGTATGTACTATAGTAAATGTTTCAAACATAGTTTAACCTAAAGATCCAGAAGATCCTATGTGATTGTTGTAATGTGATACCCGTCCATTCATCTACGATGATTTATATGAAAACAATTATTGAAGAAAATTGCTTAGTTTTATGGGCATCATAATACATAGGTACCATATTGAAATAAACAATGCAATGTAAGTTTGCATTACTTTTAGTGTTGGAAGACAAAAACTTACTTTACTAAAACATCATTTCATTATTCATGGGGTTATGAGATACAACATCTATTATTGTAAAATTGCACTATGTCATGAGCCTGAGACTCCATGGTTCAATTAGGTGATATTATACAATGGTCATTTTGATCACCTCATTTGTTTTTTATATGCCTTTAAAATTGTAAATGATATCCTATATTTTGTTTACAAAATATTTATGATTTTAATTGATGTTTATCTTTACCATTGTTATCACTAGGGTGTATATATGGTTCTTATGATTCACTCTCTATTTAACCATTGACAAATATTGTGCTTTTCTTCGTATATGTACAATTTTATTTTGATGAGATACTCTTTTTGCCGTTAGGGGGAGGATATAACGTACTTGAAGTATAAATTATTTCGTAAGAACGATCCATCCTTGAAGAGCGACGAGAATTATCGTTGAATACTTCCACTTTGTCTCATCCAATTCCTTGTATTACTCAATGCGAAAATAAAAGTGAAAAATGATTTCAAAATATTTTTCATGCTAGAAGCATGGAAAACTTCTAGGTCACGAGTACTTAACTACCTAGTAGTGGAGGTCAAACACAATCATGCCCAAATAATGCTCCAGAAGCGGTTATACATAACACTAAAAAAGAGGTTATGAACAAAAGATCCACATTCTCTAAAACACCAGAAGATGTTATTGTCTATAAAAAGACATAAGTCCTTGAAGTGACTATAAGGCTCTCGAGGTAATCAAATCTACTTAACATTGATGAGATCTTTATGTTTGATATAAATACAAGCGAAAAGTGGGATCATCAAATATATCATCGATGACATAATTATATATGTTGTACCTACACAAAATAAAATGGCAATGATACTACAAATCAACGCACTATAAATAAATGTCGATAAAGAATATATTGACCAAATGAGAAAAATGCTATGATGGCATAATTTGAGTCTCGTAAAAAACGTGGTTTATTCAAACCTGTAATACAAACTCCATGAGACATTAAACCTAAAGGTTAAGAATAAATAGGTGTTTATAAGAACGCAAAGTGTTAAAACGTGCTAAAAAGTGCACGACTTATGGCACAAGGTTTCTTAAAGAAATCGAAATTGATTATATATTAACATACCATCCCGATACGGTCATAAATACTTTTTCAATCTGACTAGCTTAACAGTTTTATAATATATTATATATGAGACTCATGAATATTATAACTTCTTGTTTATACGATACTTATAGAATGAATATATATAAAATCCTAGAAGGATTTTGTTTGCCCAAAGAAAATATATGGAGTACATACTGAAATACACAAAGACGTTCGCTGTATAATATATAATATACATCTGTTTTGGTAAATACTTGTCTAAAGAAGGGTATACAAATAATCATTTACGCCAATGTTCCATTATAAAATTATCCTTAAAAGGATGTGCTGCTAAAGAAGTCAAATGAAATGCAAAATATATCCAAATAAAGAATTCAAAATGAATGACCTTGAGGTAATTAGTTATTATCTCACCTTGCAGATCGATAATAATTTTGGCAAAACACCGGTCCATAAATTAAATGGATTGAAAAGTCATGCAATACTTTAACATATATTAAGAACTTTATTTTGTACACGATACCAGATATAATAATTATAGCCAATCTTTTTACAAGATACAACTACCATTGACTTGCACAATATGAAACTAATATCAATCATATTATGTGATATTTTTATATCTAACCATCTCTGTCAAGTTAGTTATATGAATACACGTGATCTCTGTGATCATCACAAGGAATTATGACTAGACTACCACTACTAATGAAAGAAATAATTCACGTATAACTCAAATTCAAAGATGCTACATCGAGGGAGATATGACCAACACATTTAAGTTTTTCTACTTACATAAACTATAAATGAGTTATGCAACACTTGAACTCTAAAAGAGTCATGCTATTAAAGTTAAAGTGACATGTTCACCCCTCTTTACCAAAGTTCAGCTTTAGAGAAAAGATAAGATCGAAATAGCAACCTAGTAAATCTATTCACGAAGTCAAAACAACATTTGAGTTGTGTATGAGAATGCATCGACTTAATAATCAGAGAAATGTCATAATCTAGGGGAGTATTAAATCATGAGTACCATTTTATTAGGTGGGGAATCGAAGAACATGATATTTTTGACATATTCATGATGTACTGTTTTTTTAACTAGTTTTTTCCTATTGTATTTTTCTGTTAAAGATTTCAAAGAGATAGTACTAAGCGCGTCCAATACCGATCTAATAATCATAAAAGTTCTACTCTTTTTCTTTTATTTTGATTTTTTTACTGAGTTTTTTTCTTAGTAAGATTTTAATGAAACAACAATCATTAAACAATAAAAATAATATATTTCATAAAAAAAAATATTATAAATACGTATTTATATGAACGTGCATTGTCATCCGTCATTTAAATTTTTTTTCTTGAGCTGCAATGATTTAATATAGCGCCCTTGTCACCACTATACACAACAAAAGGAAAGATTTATTTTACTAAGGGGTCGTTTGTTTTTACCTCTTAAGTCTGAATCTGAACCATTCAGACTTAAGAGGTATCAAAAAGTGTTTGTTTTTTTAAATGATTAAGAGGTTAACGGTCATATCTGCCTCTTAATGATTAAGAGGTAGAGTTAGGTCTGAAATCTGAATCTGAACTCTGAATCAGTCTAAATACATTCATTCAGAAGTATATTCAGACGTAAAAACAAACATATTTTTCAGATTCAGATTTCAGACATATTTTTCAGATTCAGATTTCAGACTTCAGATTCAGTCTTCAGATTTCAGATTCAGACTTCAGATTCAGATAAAAAAACAAACGCAACCTAAGACATTCAATTTTCAGACTTTAATGTAGTGGGTAACCACCGATCCCATACGCACTATTTAGTAGTTTTTGGTAGCGGTATGTTGAAAAGAGGGTTGATCAATTGAAAATTATTTGGCCCATTTCTAGGGCTTAAAAACCCACACAAAAGAGGGAACGAAGCATGGGAATGTCAGGGAGAAGGTTCATCTCTTTTCTTAAGAGAAGTCCAACATCGCAAGCCTCAAGGTAAAAACCTCTTCCATCTCTGTAACACTTTATTATATTTTTTTAATTATCTAAAAGCACGACATTTTTAGATATAGATTGCATTATCTTACTGCTAATGTATTTGTATTCGTATCCCTGTTGGACGAATTTTAAATTGGAATATCTCAATCCAATATACTTAGTAACTTGAGATGACTAGGCAGATCACCAGCAAACATACTTACTAATTAAACTGATCTCATTCAAACATAGCCACTAATGTAATAAATGGAATTTTATGAGTGATAGAATGGATTATTATTGTGTAGCGGTTCGGCCAAGTCCGTGGAGGAAGGAAAGACTAAAACATGGGGTCGAAGGGCAGTGTCCGCCACATTGATTTGTCTAACTGGTGGTGTTGCATTGAGTGCTCTTGATGACCTTGCCATATATCGTGGCTGTAGCAGGTAACTTAATCCAGACTTGAATTCTGTTAAAAAGTGTTCAACATATTATTTGGTAGAATTGAGCAGTTAGGAGTAATGCATGAGGAACAAGTTTGTTCGGTTTATTGCTGTGTTCCTATGAAGTTTATTTTTATCATCGAAATTCACCTGATACACTCTCCTCTTATTTGAATGTATGATTATTAACTCTGCTCAACTTTGCTCAAACATCAATATCCTGTTGCTACATATGTATGCTAGGCATAAAATAATCACCTAAAATTCCCACGTCTCGGGGAAACTGATGTGTATGATTTTAAATGCTTGAACGAATGGGGTGTGGATAGGGTTGAAGGGATTCAATTTTAATTTCTTTAACTGATTACTTTATTTATTAGGAACAAGGAATACTAGTCCATATACATTTAGGGGCAATTAGGACTTTATATGTTAACTTGGAGCCCAAGTAGAGGGACGCCGACAAATATCCTTACATGCTCTCTTGTGTTTAGCTAATTACAAGAATGATATTGTGGATGGATTGAGAGGGCACCAATGCGTTGTGTGTATACAAGTATTTTGTTGTTTATATCTTACTAGTACCAGACCTGTTTTTCACTATGGGTAGTGTGTATGGTCTTAGAGTTGTGTCTACAACACAGAGCAATGGGTTTGTCAATAAATGTCAGGATCAACCCGATTTCTGCCGAGGATTTGGTTTGAGGGTTCGATTTCTTGTGGGATATTGTAAAAAATGACATGATATCATGTGGTTTAACCAAATATATTGCACTGAATATAATGGAATGGAAAAATAGGATTCATGTAGCCGGCCCCAACTAATTGGAAAAAGGCTTTGTTGAGTTGAGTATTTGCTTTGAGGGCTCGATATTGTCTCAAGAATCAGGCAAACCAGATTTGTTGATGACTGTGCAAATGAGTTCTTTGCAGGCTATTGCTTACCTCCAATACCTTCACCCCCACTCTTCGCAAACCTTGTCATTCAAGATGTGTCTTGCCGAAGCATTTTTCCACCCAAAAGAGAAGAGTCTAATTGGGGAGGTGATCAGTGGAAGACGACACCAGAGTGGGGGTCAAACTTCCACTGACAGGTCAGTTAAATATACCAGAAACGGGGTCCAAACTTCAATTCGTTATGATGTCAAGGAATGCGATGTTGCGGGGGAAAGGATAAGAAGCCATCAACAAGTTAGGTCCTCTGGGGATTCATGTTGTCTGAAACTCATTGTAGTAAAAGAATAGGCGACAATCATCACCTAAGTGGAAATCGATGCCGGCGATAGGCTGAAAGTCAAAATCGAGTAGAATTTTTGGTTATCACCGCAGAATTGCTCAAGTGTACAGCTTGGCCAAATTAAAAGGTCTGGGACATTTATTTAAGTCATGTTTTAATTGAAGTTGACAAAAGCTTATGGGGTGTGTCGACATTGGGTTGGGTCAATGTTACTTGGAACATGGGTCGCTTTAATACATGGTACGGGTACATGGTACATAGATATAGCCAGTATGGGATAAGATGTTTTGCTACTTCGGATTACAAAATCTTTTAATGCTCTTATTGAGTTTTAGAATTGTAGGTGTATTATCAAGAATATATATATTTTTATTAATTTAGAAAGTTTCATTAAAACCGTGAATCGTGTGTAATTTCTGTTATATAGTAAGAAAACATAGAGTAAATTACCCATTGTTGTTTCAAAATGGCCCCTGAACTATTAAAAATGTCAATTTAGCAAAATGACCATTCCATCCATTTTGACTGTTAACTTGGATTGTAATTGGTCATGTGCTATTTTGATGGTAACAATATTTAAAAAGGCGAGGTGTTTTGAGGTGTAAGCCTCATCCCCCCCCCCCCCCCCCACGCCACCCCACCAAAAAAAAAGAGTAAAATAATATTAGAAAAATACTAATAAAACAATAAAAAATATAGTAACAAAGAAATATAAAATAAAACGGAAAAAAAAAACATCTTTGAGAACTTTCTCACATAGTTAAGCATTTTTTTGTTCCCTCGATATGACTTTTTTACATATTGTTAATTTTATAATATGACAATAAATTAATCAATGCAAAATCAAATTGACAAAATCAGTTTTTTAAGTTTCATTCACATATTGGTTATTTTAAAAGAATTTCTTTCAAGTTACAATAGTAAATAGTATAAGTCAAGTGCAATTTTAAAACAAAAAAAGAATAAGAGGCAGTAGATTAAAATAACATTTTTTTTAAGTTAAGTGCAATTTTAGAAAAATGAAAAACTTTAACCTTTAAAAAAACAGGCTTCGTGATGGTATAAGAAAAGGAGTTTTTTTTTTTTTTTTTTTTTTTTGCGCCTCAGTAAAAAGGCGTGAGGCGAGGTGTAAGCCTCAAATTCAACCTTGAAGCAAGCCTTGACATTTTTTGCCCGTCTCGCCTCGAGGCGTAAGCCTCAAACGCCTTTTTAAACATTGGATGGTAAATCTGAAATTGTAACAACAATGGAGGCTAGAATTGTAATTAACCTAAATTTATTTTCAAAATAAAGAAATATGTAATATTTCTCTCTCCTCCCTAAACCCATCTTTGCAAATCTTCACCATATTCCTATGATAACTCCTCTGGCAACTCCCCCTCTCTCCCTTCGTGAAAACCCACCCCACTCCCTCCCGAACCTCCCTGGTTTTCTTTGAATAACAGCAAACCTTTGACACTTGTCACACCTCTTGGCGAAGGAAACACAATCTGCTTTCATTGTTGGCCAATAGTAGCCTTGCATTGCTATCCTTTGTGCCAAAGATCTTCCAGCTAAATGGGCTCCACATGAGCCTTCATGAACCTCCTTAATCAGATCATTTACTTCGGTTGGATTGACGCAACGAAGTGAAGAGACTGTATAGCCCCTTCTGTACAGAGCTTCTTTCTCCAGAACATAGCTGCCTGCTTTGTATCTCATTTTTCTTGCTTCCTTCTGGTCGGCTAGTAACAACTCTTTCTCAATGTATTCCTTAATTGGATTCATCCAGGAAGGCCCCAATTCTACATAGATGATACTGACAACTTCCACATCAATACTTCTACTGGTGAGGATCTCTACAAATGGTTCGTCTGAGCTTTATTGGTGTTGCTAAGGCTAGTCGAGCAAGAGCAAATGCTCGGGCATTGTTCACCCTTGGAATCCGGACCATTTTAGTCGCAGGAAACGAAGAGATAACTCCTTTGGCTTTATTTAAATATCTTACCATTGTTTCTTCCTCAACACCGTATATATGACGTAACTGGTGAATAATAAGTTGAGAATCACTGTGCGCTATCACCTGCTCGACACCTAGTGATGAAGCTAGCTCCAAACCAGTAATTAATGCTTCGTATTCGGTTTTATTGTTGGAGGGTTGAAATTGAAATCTCAATGCATACTCTACATCCAAACTGTCTGAAGTGTTGATAACGAGTACAGCTCCACTGTCAGTAGTGCATGAAGATCCATCTATGAACAATTTCAGACGTCACTGATGAAGCCTTCATACGCCAGCACTCCGTATTTGAACACCTTGCTTTGTTTAGCTAGTCGCATAGCTCTTTCTTGAACAACCGATATCTCTGGTTGGTTGGCGACCATCTCAGTTTGCTTTTGAGGTGAGCTATCTTCTGGAGAAGTCTACTCGGCAGGCAAACTTGGCTTGCTGGGTGCTTCTGCATAAGTGAATTTTGCTATAAAATCCGCCACTGCTTGTCCTTTCAATGAGGTTCTTGACTCAAACAATTTCATATTCTCTAAAGTTCAACCGCCTAAGACATTAGTCTTCCTGAAAAAATCAGGTTTGTGCAAAGCTTGTCACAGAGATAAGTCAGTGTATACTACAATGGTATGGGCCTGAAAGTATGGTTTCATTCTTCTGGAGGCTTCAATGAGTGCCAATGCCAACTTCTCCAAGTGTGGATATCTGATTTCTGCTCCTCGGAACGCTTTACTGGTGTAATACACTGGTTTTTGAACACCTTCCTCTAATCGGATCAAGGCCGAGCTTACAACAGACTGAAACAGCTAAATATAAGTACAACTTCTCGCCAAAATTGGTCGGGAGAATAGTGAGGGTGATTCCAAGTACTTCAAATTTAAAAAAGCTTTTTCGTACTCATCATTCCATTCAAAGGTCTTTTTAAGCACCTTGAAGAATGGAAGGCATTTATCTGTGGCTTTAGAAACGACGCAATTTTTGCACATCCTTCTTGCTGGTTGGGGATTGCATATCCAGTAAAGTCTTTATTTATTAGGGTTGCCTTCAATTCCTCTTTGATTTATGATGTATCCCAAGAATATACCTTCCTGTACTCCGAATATACACTTAGTCGGATTGAACTTCATTTGATGTTTTTTCAGTTGGTCATCAGCAATATGATCGGTAACAAATCTGCTCTTGGTGAGCATAGCATCTCCATATAATTCCATGTTCTTGCCAATCTGGTCCTCGAATACTTTGTTTATCAACCTCTGATATGTTGATCCAGCGTTTTTTATCCCTAAGGGCATAATATTGTAGCAGTAGTTTCCTCGGCTGGTGATGAAAGGATGTGCTCTCCTTATCCTTTGGCTTCATTTTAATCTGGTTGTAATCAGAATAAGCGTCCATGAAGCCGAGCAGTTCATGATTAGCTGTTGCATTTACCAATTGATCAATTCTTGGTAAAGGAAAGTGATCTTTTGGGCATGCTTTGTTGAGGTCAGTAAAATCTACACACATGTGCCATTTGTTGTTCTTCTTGACCATTACCACATTGGCCGAGACCAAGTCGGATATTTGACATCCTCTATAAACTATGCTTTCGGTAGCTTTTCCACTTCCTCTTGGATTGCTATATTCTTCTCGGGACTAAAAACTTTGCGCTTCTGCTTGATTGCTTTGGCATCTTTGTAAATGTTGAGTTCGTGGCAGATGAAGTTAGGATCAATTCCCGGCATATCCTCATGGCTCCAGGCGAACACGTTCTTCCTTATCTCTAAGGAACGTAATTAATTCCTGTTTGAGAGATGGCGCGAGTCTTGAACCAATTTGAATGGTCCTTTCTGGCTTCTCATCATCAAGAACAATAGTGTCTGTTTCTTCCATAACCTGTCCCTTCACCAAATTTTCCTCTTCTCGGGGATCCAAGGTGTCGAAAGTAGTTGTGCCCCTCTATATCTCTTGTTGGTCGGCTGAAGTGTAGTAGCACTCCCTAGCTTCCATCTGGTTACCATTCGCTATGCCGACTCCATAATTGGTAGGAAACTTCATGTACTGATGCACAGTAGATGGCACTGCCTCCAATTGCTTCATCCCCACTCTGCCAAGGATTATGTTGTACGCTGAAGGTACGTTTTTGCCCAGTATAAAGAAGCGAATTCTTTCCTTTTTGCTCGCTGGCCAGGTGCTGACCAACACATCCAGCTTAATTGTTTCCAATGGGTATATCCTTTCTCCTCAGAACCCTATGAGAGGCCTGTGATACGGTTTTCACTTACTGTAATAGTTGTAGAACATGATGTTTGACGAACTCCCTTTGTCGATCAAAACTCTTGCCACTCTACCGTGGTGAACTCTGCAAGTGATGACTAACAGATCATTATAAGGATAGAGCATCCCACTCAAATCGTTTTTGAAGAAGCCGATCACCAATTTGTCTTTGTTAACTTTCCTAGGCCGGCCATCACTGCTCTTGGACATGTTAATTTGCCTGATAGTAGGATACATTTTGGCTTCATTTAGGTAAGCTTTCCTTTCGGCAAGTCCATCTCCTCCACCGGCGTCTCCCCTTGCAATGAAATGACAATCAAAGGAAATCCTCCCTACATCCATCTCTGGCTCATCAGGCTTCTTTGGCAAGTAAGGATCATCCTCATATTCATTGTTGCGCGCCCTTTTGTTGTCATCTTTTCATCGGCCGGATGACTCAGATCTTCTCCTGGCATCTCAACTGCCATTTCGATCAACAAATTTAGCCAACTTTCCTTGCCGAATAAGAGTCTCATATTCATTCTTGAGGGAGATACAACTATTAGTAGTGTGTCCATGCTGTCGATGAAAATCGCAGTATTTGGACTTGTCCCTGCAGTTGGGAGGTGACCACAATTTCCCAGGCCAGTTCAAGCCTTTGTTGCCCCTGATTTCCTCCAGGATGTGATGGATACCTTTTGTGAGGGGAGTATACTCGTCATACTTCTTGATCCTGTCACTTTTCTTGTCCTTTTGATCTTTCTTAAATGAATTATTCTTCGGACCTTCAGCTTTGCTCTCCAGCACTTCTTTTGCTGTCATAACTTCCTTGACGTTCATAATCTTTTCAGCCTTAGCCATCAACTCGGTCATAGTTTTGGGTGGATTTTTCGCTAGAGCATAGTAAAGATCCTTGGCCAGTAATCCACTCATCAGGGTTGCAATGGCCGTCTTTTTTTCATAATCCACCACTTCTAGTTTCTCATTGTTGAAACGTGTGATATACTCCTGGGTACTTTCTCTAGGTTTTTGGCGCACGGTCAAGAGATGAGTAACACTTTTGATCGACTTAGCCCCAAAGCAAAAATTATCAATGAATAATTCAGCTAATTGATGGAAACTGGAAATTTTACCTCTGGGCAAATTGTTATACCATATTTGAGCTGGACTAGTGATGGAACTGGAGAAAACCCTGCACCTCATCTCGCCGGGGACAATAAATATCGGCAGTAGCTTGATACTGTTCGATGTGGAGGACTGGATCAGTTTTCCCATCATATTTAGGAGTGACGACAGGTGGTTTGAATTTGGAAGGTGCGGGGTAGTCCACAATAGCTTGGACAAAAGATGAACCTTTAACAAAGCTTCTTTGCAAATGATTTTTTGTTTTGGCCATTTCCCCCAGCCGATCTTCCAGTCGCTGCATGGATCCTTTCCTGGAATGTTCCTCTAGTTTGGATTTGGCAGAAGCAGGGTTTGCTGTGCATATGTGCTGAGCTCTCTTCCTGAGAAGTTTGCTCGGCATGCACAGAGCCCCTCATGCTAGCTTTAGATCTCATATATCCATCTCTGTGTTCGCGGTGACGTTCTTGCTCCTTGTGCTGACCTCTGGTTACTCGGGGATCCAAATGGTCAAAAGCAGAGCCTCTCTAACATGCTTGGCCTTTCCTTGGAAAAAGATCTACCGTCATAGTAATTCGTTGATCAGAATGAAGATGTTGCGCTAGGACTGTATGACCTGTCACGAGAAGACCGGGAGTGGTAACTCCTTTCATTCTTAGCTGGTGAAGGTGGCATATCTCTCTTGGAATTGGACGGTTTGTCTTGCATCGTACAAGCTAATTGTCTGATTGACTCTTGCATAGCTTCTTGTCCTTTAGTCAAGTTGAGTGAAATCCTCTGGAGGTATGTCTCAATAAGGGGAGCAGATATTTCTGGGTTGATGCCTGCAGCTGCCAGACTGCTTTCAGGAATGGTGGTCATTCTTCATGACAAAGAATGAACAAAGAAACGTACGAGGTAGAGAACGATGACAAGCAATCGTTCCCACAGACGGCACCAATTTGTTGTTGTCTAAAAGTGGAGTGGGTTCAATTTTATAATCACAGATCAATAATATGAGCAATCTAAACAAACACACAAGAGGCAAATATTTTTAAAGTGGTTCACCTGTTAAAAGTCTACGTCCATTGTTGATTTTATTATTGATGTTTACAAGAGCTCAGTATGGTGTGCTTGAGATTGATTCTCCCTGTCCCCTTGAGCTAAGGAAGATTATATATTAATAGTGGTCTGGAACCCTAGAGACGGAGTGCCTTTATGTTTCCAGGCGTTTACATCTGCATACAATAAATGAAACATTCAGTGCTGGTCGCCCTTTCATCCGAGTAACTTTTGTTATTCCTGATGGTTCACATTCTAGGGGTTGGTCGGCATTCTAGCCGACTAGGTTCCTCTTATGCTTATCAAGATAGCTGAATGGCCACATAGGATGACAGGTGTTTCTTGTTCATTAGTCCACGTAGGAGAGTAATTTTTGCTTACAATAATAAGATTTAGCCGAACTGGATTATAACGGTGACCAAATTTATTAAAGTTAGAAAATTGTTAGCATGGTTTTCTATATGAGGGGTCGAGGTTTTGTATACCGAACTCTATTTATCCTTTGGTGGTCTTTGGAGCTTGGACTAGAATGACATCAGGGGTTTTGAAGTAAGAGTGAAATATGCTTTCTTTTTCTCCTGCTATTTTTTGAGCCATACAAGAAGATTTGGAGAGTTGGGATACCTCCAAGTTCACCTCTTTGCATGATTAGCCTCCAGTGTAGAGTGAGCACTTGTGATCTAATTCGAAGGAAAGACCTAATACCAAGGAGGTCAATGTGACTTTTATATCAGAATAAGTCACTTAAATAGATTTAACCATTTTGATTGGGTTCCATCTTTCTATCTTGGGGCATCAGGGCTTTTGGGTGTCGTTTACTGTTGTGTCTTACTTTTGTTTTCTATGTATTCTTCTGCTTTTTGGTGAATTGCTGGTCTAGTTGTACGTTTATGTTTTTATTTATCAATAATATTTCGTTGCTTAGAGGTCATACCTTGGTGCTATGGCAAGTGCCTTCGCCCAAGTTACAGTTGATCTCGGGTTCGAGATATGGGAGCAGTTTCTCCATATATGGGGGTAAGGCCAGCCGGCATCTGCCTCTCCCAGGCCCTGCAGTTAAGCAGGTACAACCTTTTAATAATATTTTGTTGTTTCTCATAAAAGAAAAAGGCAATTGTGTTCTAAAGACATTCAATAATTTATATGTGTTGAGGAGGAAAGAAACACACACGTAAGAGAGATGCACAGTTGTAGTAGAAAAGAGACATGGCAGTTGCAGATCTATTAGATTTACATTTGGGTAAATTATAGTTAACTCCCTGAACTTTTTCAGGTTTACAGATTGTCCCTGTACAGTTTGACCAGACATATCACATCCTTTGATTATTATATTTTGACACTTGACCCGATTTTGTAATAACTCCACAGAAAATGGTTACATGCCTTGCAAAGGCCAGTCATATGTTGTTTAATGATTAAAATATCCTTCTATTAATTAATATATAAATTAAACATGATTTATATATGCAATTTCAACTTAACTGATTTTAAACCATTTTTATCTTAAATTTGTACACACATGCAAACACGCACTTACAGATATAAACAGAAACACATATGCATATATATATGTACAAAATATATCTTTTGGATGATTGACATGCTATGCATAGTTGTCAAATCGCGAATTGTATCGTGAATCGTTTACCCCCCGAATCGCGAATCGAATCGGTCGAATCGGAACCAAATGATAAAAATGTAGTAAAACATACGTAAATGGGATTTAACACTATAGAATTAGTAATTAAGCATAATATGACAAAAAACTAATCGTAGCACATGATAATATACCAAAGTATATCTTAAAAATTAACCGTAGCATATGTTTTCATTCATTTTAAGCTTAAAAATGTAAAAAAACAAAAATATATCATAAAACAACTTACATATTAATTTAAAACATCCTACATATTAATTTAAAACAATAAAATAAAAACTAAGATTAATTTAAAACAGTAAAACTGTAAAAATGTAAAACAAATACTTCCAAAAATTTTAAACAACTTACCTACTAAGATTAACAATATTAATTTAAAACAGCCTACAAAATTACAACAATGTTAATTTAAAACAGTTAACCATATTAATTTAAAACAATAAAGCAAATACTAAGATTAACTATAAAACAATATTAATTTAAAACAACAAAGCAAATATACCTTCAAAGATTTTATAACAAATACAAAGCTTTTATAAGAAAAAAAAAACAAAAGATAGAAGACACTCAGGCAAGAGAATAGACAAGAAAAGTCAGCCGATAATAACCGAGCCAAGAGAACATGTTTTTCTCTAAAACTCAGTTTGTTAACGGTATCCTTTGTTGTTTGCTTCTTTTTTATTTGTTTTATTAAAACACGTGTAACTATAAGGTAAAAAAATCGCGAAAAAATAAATAAAAATGAAACGGGCTTGAATCGTGAATCGGGACCAGAATCGGATCCAAATCGTAAGATTCGAGTCGTGAATCGCCGATTCAGTCCGATTTGTTAACCCTATACGATTCTCAACTCGATTCGAATCGTTTTATGTGAGAATCGAATAGAATCGAATCGCACGATTCGAATAGCGAATCGTACGATTTTGACAACTATGATGCTATGTATGTACTTAATATATCTTTTGGTTTATAGACATGCTCCTTCAAGCCACCACCACAGGAGATCCTTACTCACCATCTTTGGCCGCAGCCTCCACCGCCACCAAAAGTGCTCTCTCTCTCTCTCTCTCTCTCTCTCTCTCTCTCTCATTGCACATGCATATACACATACTCATCTATCGGAGACCCCAATATTTTTGATCTTCAAATTTCATTTCCTTCGAATTGTTCTAAGAATAATTTGAGGGAAACAGTGGCCAATGGGTTATTCTTGTGGGAGAATTAAAAGGTTTCAATTTCATTAGGAAATTTATGTTTTTTTTCTTTTATCTACCAAACTCAACTCAACAAAGCCTTTTCCTAATTATTTGGGATTGGCTACATGGATCCTATTTTTTCATTCCGTCTTATTCAACGAAGCGGAATATCTCATATCATGTCCTTTTTTATGATATCCCACGAAGTTAATTTAGGCCTACCTCTACCCCTAGCGATACCGTCAATATTAACTAAATTACTATTTTATTTGAGTTGATTTCCGTACGAAAAACTTTAGATTCCTATTAGAATGGCATATGGGTTTGTTGAATGACTTGGCGTTGTTGTTGAGGGCACATTTAGTTAGGGTCAATGGCGGATATAATGGCCATCGACGTTGATGAGGTGAACAATCCTAAAATGAAAGCTCCCACATGACTCGTGAGGACAACAATGCAACGAAGTCACTGAATCAATTGGGTTTGTGAAGGGACCGAGAGGAGCTGGGGAATTACGCACTGGTGTTGTTGTTGGGGCTGTGGTGGCAGCATAGTGGACGGGGTTGTGGCATTGAACTAGCGATGGTGGTTGAGAGTGTCTATTTGGTGGCGGGATTGTCAGCGACAATTTGTCAGTATTGGGGGTGTCATGTTGGCGGTGGAGTTTGAGGATGGGGTTTTGCTTGTGGCGATTGAGGCGACTTCTGGTGTACTCGTGGTGGTGATTGGTTTGAGGGTGGTGTTTAAATTGTTTACCCGTATTGGCTGGCTTGTCCAAACATAGCATCATTGTTTACGTTATGAGAATTGCTTAGTGGCAACATATGACTGGGAATATTTTTTTACTTAATATATTATGGAAAATATGCAATAAAGTCTAGTCAATAGTAGGGTTGACTAATAGGGATATTCTTATCATTTCAACAACTATGTTTAACTGTTCGACCCACTTTTTTACATTTCAATAGTTGAAAGGGTAATCTGTCGGGTACAATTGTACAAGGGAGCGATTTATAGACCCGAAAAAGTTGAGAGGTTTGCTCTAGTTTATCTTTATTGATAGTAAGGGTCTGGAGTTGAGCTGGAGCTGGAGCTGGACCAATACTATTGAATTTTTTGGGTATTCATTCAGATAACATCAGTGTGAGAAATGCCATGACAATGTTCATGCATGCATCATTGTGAGTAATGCCATGTCCATGCATGTATCATACGGTTCCTTCACAATAAAGAAAAAGTATTAAGTATAAGTTTTTCAGTTGAGCTTGTGGTCTACATGGCCAAATGCGGGAGACTACAATGAAACGGCAGGTCACCCATATTAAAATAAACTCTAATTGACAAATAATTCATGTTTTATTTTAATCTCTATGTACTTATAAAGCTTTGGAACCTTCCTTTCCCTTTCTTATCTTGTAGACACATTTACACTTAGATCCCTCACATGCAATTTTATTACTCTAAAATTGGGATAATTTTTTTTAAACACCTAGGTCCCTTAAACACCCATTTACCCAATACTCTTTTATATTTCAAAGTCCGCGCTAGCGTCTCACCCCCCTCAACACACACACCACGCCCACACCACACTTACTTTCAGAGCTCCGACAGCCCCTCGCCAGAGTTTCAGCAACCGCTGATGGAGCTCCAGCAGGCCTCGTCGGAGCTGCGGCAGTGGGGTGGGAGTAACGGGATGTTGGTGGGGGTGGTCTCTACTTCATGCTGCCTATCAGGCGAATAATATCCCATTAAGTTTAGTGTGGGGATAATTTGGGTGCAAATGAGATCATAGCTTAAGCTTGCGGATTCAGAACTCCATGTGAGCCGTTTCATCGTGGAATTGAAAAAAATGTTACTCTCGTGCTAAAGATACTATCCGGACTGGTTGATTACTCGTACAATATAAAATGGGGAGGGCTTCCCCCAGTTATGTACTTCATTTTTTTTGACAGACATAATTTAAGTTTGTCTTTAAAAAAAGGAAAAAGAGAGAGATTACTTGACTGCTGATAGTATTTCAAGGGTAAGTCTAAATCTCTTTATATTATTGATTGTTGAGTTCAACTTCAGTTTCTGGTTATGGTAATAGAACTTAAACTATTTCTGAAACATTAAACACTAACAATCTATAAGCTTACATCCCTCTTTTATTTGTTCCGACAATGACTAGTTTCAATAGTTGATCTTTGAACTGCTTTTTTATTTTCTGATTTCTGATCAATCCTTGAGTTCGTTAAAAAAAGTGGAAATGTCTCACATGGAAAAAATATGGAATCATCTCAATTGTAAGATAAATTATAGGAAACAAAAGAAGATTTTAGTCATATAGCCTCGTCTTGTTGAAAAAGGTTGGTTAGAAAACACGGAGAGAACTCAATCATCTGCTCTCACAACTTATTTTAATTATACTAAATGTTAAAGTTGTGTTTGAAATTAGTCTCTGTTCTTTTATACATGTATTAGTTTCATTCTTCTTGTTGCTAAAATGCTTATAGCAAGGCTATGGAGAAAGCCAGCAAGAATCAGTCAATTATAGATGCAATTGGGGAGCCTATTGTGAGAGGTCCTTGGTACAATGCATCACTTGCAGTAACTCACCAGAGGCACTCTGTCTCTTGCACGTTTCCTGTTTCTGGACCCCAAGGCACTGGAATCTTACAGTTGAGAGCTGTTCGTAATGAAGGTCTGTACCATTCTCTTAAAACTTCTGTATGTGGGTTCTTCTTTGTTGGGTTAATTGCACATTAAACCTTGAAGTTTAGTATCATTTCTTCCAATGCCTTTTTTGACTTTTCCCTTACCTTTTTTTCAAATAAGTAATTATTCAATCAAAACTTCAGGGGAGGAATTAAAAATGATCTCAAACTTCAGAGTTCAATTTGCAATTATTCCTACTTTTATTCTCTTTTCTTCTATGTTCTTTCAAGTATTATATACCTGACCTTTTAAATCTTATATAAGCAATAAATGTTGATTTTAATTTGTCTCATAAGCATGGTATATTGTTTGTAGGGGATTCCAAAGTTCACAAAATAGTTTTGGGTTATTTTAATGCAAAGTTGGCCCTGAAACTCATTCCATGTTTTGTTTGAACGTAAATCTTTGTGTTTTTATCAGTGCTTGAATTTAAACTTTGGGTCTAATTTTGTTGAAATCAAAGATGAAAAGTTTACTTGCTTCATGCTTATCAATTTTTGTAATTGCTTTTTAAACCTTGGAACTTTTGATTTTTTACATTTAAACCAAAAGTCAACGCTACATCAGCTTTCCTTTTATTTTATGTGAATTGAAAGATGGAGGGAGGCATTGCAATTATCACCCAACTTCAGGGTATAATATGCAATTAATCCTGTACCTGTAACAACGATATCAGTAATTTTGTAGCAAAATAAAATAAAAAATTTGAGTTCTTGCTCTATGTTTTGCACCATAATTTGAGTTTGCATCCTGCATTTTAAAACCTTCCAGTTTGCACCCTGTATTTTAAAATTTTTGAGTTTGCACCCTCTCAAATCCAACGGCTGAGATTCAACGAGAGGGAGAAAATCAAAGTTTATTATTGGTTGAGATCTCAAATGATCCAATGTCTGAGATTCTATGAGAGTGTAAGCACAAAGGTTTTTAACGTATAATATTGTGAACAGATGAGAGCTGGTTTTCATTTTTCCGGCCACGTGACTGGGAAATTCTCATCATGGAAGCTCTCCTTCACGTTCCGTCGAATGAAGAGAAGCAGCAAACATTTCGGATTAGTCTGTCAGACAATTTTGCTCCTCCAGATCCCGACTGTAAGGCCTGCACCGATTGCAGGTCCCCTCAGCCTCCACAAACAATAAATCAATCTCAAACTAGTTAGCATCAATAATATGTTTACTCTTCTGGTACCCTACAGTGTTTTTTCCCTTCTAAAACCAACCATTGTGAGGTAATAATGCATACACGTCTGAATAAATTTTGTGAGAATTATCTGAATGCTCATAGAGTGCAAGTTTACGTCCGCTTGGCTTTGTCTCGCATGCTTCCTTCCTTGGGTCTATGCAATTTGATATGTGATACTGCTCTTGTGAGAATTAGTTGACTGCTTAGAGCTTCTCTAAACGGGAATGCGGAAGTTATGTATTTATTCATTTATTTTACTCATTTGTGGAAGTAAAAAGCCTTTCCGATGTACTGTGCAAAATATGTTTGCCTCTGAATTGGCAAAAGAAAGTTCATTTCTCTTTTGCCAATATTTTTTGGATCTTTTGAGGAGAAAACTAAATTCACTCCCAAATTTGTATCCCAAATTGTATCCCATTTTCGTCAAAACACTTATTTTTGGGGAGATGGGAATGACCGTATGAGACTCGAACCCTCAATAAACCACAAGAAGGATTGCATAAATTTGAATGATAATATTTCTTGATTTGTAATGGCCATGCTACATTGTGTAGGTTTCTTTGCAAACTCCGGTTAGAGCATTACAATGGTCAAATGGAAGTTTTTAACAAAATTTTGTCCAAAAACTCTTCTAATGGATCCATGTTTATTAGTATATAACAAATTTTAAGTTTCTCAACAATCAAAATCAATAAGATTTCTCAATAATTAAATGGACATTGTCATTTTGTTTCTGTAGAAGAAAAGATAAAACAATAATTTAAGATTGGAATAGTCTTTTCCTCCATTTTTATGTCTTGTTTCTCTTTAATAGAGAAAACATTAGATGTATAAACCTTGAGTCCAGCCGTTCCCACTTCATTACATTCTTCCACCACTGTACTTTTTTTATTGAAAGACCCTGCTACCCTTAAAACCCTTTAACCTTCTTTCACACATCCAAAATCCATCAATTCTTTTTTATTTATCTATTCGGAAACTTCACTGCTCAAAACAAACAAACATAAAATAACATAAAACAATAATTACAGAATCAGCATACAACAAATATCACTGCTCAAAACAGAGCACAATCAGGAACAAAAAAAATCATTACCTCCTAATTACACCACCCACACCATATGATTGAATATAATTTAAACATAAAACAACTCAAATTTGTTTAATTAAATGTTGTTTTTACAGAATAATAATTCTCCACAAAAGAAGCCATCTCCAAATAATTGAGGTTTCAAGTTTCTTTACAAAATAATATATGACAAAAGGAAGTCTTATTCATCAAAGCACACAAACTAAATTTGCACAGCTCCTAGTTACACCATGCGCACCAAATCTGCCAAAAAAAAAAGAAAAAAATTGGTAAGAACTCTACTCATTTACAACAAACTTTAAAAATTACAATAAAACATTTAAAAAATTTTTTAGCAATAAGTTTGATGAATCTTACTTGAATTTTTAATACCATGGAGAGTTATGAGGTTGATAAAAAGGTGTATTAAAATCTACCATTTTCACCATGCTTCCATCAAGCGCGTTCAAGCTATAGTATTACCAACCATATTGGCACAAGTGTGGCTACTATGTCCAAGTCTTTAACATATACTATATTTTCGAGTTTTTTCAACAATCTCAAAGGTAGAAGGATCGTGACTAGTAGAGCTAACCACCTTTTTATTCTTTGAACCTACTGGGCAACCTTTATGAGGTTGAATGGGAGATCCAATTATCAAAGGAAATGATAAATCAACAAGTTGAACAAATTTTTTGCGACTATCTTCCTTTTGTCGAAGTGGAATTTGTTCATGCTTACTACGAAGCTCCTTTAAAAGACCACAAATTTGATCATCATGGCTAACCATGTCATGCTGTTTACAAAGCTTCAAATCCAAAGATTCTATCAAAATAGTCTTACTTGAGTAAAAAATTCTCAATCTATTTCTTTTTCAAATTTCACCTAATATTTTGAGAGAATATTTTTCTCAATATGCCATAGGCATAAAAGATGTCCGTTACTTGGAAAAATAACTTTTATGTCATTCATTAATGCTAGTTTTCTATCTGTTACAATCACCAACTGATGCCTATCACCACCCAATATATTTTGGAACTTTTTCAATGCCCACTCATTGTCTCCTTCTTTTTGCATGATGCAAAACAAGCAGAAAATAAAGTATTAAAGCTCGAACCTCCAACTATATTAAGCAATGTCATCTTATATTTATATGTTTTATACGTACAATCCATCGCAAAGACATTGGAGTAACTCATACTTAATTCAATTGAAGAAGGATGGGCAAAAAACATCTCTTCATTTGAAAAACGACGACAAGGGGGGTGTCCTGATCGCTTGATGGTTTATGATTGTGGGATACATTTTTATCTCCAATTTTCAATTTCCATCTTTTTTCTTTTCTTTCCAAATCTCAAAAAGACAATTTATAAGTCGTGATGATGTGTCCATTTTTTGCTTATCCATTGAAACATGAGTGCTATATTTTTCCCCATATGATAACTAATAACAATATAACGATCTGCTTTTGACTTTTTAATTGTTGTAGTCTAGTCTTGAGTCATAGCAATACTATGAACACTGTTAAGAAGATCATTATTGCGGTGACAAAAATCTTAACACAAAATAATTTAAGAAAAGAAAACAATCACCAGAATAAAAGATATGGCAGCAATCACACAACACAAGAATATACGTGGTTCGGCAAATGGCCTATGTCCACGGAGAGGCCTACTGTTTTTATTTAGTATCTCTCGAATTATTATTTTTACATGCCCTATGCCCCGGTCTAGGAGTACAATATATATGCAGTTAAAAGAATGTGTTGGTTACTAACACGTTGGCCTCATATCCCTTGAATATCTCTTCGAGATTTTGGGGATAAATTCGGTCATATCTTTTATTCTAACTGTTATTCAAGACTCATAATTTGGGTCGGGCGCCTCACTTACTGGTTAGGCTTAACCGGTCACTCTTATGGGCTTGGTCGACAGTAGGTACCCACAATTGTCCCTAAAATTTTTGGGGCCACAATTTGGGCTCATAAATTTTAAATAACGTCTTTCGATCCCCTTCTAATGGCACTGTTGTAGTTTATAAAAATGATAGGGGCGTGAATCGTCGTTTGGCAGGAAGTTTGGGCGGCAAATCTTTTTCGATCAGAGTGCACTATCATTGAGGATTTTAAACCAAGGTGTTGGACGATTTTCAGCGTCACTTCAACTTCTTGCTTCTCTCACTTTCAAGCCATCTCTTGTTCTCCAAGTTTTCTCTTATTGTCAAGCTTATTCTTCATCGCTTCTAAGATATTTTTCGCTTCAATCATCTTCATTTGCCCGTGGTTTTCCATCGTTTCAAGCTTCATTCTTTTCCCTGTAAGTTCTCAACCTCTCCTCTTTGTGTATTTTCTTTCGTCATTTTTCATTCTTATGGTGAGGATAGACAAAATATCCTTGGTAGAGTTTAGAAAATGTTACAATATCCCTGACTGGGTGGATATTGAGTGTGACCTTGTTCCTTGTAATGTCCATGATATCGAGGATGGCCACTGGATTCATGTCCTTTTGTTGTGCCAAGGGGGTTTAACCTTTCCCCCAAATCGCATGTTTTTACATTTTTTTTCAATACTTCGACATAGTCCCAGCTCAGTGTTCTCTAAATGTTTGGAAGATAGTGAACGGTGTTCATAGGATGAACCAACTTTATGGCACTAACTTACGCTTAGTTGAGATCTGTTTTTGTTATACCTTTTCTCGTACCAGTTCTGGTCTTCTTTACTTGAAAGCCAGGAGTCCAGATAGGGTGTTGGTAGTGAATCTACCTGATTCCCATAAGGACTATTGGTATGAAGGTTTCATAGCTAGGAATTGGAAGTTCCCTCCTCAAGTAGGGGGTGTGAGGTATAGGGGACCTCAAATTCCTACTTACGGGGAGGAATATATAGGCGGTTGTTTAATCTCTTTTGTCCCTTGTTGTTATAATGCGTTCTTCCTCTAATGTTTTCTTTTTTCTTTTTCAGCAATGTCCAAGAACCAGGAGACTGCTCTCTACGAGATCCTTGCCGCTGAGTTGCTCAAGGCCTGGAGTATAAGAGAATCTATTGTAGAGGGTGAACATCCTAGGTCGACTTCTTTCTTGTTGGAATACAAGAACACCACCTCTAGCTTCATCTCCTGTCCAGTTGAATCTATTCCTCATCTTGATATTCCAGAGGAGGAAGAGGGGGAAGGAGGTGCTCTTGAACCTATCGAGCTAGATAAGGAGGAGGAGAGCAGCTCAGATTCTGGTGTTGCTGGAGGTGAGGCAGGATCTGGTGAGGAGGAATCTAGTGAAGAGGAGTCTGGTGGAGAGAGGTCCAGCGAGAAAGGTTCTAGTTTAGGTAGTTCCGGATTAGAAAGTTCCAGCGAGGAAGATATGGTTCCTCCTAGAAGTAAGAGCTTGATTCCTGATGATGATGATGATAATGTCTTGCTATCCAACAGGCTGAAGATCCAGAAGACCAGTCCTAGGGATACTGATAGTGGTTCAGAGACAGCAACTCACGAGAGAAGAAGAGAAGAGGGAGAGGGAGAATAAGAAAGAGGAAGAGAGAAAAAGATAAGAGGAGAAGAAGAAAAAGGAAGAGGAGAGAAGGAGAGTAGAGGAAAGAACAAAAAAGATATAGGCTTCCCTGATGCCTGTTACTGCTCCAATCGAGGGGGCCTCTGTGGTTTTGGTCCCTCAACTTTCCCCTATGATGCTCGAGAGAGCAGTATTAACAGCGAACCACGAGCGGTCCTCAAAGGTGGGTGCAAACCAGTTAACCCTGAAGGCAGATCAAGGGCTGGCTTTGGTAAGGCTATCTCTTTTTTTTCCTCTGTTGTTTATTTTAGCTCTCCTCGTCGTTTGCCTTATACCTGTTTCTTTTTGCAGTTTTATCTGACTATACTGTCCTCCGCCGAAGTCGAGATGGGATGGTGAGGAGGAATACTGAGCTCAAAGAGAACCTGATGACTACCCAAGAGTTACAGAAGTCTTCTGAGAAAGCTCTTACAGCAACTGAGGCCTCATTTGCCAAGGAGAGGGCCGGGGCTGTAGACACCCCATTCCGTTACCCCCTAACTCTCCTTAGGTCCCTAGTACCTCCCTTCATCACTACAAACCCAGGTCATACCCTGAGTATTGACCTAGAAGCCATAGGGCACTCCCAGGCTCCGTTTGACCAAAAAGTCAAACTCTTCAGCTCGACCAAGGCTAAATGAATCTTCTAAGGGAACTGAAACCCCTTTCCAATGGTCCGCTCTGTGCGCGATTCCAACTTACTATGCAGACGAACAATCCATTTGCGTTCGAAACTTGATCCAGAGGCCACTAGGCACTCCCGAGCTCTGTTTGACCTAAGTCAACTATTCAGCTCAACCGAGACTGAATAAATCTTCGAAGGGAACCGAAACCCCTTTCCAATGGTCCGCTCCATGCGCGATTCCGACTTACCATGCGGATGAACGATCTGTTTGACTCCAAGAGGTCACCGAATGCTTTCAGGTCCCGGTTGACCAAAGTCAACTCCCCAAATTGGGTCAAACTCTTTGGAATTTTGAAGTACATCTCCTAACCTTTCCAATGGTCCACCCCATACGCGATTTGGACTTACCATGCCGACGAACGATCCGTTTGTGTCCGAACGACTCCCCGTCCAATGGGCCGACAAACGCTTTCGAGCCATATTTGACCCAAAGTCAACTACCGAACCCAGGAACGGTCCAAGGGACTTTCAAAGGTCTTTGAATTACCTTTCCAATGGTCTGCCCCGTGCGCGATTCTGACCAACGGTTTGCCCTCGGCAGCCAATTTTTTGAAAAGGCCTGAAACACATTGCCAAATGGCAGGTTCCAGACCCTGCCTATCGGTAGGTGCCGATAGGCAGGACCAGGTCTATGCCGATCGGAAATTACCTGGGTCTATAAAAGGAGGCCTTCACATCATTTGCAAAGGGAGCCCAGATATGATAAAAATTGCTCTCAGCGAATCCCAAAAACCTCTCTCGAAGACAACGCGATTTCAACATCCAAATCCCTTTCTAACTTCCACTTTTCATCATCCTTTTCATCAAACTTGGTGAATTAGCCACTCTCCATCATCATCCAAGTGTAAGGGTTGCTCTCCAACATTCAAGATCAAGCTCAAGATCTTCAAGAAGGTCCAACTTTCTCTTCAAATTCTCTTAAATTCGCAATAACTTGTTTTATTACCTAGCACTTTTATTATCTCATCTCACACATCCTAATATACCTTTTATTTAGTATTATTGCACATCTCTTATTTTCATATAAATAAAACCTAAAAAATAAGAAAAAGAGTGTTTGCTCATAAATTCCAAATAGGGATTCTCATATTTTTCTCACACTTTTTCTACACACACACACACTCACAAATAAGAGATCCCCCATTTGGATTTATGGAATAAACCCACCCCTCGTTTTGTATGCGAACTACGTGGACTTTGATACCTTTATAAGCTACGTAGGCGTCTCGGGGTAAAACCCGAGACTCGAGTCCTATTATCACTTTCTCTCTCATTTTCTATGTTCTCTAAATCCAATTTTCTTATATTCTATATACTTGTTCTTAGTGACGTATCACTCCATATGCGTTATCGTTCCATTATAACGATCAACGTAAGAGTAATCGCGTAAATCTTATTTTCTAATATTATTTTTACACCTTCCTACGGATGACTCGCTTTGTCTCTCCCATGATACAAGTCGAGGATTCCTATCTCCACTATATATATACACATGCACACATATCACGGGGAAAATAAAAAAGAAAAATAGCAAACATCCATGAGAGACCGAAAGGGCGGAATGGGTGCCTAACACCTTCCCATTTCGTAACTTAGCCTCCGAACCCTTCTCGAATCATTTTGGTTTTGTATGCACCAGTATGTCTTTGGATGCCGTCCTTCGGGATGGATTCCCCTTTTTCTTTTGTCTGTTTTGAGTAAAATAGATTGGCGACTCTAAATCTCTCTACATTTTTACACCTCATCTCAAACGACGCCGGCTGAAGCTCTCCCGAGAGGGACGCGCGGGACCCAAGGATCCTCCTTCACGTGCCCGCCCGCGGCGAGGATCGGGGATGGCCACAGTGGCGACTCTGCTGGGGATATGTATGTTTTGAGGGCTTGACTCTATTTACATTGGATGTTATATTTGTTTATATTTCCCCTATATCTGCATTTTCCCCTTTTCCATGTGTATCCCATACTTATGATTCTGTTCACACACTTGTAGAAAATTCTCCATGCACACTTCACACCACGTGCACCCAGGATCACATATATCCAAATATTGCACGCATCACCCATCCATACTTGGTGTACCTTTGGTACTTGTATTTTGCTCCCTGTTTGGCATAATCAAGAAAAACATTCTCATCATAAGATACTAATAAGAGAATCATGCATGATTCACACGACATCACCAAAGAGCATTGTTATTGACCAAATTTTACCCAGTAACTGGAGGGTCACTTCGTGATGGGCGCTGGTCCGGCAGGGCGCAGTTAGCCTAAGCGATATGACTCTTACCTTCCATTGGCCAAGTACCTTCGACGTATATCGAACGGTTCCCCCGCATCGTACCGCTTGACCGAAGTCATGACGGGAGGTATATCACAGGGAATTCGTTCACGTACACTGAGTATATCGAATTCTCTCTCACACGTACCATCCCCACGAGGTATATATTGAGGCAATTCACGTACACTCAGGTATATCGAATGACTTATCCACAAGTACCGATTGCCCGCAAGAGCAAGACGTATATCGTGGAAGTCACGCCAAAGGGGGGAACCCATTCCGATTCACCCGACCAACTATATACCCGCATATAGGTATCAAACCTAGGACACGCACTTTAGATTGCCGGTTTCAACCCGAAACTTTGCCGAAATTTCGGGTCGGCCTGCCGCCCAAATTTTCGCGCATTTTTAAAACGGGACCCTGTCCGTGAGCCTGGTTACAAGCCCAGCTAGAGTTTCATCCGTTCCTCTACTACTTCTTCCGAGTCCGAAATCCATCCACTTTCTATGGATAATACAGATCAAGTACCAGTCATACATCCGGATTTGACGGCAGTCCTAGCTCAGCTCGTGTCTAAGATTGACAACCTCCAAACTGAGGTTCGAGAGATGCAACAAAACCAAGTTCCTATTCCTCAAGAGCCCGAGGCCCTATTCCCTCGTGCTATGGGTCCACCCGAGCCTATTTGGATTCTCGAAGAATATCATCACGCTCCACGTGCCCCTCCTGTCAATGGGCCGCCGCCTGCCCAGCTTCCGATGCCAAACATTTCCCAGCCTATGGCTAACCTGCCTATTGTCGTTGATCCAAAAGAGGAGGAGTTGAATAAAGTCAAAGAGGATCTCAAGATGCTCACCAAGAAGTTCGGCCAAGTTAGAATCTCGAGGAATTACATACACTACACCCACGTGTCTCCTTATCCTAAAGCAAGGTTACCCGAGAAGTTCAAGATGCCAAATATCGAGAAGTTCGAGGGGAGTGGACCCCCGATTGTTCATCTTCGCAGGTATCATCGTTCCATGACTCTACTAGGGGCTTCTGAAGAAGTGATGGCCCAATTGTTTCAGCAAATTTTGAAGGATAGTGCCCTCCGATCGTTTTTGTCTCTCGAGGAATCCAGAATTCGTAGCTGGGAGGATGTAGCCCGAGAATTCATGTCGCAGTACAAATACAATGAAGAGCTTGAGGTCACCCGTCGTGATTTAGAGCTGCTCAAACAAAACCCTGGGGAATCAGTCAGTAACTTCATAACCCGGTGGAGGGAGCAGGCAACTACCATGACCAATTGACCATCTGAGGAAGAACAGGTCAACATAGTGAAGAAGAACTTCTTGCACCATGTCCAAGTGAAGATGGGAGGACAATACTATCCCCACTTCCGAGCTCTCAGAGAAGCGAAAGTAGAAATCGAGGAAAGCCTTGTTAAAACAGAGGTTGAACCGAAGAAGGTGTCCGGACAGTTCACCCCTAGAAAGTATGATAAGCCTGCCAGTGCTATAGTCTCAACCATCAACAACATCTCTCAACCAACCACATCATGGGCACCAGAAAGATGCCCTGTCCTCATCCGAAGGGAATACACTGAGCTCCATGCTCCCCTCTCTAAAGTTTACCAAACCCTGTTAAGCCGAAACCTCATCAAACCCTTGGATCCCCGTCCATTGCCAAATCCACTCCCAAGAAACTTTAAGGCCGATGATCATTGTGCCTTTCACCAAACTGCTGGCCATACCACCGACCAATGCTTTCACCTCCGAAATATAATCCAAGATCTCATTGACCGGGGTACCATCGCCCCACCAGCCAATCCTAAGCCAAACACTACTCACAATTCACTCCCAAATCATGCCAATGCCATCTTCTTAGAAGAAAACCCAGATTTCGGTCCCTCAACTCAAATCACACCCATATACTCTCCTAAACCTCTTCAAATTTGCCCATATTTCCTCCTACACCCTACTAGCCTCGCTGATCAGGCACTGTCACTCCCTACCAGAGCATGCATCGCTGTCCGTACCCGTTCTGAAAATGGAAGTATGGAATTGTCAGAGGTGTTAAACCAACTCCTAGAGTTTGGGCTGAAATTTCCCTCACAGATGGTCATCGATTGCCAAAGTTTCAGTACACTGTTCTTGGAAGCACATAAATGGGCCCGAGATTCAGACAAGTGGGTGGTACCAACCAATGAAGTTAGCCTAGATGATGTTGTCAGAATTATTTAGGCAAACCAACAATATTTATAGTATCACAGGGTTACTTGACATTTTGAAGCTACAGGGCGCTTGGTCCCTTTAACCATACATATCCCCACAGAATGGGAAGACCTGTATGAAGAAGCCGTTGAAGTTGTGGAATGCATTAACTTTACATGGAAAGACAGAATTGTTGCCACCGGATGGGGGGAAGAATTAGAAGATTCGAGTGAAGAACAAGCTTCAGGAAGAACTGGCCCAGTAGCCGACATATATGGGATGATATCATTTAAATAACTCCTCGGAGAAATAAACAGGGTGACAGAACAACCTGAGATTGACGAGGAAATGGGATTCATGTTCTTCCCTTCTTCAGTAAATCACATGACCAGATCAGGGAGACATTACCAGGTTCCAAGCTCACTACCAGCAAATGAAAAAGGGAAGGGCGTTGAAAACCTTCCTATGCCAGAGATGACCATCGAGGAGAGCAAGATCCTCGATCAACTGAAGAAAACTCAAGCTAACATCACTCTATGGGGGCTTTTCATGTCTTCCCAGCTGCACAAAAATGCTTTAATCAAGCTGCTCACTGGACCCACAGTTCCTCCTTCTACCACACCAGAAGAAGCGGTAAATCTGGTCGGATCCTTGACCTCTACCCGAATGCTATCATTTTCTGAAGAAGAAATCCCCAGAATTGGGCCAAATCACACTCATGCACTCAACATCTCCGTCGAAGTTGTGGGGAAGGCCGTGCCACTCTCTTTTATCGATAACGGATCCGCCTTGAATGTCTGCCCACTGAAGTGTTTAGGCCTGAAAGAAAGCGACCTTGCTCCAACCTCCGCCGCTGTACGTGCCTACGATAATACCTGCCGGGAGGTAATGGGATTCATAAAACTTGTAATAGGGGCTAGCCCTATAAACCCTGTCGTTGAATTCCAAGTCATAGACATCCCAGCTTATTTCAACCTGTTGCTCGGATGACCCTGGCTCCACAGTATCAAGGGCGTGTCTTCCTCACTCCATCAGAAATTGAAGTTCTTCGCCGACGGGTGAGTCCTCACCATTTTGGGCGACGATGAAAATGTCGAGGGTGCAAGCACCAGTAGTCCAATCCTTGAGATACAGCACGAGTCAAATGATATTCTCCTATCATGATTTCGAGTTGAGCCACTCCTACTCCCGGCAGGGGACAGTTTCAAAGAAAGGGTTCGTCCAGAATATGACCCTCATGGCAATGTCAATGTGATTCAGATGTTCAGAAACAATCACTTCATGCCCGGACTGGGGCTAGGGCAAAGGCAACAAGGGATACTTGAGCCCATCGAACTGAAGAAAGCTTTCCCTCCTTGTGGCTTGGGGTATCAACCATTAGAACAAGAGCTCAGAATGATCCACCAGTCTCGACCAAAGAGAAGATTAGACTGCATCCAAACTATCCTAGGAGACTCCTTGAATGGACGATTCATCAAAGAAGGCGAAGACTTCCCCTTTTGCGGTTTTCCAGAACCATGGTATGACCACACAGACAAGAAGATGAAGCCTGGAATGGAGATCGTTTTCCAAGATAGCTACCCATGGGCCGAAAGTTTCCAACACCGAGTACAACCGCTCATCAAAGATTCCGAAGAGACTGAGGAAAGTGATTCCGAAGATTCCTTCAACTTACAGACACTGGGGATGGCACTCTGCATGGTTCATTCAGGTACTACATCAATGGATCCATCCCATCTGATTAAAGCTGCTGATACACCCTTCCTCAACTGGCATGCTGTGCCAGTTCTACCTCTTGAAATCTCCCCTAACCCCAATGTTTACCCTATTTCTTCTTCTGTTGTCTATCCTTATTCAAATGTAATCGAGACCTCTTTTGATAAGGTTCTCAATGCTGCTTTTCCTATCAATGAAATAAATGAAGATTTTGAGTATCTTGCTGTGCCTTACACTAACTATTTGGATTCTAATCAAACTTTTGATGATGATGATTTTGCAAATGAACAATTCTTAACTGATCTAAATAAGGTTAATAATAAATAACATAACCGCATTCAAGTTAATGAAGAAGAGACTGTTATTATTAATCTCGATTCTAGTAGCCAACTGTGCGAGATTAGGATAGGGGCCACCCTTGACGAGCATGAGCGCGCACAACTCGAAGAATTGCGAAAGGAATTCGTGGATGTCTTCGCATGGTCCTATGATGATATGCCCGACATTGATCCTGAAATAACTCAGCACGAGATCCCCTCTCCCTCAGATTACAAGCCGGTTAAACAAAAATTGAGAAAGGTCCGCACCGAATGGTCGCTCAAGGTCAAAGAAGAGGTGGTCAAGCAGTTGAACGTGGGCTTCATTCGTGTGATCGAATATCCCACATAGCTAGCCAATATAGTACCTGTGCCGAAATCAGGAGGGAAGGTTCGAATGTGTGTAGACTACCGAGATTTAAACAAAGATTCTCCAAAGGATGATTATCCACTACCTAATATCGACATGATCGTGGACAACACAGCCAGTCATACTCTCAAGTCATTCGTTGACGGGTTTGCCGGATACAACCAAATCAAGATGCACCCAGACCACCAAGAAAAAACCGCATTCATCACCCCATGGGGAACCTTTAGCTACACCTTTATGCCATTTGGTCTCAAGAATGCTGGGGCTACCTACCAAAGGGCTGTCACAACCATCCTGCATGATCTGATTCACAAAAAAGTTGAGGTTTATGTGGATGATATGATTATCAAGTCCAAAACTAGAGAAGGTCATGTTCCTACTCTCTGGAAGTTCTTCGAACGACTGCGACGGTATCAGATGAGACTCAATCCACAGAAATGTGTCTTCGACGTTACAAAGGGAAAACTCTTGGGTTTCATGGTCAGTGAGAAGGGCATAGAAGCAGATCCTGCAAAGCTGAAGGCCATACTGGAGATGCCACCGCCCCGAACAGGGAAAGAAGTCCTAGGTTTTCTTAGGAAATTGCAATATATCAGTCGGTTCATCAGCCAGCTAACCTCCATCTGTGAACCAATCTTCAAGCTCCTCCGAAAGGATTCAACCAAGGTTTGGAATGAGGCCTGTCAAGAAGCTTTTGACCGAATCAAACAATATCTAACCCAACCTCCAGTGCTCATGCCACCACAGCCTGGTCTCCCTTTGCTCCTATATCTAACCATAACCGACACTGCAGCTGGAGCTTTGCTAGCCCAATACCTTGAAGACTCCCACAAAGAAAGATCCATCTATTACGCCAGTCGTAAATTGTCCAGGTACGAGGTCAACTACACTTCTTTGGAAAAGGCATGTGCCGCACTTATCTGGGTCGCCCAAAAGTTGCGACACTACATGATCGCCTTCCCCATCAAACTTGTATCCCGAATGGATCCCATCAAATACTTGCTTGAGAAACCCGCCTTATCCAGTCGAATGGCCCGATGGTTGATGCTCCTAACAGAGTTCGATATCGTGTACGTCACACAGAAAGCCATTAAAGGAAGAGCCATCTCTGACTACCTCGCTGATTACCCCATAGAAGAAGCAAATGTCTGGATCTCCGAATTCCCAGATGAAAATATCCTCTGCACCGCTCAAGACAACCTTCGATGGCAAATGTTCTTTGACGGCGCTGCCAACAAAAAAGGATATGGCATTGGGATACTTCTGATCGCCCCAAATGACTCCTACACTCCCATCACCATCAAATTGGATTTCCCTTGCACCAACAACATGACGGAATATGAGGCATGCACAGTAGGCCTCAAAGTTTCTCTCAAGACCTTAATGTCTACGGGGATTCTGCCCTTATCATCGGTCAAGTGCTTAGAAAGTGGAAAATCAAGGGCGAAAAGATCTAACCCTTCCATGCCCACTTAGAAGAGTTAGCCTCCCGATTCTGAGATATCACCTTCCATTACCTACCTCGAGCAAAGAATAACCTAGCCAATGCTCTCGCTACCTTGGCCTCCATGGTTGACATGCCCGAAGAAATAACAATGACCCCCTTCCTAGTTCAAAAGCAAGACAAACCAAGCCACTGCTACCATATTGAGCTTGTCTCCACCGAAGATCCCGAAATAGTCGAGTCATAACATGACCTCTCCCGAAGACACCCCATTCTGTTACCCCTAACTCTCCTTAGGTCCCTAGTACCTCCCTTCATCACTACAAACCCAGGTCATACCCCGAGTACTAACCTAGAAGCCATCGGGCACTCCCAGGCTCTGTTTGACCAAAAAGTCAAACTCCTCAGCTCGACCAAGGCTGAATGAATCTTCAAAGGGCACTGAAACCCCTTTCCAATGGTTCAATTCGTGCACGATTCCGACTTACTATGCGGACGAACGATCCATTTGCGTTCGAAACTTGATCTAGAGGCCACTGGGCGCTCCCGGGCTCTGTTTGACCTAAGTCAACTATTCAGCTCAACTGAGACTGAATGAATCTTCGAAGGGCACTGAAACCCCTTTCCAATGGTTCGCTCCGTGCGCGATTCCGACTTACCATGCGGACGAACGATCCGTTTGACTCCAAGAGGTCACCGAATGCTTCCAGGGCCCGGTTGACCAAAGTCAACTCCCCAAACCGGGTCAAACTCTTTAAAATGTCGAAGTACATCTTCTAACCTTTCCAACTGTCCACCCCGTGCGCGATTCAGACTTACCATGCGAATGAACGATTCCCCGTCCAATGGACCGACAAACGCTTTCGAGCCATATTTGACCCAAAGTCAACTACCGTACCTGGGAGCGGTCCTAGGGACTTTCAAAGGTCTCTGAATTACCTTTCCAATGGTCTTTCCCGTGCGCGATTCTGACCAACGGTTTGCCCTCGACAGCCAATTTTTTGAAAAGGCCTGAAACACACTGCCAAATGGCAGGTTCCAGACCCTGCCTATCGGTAGGTGCCGATAGGCAGGACCAGGTCTATGCCGATCGGCAATGACCTGGGCCTATAAAATGAGTCCTTCACCTCATTTGCAAAGGGAGCCCAGATCTGATAAAAATCGCTCTCAGCGAATTCCAAAAACCTCTCTCGAAGACAGCGTGATTTTAACATCCAAATCCCTTTCTAACTTCCACTTTTCATCATCCTTTTCATCAAACTTGGTGAATTAGCCACTCTCCATCATTATCCAAGTGCAATGGCTGCTCTCTAACATTTAAGATCAAGCTCAAGATCTTCAAGAAGGTTCAACTTTCTCAACTTTCTCTTCAAATTCTCTTAAATTCGCAATAACTTGTTTTATTACCTAGCACTTTTATTATCTCATCTCACACATCCTAATATACTTTTTATTTAGTATTATTGCACATCTCTTATTTTCATATAAATAAAGCCCAAAAAACAAGAAAAAGAGGGTTTGCTCATAAATTCCAAATAGGCATTCTCATATTTTTCTCACACTTTTCTCACAACTAAAACAGTTTTTCTACACACACACACTCTCACAAATAAGAGATCCCCATTTGAATTTATGGAATAAACCCCACCCCTCGTTTTGTATGCGAACTATGTGGACTTTAATGCCTTTATAGGCTACGTAGTCGTCTCGGGGTAAAACCCGAGACTCGAGTCCTATTCTCACTCTCTCATTTTCTATCTTCTCTAAATACAATTTTCTTATATTCTATATACTTATTCTTAGTGACGTATCACTCCATATGCATTATCGTTCCATTATAACGATCAACGTAAGAGTAATCGCGTAAATCTTATTTTTTAATATTATTTTTTTACCTTCCTACGGATGACTCGCTTTATCTCTCCCATGATACAAGTTGAGGATTCCTATCTCCACTATATATATACACATGCACACATATCACGGGGAAAATAAAAAAAGGAAAATAGCAAACATCCATGAGAGGCCGAAAGGGAGAAATGGGTGCCTAACACCTTCCCATTTCGTAACTTAGCCTCCGAACCCTTCTCGAATCATTTTGGTTTCGTATGCACCAGTATGTCTTTGGATGCCATCCTTCGGGATGGCTTCCCCTTTTTCTTTTGTCTGTTTTGAGTAAAATAGATTGGCGACTCTAAATCTCTCTATATTTTTACACCTCATCTCAAACGACGCCGGTCGAAGCGCTCTCGAGAGGTATGCGCGAGACCCAAGGATCCTCCTTCATGCGCTCGCCCATGGCAAGGATCGAGGATGGCCATAGGGGCGGCTAAGGAGCTGAAGGAGCTCCGCGAGGCTTACGAGATGGTAGTGGCTGGCAAGCTTGCCGTCATCAATTAGAAAACGAAGCTCGCTGAGAAGGTGACGAGCCTGGAGGCAGAGGCGACCACGATTAGGGAGAACAACTTCAACGAGGGATGGGAAGCAGCCTATGAAGACGCATAAAAGCAAATTGAATACATCTTCTGGGCGAATTTAAAAAAAGGCTGGGATCGAGCCTTGGTTGCTGCTGGAGTTTCTACCGATTCTCCCCTATTTGGCAAGCACAATCCTGGCCCTAAACCCATTATTGATGAAAAAACCTCAACTGTCGGTCAGCCTGCTGCTCCTGCGTCTGCTGATCCTGTCACTCCTGCTGTCGATGCCCCAGCACTTGGGGCAGAGTCGAGTGAGGCCGCTGCTAGCAAGGGAAAAGAGACAGCTCCCACAGAGCAAGTTGAGGTCGACCAATAGATTTCTAGGATTATTTGCTTTATTTATATTTTTCTCTTTTTTGGCAACTTCATGAATCTGTACCTGACTGGTGCCATTTTTAATGAAAGGATTTGGTTTTTGGTTTTGCTGATACATTTTTATCATTCCTTCCTGGCTACTTCATGTAACTGTACCTGGCTGGTTCCATGTCTTATAGTTTGTTGATCTCGATGATTACATTCCTGCCTCTTCTTGTCTAGGCCAAATCCTTAGTTCTAATGTAAGAGACTAAGTTTGCCGGGCATTTATGAAGATCTGCAAATCCCTTAGGACAAGGAACCAAGATTATAAGGATCAATCCGAGGTAGTAGTCCTGGTTGAAGGATATACCTACAGAGATGGAGGAGGTCGGCGCATATGTTCAAGAGGAGATGGATGCTCTGAAGGCTAAGCTTTTGGATGCCTCCGAGATCAATCAGGTTGGAGAGGTTTTGCAATAAGAGAATGATGCCTTAAGTAGGGAAGTTACGCGCCTCAAAGAGAATGCACCAAGCATTTCCCCTCCAGTTATACAGGGTTCCTCCTCATCAACTAGGCAACGAGCTAGGCCTGATGATAGTGGTTCAGCTAGGGAGATTTTCGAACTGTGAGGAGATGTTCGTAGGGTGTACGTGATAACTTCTGGGCTTCAGAGGGACGTTACTCGGCTGAGGCATTTGTTCAAAAAGGTCCTCGATAAGTGTGGGCAGATCGGTATAACCAGGGCTGGACATACGCTCTTACAAGGTTAAAGGAGGCCGAGGAGCTGTCTTTTATCAGAGAGTGGCCGAGTGCCCTCAGGGAGTTAGAAGTGCCTAAGAACTCTATCCTTTGGTATAGACATGAGATCTCTCCTTCGTCTCAAAGGGATGATCGCTGGATCCCAATAGACGCAATTCCAAGGCAGTTATTAGAGTCAAGCCTGAAGGAGGTCGAGGAGGACTTTGCCCCTTATCTAGATGATGGTCGAAGAACGCGATTGGCTGATTACCTCGCTCAGCGACCTAGTCCCTCTTAGAATCTAATTTACTCTTCCTTCTTTTTATATTTTATCACTCTTGTATGTGTAACCGTGTAATCTTTAGCAATAATTTTTTTATGTTTTGGGCAGTTGTCGACTAAACATGTTTTTGATTGATAATCTTTAGTGATTTTGGGCTTCTCAGCCGACTAATCATGAGCTTATTTTTGAATGAGTATTATCCCAGTCCAGTATGTTATAGACATACCATTCCGCCTTGCTTTACCTTTTAGGTCGTGTCGTCACACTTTCTTAGGCCTAAGTAAGGTGATGGCGAGGATACACCTGATTAGTGGCCAATTCGCCCGAGAAGGATTTTGAAACCAAACTATATTGGAGACCAACTTGGGTTGGCCATATTGCCTAAGGATCCCCTGTAGGTATTTACTTATTGTTGGAGCAACCTAGGAGGCCAGTTGTTTCATGAACGAAGGCCTGAGGAGGGTGATTATATATCAACCCTGTTGGCTTTGCTCTGGGGAAGTCGAGTTGGTATAAACCCATCTACTGTGGTGTAACCATAAGAGGCTATCTATGTTAGAACAGTGAAGCCTGTAACTTGGAAAGGGTGCAGATAATAACATATATTTGAGACAACCAACATATATAGAATGCTACGGACAATCGAGTTTTATTGATAACAGTCAGAAACAGAAAGTAACATTAATTTGTAAATGAAAATTTGCCTATACTAATGATGCATGAAGAAATTTAGAATTAGAATTTCTTTAGGTTGGCTGCATTCCAGGCTCTTGGTATCTCCCTGCCTGCATTTCCAAGTGGTAGTCTCCTTGTAGGTTATCCCTTATGACCTTGAATGGTGCCTCCCAGTTAGGTCCAAGCTTGCCATCTGATGGTTTCACTACGATGCCAAGAACTTTCCTTAGGATGAAGTCTCCGACCTGGAATTTCCTTAGGTTGACTTTCTGATTGTATTGTTTGGCTAGCTGTTGCTGGTAAGATTCCAGCTTAACTAGAGCCAACTCTCGTTGTTCATCCGCTAAGTCAAGCTCTGTGAGTAAAGCTTCATCATTATGGCCTTAGTCGACCAACATTGACTTCATGGTAGGAAGACCAACTTCTAAGGGTATGATTGCTTCCATTTTCTATGTGAGTGCAAAAGGTGTCTCCCCAATTGCTCGCCTTGGGGAGGTGCGATAAGCCCAGAGGATGTGGGGTTCGTTTTCCCATGCTCCTTTGGCTCGTCAAGGTGCTTTCTTAGTCCATCGATCACTGTCTTGTTGGAGGCCTCAGCGTGACCATTGCTTTGAGGGTACGCCACGGAGCTGAAGTAGTGCTTGATTCCATGATCATTGCAAAAGATTTGGAAGGGGACACACTCGAATTGGATCCCGTTATCGGTAATAATCGTTCTGGGTATGCCGAAGCGCGTGATAATATTTTTCCATACGAATCTTATCATATCAGTGTCTCTAATGTTTGCTAGTGGCTCTGCCTCTATCCATGTTGATACCAAATTTAATCTGCTGACGTGGATCAATAATAAGAAGACACGTGTCAATCTACATGGCACAATAACAACGAGGAAGTTTATTTCCCCCCGACCAAGTCATGATCGCTCCGAACAACAAGGACACCCCGAGGAACCACAACACTCCGAGGAACTCCAACGCTCCGAGGAACTCCTTAACGACAAGCAAATAAGGCGGTCCAAGCTGCATCTCGGCCACAGCATTGATTGCCAGATAACGAACAGTCCAACTGGTTCATTAAATGATTATCCTTGACGCACAAGCCTAAGGGCATTAAATGTATTACCCTTTCATATGTATATCATTTAATGTATCGACCCTTTCATGTACAGCCTCAAGGCTATAAATACCTTGTATCATCCTCATTCAAGGGGACCGGAATTTCTTGAGAGAACTTGTAATCAAGAATTCCACAAACACTCAGTAATAACATAACAGTGGACGTAGGCTTTATTCCTAGCCGAACCACTTTAAAAATCTTTGTCTTATTTATTTATCTGTGATTGAAAAATTAGAGCGATCTAGTTTTTTACATCAACAGATTGGCGCCGTCTGTGGGAACGTGTTACAAGCGTTGTTCTCCACCAAAAGCTAAGTTTTTATTTTCTATACGTATAATCAATTATACATACATCTTTTGATTCAATCATGATTTTTATGTTTATATACATGAATTAATCATCCATTTGTTATCTGCAAAATGTTGCATATCATGATTTTTTAAATCATAACTGTTAGATTAATTCTTATTTAGAAATCTGAAAAATAGTAGATTTCATAAATCATAATTCTTTTCTTGATTCTCAAGTTTTAATTTTATATCATGAAATAAATATGTTAAATGATTACATATGCCAATATTTACGACGGTGATAAAATTTGATCATTTTCATTGTTGATTTTGAAATAAATTTGGTAAGATCTTTGATGTCTATTCAAATTCCTATCATATTTTTAATAAAAAAATGGGAAAAGGTTAAAGACAATGAAAAGTCTTCTCATGGAAATCATGACCCATATATATTCTCTCTCTCTTTAAGTTTGAGTCTCTTTGCATTCACAAGTTTAAGTCTCTTTGTATTCATTTTTATGAATTATATACTTAATTTGGTTCATCTTCCATCTATGTCAATAAAGTCAAATTGATTGATTTTTTATATAAATTTGGTAATGACTTTAATCATTGACCATATTTTTATCTCTCCAAATTGGAAATAGGAAGGGATCAATATAAAAAAATAATTTTCTCTCACCTGAAAAATCATTACCCACCTCTTGTAAAAGAGGATCAGTAAAACAATCATGACCATATCAAGACTTTGGGCACAAATTTGATATGTTGGCCCCTCGTTGATCACATCACAAAGTTTCTTTGTCGAAATCACACGATCTAGTTGGTTATATATTTATTCATTTAATTAACATTCTTAAGGCTTAAATTTTACATTGAATGTTATTTTTTGATCTAAAGATTCGAGATATTCTGGTCATCCAACCATATATTCTATAATTTGAGATATCCTTAAGTGTTGGTCGGCAACATCCATGTCGTTTGTCGGCAGCAGTAGAATCTTGGGGTATTAAAAAATGCTAAGCACCCCTGATATTTCTTTAAACACGAGTTCGGCTTGGACACAAGCAGGGGGCTTAAGTCTTTTTAACTTATGATCACCCCAAAAATATTTTTAAACAACAACTAATACCTGATTGGTTGTTGGAGATTAAATAAATTTAAAAAAAAACTTTACGTCTTACTTATGATGCATATTTGATAATAATTTGTCCATCTCACACACATTTGGCATAAAAAATATTATTTCATATTTTGAAATTTTTATGTTGATACATATCATATATTGATTGGATGAGTAAATTATTCTCATGACTAATCAATTCAGCCTACACATATGGTAGAGCAAATTATTAATTTTTACAGGCACAAGATTCAATGCCGACGAATGCTGAAGCACAAATTATTCTATATCCGTTCGGATTCATATTTTATATTTATCTCAGCATGGAGCTCGAAAAAAAATTTCTTCTCTCTATATATATTCGGCTCCGAGGAAAAGCTACAACAGTTATTATATTTCACCCCCAACGGATAGTTGGTCGGGGTAATTCTTATTTATATGCAGGCCCAGCAAAGTTCTCGGCCATATTCTTATGTTCTGGAAAATATTATTCTTATTCGGCATTCTGCAATTATGCCTCGACAAGATACTTATTCAGCTTTAAGGAGAATTACAACATTCGTTCGGATAATTCTTATTTATATTCAGGCCTGACAACATTCTCGGCCATATTATTATGTTCTGAAAGATCTTATTCTTGTTCGGCATTATATGATTCTACCTCGACTGATCGGCGAGGCACTTTATTATTTTTAATTATTCTTTATATCTATTTGGATGCATATTCTATTCTCATTTCAGCATGGAGCTCGACAAATATTTATTATATCTTATTCAGCTCCAAGGATGTCTCCAACATTTATTATATCTTATTCAGCTCCAAGGATGTCTCCAACATTTATTGTATCTTATTCAGCTCCAAGGATGTCTTCAGCATTTATATTATCTTATTCCCAACGAATCTGTTGGTCATCGTCGAGGAGGTATCCTGCATTTATTATATCTTATTCCCAACGAATCTGTTGGTTAGCGCCGAGGAGGTCTTCAGCATTTATATTATCTTATTCCCAACGAATCTGTTGGTCATCGTCGAGGAGGTATCCTGCATTTATTATATCTTATTCCCAACAATCTGTTGGTCAGCGCCGAGGAGGTCTCTAGCATTTGTATTATCTTATTCCCAACAAATCTGTTGGTCAGCGCCGAGGAGGTCTCCAGTATTTATATTATCTTATTCCCAACAATCTGTTGGTCAGCTCCGAGGAAGTCTTCATCATTTATTATCAATTACCACCAACTCTGATCGGTAGATAAAATCCAACTCCGGTTGGTAGACAAAATCCAACTCCGGTTGGTAGATAAAATCCAACTTCGGTTGGTAGAAAAAATCCAACTCCGGTTGGTAGACAAAATCCAACTCCGGTTGGTAAATAAAATCCAACTTCGGTTGGTAGAAAAAATCCAACTCCGGTTGGTAGATAAAATCCAACTCCGGTTGGTATTGGTCGATAAATCTCATTCAAAGTTCACATTCCACAGTTGGGGGCTTATATTACAGATATATTTGTTCATTTGGTGGCACATTCTTATATCATCATGCAGTCGAGCATCAAATTCAACCCCGACTAATCAGGAGGAATATTGAAGTTCAGGAGATATATTGAAGTTCAGGAGGAATATTGAAGTTCAGGAGATATATTGAAGTTCAGGAGGAATATTGAAGTTCAGGAGGTATATTGAAGTTCAGGAGGAATATTGAAGTTCAGGAGATATATTGAAGTTCAGGAGGAATATTGAAGTTCAGGAGGTATATTGAAATTCAAGAGGTGTATTCAGAAGTATCACGACATGATGAAAGAAAGCGACAAGTATTCCCCCGAGGAACTCTGTCAGACCAAAAATTTGAAGACGAGGTACCTACATGGAGATTATATGTAGATGGATCATCTTGCACAGCTGGTTGTGGAGCAGGGATTGTTTTAAACACCCCAGATGATATTGACATGGAGTATGCCTTGAGATTCCAATTCAAAGCTTCCAATAATGAGGCTGAGTATGATGCTATGATAGCAGGTTTTCATTTGGCAAAAGTCATGGAGGCACGGCAAGTAATTGTTTTCAGTGATTAATTGAATCAAATGATGGGAATATATGCAGTGAATGGAGAGTCGATGGTCAAGTACCATGCAAAGGTAATGGAGTTATTGACAGAATTTGATGCTATTCAATTGGTGAGGACACCGAGGATGGAGAATGCTAGAGCAGACGCATTGGCCCGATTAGCATCAGCTACTTGTACCGAGCTGCGAAGAACGATACCAATTGAAGTATTAGAAAGTCGGAGCATATATTGAGGAGGAACAATTACCGGAGGATAATCTCGCTGCCTAGAAATGGAAGTTTAAAGCTGCTCGGTATGTATTAATTAATGGTATTTTGTATAGACGAGGAATTATGGCAGGTTTGCAAAGATGTGTACATTCCTCCGAGGTGAAAGAATTGGTTAAAGAGATCCATGAAGGGTCCTGTGGAGCCCATGTAGCAGGTCGGACACTTTTGCAAAAGGTGATGACGCAGAGATACTACTGGCCGACGATGAGAGTTGATTGTATAGCTTATGCCAAGAAATGTGACAAGTACCAACGCTTTTCCTCCATCCGAAAAACTTCACAAACATTGTTGACACCCATTATTTATCCTTGGCCATTTTCCATGTGGGGATTGATTTGGTTGGACCATTGCCGACGACTCGAGGAAGATTCAAATACCTCGTCATCACAGTAGATTATTTTACTAAGTGGATAGAAGCTGAGCCACTTATTGACATGACATACGAGAAGAAGAGCATCCAGCCCCGAGAAGAATCAAGCTACACAAGAGGAAATGAAGACCGAGCCAAAGAGAGATCTAGATCTCCTTGCCGGGTAGAAGAAAAACAATAAATGGAGAATGTGTGTTGATTTCACCGATCTCAACAAAGCAGTGGATGCTACCTCGGGACACGAGTTGCTCATGGATACTTACTCTGGCTAACACTAGATTAAAATGAAACCTGAAGACATAACAACGGCTGATGAACAAGGTTTTTGCCGAGAAAATCAGTTGCAGTATGGAAGTCTATGTTGATGACATGCAAGAAAGCTGCTGATCATTTGGTTGACTTGAGTCAAACTTTTGATCAACTGGATAATTATCAAATGAAACTCAACCCGACGAAGTGCACATTTGGAGTACGAGAAGGAATGTTCCTCGGGTACATCATCAACCAGCGAGACGTTGAAGCAAATCCAGACAAGATCAAAGCCCTGTTAGGGTTGCGATCCCCAAAAATGAAAGAAGAGGTGCAAAGATCAGATACCCAAAGCGGGAAAAATTGGCAGTGGCATTAATTAAAGCAAGTAGAAGAAGGAGGCTGTGTTTCCAGGCCCATACCATGCATGCCGACATGCCATTAATACAAGCTATAGCGGAGTTTACTAATCTTAATACTCCCGAGGAACAAAAGTTGCTTGCTGATCAACCTGTGGATGTTACAGGATGCAATGCAGAAATGGTTGGGAGGATTCCTAATACTCCCGAGAAACAAACATTGCTCGCTGATCAACCTGTGGATGTTACAGGATCAACCAAGAAGACTGCTCTACGGAGTCATGCTCTACGGAGCCATGCTCTACGGAGTCAAGCTCTCCGGAGCGCTCTACGGAGCAAAAGTGCTATAAGTAGCCAACCTCCTTTGGTTAGGAGGATAAGCTCTCCGGAGCGCTCTACGGAGCAAAAGTGCTATAAGTAGCCAACCTCCTTTGGTTAGGAGGATAAGCTCTCCGGAGCGCTCTACGGAGCAAAAGTGCTATAAGTAGCCAACCTCCTTTGGTTAGGAGGATAAGCTCTCCGGAGCGCTCTACGGAGCAAAAGTGCTATAAGTAGCCAACCTCCTTTGGTTAGGAGGATAAGCTCTCCGGAGCGCTCTACGGAGCAAAAGTGCTATAAGTAGCCAACCTCCTTTGGTTAGGAGGACATGCTCTAAGGAGCCAAAAGCTTTAAGGAGCCAAAAAGTGTACACCAGCATGATCAATTACGGTTGGTAAGATAAAAATATACTCTCATATTACAACTTATGTTGGTCAGGAGGTAACATTATTTCAAAAAGTTCTTTAAAGAACAAAATATTCCAAACTATACCAAGTATGGTTGGTCGGGGATAAAAACCCATCAACTGTAGTTGGTCGACAAACATTATTTATCCACCTTGGTTGGTTGGAAACACTTTGAATAAATTATACTCATTACTTTATTATTAAGTGATCGAGCAACATTACTAATACTTGTAACTTTTTTGATGAACCATACAATATTGTTATGCAAGCACAAATAATAAAGTGTTTGATATTTACAAAACAATAGCAAATTCAAATTTGCGAACAAAAATGAAATTCTTTCACTGAATTCAAAATGAATTATGCAAATTTATTACATCAAAATTAAATTGTGTACTAACTATTACATTGAGATTCCTATTCTATTGGTTTCTCTCTCTCTGATTTTGAAACAGGTTCCTCGCCAGCAAGAAAATCATCCAAAGCATAATGGGAATTTTATGAAGTTAAGATATTTCAGCATTCTGATGTTCATCACAGATGGTCTGTCCGAGCAACTCTTGCTCGTCCCCGAGCAGCTCTTGCTCGTCCCTGAGAACCTCTTGCTCGCCCCCGAGTAGAGGTAGAAGTTAAAATCAGCATCTACATCACTGAGATCTTTGCTACTACTGTCTCGACCAACATCGAAGAAGAAGTTGCAAGAAAATGTTTCAAAGTCCACCACTAGCTCACAGAATGCAGTAGGTCGGCTAGCAAACCAATCAACATACTTGAAGATTATGATAAGCTACAAGCGGCATCATATGTCGTCCAGGAGATAATGCCCTTTATGTCCAACAAATCAAGAAGGTAGATCAAGAATTTCACGAGCACCGAGCAACACTGCAGAATAAATACTCCATCCTTTCAAGTAAACTATCAAGCATGAAGCATTGGGGGCTTCTGTTGATACCAAATTTAATCTGCTGACGTGGATCAATAATAAGAAGACACGTGTCAATCTACATGGCACAATAACAACGAGGAAGTTTATTTCCCCCCGACCAAGTCATGATCGCTCCGAACAACAAGGACACCCCGAGGAACCACAACACTCCGAGGAACTCCAACGCTCCGAGGAACTCCTTAACGACAAGCAAATAAGGCGGTCCAAGCTGCATCTCGGCCACAGCATTGATTGCCAGATAACGAACAGTCCAACTGGTTCATTAAATGATTATCCTTGACGCACAAGCCTAAGGGCATTAAATGTATTACCCTTTCATATGTATATCATTTAATGTATCGACCCTTTCATGTACAGCCTCAAGGCTATAAATACCTTGTATCATCCTCATTCAAGGGGACCGGAATTTCTTGAGAGAACTTGTAATCAAGAATTCCACAAACACTCAGTAATAACATAACAGTGGACGTAGGCTTTATTCCTAGCCGAACCACTTTAAAAATCTTTGTCTTATTTATTTATCTGTGATTGAAAAATTAGAGCGATCTAGTTTTTTACATCAACAATCCACTTTATGAAGTAGTCCGTGGCCACCAACAGATACTTTCGATTTCCAGCTGCAGTAGGCAGATGACCCACGATGTCTAGGCCCCACTGGACGAAAGGCCAGGGGATATTCAAGGACTTTAGGTCGCTGGCAGGTTGGTGGACTAAGGGCGAGTGCTTTTGGCATTTCTCACATTTTCGGACATAGACTCTAACATCCTTCTGCATGTATGGCCACCAGTATCCTTCCTTCATTGCTCGAAACGCTATCAATCTACCTCATGCATGACTTCCACAAATCCCTTCACGGAGATCGTGAAGGACTTGCTCGACGTCTTGTGGATGAACACACTTGAGGTATGGGCCATTGAAAGATTTCTTATACAGTTTGCCCTCAGGAGATAAGTGAAAGCGAGCGGCCTTGACTCTTATCTGATGGGATGTCTTCCTGTCACTAGGTAACTTATCATTTTGCAAGTAATCTTTAATGGGATCCATCCATCTCGAAGCTTTTTTGATATGGAGGATCTGCTCGAGGTTCTGCAACTCAGCATCCTTACGAATACTGGGTTGCTCGAGGAAATCAATTTGAATTTTTCTTTTCATGTGGGAGTCTATTGCTGATCTTAGAGCTGCTAGGGCATCTGCATGGCTGTTTGTCCCCTGGGGAACTGTTGAACATCGACTTGATCGAAGTTATCTATTAATCCCTTTACAACGGTGAGATAAGCTGCCATCCTTTCGTCTTTTGCGTTGAAGTCGCCGCTTATCTGGTTAGAAACTAGCTGTGAATTATCGAAGACTTAAAGATGCCTTGCTCCTAGTAGCTGCACCTTACGTAGTTCGTCGATCAGTGCCTCATATTCTGCCTCATTGTTGGAGGCTTCAAAATCCAAGTCTAATTCCCTGCTCGAGCACTGTGTTATCAGGAGTCGCTAGCACAATACCTACTCCTGGACCCTCGAGTTGGAGGCTCCATCAATGTATAATTTCCAAACACCTAAGCTTTTCTTTGGACGACTGGTTTCGGGGTTATTATAAGGCTTCTCCCCTATGAACTAGGTAATGAAATCCGCCAGTACTTGCCCCTTGATGGCTATTCTTGGTTGAAAGTGTATATTAAACCTTTCGAGCTCGACTGACCACTTGGATAGTTGACCAGAGATATCTGCTTTCCTTAGAACGACCTTAAGGGTGTGGGAAGTAACTACGAAAATGGAGTGAGCTTCAAAATAATGCTTCAATTTCCTTGAGGCTATCACAAGTGCGTATGCTAGCTTTTCTAACGGTAGGTACCGCTGTTCGGCTTCCAAAAGAGTTTTTCTCGCGTAGTAGATTGGATGTTGGCTTCCTTCCCTTTCACATACTAAGGCAGAGCTTACAGCGTGGTCTGACACTGCTAGGTAGAGGTACATCGGATCATTCTGCCTAGGAATTATGAGCAAAGGGGTCCTACTAAGGTAAACTTTGAGCTCCTCTAGGGCTCTCGAGCAATCTTCGTCCCATGTTACTCCTTTGTTCTTTTTTAACAATTGGAAAAATGGTTGACATCGTTCTGAAGACTTAAAAATGAACCGGTTGAGTGCGGCGAGCATTCCTGTTAGCTTATGTACATCTCTTACCATTTGGGGTGACTGAACCTTGCTGATTGCGTCGATTTGGTTGGGGTTTACTTCTATTCCTCTCTTACCGACTAAGTATTCAAGGAACTTTCCTGACTGGACGCCGAAAGAACACTTACTTGCGTTAAGTTTCATTCGGTATTTCTTGAGGATTTCGAAGGTCTTTGCCAGGTCGGAGAGGTGGTCATCCTTGAGCTTGCTCTTAACGAGCATGTCATCGATATAGACTTCCATGGTATCTCCCATCCGATTCTTAAACATCTTCGTGACCAACCGCTGATAAGTTGCTCCTGCATTTTTAAGGCCGAAATGCATGACTTTATAGCAATATAAACCAACAGTGGTTATGAAGGAGGTTTTATCTTGATCTGGCATGTGAAGGGGGATTTGATGGTATCCCGAATATGCATATAAGATGCTCATCCTCTCGTGTGCAGCCGTGGCATCAACTAATTGATCTATCTTCAGAGGAGGGAAAGTGTCTTTGGGACGGGCTCTGTTGAGGTCAGTGAAGTCGATACAAACCCTCCACTTTTCGTTACTCTTAGGAACCACTACTAGGTTGGATAACCATTTAGGGAACTGAACTTCCCATATGGACCCTGCGTCCAGTAGTTTCTCTACCTCTTTCTCTACTGCTCTAGCCTTTTTCGGGACTGTTCGGTGAGCCTTTTGTGTAACTGGACTGAAAGCTGGGTCCACGTGCAGATGATGCCAAGTAATGCTCGGATCAATCCCAGGCATCTCGTAGGGCTCCCATGCGAAAACATCCAGGTTTCTCCGAAGTAAGGTAATTAGTTATTTTTTCTCGCCATTAGTCAAGGAGCTGACAATTAAAAACTTCTTTTTGGTCGAGCTAGTCCCAGCCGCGACCTCTTCCAAGTCTTTAACGACCCTTTCGGAGGGGAGGAGCCTGGTTTCCTCCACTCTTGGTCGACCATACCTTACCTTCTATTTGGAGGGCATCAACCCTTCCTGATCTTCTTCCTTGACTTTTATTTTTCCTACTTTCCTCTCTTGTTTGTGATGTATGGCCGTGATGAAACACTTCCTCGCCTCAGCCTGTTCCCCATGAATCTCAACTACTACTCGATCAGTTACACACTTCAGCTTCTGGTGATAGGTCAATGGAATGACCTTCATTGTACGGAGCCATCCCCGTCCGAGGATGACTTGGTATGGTGATTCGATATCAACAACGAGAAACTCAATCAATTTGGAGATGTTTCCTGCCCTAATTAGCAGGACAACCTTTCCCAGAGGGATTGCGACCTTCCCAGCGAAGCCGACCAATGGGACCATGGCTTCCTTCAGATTTTCTATGCTTAGTTTCAGCTTCCTGAATAGGTCGAGGTACATTACTTTGGATGAGCTGCCTTGGTCGACGAGCAACCTGTTGACGTCCTAATTAGCTATCCTGAGTGTAATGACCAGTGAATCATGATTAGGGGTTATCACTCCCACCAAATCTTCGCATGTAAAAACAATATGCCTGTTATAATCCACGTCCACTGGCCGTCACCGCTTCCCTGCCTGACTTGGCTGGGTTAATTTGGAAGGCCTGCATAACTGTAGTAAGCTTCTTAACTTTCATTCGAGCCACATTCCCTTGAATTTGTTTGAGGTCTGATGCCCCATGTATTACTGCAAATTCATGGCCCACATCTTCCTCGAGGATGTTATCTGGCCTCTGCTCATCGTTCGCTGCTGCTCTATCCATCTTCTTTTCTACGAACTCATTGAGGTGTCTGACTTGGGTCAACTCCTCGAGGTGAGGCTTCAGGGCCTTATAATGTTGTGTCCACCCTCCTTGTGGAATGCGTATCTCAGCGCGTTGTTTCACTTAAAGGGATGTTCTCCCATCCTCCTCGGCCACTTGATGAACGACTCGTCCTTGATCTTCACTAGGATCTTATAGATCAGCTCTTTGAAGATCGTGTTCATATCTTGAAATGACTTTGAGGCGTCGTTCTTATTTCCATTCTTGGGGCCACTCTTGCCCCCGTTCTTATTTCCTTTCTTCTGCAGTTCAACCTTTTCGGCCCCTTTGACTGCCTTCATGCGACCGTTTTCCTTTGCATTAAGATGGGTCACATCCTCGACTTTAGCGTATTTCTCAACATGAGCCATTAAGTCATCGTTGGTTGTGGCCTCCTTCTTAGTTAGAGATTGGTGCAAGAGGCAATAACTAGGCAATATCATTTTGAAGAATGCTATGGAAACCTTCTCTGAGAAAACCTCGACTTCGTTAAATTTCTCCCAGTACCTCTTTGCGTACTCTCTGAGATTCTCCTGTGGCTTTTTATTCATAGTACGCAATGCATCCATCCTCTTCAAATGGGAGCTGCTTGTAATGAAGGGAGCTGTAAACAACTCGTCCAGAGATTTGAAACTCTTGATGGATCGATGAGGTAACTTCTTGAACCACTTTTGGGCCACATCGTGTAAGCTCGAGGGGAAGATTTGGCACATGACTACATCATTATGATTCTATAGAGTCATTGCTTGCCTGTATTGCCTAACATGGTTGATGGGATCAGTTTTTCCATCATAAATCTTAAACTTGGGAATCGCGAACTTCTTTGGGGATGCCTCTTCTTCTATTTCCCTTGAAAAAGGGGACTTCATCTGGGTTTTGATAGCTCCTCTTGCTAGCTCCGTTATTGATTTGGCACCACGGTGGGCTAGGTGCTGGTCCATCTCTCTCCGGACTAGATTTCGTATGTCACCATTCTACTGATCAGGACTCCTGTACTGGAGAGCTGGTCACGAGTACTCAGAGTGGTGGTCGCCTGACCTAGGTCTTTCCATTATTTCTGAACTTCGTCTTAGTCTTCTTTATTGGCTGCGAGATTTGATCGCCTAAGGGCTAGAGTCCTACTTTGGCGTCGCCGTGTATTCCGACGGAGCTCTCTCTCCAGTCTTTCCAGTCGCCTCTTGAGGTGGACATTCTCATTTTCTCATTGGCGAGTGTCCTCCTCCTATTCTTGGAGTCTCGCCTCGTAGGCATCGATTAACCTAGAGATTTACATGGACCTGGGTGACCCCTGGATTTCTTCAGAGACCCGCCTCTCCTGGCTAAGTCTCGGGATTGAATGGCATATTTCAAACCTTACCCTTAGGGGGTTCAGCTATTGTTGATTATCTCCTGCTTGAGAAAAGTTACTGCTGTGATGTGACATTGCTGGTTCTTGTTGGTGAGGGTTTTTGCAGGAGAAAGCAATCGCTTCCCACAGACGGCGCCAATTGTGATGACAAAAATCTCAACACAAAATAATTTAAGAAAAGAAAACAATCACCAGAATAAAAGAAGTGGCAACAATCACACAACACAAGAATATACGTGGTTCGACAAATTTCCTACGTCCACGGAGAGGTCTACTATTTTTATTTAGTATCTCTCGAACTATTTTTTTATATGCCCTATGCCTCGGTCCAGGAGTACAATATATATGCAGTTAAAAGAATGTGTTGGTTACTAACACATTGGCCTCATATCCCTTGAATATCTCTTTGAGATTTTGGGGATAGATTCGGTCATATCTTTTATTCTAACTGTTATTCAAGACTCATAATTTGGGTCGGGCGCCTCACTTACTGGTTAGGCTTAACCGGTTACTCTTATGGGCTTGGTCGACAGTAGGTACCCACAATTACGACTAGAAAATATCTCAATTAACAAATTAAATAGCTTGCAACAATTTCATCACCCGTGCATAACATTGACGCGACCACAAATGTGTCTAAAGTGCGTGCTTATATAGGCTCAAGTGCAAGCATGTCGCTCAAGTAATATTCCGATAAGTCGGGATCATCTCCACAGGGAACCAGGACGAAAATTCGTGCTGACGAAGGAATAGGAAACTAACCCTAAACTGATTCGAGAAAAGAAACTAAAAAGATGATTAATTGTGAACTAAATGACTACTAACTAAATGTGAAGGAAATTTAAACTACTAACTAACTAAGTGCACATAAATAAACTGCTGCAGTGAAGTTAATATGAATAAGGGAAAGATAGGTTAGGATACAATCCCCCAAATGCTAGTACATTTACCGGATATAATACTAGCTTTTGAATTAGAAAGTTGATTGAACCCAATCTTTATTAATCCTAAGCTTTACATATATGAGGGTACTAGTTCGCATCATACGTAATCAAAGGTAAAAATAAAGCGGTGCCGAATAGCTAACACGCGCATTGCATCCTTAAGCACCCCAGTTACCTAGGACAAATGAGGTTAAAAGTTCTACGATGGTTGTGTGTACTACACAACACGATTCATTCTAATTTCAATTCAAACCCTATTTTCTACGTAGGTAAATTACATCGGGTTGGGTTCATGCATCCCGTCCCTTGAAATTTAGCCAGACATAATTAAAGTAAGTATGAAGACAAAACCTACTGTGCATGAATTCATAACCACGTGAAAATTTGGGAAGAAATTTGGAAATAGGACTTGCAACCTAAAATTTAATGACTAATCAAGCTAAACTATGAAAGCAATTAAAAGCATAAATTAAATAATACTTGCAATGAAGGAATCTGGAATTAAAGCTTGAATCTTGAATTAATGTAGCAAAACTTAAAATCCTAGGTTCTTGAATGCAAGAGCCCTTAAAAATTAATAATAATCGAACCCCTTAATGTCGGAAATAAGTTAAATTAAATACCCTACGAAAATTACAAGAGTTTGAGCAAGATAAAACTCTTAGTTTGGAAAAGAAAATTCAGAAAAAATCTCATCCGAACCGGTCCGGCGGGGATCTTTGGTTCGGTCTACTATCATCCGGATCGGTTCTTTTTCCATTTATAACGGATCGGTCCGGTATCTAATTTTATGCAGAGATCCTCAAAGCATCAGATTGGTTCATTTTCAACTATATCCGGATCGGTTCGATTGTGAATTTTATGAGTCTGCCTTCCTCCCGGATCAATTTGTTTTTGAACAACCTCGATGCGGTCCGGTTCTGGAATTCTTTCCTTCATTCCTTTCTCTTGATTTTCTCTCATCTTTGGAGCTCAACAACTTCTGACCCGGGGCTCGGATTGGAACGTCGTTTCTTCTTAAGTAGTTGTAGACACTAGGTCTTCAATTTCCATGTGGTCCCTCATCTGAACTCCAGATGAAAAGTGATTATTTTTCTCGTTGACTTTCATTTCATTCTTGATTTCTCGGTCTTGAATTCTTCTTCTCCACTTGTATAGAGTACCTGTAAACAGAACGAAAAATACACAACACTCGAGGCACTACGTAGGAATTGTTAGTAGCACATATATGAGATAAATCAACACAATTTACATCGTCCGAGGTGCTAAAAGCTACTAAATTAAGGGGAGAAATTCGAAAGTGTTTATGCCTAATCAAACCCCCCTAACTTAGAACTTTGCGCGTTCCGAGCATTGTAAAAGAACTTAACCAAGGCCTATAAAAGGATCTCTCTCCTTCAATTGTAACACACTTGTAAAAACCCAATATTCTCTCTCCTTCATAACCAGTTCTGTAAAATACACTCTTTTTATAATATTAAGCCTTTCCTTTCCGCACTTTTGTAATTGGTATCAGAGCCAGTGAGCCTTGTTGTTGAGGTATGTATTAAATACTATGTTTGAATTAAGCTTTGTTAAAAGAATTATTATTCGTGTTAACTATCATGTTTATACTGTTAGTTTACGTATTTATTTTTTAATTAGTTGTGATATATTTGTAATATAGTAGAAATATTTTAATTTTCCACTAGGTTTCTCACAAAAACCATATACTTATTATTGTTTCAAAGCCCATATTTTGCTGACTACAGCTATAGTTAACTAAAGGCTTTAAGGAACTTGGTTTTAGGCACATGAAATAATATAATAGGAGGTCTCAGGTACCAGTGAGGACTAAAATGGATGAAAAGGTTATTGATGCTTCGTTACAATGTTTAGCTCCATGGTTAAATAAGGAAGAATCTATGTATAATCATAGTTTGCATATTGATAAAAAATCTGAACATGATATTAGTAAAATAAGTACTACTTTAAATGGTTTAACTGATAGAGTTTTTGGATGGGTAAAACGAACTGAAAAACATCAGATCGTAAATAAAAACTATGTAGAAAGAAAACTAGATAATATCGAATTCAACTTAAATAAGGTTGATCAGAAACTCAGTCAACTCGAAACAGTCTCAAATCTAGACTTAAAAGAGGAAACTAAACAAAAAATTAAAAATCTATTAACAAAAATAGATGCTCAAAATAATCCAGAACAAACTGGAATGAATTACCCGGAGATAATAAAATCCCTAGGTTGTACTGTGGCACAGAAGAAATTAAAACCCTTCAAACAGAAGAATTTAACTATACTGAATACATAAATATTTGTGAAATATTAGACTATTGGAGACATCTATATAAAGATCCAACATTAAATATTTCAGAACGTAATAAAATTATTGAATAAATACAAAACACGTATTTGGAACATGAAAAATTATTACAACACTATCAATATGAATTAAACCAATATTCATCTGGTGAAGAAGAAAATCCTCCTCATGTAGTAAACACTAGTGATGGAAAATGAAAAGCTGAAGAACCATTACAGGAATTTCAAAACTGGGAAGCTTTTGAACAATTTATGCAAAATCCTGCACAAGAAAAAGAAGACTTTGTTAAAATCGGCAATACTTCTACAACATCTACTAGTGTAATTAAGGAAGAATAACCAAATCCTTTTTTCTTAAGAAGAGATAATTTGAATAAACATAATATATGTCAACATGGTATTTATCTTGATCTAAGGCATGTACCCTTTAAAGACCAAGAACAAACTATAGACGAATGGGCACAATCCATGTCTATATAAATTACTAATTATAAAAGTATATGGTTTAAAGAAATATTCTTAGACTATCTTGCAGCAACACTCCAACGTGATGTACTACAATGACTACAACAATGGAAAAAATCTGAAAAAGGAACTCAGGAAAAATCTGAACCCCTACAAAATTTCACAGAACTTTTGATGAAATACTAAAAGGTTTTGTTGATTTAATTAAAGAAAATATGATTGGATATACTGGAGAACCCAGAATCCAAGAAGATGCATGTTACATATTATCTAAACTAGAATTATGTAATATTTGTCAATTTGAAGAATTTGTTGAAATATAAAAAATATATTATTTCAAACTTAGTCCTCCAAAAAACCTTTACTGGCTGGATCATATTTTCGACAAACTCCCAAATCCATGGGATGAAATGTCTTTAAAAACTTATCCTGATTGGTTAAAACTAACCAATAAGGAAAATAATCTTGGATTTCGTATTAATTGGGTATTAAGACAAATATCCGATAAGTGTATTGAAATAAAAGCAAAAAAGTAAGTCAAAAATCAAATCACCAGGTCACAAGCCGGGTATAAATGTTGTGATAAAATTTTAAAAGAAAATTGATCCATCTAAGAGACTTTTCAAAAATTCTCGAAAACGAAAATTTAAGTGGAAACCTTAGAAAAAGAAATCAACTTTTTTGAAAAATAAAAAATATATTAGAAAAAAGAAATTTTCTAAAAAACAACTTCCAAAAAAGAAGTGTAAATGTTATATATGTCATGATGAAGGTCACTGTGCACCCGAATTCCTTAAAAAAGGAAAAAGTGCAAAAAGAAAAATAAAATTTCTTGAAGAACAAGAATTTGAAGTAAGCTTTGGTGATGATTTTACCGATATTTTTGATAATGAAGAAATATTATATGAATTAGAATCTGATTCGGAATCATCTGATGATGAATTTGTATTTATATACAATACTGCAGAAGTAGAAGAAAGTAACGAAAATGAGTTACCAACAATAACTCTTCGTGTGAAATTGTTGGTGAGGAAATAACTTTTACCAACGAACAATTAGAAGAAATCGATAACCAAAGACAACTCATAAAAAAGGAAGATGTCTATAATTTATCTAAATTCAAATTATTCTCAACAAGAATATTTGAACAATTTAACGGCAGTACCACTGTTGGGTCAACCGATGATGAAACAGCAGATATAAAAATCTTTGATTTAAATAAAATCAAAAGATAGAAGAAAAAACATCCAAATATAAAATATATTCATATTGGATTTATTCAAATATGCATCACTGCATTATTTAGACAAGGTATGGATACACCTGTAGCGATACTAGTCTTAGACAAAAGATTTAGTAATCCTATGAATGTTATAATTGGGGGAGTCCAATCCAATTTAGTAAATGCAGTTATTTGCTTTAACATAAAACCAAATTTCTTTATATCTATTGATGATCCAAATATTGAAGATTCTGTTATTATAAAAATCCAAACCAAAGGAATAGGTATGAAGGATACCTTTAGAAATATGTCAATACACTGGAAAACAATTCATGAATTGACAACTCTACCACAAACTAATACACAAAATGTGGATAGAAATATTACAGAAATATTTAAACCTAGACCATTTGATTCGGAAATACAACCAAGATTAATCAATTATAGAGATTTAGTATTACCAAAACAATGGATACTACAACAAATAACGGAACCACCACTTAAAAAACAACGAAAGCATTGAACTATAAGTATCTGGAAATAATATTTATTTTAAAAATAAACATTCAAATTGGCAAAAGAATTTTCCTGATAATGATTGGGAAAAATTAAAAGGAAAAAACCTTTTAAAAGGAGAATCTAGTAATAGTAAACAACCTATTGCTATGAAAAATATACAGGTACCAATATTACCTGGCACAAATTATCTAAAAGAAGATAATATAAAATCTAGTCAAATTTATCATTTCCAACTAGAAAAAGAAGAAATTATCTTTTCTCCAAGCCATGGAAAGAAAAGATACACTTATGTATTAGGATATTTTAATTTTACAGGCTACAAACCATATAGTCTTTGCACATTAATTGATACAAAAGCAACAATTTGTTCTTGTAAACCTAATACTTTACCACTAGAAAACTAGATAAAGATGAAAAATCCTATTGCTGTAACTGGCGTCAATAGAACACAAAATTTCATTGATTTAAAAGCTAAAAAAGTAGCTATCTGGTTTAATGAAAAGAAATTCATTATTCCAAAAATCCCATGCTTTCCCGAAATGCATGGAGATTTTATTTTAGGTAATAATTTTATTTCAGAACATTTACCTATGAATATCGATGAGGGAACAATCAGTTTAACTCTCAATAAAGAACCAGTAGAAATACTTCTACTTAAACAACATAAATATAAATGTGAGAAAAATTTTTATGCTACTAAGAAAGGAGATATGACTCCAATAATTAAAGTTCTTGAAGAAACACACTGGCTTTATACTATTCTAAAAGACAATTTTAGTGAAAATCCACTAAAATTATGGGATAAAAGTCCAAGGTATTCTAATCTCAAATGAAGAGATCCCAATATTATTATAAGGGTCAAACCCATTATCAATACTAGACAAGACATGGACGAATTTGATAATCAAATCAAAGAATTATTGGAAACTAATCTTATTGAAGAAACAATAAGCCCGCATTCTAGCCCCGCCTTCATGGTAAGAAAACATAGTGAGGTCACAAGAGGAAAAGATAGGATGGTCATAAACTATAAAAGGTTAAATGAACAATTAGAATTTGATGGTTACTTCATTTCAAGAAATGATGTATTAATCAACCAAACTAAAGGTAAAAATATCTTTAGTAAATTTGATTATAAATTTGGATTTTGGCTGTTAAAATTAACTGAGGTATCAAAACCATTGACATCCTTTAGTACCCCTAGAGGACATTATCAATGGAATGTTATGCCTTTTGGGCTAAACACAGCTCCACAGGTATTCAATAGATGGATGGATAATATCTTTAAAGATCTTAAAGATTTTTGTGTTGTTTACATAGATGATAATTCTTGTTTTTTCAAACACAATAGAAGAACATCGACATCATCTAAAAATACTTGGTGAAGAATTCCAAAAACATGGAATTATTTAATCTCCAAAGAAAATTGAAATCGAAAAAACAGAAATCAATTTTCTCGGAATAATCATAAACCAAGATGGATTAAAATTACAAGACCACATAATCTAAAAAATACGAGATTTTAATGAAGAAATTTTGGATAAAAAACGATTGCAAAGTTTTTTGGGAATCCTTAATCATGGAAGAAATTTCATACAAGGATTATCACAAAAGGAATTACCACTTCTTGAAAAACTCAAGAAGAGTGATATTTTTACATGGAATAAAAATGATATTGCTGTAGTAAAAATAATAAAACAAGATATACTTAATCATTGCCCGAAAGTTTATTTTCCTATATCAAGAGATAAATTAATTCTTGAAACAGATGCTTCAGATAATTGCTGGGGATGTGTTCTCAAAGCAATTCCAGCACAATATTAGGAAGAAACCACTTCTAATATATTTGGTATTCGTGGTAAGAAAAACCCTACACCAAAAAATATTCAAAAACATGAATTAATATGCGGTTATAATTCAGGTAAATTTAAGCCTAATGAACTTAATTATATTATTTTTGAAAAGGAATTATTGGCAATAAAACTTTCTATTAAAAAAGTCCATATTTTCCTAGCACCCGAAGATTTTATTATCAGAACAGGTAATAAAGATGTTAGGGACTTCCTCATAAATAAAAGAAATATTTTAGAAGGAAGAAGACTATAATGGTATAACCAAATTGCTATCTATACTTTTGAAGTCGAACACTTTAAAGGTACTAACAATTTTCTTGCATATTACCTTAGCAGAAATTGTGTAGAAAACCACTAAACAAGTGAAATATTTGAAAAACCCACTAAACAAGTGGAATATATTTTTTCAGGATGGGAGACAAAGACCCAAAAGAAGTACAAGGAGAATGGGTGACCATTGCTAAAAAGGAAAAAACCCAGGCATCATCTTCAAATACACAAACTAAACCAAGTTATGTGTATATTGTTTTTAGTGGACGCAAAACAATCTTCTGCTATAACTGGTCTCAATGCCATATCCAAATCAATGGATATCCAGGCGCATGTTACAAAAGATATAATATTGAAAAAGAAGCTATTGCAACTTGGGAAGATTGGATGAAATAATTTTATCCCTCCAGTCTGGTTTATCAACTTTCAAAACTTCAAACAAAGGAAAACACTGCTATTACTGAAGTTGTTGATTTCTATAACTCAGGAATCCCTTTTAAAATTTATGAGCCTTTTAATGAATCATGGGAATCCCATGTTTCAGATAAAAGTAAGGATTTCAAGAAAAACATGAGTATCCTTGCTGATAGAATTGCTGAGCAATTAACATTTTTAGACAAACTTAAAAACCTTAGTCTCAAGGTCTTGAAAGAACTTAATTATGAAAATAAAGATTTTTCTCTTGAAAAAATCAATACCTTTTTAACATTTATCGGTTTGTTAGAAAATGATTTTTCGGGTAAAATCTTTAATACTATTAGAGGAATTTGTTTATTCGAAAATGTGAAGCAACTTCTCCCAAGGCCATTGTTCCAGATGGAATTTTTTTCTAAAATTGAGGATCAGGATCAAAAGATAAAAAGTCTTTTAATCCAATTTTAAAATTAGGTCAATCTAAGTGATGAAATGCCAAAACTACATTTTTTCACTGAAGAAAATTTGGATATTGAACCGTTTGAATGGGGATTAGTAAACAAACTAATTTTCCCAAGTATATTTCCAAATTTTTTTGAGAAATTACCCATGATGATCAAAATCATGGTTAATCATGTATTATCCAAGGCAAAGTACAAATACACCCGTTATTTGTCATCCCATATTACAAGTACTATTAGATGTAGGGTCTGAGAAAGATTCTATCAAACCTACCAAATCTGGCATCTTAGAACCACTGAGAATTATGAATGGGATGAAATTGACCAAAACTGATATGATGATCAACCACTGGAGCACTTGGACACATAACTTTATTGGTAAAAAAACCTGATCAATATTTCTTATATGGCATCATATTTTTATCGAGAAAATGAAATCAAATTCATGGTGACTGATGGTAGATGACTATTTGTTACAGACCTTCCAATTAATTGTGTCACATCGCTTGAACAACGAGCAACTGTTAAGAAATTTCTAGATAATTTGAGAAATAAAAATAATTTAGATGTTCCTTATGAATTATTAAGCAATGCGGAGGAATATGAGTTAGCCCAACTTCATCCTCACAACCAAAGTCCAATGGATAGCATGTCCTTCGACTCCATCAGTGAAGCAAATATCGCTAATGCCATGGAAGGATGATTACCACATGGAACGACTGCACCAATAATTCAGCACACGATATGTGGTCCCCGGGAGAAACACGTCAAAATAGACGAATCTTTAAATAGTTATTACTATTTGAAAAAGAAAATAGTATTCACTGTTCACTATTCACTATTCACCAAGCAGCCCACATTTTTCTTCTTTCCTTTTTCTTATCTATTAGTTAATAATGTTTGGTATCCGGTCCTATAAAAGGAGCTCCCTCCTTCAATTGTAACACACTTGTAAAAACCCAATCTTCTCTATCCTTTCATAACCAGTTCTGTAAAATACCCTCTCTTTGTAATATTAAGCCTTTCCTTTGCATTTAGCATATGCAACAAGCCTTTAAAACCCTAGGTTACCCTAGTAGGATGAGTTGTGTCTCGTGAGGGTTTATAGTGAATATACATACAAAATTTGGTTTTGACTCAAACAAAATTCAAAATATGTAAAAATTGTATAATTCAAACTTTCCAAATAATAATCACCATATTTTTATATTCATAAGTCTCTATTTGCCATGTGTGTATGCGAAGCCAGAAATATAAGCCGCAAATTTCCACCGATTGATCATTACGTTACTTTTCAAAAATTCATTTTGATTCAAGTACTCACGGGATGCTTTCAAAAATGAATCACTCGAAATGTGGCTATTTCTCTCGATGTGCGTGATATAAAGAGTAAATGCATTGGAACACGAATTCATACACACAAAATTGAAAGATGAAAATTTATGGGTGAAAAGATCTCTTCATCGGGTTATGGTCAATAGGAAACGAAAACATCGCCTCTTATACACACCAGTTAAGGTCTTCAATTATATTTTTGTGTTTTAACTCTCCATGCAGTAATTAATTTCGCAATTCGGATTCGGTTATGACTTTTTCGGGTTTTGAGGTGCATTGGGTAACATTGGGATTAGTTGGAACATTTGGAAGTGGGAATGACCTTTTGAAGTCCGTTAGTGATTTTCTGGGCTTTTGCTCATTTTCTCTTCTTTTTCTAATTTTTTTTATTTTTTCATTTTGTCTTTTCTTGCTATTTTTGTTGAGAATTACTCTATTCTTCTTGCCCTGTTTTATCGCACTGTTTGGACTTAATTTTTGAATTTTACATTTTTCTCAATACCGGGCTATATGGGTTTTTTGGTTTACCAAACGAAAGGAAAAACATTTTCTTCGGCTCAAAATGGCTAGCAAAAGGATAATTTTTCACAACTTTTTATGGCTAATATTTTTTTGGGTATCAAACAAGGGGCTAACTTCATTTATCCGAATTACTAATCATATTACCATATGTGTCTCGAGATTGATTTACTTTAGAGATATGTTAGCACGCTTTTCGAGGCAACATCACACACTATTCCCTAACCAATCAAAATAATAATTTTGAGATCACAACGACTTATTTCAACGCTGAATTGAAATTTGAGTTAATCATTAACTCGGAATGATTCAAAAACTAAAAAAAAAATCGATAGGCTCGAAATCTCACCGGGTTGATTCTCCACACTTATTCATTAAGTCGTCAATTTTCACTCAATTTTTATCTTTGATCAATTTCGGCTTAGTGCATTTTGAATTTTACAAATTTGAGACTTTAAACAAAACTTCGGTGATATTTTTGAAAAATTTAAATTCCAATTTTTATTTACTTTGAAGAAAAAATATTTTTGGATTTTTGGAAAATTTTGAAATTTTCTAATTTTTTTTGGCTTGGGGCATTTTGAACTTTGTGAAATTCGGAAGCGCATGCGTACCCTACCTAACTTAGACTTTTGTAAAGTCTTGATGAAAAAATGACTAAAAGCTAAATTAAAGAGAGAAAACAAAGAAAATGGAACAAGGTACAAAATGCACGACATAAATAAGCAAGTATAAGACACGACATTGAGAGGCAACCAATTTCCATTATATATATCAAGTATACAAACATGTGGAAATAGGAAAAATACATAAAAAACCTAGGAAAACAAGCTATTGAGCAGGGCCGGGAGCATTCGGGTTGTATGGGTCATAGAAATAATTCGAGGGAGGTGCACCCATAGTCATGCGATACATTTCAGCCTGGAGACGATGCATCATGCTTGTGTCTCGTTGGTATGCACGTTGGTATGAATCTATGAACCCGTCGAATCTTGATTCGAGCGCCGTGATGCGTCTATCGAAATCTTCTCCCGGTGGATTGAAATCTGAATCATCGTCCTCATTGTATTCCTCCTCTTTACCCTCTCCCATAACCACATCGATGCCCACAGCTTCTTCCTCCTCGAAATCACCCTCGTCCTCATCTTCTGCCTCTGTCACGTCATCATCATCATCGTCGTCATCCTCATCCTCCCTCTGTGCTCGGATGATTTCCCGTTGCCTCTCACTTTTGGCATGGGTGCCCTGCCCAAGAGGATTGGGAAGGCGAGGAAACCCGGTGGGAGGAGCAATGCCCGCTTCGATTAGAATGGATGTGATGATTCGGGCATAAGGGAGATGGGCGGTCCCCTTTTTGTCCAAGGTCGCAAAAAATATATCTTTGTAGATGATACGGGACAATTGGGTTGGGGTGGTGGGGTAAAAAAGATGATACATGAGAGTCGCATGACGGGGGCTTATAGTGAAATCATTTGAGGTTTGGAGGATATTTGCGCATACGATTTGTAATGTGATGCACGCCTTGTCACTAATACCGCCCACCAAAAATGTTTCGGTGCCCCAAAGCTCGCCGGGTTCTATGCGTGACGTGAAAACGACTTTATCGAGGGGGCGAGACTGTTTGGATAGGTGAATTGGGATGGGCTTGGAACATCCTTTTTCACTAGTTTTCGGGTATGAATCTCTGAGGAGAACATAATGCGTGTGCTGTCAACATACTCCTAAAAAAAAATCAGTGGTGTGGAAAAGGGATCCATAGAAAGCTCACACCTCGGTTGCCCACACCGCTCCGTGGGGCTCATCGAGGAAACGACACCAACCCCTCGTAAGGAAGAGGTTGGTGACAAAATTTGGCAGCTCATTCCAGCGCACTTGGCACTCCATATATAGCTTTCGAGATTGGCTAAAAAAGCGTTCACACCAAATTTGTTCTTGATTTGAGCGATATGCGTCATTTTCATGGTCAATAACCTTAATGGAGTTATATTTTTTAGGGAGGGCACGGTTGGCCATGTGGGATTATAGTGGGTTGAAGGTAGAAATATGGAAGAGAGAGAGTAAGAGAGTTGGGTAGAGTGGTGGTGGAGTGAGGGAGGATCAGGATATATTTATAGGTGGGGGTGGGTGGAGGGAAGGGTTGGTTTTAGGAGGGAAGGGGGAGTGTATTTGGGAGGGAAAGGGTGGATCGGGAAGAGGGAAAACGGATTGGGAGGGAAGAATGGGGGTGCATCTTGGGAAGGAACAAAAATACCCAGATGCTGAATTGATCCGGGTGCCCAGGACCGGACTGGTTCGGCCCCTTTTTTTAATTTTCCTCTAAAATGGACTGACCCGAACCCCCCGGGGCAGATCGGTCCAGATCCCTAAAATTTACAGCTTCCCTTAATTGCAGAATTCACTCTTCTCTCTCAATATCTAGATGCTCCACAACTACAAATACACATTATTGACCTAGAATCTCTCAATGCTTGCTTCGAAAACCTAACCTATCCTACGTGACTTACACCTACCGATTCTAACTTCCTTAATCGACTCACATCTACTATACACAAGAATCACCCCAAACGCGTCGGGGGTGCGACGACCTTCTCTTACTTCTCCATCAGTCCCCATAGATGGGGTCTCACAACCAAATAGTGTTAGCTTCTTCGACGCATGCCTCAAAGTACGATTTGAGACGTTGGCTATTTACCTTGAAAGTATTTACCCCTTTTGCATTTTCTAACTCTATAGCTATGTGAGGGAATACTTCTCTAACCACAAATATACCCGTCCACCTTGAACGCAACTTGTCAGGAAACAAGTGTAATCGAGAGTTGTAGAGAAGCACTTTTTATCCCAGATGAAACTCTTCGCGTCGAATTATCTTGTCATACGCGAGTTTCATTCATTCCTTTGAAATTTTAGCATTCTCATATGCGTCATTACGCATCTCTTCCAACTCGTTCAATTGAAGCTTACGAGCTTCACCGGATTTATCTAGATTGTAGTTCAACCTCTTGATGGACCAATAGGCTTTGTGCTCGAGCTCCACGGGGAGATATCAAGTCTTGCCATAGACAAAATGAATTGGGAACATCCTGAGGTGGTTCTTATAGGCAGTACGGTAAGCCCATAGCGCATCGTTTAATCGAAGTGACCAATATTTTTGGATAGGATCGACGGTCTTTTCAAGGATGGTTTTGATCTCACGATTTACTAACTCAAATTGTCCACTTGTTTGGGGGTGGTAAGTCGTTCCAACCTTGTGGATGACCCCATACTTTATCATTAAATTTTCAAACAACCAATTGCAAAAATGCGTGCCGTTATCACTTATGATTGCCTTCGGTGCACCGAAACGAGAGAGTATGTGTTCTTGTAAGAACTTTATCACCACTTTATTATCATACGTCTTGGTAGCTATTGCCTCTACCCATTTGGAGGCATAGTCTAGCACAACGATGATGTATAAGAAGCCGAAGGATAAAGGGAATGGTCCCATGAAGTCAATACCCCAACAATCAAATAACTTAATGACGAGTATAGAGGTTAGTGACATCATGTTGTGGCGGGTAATAACTCCTATCCTTTGACATCTATCGTAAGATTTGTAATAAGCGTTCATATCTCGAAACATTGTGGGCTAATAGAGACCGTTTTGAAGGATTTTAACAGCCATCTTATTCTTGGAGAAGTGGCCTCCATAAGCTTCCATATAAATCGAATTACACTTTGAATTTACTCATCCGGAACACATCTTCGGATGAGCTGGTCTGCAAAATATTTGAATAAGAATGGGTCGTCATAGAAAAACATGTCGGATCAAGTGATGAATTTCTTCTTCTCTTACGATGTACATCTGGGAGGATTAGACCCCGTGATAAGATAATTAATAATGTTCGCAAACCAAGGTAGAGAAGAAGTAGCAAATAGCTTCTCATCGAGAAAGAACTCATCTATAGGTATTAAATCACTAGGCACGTCGGACGAGAGCCATGACAAATGGTCGGCAATGACGTTTTCTACCCCTTTCTTATCTTTTATAGAGATATTGAACTCTTGTAGGAGTAGGATCCACCTTATGTGGCATGACTTTGCATCCTTCTTAGTAAGGAGATATTTAAGGGCCGTGAGGTCGGTAAAACATGTTATGGGCGACCCAACAAGGTATGAGAGGAATTTGTCAAAAGTAAAAACAATCGATAGCAACTCTTTCTCCGTGGTGGAGTAGTTAAGTTGTGGCTCGATTAACGTTCAGATAACATAATAAATGACATGAGCTTTCTGTGACACCCCGACTAATTAAATACCGGGTAGCTACTCCTTTATTAAATTAGTACAAAATGTCAAGTTGGTTCAGTTCGTAGCACCACTGTCGAAAACGTTTTAATAATTACTAACCACCTAGTATTTAAAAAGTGAGTTGTCAATTTTAATTAAAACCGATTAACATGCAATAATTAAATTATGAAATGCTAATATAACCACCACAACATAATGACAATGGAATAACCATAGAATAGTAATGAGTCTGGAGGGGTACTCCTCACGACAATCCAAATACAGGAATAAACAAATACTAAGTCTGCATCACTAAATTAATTACAACCCAAAATTCTGAAATAACTGAATATATAAAAATGTTTCTAAAAGAAAAGGGCGACATGCCCAACTGAAAAGGAAATCTATAAATAGAGTCAAGATCGAAAATGGAGGCGTCTACTGACAAGATCATGTAACTTCCACAGCAGCTACAGTACGTCACCTGAATGGAACTCCTATGCTTGGTGTCCTTGTGGCTGGGCACCTAAAAGGTTTTTACAAGAAAAATATATTTGAAAGCAAACGGGTCAGAGCCCGATTGTGGAAAACAGTTTAAAATATAGCAAGTGTTTTAATGACAATAAAACAATGAATGCAAAATACATGTTAGGACGTGCTCTCACATGAAATACTCACCTCTCGACTATTTGTGCACTCCTAACGTACCCGTACTCATTCTAGTGATTCTCATATCTAACTAGTCCTAAATAAATTTTAACATTTCTGTACGATTCACGCTTTAATTCCAACATCATCAATTAAATAGAGAGCTTCACATTAATTCTCGGTTTCCCAATTATTAGCAATACTAATATACTAGAGATCATCCATTTTATCTTTACATAACGTTGCTATAATTATACTCCCATTTAATCATGACAGTTCATTTCAATTAACAATATCTTATTCTCATAAAAAATATACATTACTAGCACCCCCAGACTAAGCTGCGGCGCACACATACTCTGCTATCCAATCCCGGTACATCACGTACATAAGGACCACGTATTTCGAATCTCTCAGGAATCATTTTCAATAAACAACAATCACAAACAATAGAGGCGAACATAGTTCACATCACATGGGTCACGCACATACCTACGCTCCCATGATTAGCAGACTTATTAACTTCTCAATAAGTCCTTCTCTGACCTATTTCCTCGAGGTACCAATCTAAATCCCCCCGTAGGCACACAAAGATTAGATGGCCCTGATCGAACGCAAACCTCCCATGATAGCAAGTATGGTAGGTATGTTATACACATAAAACCACATATACTAAGCATTCGCACATCTTAGATATCTCGTATTATTAATATAGGTATACTTCTCGTTCTTATACCGTAATTTAATGTTATACGATTACAAGTCCCCGATTTTGCATATTAACGTTATCAACCCTTCTCACGTCGTAACTAGGTACTCGTTTCCTACTCCACAATTGACATCAGATTTTATTTTAAAATTCTAAGTTCTACTCCTCAACGTACCCCGATTCGCACAATTATACCGACTAATCAATGAGGGAAGGTTAATACTCCAATTAAATAAGTCTACGGAACATTAGAAATGAAATCAGGCCAAAAAGGCCATTCTGTCAACTCGTTAGAAGTCTCGTTCGAACGAGGTCATTCGAACGAGTTCGTTCAAACGAAAGGCTTCGAATAAACTACCAACTCATTAGAAGGGACACTGTCATCTCATTAGAAGCTCGTTCGAACGAGGTCGTTCGAACGACCTGGGCAGGTCTTCTAACAAGATGGCTGTTTCAGCCCAGAAATTCTCTACTTCGTTTTTCTCAATATTTTCTCTTCTCTAAACTCGTCCTAAGATCATCCCAATAGTATTTTAACGTTATTAAACTACTCTAAGTCCTCCTAGGTCACTCTTTAACATATAAATGGGGTCAATGCTTCCTAAATTAACATATAATAATCAAAATTCCTAAACCTTGTCCCAAACCCTATAATCATGAACCCAGAATTTAATGACTACAATTTCTCCTTATCAATCCGTTTTCACATCATCAAAAGATATATTTTGTATATGACATTCATCCAATAACATTCTACATGCAATCCCTATATCATATTATGAATCCTACCTCCAATTTCATGGGTTTTCATCAAACTTCCAATATAAGACAATTATTCAATTCTAAGCATGGAAGAAACATTCGCTTGAAATTAATGTAATTAAACCACTTGCCTTCGATGTTATGATTTGATGTTGAAGAATTGAATGTTGATTCTCCTCCCTCTCTCTATAAATTTCTTCCAAAGATGGTGATGGTGTCTAGGGTTTCCTTTTTGGAACTTCTTCCAACTCCTCCCTATAACTCCCGTAGCCCTCTAACTTCCCAAATGCTGATAATGGCTTAGTTGGTTCTTTTCTAATATAAAAATAACCTCTAAAATTCGTGGGTTTTAATTCCCCTTTTGTTAAAATTACCAAACTACCCTTTTGGGTTGCCGGTGTGGCCTAAAAATGCCCCGGGACCCAAACTAAACCCCCGGCTAGTGTTTTCTGACTATTTCGACCCTTTCGGACACGTTGGCGCACTGAAAATAACCATTCGGTTGATAAAAATAAAATTCACTTTTTAATTCAATTAATTACGTTCCTGACGCGACTGACACGCGCGTCCCAATTAAATTTTCTAAATTGACGTATATCTACCTCGTGACAATTTAGATATCATCAATACTCATGTATTACCATACATACTCGGAAATAATAAATTTTTAACATCATAATCAAATACCAACTCACATCTCGTTAGTATTTATACTCGGATTAATTTCCAATTAATTCTCATTTAATTTAATTAATCCCTTAAATAAATATCAGTAAAATTATGGGGTATTACATACTTCCCCCCTAATAACAGAATTTCGTCCCGAAATTCGGAACTAAAGAGTACCTGGTAAAAACTGCTCTGGATAACGCTCGCGCATCTCATCCTCGCGCTCCCATGTGGACGCCTCGGCATTGTGATGCCGCCACTGAAAACGTACTAATGGTACTATCTTTGACCTCAATTTCCTCTCGCTTTGGTCCAAAATAGCAATCGTCCCCTCCTCGTAGGAACTATCTGGATGAAGATCGATGTCCTCCAAAGCAATGTGGGTGTGGGCGAAATCATCCCTAAGGTATCTCCTTAGCGAGGAAATATGGAACACATCATGAATCCTATGCAAGTGCTCTGGTAACCCAAGTCTATACGCAACTGGCCTAATTCGCTCGATGATAGGAAATGGCCCCACATATCTCGGTGCCAATTTTCCCTTCTTCCCAAAATGCATAATTCCCTTCATAGGAGATACTCTGAGTAACACCTGGTCTCCCACCTTGAATTCTCTGAAGAATATCTTGGCATCAGCATAGCTCTTCTGCCGGTCCTGAGCTACCCGAATACGACTCCGTATTATCTCTATCCTTACTGAAGTATCCTGAATCACTTCCGGCCCAAGGAGTTTGTTATCCCCCACCTCTAGCCAACATGCAGGGGAATGACAAGGTCTACCGTACAACGCCTCAAATGGAGCCATGCCAATGGTGAACTGGTAGGAGTTATTATAAGAAAACTCCACCAGTGGAAGGTACTGCTCCCATCCACCTCCAAAGTCTAGGATGCACATACGCAACATGTCCTCCAACATCTGATTTGTCCACTCGATTTGCCCACCATTCTTCGAGTGATAAGCCGTACTCAACCGCAACTCCGTACCCATGGCCTCCTGGAAACTCTCCCAAAATCATGAAACAAATATCTTGTCTCGGTCAGACACGATATTTAGAGGTACGCCGTGAAGTCTCACTATTTCCGCAATAAAAATCTGGGCATACTGTCCCGTAGTGTAATCTGTCCTCACGGGTAAAAAATGAGAAACTTTGGTCAACCTATCCACGATTACCCATATGGAGTCGTGACCCCTCTGTGACGTAGGTAATCCCGTGATAAAGTCCATGGATATGTTCTCCCATACCCACGTCGGAACCTCTAATGGCTGTAGAAGTCCTGCCGATTTCTGATGATCCACCTTTACTAGCTGACAAGTGGCGCATTTAGAAACGAACACGGCGATATCTCTCTTCATCCCTCTCCACCAATACTGGCGTCTCATGTCTTGGTACATCTTATCCCCACCAGGGTGTACCGTGAATCGTGAGCCGTGCGACTCTGCCATAACCTCGTGTCGCAAGTCTTCCCCTACCAGAACAACCAGTCTCCCATTGAAGCGTAATCCCCCGTCTGAACTAACGATATAAGACTCGGCTCCTTATGCTAGTAATCGGACTATCTGCTTTTGACAGAACGAGTCAATTGCCTGTGCCTTTATCACTCTCGTAACAATCTGCGGTGTAACAGTCATCACAGAAATGAATGATCAGGCCACTGCATCCTGGTGCCCCAACTCCTTCCACTTGGCTTTCCACACCTCGGCCACCTCATCTACTGGCCTACGGCTCAACGCGTCTGCTACCACGTTAGCCTTCCCCGGGTGATATTGGATATCAAACTGATAATCCTTCACAAACTCAAGCCACCGTCGTTGACGTATATTCAGTTCCTTCTGCGTGAAGAGGTATTGTAAAGACTTGTGGTCCGTGAACAATCGAAATTTCTCCCCCAGGAGATAGTGTCTCCAAATCCGAAGAGCGAATACGACTGCCGCCAACTCCAAGTCGTGGGTGGGGTAATTCCTCTTATGAGGCTTAAGCTTATGGGAAGCATAAGCTATGGCCTGACTCTCCTGCTGCAGCACACCTCCGAGTCCATGTAAGGACGCATCGGTGTAAACTAAATACTCAACTCCCGGTCTGGGCCATGCTAACACAGGTGCTGAGGTCAACTTGCCCTTCAACTCATCGAATGCCAACTGACAGGCATCGCTCTAGATGAATGGCACACCCTTGCGAGTCAGATGTGTCAAAGGACCCGCTATCTTAGAGAAACCCCGAATAAACCTCCTGTAGTATCCTGCTAGGCCCAAGAAACTACGGATCTCAGTCGGTGTCGTGGGCTGTCCCCACTCCCTCACCGCGGATACTTTCCCCGGATCAACAGATATCCCCCGGTCTGAAATGATATGTCCCAAAAACTGAACCTCCTTCAGCCAAAACCCACACTTCTCATACTTTGCATAAAGCTCGTTCTGACGTAGCGTTTGCAAAACCTGTCTCAAATGCTCGGCATGCTCCTCTTCTGTCTGGGAGTAAACCAGAATGTCATCAATAAAGACGATGACAAATTAGTCTAGGAACTCTCTGAACACCCTATTCATCAAGTCCATAAACACGGCTGGAGCATTGGTCAAGCCAAAAGGCATAACTCGAAACTCGTAGGAACCATATCTCGTTAAGAAAGCAGTCTTAGAGACATCCTGTTCCCTGATACGCAACTGATGGTATCCCGATCGTAAATAAATCTTCGAGAAGAAGGAAGCTCCTCTCAACTGGTCAAATAAGTCATCGATTCTGGGCAACGGATACTTATTCCGTATCGTGACTTTATTCAACTCCCGGTAATCTACGCACAACCTCAACGATCCATCCCTCTTCTTTACGAACAACACAGGGGCACCCCACGGCGAAGTAATCCTCCGGATAAACCCCTGACCCAACAATTGTTATATCGGATCCCTTAGCTCTCTCATCTCTGCTGGAGCCATACGGTAAGGTGCGCGGGTAATTGGCCGAGTGCCCGACGTCAAATCGATCACAAAATCTATCTCTCTACTAGGCGATAATCCAGGTATATCCTGAAATATGTCAGCAAACTCCCTCACGAATGGAATCAAATCGAGTCATATTACCACTTCCTTAGAGGTCTCCTCCTCTATATAGTACAAGTGAGTGGACGATCCTCCCTCAGGGCGAGGCATCGCCACTAAAAACATCTCCTGCCCGGGAATGGCAAAGATAATACTCCTACTAAAATAGTCAATCATGGCTCGGTACGCAACTAGCCAATCCATACCAACAATCGTATCATACTCAGTCATCTCTAACACTAACATATCAGCGGGTAAAGTAAATCTCCCGATCTCTATACCCACACCTCTACAAATAAGGGAAATTACAGAACCCCTACTCAACGGTGAATCTAAACAAGTAATCGTGCTCTCTGCGGTGTCTAATAACCCAATAGTGCGTGCAAACCTCGTGGCAATGAAATAATGTGTGGACCCCGTGTTAAATAAAATACGCCCCATAGTCCCCTGAATAGAGAGCATATCCTCAATAGCAGGTGGATCTTGTGGGACTGCGGCATACTGGAGCTGATACACTCTCCCATACTGAAGCTGTCCCTGCTGGACTGGGACCGCTAGAATGGGTGGTAATGCTGCTGATTAAGTGCGAAAAGTGTGCGCGTGTAAAGTGCACAGTCGTTGTTTTCGTTTCGCCAACTCAATACAAAAACCTAAGTTACTACTACACTTGCGAGGCAAGCACAGCGGTAAGTCGGGTATCGAAAATCCACAGAGACGAGATGTTAGAATTTAAGTGGTCTAATACTCCGAAATAAAAGTGTAAAAGATGATTACAAACTAAAAGAAAAGATGCATAAAGGAAAAGATTATTCTAGGCAATGGTATTGAAACTAGATTATGAAAGCGAGTAAGACTATAGGTTGCATCGAATATCCCTCACCCGAGTTAATTTGTATAAAATGGTTACATGGGTCGACGAGTTATTACAAGTGCGTCTCGTTTCGACAGTTAATTAAATCAAGGGTTGTTACGCCCTAAATCATCATAAAAGCCTAATAAGATTTTGGCGTCAACAAATATCCCGGAATTTACGCACGAAAGGCCATAAGCACGGGACATACATGATATGCCCCGTCAAATCTCCTAGGCGTAATAACTAGGACAACACACCCGAAATAGACCCGTAAACTCCATCACCAAAGCAAAGCAACGCGTCAACTCGAGTGAGTTCAATTCAAACACAACCTAATTTAAGTTACCTAGAAAGCATGTTAAAAACGCGATAAATAAACGCGGTAAATAAACACGATAAATCTACCTAGAAAGCGATTAAAGAAAGCATGTGAATCTAATTAACAAAGCATGTAAATCTAACTATCAAGGCAAGAAAGAAGGAAATACAAACTATATAAATGGAGGGGATGATGAATAGTGCAACATTCAATCCAAAAGTGTGTCAATCCAAGAACAATTGAAGAAGAACTCTTCAAAACCCTCAAAACCTAAGCTATTCTAACCTAAAAACGTTTTATCTACTGAATAATTGATTATTACAACAAAAAACCTTTATATAGTAAGTGGGAATAAAAGAAAAGAAGAAAGAAAAGAAAATGCAAAATATCTGCCAAAAAAACAGGGGGTCGATCGATCTACCATTTTGGTCGATCGATCTACAGTGTAATTCGTGGCAAAAATAAGAAGGGTCGATCGATCTACCATTTTGGTCGATCGATCGATCAAGCAGGGGCAGACTGCATTTTCCCCTGTTTTGGCTTGCATTTCTTCTCCGCTAAAAACGCCGTAACTTCTTCGTTATGAATCGGAATCGCGCACCGTTTGCGGCCACGTGAAGCTTGCGAGGAGGGATACAACTTCTATGAAGATGTTGGGCCAGGTGCCCAATCTGTAAAATGACTAAAATGCCCTTGAACGTGCGATTGTGTACGGGAATCAAGCGGAACGCGTCCGAACTTCATACTTAGTACCTAAATACCTACAAAAGCCCAATTATACCTCATATAGCATGTTAACAATATAAACCGAGGTTGTCTGGTTAACGGGCTTAAATATAGAGATTAAGGCACCCGAGGGGGCTAAAATGCGTAGGTTCGGAGGATGAAATACGCGATATTTGCGTATTATCACACCCCCTAACTTACACGTTGCTAGTCCCTAGCAATGAAATAGGATGCAACAAGAACAACAAGTAAACCAAAAGCAGGAGATAGTACAAAAGTATGGTATAAAAGCAAAAGGCCACTTTCGCGGGCGATTCGATTGCATTTAGCATATGCAATAAGCCGTTAAACCCCTAGGTTACCCTAGCGGACGAGTGTCGTCTCGTGAGGGTTTTCAGGGATGATACCCACAAACATCATATGGTTTCCTCAAAATATGCCCAAACCAACATGCTACAAGCCCAACAAAAGCGAAAAAGATTTCATATGCATTATTAGCAAAGTGAATGAATTCACACAAAAGTCTGAATCATTAACATTATAGAATGCACCTCATAGAATTGAAACCTTAAAATGTGGGAGGGGAGCGAGCACATGCAAAGTGTGATTTGGCAAAAAACTTATGTAAACCGGATAACATTAAAGCAAGCATAAATTCAATCCTCACGGTCATTACGCTCATCAAGCGAATTCACTCGAAACAGGGAGGTAACACACGGAACATGTGGGCTAAAGAGTAAATGTAAATGGAAACTAGGCCGCACACATGTCACAAAAGAAGAACGCTATATATAAACTGAAAAACTGTAATCTCAATGAAAGGATACGGCACACTAAAAGAGGCGAAATGCATTTTCACAGATTATCAAAACTATTATGACTTTTAAATTAAATGCACCCTAAGATCACATAGGACTTTAATAGGGTTGTAATGTAGGCTAGGCTATGGTACGGAATGAAAGGAGTGTATGTACGGATTCAAAGTGTTCGGGATGAAAACTCGGGATAATGGGATAATGCGGGCAATATCAAAATCGGAAAACAAGTTCCAAAAAGGCATTAGATATATCATCGGGGAGAGTAATCAAAGATTATTGAACTATATACAACAAATACAAACTTCTCTTTCCTTTTCTTTTCTTCTTTTTCTCATTTTCTCTTTTGTTTTCTTTTGCTTTTTGCTTTCTCTTTTTCTTCACTTTTTTCACTACTTTCTTTTCTTTACTTGTCAAACTCTCATATGCCTAAATTGCAACCGACATCATAACAACAACATTCAATCCCAAGTAACATTCCAAACAAAGGTATGGAAAGTGTATGTATGGGCTATAACTCCAATGTAGAGTTGGTTATGGGAATGGGGTTATGAAACGAAAGGTTATATTTAGGCTCAACGGGGTTAACGAGGGTAAACATATAAGGGTGAGGTCAAGGTCAATATGGGTGATATATCAAAGAGGGCCTATGATCATTTCACAAAGTTTACGCAATTCTCGAATCAAAACAATATATGAAAATCATGCTCAAGTAACACATTTCAAGTATGAACTCAATTAATGAACGGTCAAATGAAAGAATAGTGAGATTACCGACGAATTCAACGTTTTCAAAGAGGAAAGAATAGTGTATAACACTCACAAACGACGAAAGGTACAAAGCTTACTCGGTGTAAGTATATACAATGCAACAAAAGATTACCGAGTTATAAAAATCTTAAACCAAATCAATATAACAATAAAAGTGCATGTGCTCATGGGATTAAAGTTTAATTCATGAAGTTATTCATAATATCAATAATCGAGACTAAAGTCTAATAACTTCTAAAATCGAGAACATGCATCATTGGGTTGTCAATTGGATCGGGCAATTATTAAAATTTATCATCGAAAACAAAGGCAAAATGCCCAAAAAAAAGAAAAAAGAAAGAAAATCTTTTTGAAACTTTTGAATTTTTCTAAGAAAAGCATACTAAGTAACTAACATGTGAGCAAAAACATGGACTAAATAAAGAAATGGATAGAATATCCCACACCCCCTAACTTAAAACTTGACATTGTCCTCAATGTAAATTAAGAACCAAGTCAAAGAGAGGAAAAGAGTGATATTACCCAAAAATGGAGCGATCCCCATAAGAACAAGTCCAAAGAATCTACAAAACAAGTTAGTACCGAGCCTAGCAAAAACAAATAATAAAAAGTTAACTAATTACACTAAACTAAATTAACAAGGAAAGAAAAATTAAAAAGCTAACTATATACAACCTATTATTTAGACTTCACACTAACTGTACACTAGAAGTCTAAATAGCTGAGGGTCCACCATAAGAATGATTTGACTTTGGAGGATAACCGGTGTACCCTCACATACAAGCATGCCTTCCGAAAAATATGAATTCCGTTTTAACAACGGAAGGCATGTGTAAGGCGGAAGAAAGGAACCATCCCCAATTAAAATTTTGGGAGGGAGGATGGGGGATTTGGATAAGGCGGGTGACAAAAACAAGTGGGGACCGAGAAAAGCTGAATATCCTCCCAAGGATTTTGAAGTTGGAATGGGAGGCGGCGCACACAAAGGCAAAGATGCGATCGTGGAGGGCGACTCGAGCAAGTACTCCTCATCGGCGATAGGGTTTAAAACATTAAAGTTTGAAACCGAATCATCGGGTACTTGTTCCGGTGGGGTAATAGAGAATGAAAACGGGGATGAAAGAAATTCAAACTCATGAGATGAATCATCATCGCATGAAGTTGGAATTTCAAAGGAAATAATATCATTTTCAATGAAATGTTCTTCTTTGGGGGCCAAAGAAGAAATCATTTCATTGCAAATAGATATTACGTCATTTTCATCCTCACTTTCAATATCTATTACGCAATGGGCAAAGTCTAGAATGGCTTGTTCCAAAGTAGGCACAAGTACCTCATTTGGTTCAAAACATTCCTCGACTTCAAAAGTCTCAGAAGCAAAATCGTCGTCGGACTCAAATAATAAATCCAACTCATGTTCCCACGAACGATTTTCTTCCCGATAACGATTTTCAATTTTCTCATTCTCATACATACGCAAGCCCTCACCGAATGTCATAGGTCGAGGTGCGGATGCATTAGAATGGGAACTTTGAAAATTACCACCGGACTTAAACGAAAACTCATTATTATAGGAATTTTGAAAACTATTCGAATTCGTTTCAAAATTCCTATTATAAGGAGGTAAAGGCCCAAAATCATTGTCATCATCATCAAAATTCCAATAACCTAAGTTTTGACTTTCGTTATACTCGCCCAAAGTCATATTTGAATTTGTTATACTTTGGGATTCTAAGTATTCACCGAAAGTCATAGGCCTAGAATTTTGAGAATTATAACAAGGATTACCAAAAGAATTGGAATAAGACATGCTTACCCCAAAAATGGCTCAAGTGGCGAATTCCACAAAATAGGTGCGTGCGGGAAATTCGAGCGTTTCCAAGTGCTCAAATGTGGAAGTCCTGCAAAAAGTTAGCAAATAATACAAATAGAAAGAAAATACTATGAAATACTAAATCAAATAAAGTCTAAAACAAACTCATCCCCGGCAACGGCGCCATTTTGATTAAGTGCGAAAAGTGTGCGCGTGTAAAGTGCACAGTCGTTGTTTTCGTTTCGCCAACTCAATACAAAAACCTAAGTTATTACTACACTTGCGAGGCAAGCACAACGGTAAGTCGGGTATCGAAAATCCACAGAGACGAGATGTTAGAATTTAAGTGGTCTAATACTCCGAAATAAAAGTGTAAAAGATGATTACAAACTAAAAGAAAAGATGCATAAAGGAAAAGATTATTCTAGGCAATGGTATTGAAACTAGATTATGAAAGCGAGTAAGACTATAGGTTGAATCGAATATCCCTCACCCGAGTTAATTTGTATAAAATGGTTACATGGGTCGACGAGTTATTACAAGTGCGTCTCGTTTCGACAGTCAATTAAATCAAGGGTTGTTACGCCCTAAATCATCATAAAAGCCTAATAAGATTTTGGCGTCAACAAATATCCCGGAATTTACGCACGAAAGGCCATAAGCACGGGACATACATGATATGCCCCGTCAAATCTCCTAGGCGTAATAACTAGGACAACACACCCGAAATAGACCCGTAAACTCCATCACCAAAGCAAAGCAACGCATCAACTCGAGTGAGTTCAATTCAAACACAACCTAATTTAAGTTACCTAGAAAGCATGTTAAAAACGCGATAAATAAACGCGGTAAATAAACGCGATAAATATACCTAGAAAGCGATTAAAGAAAGCATGTGAATCTAATTAACAAAGCATGTAAATCTAACTATCAAGGCAAGAAAGAAGGAAATACAAACTATATAAATGGAGGGGATGATGAATAGTGCAACATTCAATCCAAAAGTGTGTCAATCCAAGAACAATTGAAGAAGAACTCTTCAAAACCCTCAAAACCTAAGCTATTCTAACCTAAAAACGTTTTATCTACTGAATAATTGATTATTACAACAAAAAACCTTTATATAGTAAGTGGGAATAAAAGAAAAGAAGAAAGAAAAGAAAATGCAAAATATCTGCCAAAAAAACAGGGGGTCAATCGATCTACCATTTTGGTCGATCGATCTACAGTGTAATTCGTGGCAAAAATAAGAAGGGTCGATCGATCTACCATTTTGGTCGATCGATCGATCAAGCAGGGGCAGACTGCATTTTCCCCTGTTTTGGCTTGCATTTCTTCTCCGCTAAAAATGCCGTAACTTCTTCGTTATGAATCAGAATCACGCACCGTTTGCGGCCACGCGAAGCTTGCGAGGAGGGCTACAAATTCTATGAAGATGTTGGGCCAGGTGCCCAATCTGTAAAATGACTAAAATGCCCTTGAACGTGCGATTGTGTACGGGAATCAAGCGGAACGCGTCCGAACTTCATACTTAGTACCTAAATACCTACAAAAGCCCAATTATACCTCATATAGCATGTTAACAATATAAACCGAGGTTGTCTGGTTAACGGGCTTAAATATAGAGATTAAGGCACCCGAGGGGGTTAAAATGCGTAGGTTCGGAGGATGAAATACGCGATATTTGCGTATTATCAGCTGCCATCTGTGGTGGTGCTGGGAGGACGGCGGGAAACATAGGCCTCTGTGGCTCGTGTGGAGCACCCAGCTGCTGCTGTGGGGCCCTGCCCTTATCAGAACAATCCTGGCAATTGTGGCCAGTCTTGCCATAAATAAAGCACTTCCCCGGGAAATTTCTCCATCGTTGTCCCTGTTGCCCACGACCCTGATGGCCGTTACCATTCCTACCCAGTCCATGCTGGCCCTGCTGAAACTGCTGCTGCTGACCGTTCTGGCCCTGATGGCCATGTCTGAAACCTCCCTGACCATTCCTGAAACCCCCAGATCTGAATCTCTTGGGGTCCCCCTATTGGGAACCCTGATCTCCCTGCCTATGTTGACCCTGAGCAGATTGTGCCCCGCTGGCACCATTCCCCCTGTCTTACCCTGATGGCTGGACTCTCCTGCTCTCTTACTCTCAGACATGTGAAAGCGATGATCCTAGCAGTGTAGCAGTGCTGCATTAACCACATCAGAATAAGTGGCAAACGAGAGATTCCCAAACAAGTGCTGACGGATCCTCCAAGTCAATCCATCCGTGAACTTCTGAATTTTCTTCTCCTCGGTTGGAATTTCATCCGGAAAAATGTTCAAGATATTGGTGAACTCAGCCTCATACTCGGCTACGGTCTTTCCCTCCTGCTTGAGGTTCATCAACTTCCTCCTCATCTCAGTGTGAATAGCTGACGAAAAATATTTGCGGTCGAATTGCACCCAAAATTTCTGAATAGTGAGGGCGTCCCTCTCCTCCGCGGTGGTAATGGACTCCCACCACTGCAATGCTGATCCTACTAGCTTAAAAGTAGCCAGTATCTGCTTCTGAACATATGTGCACTCGTACATCCTTAAGTACCTCTGAATGTCCTTCCTCCACTGATTGGACACCACAACGTCGGAGCTACCTGCGAACTCCGGAGGGTGTGCTTTCTGAAAAGCATCACGAACGCGTTCCCAAGCAGACAGGAATGCATGAGCCTGAACTGGCGCTACTTCCGGCACCAGAGGTGGTGCCTGCTGTACAACTGCGAGGGCGGTATTCACCGTTTGGGCTACAATGGCTGCAGCCTCTGCAGCATTCATGGTGCCCGAAACTGGTGCAGGCTGTGGCTCGGGCTGTGCATCCCTAGGAACTCGCTGTGCACGTCGTGGAGGCATCTGAAATGAGAGTAAAGTCTTATAAGTTCGCAGTTATTATCTCAAAATAGCTGAAGAGCGAAACATACACAAAAGAATACAACAGTCCTAAAATATAGGGCTCTACATCAAAGAAAGCTCAGCGAAAACATAACAAGCCGTACAGATCCTAAGGAAACTAGAACCTGATGCTCTGATACCACCTATGACACCCCGACTAATTAAATACCGGGTAGCTACTCCTTTATTAAATTAGTACAAAATGTCAAGTTGGTTCAGTTCGTAGCACCACTGTCGAAAACGTTTTAATAATTACTAACCACCTAGTATTTGAAAAGTGAGTTGTCAATTTTAATTAAAACCGATTAACATGCAATAATTAAATTATGAAATGCTAATATAACCACCACAACATAATGACAATGGAATAACCATAGAATAGTAATGAGTCTGGAGGGGTACTCCTCACGACAATCCAAATACAGGAATAAACAAATACTAAGTCTGCATCACTAAATTAATTACAACCCAAAATTATGAAATAACTGAATATATAAAAATGTTTCTAAAAGAAAAGGGCGACATGCCCAACTGATAAGGAAATCTATAAATAGAGTCAAGATCGAAAATGGAGGCGTCTACTGACAAGATCCTGTAACTTCCACAGCAGCTACAGTACGTCACCTGAATGGAACTCCTATGCTTGGTGTCCTTGTGGCTGGGCACCTAAAAGGTTTTTACAAGAAAAATATATTTGAAAGCAAACGGGTCAGAGCCCGATTGTGGAAAACAGTTTAAAATATAGCAAGTGTTTTAATGACAATAAAACAAGGAATGCAAAATACATGTTAGGACGTGCTCTCACATGAAATACTCACCTCTCGACTATTTGTGCACTCCTAACGTACCCGTACTCATTCTAGTGATTCTCATATCTAACTAGTCCTAAATAAATTCTAACATTTCTGTACGATTCACGCTTTAATTCCAACATCATCAATTAAATAGAGAGCTTCACATTAATTCTCGGTTTCCCAATTATTAGCAATACTAATATACTAGAGATCATCCATTTTATCTTTACATAACGTTGCTATAATTATACTCCCATTTAATCATGACAGTTCATTTCAATTAACAGTATCTTATTCTCATAAAAAATATACATTACTAGCACCCCCAGACTAAGCTGCGGCGCACACATACTCTGCAATCCAATCCCGGTACATCACGTACATAAGGACCACGTATTTCGAATCTCTCAGGAATCGTTTTCAATAAACAACAATCACAAACAATGGAGGCGAACATAGTTCACATCACATGGGTCACGCACATACCTACGCTCCCATGATCAGCAGACTTATTAACTTCTCAATAAGTCCTTCTCTGACCTATGTCCTCGAGGTACCAATCTAAATCCCCCCGTAGGCACACAAAGATTAGATGGCCCTGATCGAACGCAAACCTCCCATGATAGCAAGTATGGTAGGTATGTTATACACATAAAACCACATATACTAAGCATTCGCACATCTTAGATATCTCGTATTATTAATATATGTATACTTCTCGTTCTTATACCGTAATTTAATGTTATACGATTACAAGTCCCCGATTTTGCATATTAACGTTATCAACCCTTCTCACGTCGTAACTAGGTACTCGTTTCCTACTCCACAATTGACATCAGATTTTATTTTAAGGTTCTAAGTTCTACTCCTCAACGTACCCCAATTCTCACAATTATACCGACTAATCAATGAGGGAAGGTTAATACTCCAATTAAATAAGTCTACGGAACATTAGAAATGAAATCAGGCCAAAAAGGCCATTCTGTCAACTCGTTAGAAGTCTCGTTCGAACGAGGTCATTCGAACGAGTTCGTTCGAACGAAAGGCTTCGAATGAACTACCAACTCATTAGAAGGGACACTGTCATCTCGTTAGAAGCTCGTTCGAACGAGGTCGTTCGAACGACCTGGGCAGGTCTTCTAACGAGATGGCTGTTTCAGCCCAGAAATTCTCTACATCGTTTTTCTCAATATTTTCTCTTCTCTAAACTCATCCTAAGATCATCCCAATAGTATTTTAACGTTATTAAACTACTCTAAGTCCTCCTAGGTCACTCTTTAACATATAAATGGGGTCAATGCGTCCTAAATTAACATATAATCATCAAAATTCCCAAACCTTGTCCCAAACCCTATAATCATGAACCCAGAATTTAATGACTACAATTTCTCCTTATCAATCCGTTTTCACATCATCAAAAGATATATTTTGTATATGACATTCATCCAATAACATTCTACATGCAATCCCTATATCATATTATGAATCCTACCTCCAATTTCATGGGTTTTCATCAAAATTCCAATATAAGACAATTATTCAATTCTAAGCATGGAAGAAACATTCGCTTGAAATTAATGTAATTAAACCACTTGCCTTCGATGTTCTGATTTGATGTTGAAGAATTGAATGTTGATTCTCCTCCCTCTCTCTACAAATTTCTTCCAAAGATGGTGATGGTGTCTAGGGTTTCCTTTTTGGAACTTCTTCCAACTCCTCCCTATAACTCCCGTAGCCCTCTAACTTCCCAAATGCTGATAATGGCTTAGTGGGTTCTTTTCTAATATAAAAATAACCTCTAAAATTCGTGGGTTTTAATTCCCCTATTGTTAAAATTACCAAACTACCCTTTTGGGTTGCCGGTGTGGCCTAAAAATGCCCCGGGACCCAAACTAAACCCCCGGCTAGTGTTTTCTTACTATTTCAACCCTTCCGGACACGTTGGCGCACTCAAAATGACCATTCGGTTGATAAAAATAAAATTCACTTTTTAATTCAATTAATTACGTTCCTGACGCGACTGACACGCGCGTCCCAATTAAATTTTGCAAATTGCCGTATATCTACCTCGTGACAATTTAGATATCATCAATACTCATGTATTACCATACATACTCGGAAATAATAAATTTTTAACATCATAATCAAATACCAACTCACATCTCGTTAGTATTTATACCCGGATTAATTTCCAATTAATTCTCATTTAATTTAATAAATCCCTTAAATAAATATCAATAAAATTACGGGGTATTTCACTTTCTTGTCCGTTCTTTGCCCCAAAATAACCCCAATGTCATAATCACTAGCATCACACATAAGCTCGAATGGAAGGTACCAATTCGGATCTTACATGATGGGGGCGAAAATTAACATTCTTTTCAATTTATCGAAATCCTCTTGGCATGCGTCATTCCTCTCAAAGGGTTCATCCTTCATAAGGAGGTTACTCAAGGGTCTAGCGATGGCGTTAAAATCCTTGATAAACCTTCTATAAAATCCTGTGTGGCCCAAAAAGGAGTGCACATCCTTTAGTGATTTAGGTGGGGGAAGTTCGTCTATGTATCTATTTTTGCTCGATCAACTTCTATGCCTTTAGATGAGACTATGTGGCTAAGATCTATGACTTCGGTAATAATGAAGTGACATTTTTCCCAATTGAGGACTAAGTTCTTCTCCACATACCAGGATAATACTTTCTCAAGATTTTCTAGACATTGGTCAAAAGATGGGCCAAAAATGCTGAAATCATCCATGAAAAGCTCAAGTCCTCTCTCTACCATGTCGCTAAAGAGACTTAGCATGCACCATTTAAAGGTCACGGGCGCATTGCACAATCCAAAAGGCATACGTTTGTAGGCAAACATGCCAAATGGATATGTAAAATTCATCTTTTCTTGATCAAGTTTGTCTACCTCAATTTGATTATATCCGAAATAACCATTAAGGAAGCAATAGTATGGGTGACCCGCTACGCGTTCAAGCATTTAGTTGATAAAGAGAAAGGTAAAATGGTCTTTTCTCGTTTCGGCATTGAGATTTTGGTAATCAATGCAAGCATGCCACCCGGTGGTGGTGCGTTGAGGAATTAATTCTCCCTTAGCATTTTCGACCACCGTCTTTCTCGACTTCTTCGGGACGGCTTGAATTGGGCTTACCCATTTGCTATTCGAGATAGGTTAGATAATCTCAGCATCTAACAACTTTATAATCTCCACTCTAACAACTTGTTTCATGGTTGGGTTTAGTTTCCTTTGCATTTTCCTCGAGGGCTTCACGTCCTCCTCGAGGTGGATTTTGTGGGTACAAATCAGGGGACTTATCCCCTTCAAATCCGCTATAGACCAACCAAAAGCACCTCTGTGCTTCCTCAAAATTTCCAGTAACTTACCCTCTTGCTCTTTATCTAGGCTAGGGGATACAACAATATGAAATGTCTCATCCTCTCCTAAAAAATCATATTGCACATTAGAGGGTAGTTTCTTTAACTCGAGGGTAGGAAATTTCTCTTCGGAGTGGATCAAGCATGACTCCCTTGGGAGTAGATCCTTGAATCTATAAACCCAATGAACATCTCTCAACTCCTCTATCGACGCTTCCTCGTCTAATATGACTTTCAACTCCTCAACCTCTCGCTTAAACTCAGTGTATGGGATCTCGCTCTCATCACCTCTCACTAGTCATGCTTTTAAAGCGTCCCCACCCATGGTTATCTCGATGTGATCTTCTACTACCTACTCTATGAGGTCGATCGTATGGATTTCATTTTCATCACCCACTTGGTTAGAAATATTGAAGATGTTCATCTCGAGGGTAATGTTCCCAAAAGTGAGTTGCAATTGCCCATTTTATGTATTGATGAAGGCATTATCCGTAGATAAGAATGGGCGACCTAGAATGATGGGAACATGGTTTCTACAATGATTGGAGGGATCCGTGTTCCAAATGACTAAGTCTATCAGAAAGTAGAAAGTGTCCACTTGGACTATCACGTCCTCGATAATCCCTCGAGGCACCTTCACTGGGAGATCCGCTAATTGGAGAGTGATTAGTGTGGGCTTAAGGTCACCCAACTGAAGCTGCCTATAAATGGAATAGGGAAGGATATTAACACTAGCACCTAAGTCCAACAAGGTTGTCTCAATTCGATGTTGTCGAATAACACATGAGAACGTGGGTGCACCCGGATCTTTAAACTTGGGTGGAAGGTCGTTACGTAAAAAGGAACTCACATTCTGTGCTAGGAAATCATTCTTCTTCACCTTTAGCTATCGTTTCATGGTCAAAATATCTTTAATGACCTTGGCATAGGCGGGAATTTTCTGGATGGCATTTAGAAATGGCAAATTCAGCTTCACTTGCTTAAGAACATCTAGCACATCTGTATGGGAGGCTCACTTTTGAGGTGGGGCCAACCCTTGAGGGAACGGAGCAGTGGTGGGAGGTTTTACAACAACTTTGGGCTCACTAACGTCTTCCTTGTCACTCTCATTCATGGGGGAATCTTCAGCCTCTTTCATGCCGGATGAAACCTCCTTCTCTTTTGGCTTCTCATGTGGGGGAGGTGATAAATCAATGACTCGCCCACTATGTAGAGTGGTGACAGCTTGACATTGTTCTTGCTGATCGAAAGATGTAGAGCTAAAATTGTCTTGACCTTGAGGAGGTCTTTGGCCTTGAGCCACAAACTTGCCCTTATCTTGGATGCTTAATGAAGATTGCAACTTAGATATGCTCGTATGCATTTCAGTGAACATGCGCTCAAACTTGGCATTAGTTGCGTTTTGAGATTGGATGAACTGGGTTAAGTTATCATCAAGAGTCCTCCATGGTGGGGTAATGTATGGGCCTGGAGGTGGAGCTTGCATGTGTGGCAACATATGTGGTGCTTGTTGAAATTGAGGAGGGGGTGAAGTTAGGGCAACATGTTAATTTGGATTCAACGCAGCTTATTGTTACCCGTAGCTAAAATCGGGATGATTTCTCCACGAAGGGTTATATGCATTCCCGTGAGGGGCATTAAAATTTCTCTTAAACCCTCCTATTGGTTCTACTTGCTCGGTAAGCATGGCTTTGTAAGCGGGTATCATCGGACATTCCTTTATTGAATGGCCCGCCTCACAAATGGTGCACACCTTTTCTTTTATAACACAGGTGGATCCGGTAGCTTCTCTCAGTCGTACCTCAAGTAGGTCTCTCATACTTTTCTCAAATTGATCACGTCGATGGTCTACCAAGGTATCATGATTCAATTGGTATAAACCGGACGCAACATGAGTAGTGGACACTTGTCGAAGTCGATTTTGGGCATTAGGATTGGATGTGTCCCATGCTTGATTAGTCTCGACAACATACTTAAGATGAGCCTCAGCGTCACTCGCATCTAATTCCCAAAACGATCTTTCACACATTGTTTGAACAAGTTATTTAGATGCTATAGTAAGCCTGTGATGGAATAAAGAGATAAGGTGATGTTTCTCAAATCCATGATGGGAGCAAGCGTTAACCAACTCTTGGAATCGTTCCCAACACTTGTCAAATAACTCGCAATCTTGTTGTCGAAAATCTTGAATTTAAGCCTTGACGGAGTTGGTTTTATGTTGTCGAAAGAACTTCGAAAGAAGCTTAGATTGCATATCCTTCCATGATATGATAGAGTTCGGTGGTAAAGACCAAAGCCAAGTCTTAGATTTATACTTTAAGGAAAAAGGAAAAAGCTTTAGGCGAACGAGATCTTGCGTATAAGCTTGATTACTCAAGGTTTCGCACGCCTCTTTGAACTCTCGGATATGGAGATATGGTTTATCTGAATCCATGCCGTGAAATATTGAAAGAATTTATATCATCCCATTACGAAAGTAGAAATGTCTTGCATTGTACGGAAGTAGAATGCATCCTTGTGTGACAGTTCACTTCGGAAATAAGAGTTCCTCCATGGGATAATACGATGGGTTTCCCTCACCCGTATTATTAATGTCGATATCTGACATTGCTCTCTCTCCAATTGACTCATAATCCTCACTCAGCGTTCTAAAAGTGTGACTTGTGATGGAGTTTAAAGGTGGAACCCATAATTGTGGAACGCGAGGGGTATGGGGACTATTGGAATTGTACTCAACGATGGGATTTTCATGGATTATTATTGGAGTATTTTGAGGATTTTATTCTGAATTTTGCATGAAAGGGCGTTTGAGAGATGATTTATTTTTGGCTTTTTATTTTTCTGAATTTGTATGGATTTTTTAATTTTTTAATTTTTTTTGAATTTTTTAATTTTTTTTGAATTTTTTGAATCAAATTTGGGATTGAATCTACTAACCTAAAGTATACCTAAGCTCCCCAACAAAGGCTAAAAACTTGATGCGACCACAAATGTGTCTAAAGTGCGTGCTTATATAGGCTCAAGTGCAATCCTATCGCTCAAGTAATAATCCGATAAGTCGGGATCGTCTCCACAGGGAACTAGGACGAAAATTCATGACGACGAAGGAATAGAAGACTAACCCTAAACTGATTCGAGAAAAGAAACTAAAAAGATGATTAATTATGAACTAAATGACTACTAACTAAATGCGAAGGAAATTTAAACTACTAACTGACAATGAACATATATACACTACTGCAGTGAAGTAAATATGAATAAGGGAAATGTAGCTTAGGATATAATCCCCCAAACCCTTGTACATTTACCGGATAGAATACTAGCTTTGGAATTAGAAAGTTGATTGAAACCACTCTTTATTAATCCTAATCATTACATATATGAGGGTACTATCCTGCATTATACGTAATCAATGGAAAAAATAAAGCGGTGCCGAATAGCTAACACGCGTATTGTATCCTTAAACACCCCGGTTACCTAGGGCAAATGAGGTTAAATGGTCTATGATGGTTGTGTGTACTACACAACACGATTCATTCTAATTTAAATTCAAACCCTATTTTCGACATAGGTAAATTACATCGGGTTGGATTCATGCATCCCAGCACTTGGAAATTTAGCCGGACATAATTAAACTAATTATGAACACAAAACCTACTGTGCATGTATTCATAACTACGTGAAAATTTGGGAAGAAATTTGGAAATAGGACTTGCAACCTAAAATTTAATAACTAATCAAGCTAAGCTATGAAAGCACTTAAAATCAGAAATTAAATAATACTTGCAATGAAGGAGTCTGAAATTAAAGCTTGAATCTTGAATTAATGTAGCAAAACTTAAAACCCTAGGGTTCTTGAATGCAAGAGCCCTTTAAAATTAATTACAATCGAACCCCTTAATGTCTGGAATTAAGTTAAATTAAATACCCTACGAAAATTACAAGAGTTTGATCAAGATAGAACTTTTGATTTGGAAAAGAAAATTCAGAAAAATCTCATCCGAACCGGTCCGGCGGGGATCTTTGGTTCGGTCTAGTATCATCCAAATCAGTTAGTTTCCCATTTATAACGGATCGTTTCGGTCTCTAATTTTATGCAGAGATCCTCAAGGCATCCAACCGGTTCATTTTCAGTTATATTCGGATCAGTCCGATAGTGAATTTTATGAGTCTGCCTTCCTCCCAGATCGATTTATATTTGAACAACCCCGGTTCGGTCCGGTTCTGGAATTATTTCTTTCCTTCTTTTCTCTTGATTTTCTCTGATCTTTGGAGCTCAATAATTTCTGTCCTAGGACTTGGATCGGAACGTTGTTTCTTCTTAAGTACTTGTAGACGCGAGGTCTTCAATTTCCACATTGGTCCCTCGTCCGAAATCCATATGTAAAGTGACTATTTTGCCCTCCGACTTTCATTTCATTTTTGATTTCTCGGTCTTGAATTCTTCTTCTCTTCACTGGTATAGAATACCTGTAAAAAGCACGAAAAATACCCAACACTCGAGGCATTACTTAGGAATTGTCATTTGCACATTTATGAGATAAATCAACACAATTTACATCGCCTGAGGTGCTAAAAGCTACTAAATTAAGGGGATCAATTCGAAAGAATTTATGCCTAATCAAACATCAAAATAAAATTGAACTAATTAATATATTCAAATAAAATTCTTATCAATATTTGCTAGTGTAAATTATTTGTCATTTTTTCAATATGTTCTTATAAAAAAAATATTTGTCTTATCAATGTGTTGTAATTAATCAACGTGTTTTGACAAAAATAAATAAAAAGTTGTGATCTTTGTCATTTTTTTCTATAAAACAAATAAAATGGCAGCTTAAAATGATATTTTTGTTTTAATATGATAAATTTTTTCGTCTAAAAAAACTAGTAGTGGAATCCATAACAAAAAAGAAGCTAATATACTTACATAAATTAAATACTAAAAAGCAATGAAAAATAGAAATTTGGATAAAATATTACCTAAATCATTGGAAGCATTTGGAAGATTTGTCTAACTCTTTGATTTCAACAGTATTGATTGTGCTAGTGAGATGAATAATACCATTTAACTCATTAAAATCTTCAGGCGTAAGTTCGGTACTTACTTTCCAATCATAAGTTTCTCCATGTCTGAGAACCATCTTTGAGCATTAAAAAAACAAGGAGAAGAAGATGAAGATGTGGGGTTTCCCCTCGTTTTGGATTAGAAGAGAAAAAGTGACGAATGATTAAAGTTATTGGATTTTGGATGAGTGAAATAAGGTTAATAGGTTTTAAAGGTAGTAGGGTCTTTTAGCAAAAATGTGGAGTGGAGAAAGGATGTAATGGAGTGGGAATAGATGGAATCTGATACACACAGAGTGGATGACCTTTTCTCTAAGCATGAGTTGGACACTTATGACATTAGTAGGGCACTCGAGTATTTAATGCTTCGTAAAGCAACAGTTATCTTGGGACATGTGGATGTCCATTACAAGTGATTCATGCACTGAGGTGACACCTTGAGTGCACATCATTATCAAACGCAATCATGTGTTGTAAGCCAACTGTCTCTCTATGCTGAAATGTTAACTAGGATTACCTATTTAATCCCTCTCATTTCATTTTTCCATTTCTTTGCTATTTCGAGTGAGAGAAAAGAGGAGAGTTTCAGCACAAAAAAGGGTAACATTTTGCATTTTTTTTGGTCTATGTAAGTTTTTAAGGATTTTCTTTGTATGGAAAACATTTTGGGTAGTACGTAAACCTGGTTTGCACTTTTCAATTTAATATATTATCCTACTTGCCCCAAATATTATTTTATGACACATTGTTACCAATTTAGGATTATGACACTCGGTTCTTCTTGCTTTGGAAACCTATTGCTTAGGTTACCAACATGTCATTTTACAATTTGCACGTTAATGAGTGGGGTGGGTGATTTCATTGATATGTTACTCAAATAAATTTGGAGAAACCGTTCTTTTAAAAATAACTTGGGAAAATGCCTAAAACTCTTGAGATTTTTCGTATAATCCCATTTATGTAATTCTCACCCCATATGGCTAAAGAAAATATTAAGGAATTGTACTACGAAACTTCCTCATACTTTTATTTCTCCCCTAATTTCCTTCTCACCGCCTAAGGAGTTTCTGGAAGAGGTGATGAGTACAAACTCCTAGACTTAGTTTGATATATTTCATTCTGCTAAATGCAACATGATCGATGAGGATACGTTCAGTTAGAATTATGGGCGATTCCAATAACTACCCGATTAGAATGATAGTTAGCCGAGATGAGCCTTTTACATGGGATCCCCAATTATCTCACTACGAGGGATCTAGCTAGAATGACGTTACCATAGTCATTGATGAAAATATATGTATCCCATTAGAGTTTTTAAAGGGAGGAGTTCGTCTAAGATCTTTCCAGGAAATATGAAGAGGCGCCGCCCTTAAGCTCAACCCTAACAGCTGATGCATTATTCTCGGTGCCATGGTGGCTTCAAGAGAAAAGGATGAATGAGATATTGATGAGATATTCACTATTAGGCCAGGATAGAATAAGAGCCAAATTGGATAGGATAAGGAGCCAGATAATACTTATTTCAATATTGCGTTTGGATTAGTTCCGAATTAAAAGATGGAATGGGATATAATAATACAATACTTTGTTTGAAATGCTTCGTATAGGATTAATTTGTCTCCAATTTAAAAAAATACCCTTATTTTGTATTTAATAATCAAAAAATACAAAACTATACTGTTATCACATATTTTAACTCAATAACATAGTATTTAATTCCACGTGGGATGTTAAAAAAATAATATTATGAAATGATAATAATGAGATGGACATATGTATTTGTATTTGCATTTGTATTTATAATTTGTACACAGTCAACCACTAGCAATCACTCACACTACAAAAAATATGTGCACACAAATCAGCCGCCGAAAATAATGAGATAGTAAAACTGGTTATTTACTATCTTTTCTTTCAATTCAAAATGAACTAGCCACCAGAAAACTGCTTGAAGCCACAACCGGATAACATCGATTTTAGCTAAAATATCCGATGAAAATATATAAAAAGAAACTAACCAAATTGTACACTGCTTTCAACTTGTCTACTAGGTAAGTTAACAACACATAAAAAAATAATATTTTGTAACAAAATATTAGCGGTGGGTTAACAACACATAACTTTCAACTCGTCTAGCAGGTGGGTTAACATAATATTTGCTTCAATTTAAACCAAAATATTAGTTCACGATAAAGCAACAAACACAAAAAAGAAAGAAAAAAAAAAGAAAAGAGGAGGAGGTTACCTACTGTGATGAAAAATGTGAATGGAGAGTTATGTGAATGAAAGGAACCGACGACTGCTAATAATATTTGAGAGAGTGAAAGTTGAGTGAGTTTATTTTAACTTAATAAGGGCATAGTAGTAAGGAAACAAATATTGACACTGGATAATTTTATAGCACCTTGGAGGTGGTATTTCTTTATCTCACTCCATATGAGATAAGGAGCTCACCTGGGATAACTTATCCCATTTCATATCCCATCCTAAACTACACCAAACATTGGATATGGTAATTTTATCCAATACAATCCTCTTATATGACACATTAAATGAGGCCTTAGCATTACCATTTTTAGACTTAATCAGGGTCTAATTATAGACACCCAAATGAGTAACCACTATTTGAAGGGATTAAATTTTTCATAGGTGCTGATTGGGAATTCCTTATGAGGGAAGAAATTAAAACAATTATGATTCCATAGGAGTGGGTATGACTGCTCTTTTGTAGTGTTGTCCTTGGTTCTTTCTTTTTAACTTAAGATTTTGCGTGTTGATGTTGGTCAATGCTTGTTTGTAGATAGGGTTCCCCTTTGATTTCCCCTAAAGCTCAAAACAAGATTGCCAACTGATAAAAAGAACTTTTGCGTATATTTGTCGTTGTTGAAAGTCCTTCTAATCAAAACCTCAATTACCTACAAAATATAAAAACTAAAGTGTAGCGGTAAGTAAGGGTATCAATCCACTTTCTAGGGGGTAAAGCAAATGGAACAAATTCAATTGTAATTCACTTTTTTTCTTTTCTATTTGGACTTTTGCACTTTTCTAATTTTTTTAGCTTTTTCAATATTAAAACAATAGGGTGAGGTGATGATTTAAACTAAACTAAACTAAATGTAATATGAAAATAACTAACTAGAAATTTACTAAAATGGAAACAAAGTCTAACACTAAAATAAAAGATAAAGTGAGGTAAATAATTGTGAGAACAATCAAGGAGTGTGATTACACCACAAATTTTAGTTATTCTAATTAATTAATTTAATTATTTGAATTCTCCCAAATTAATATCAAAATTACAAATCAACTCTCGTTGCAAATGTAATTTTAATAATAACATTTTAGAATATTAAGTTTAACACCCCACAACTCTAGAAAAGTAGATCTACACTCCTTTTAATTAATCACCCGCTAGGATCGATCGATTAAAATTCATGTAAATCTTAAAAAATAATTTTAGAGTTGAAATTCAAGTTATAATACCCCCACTTAAGAAACCCCTATCTCTAGTTCGAATCTAAAATGGGTATTATCACTAGAATTTCAATTTTCTCTCGAAAATCATTTACCCTCTCTCGAGGCGTAAATCTAAGGGTGAGGGATCAAAATTAACATTCAAATGGATTTTTCAAGTAATTAAACTAATTAAAATAAAATAACATCAAATAAGGGTTTTACCCCACCACTTGAAAGGGGATTTAGCCTAACATGATATTAAACATGACAAATTAATAATCAAGGCTACTAAAATAAAAGAGAAGAGAATAGAACAAGCAAACCAAATCTCTTTGAGAAAGTTGAACTCTACTCTTCCAATTTGAAGCATACAATCCCTCCAATTGAGCATCCAAATGCTTTGAAATTAATTATTCACTCAATTAACTCTCTTAAAATATTTAATCTCACAAATATCTAACAAAAAATAAAAAGAATAAAATAAAACTATTTACAAATGGTATTTTTCTCTACAATTCTCTCTCTAGAATTTTCCTAACTAAAAGCTCTTTTCTCTAATGGGGTCTTCATCTTCAATTTATAATAGGCATGGAGCTAGGGGTATTGTGGGAATTTAAAGTGCATGTAGTCGTGGAAATGGTGAGGGGAGGGTTAAAATGTGCATGGGGTATTTTTGGGATTGGGCACACATGTGTTTTAAATGGTGGTGTGAGGTAAGGAGTGGAAACAATGCAGATTGCTTTTAAATGGTTTATGGGGGTAGTATGGGAAAAAGGTTAAAGTGGATTAAGTTGGGGGCATAATGGGTAAAAGGTTTAATTGGTGTATTTGGCACATGGGATTTTTATTTGGAGTTTGGTCTTTGGTTTGTTAACAGGTGATAGAAATCGTGTAAGACTTTGGAAGTGAAATGGTTCTTTGGGTTTTTGAATGGGAGATGGGTCTGGCACTGGCTGGAGAAAGGGTTTCACGGACGGAGTTTTGCCGGGTTGACCACGCCGCCGACAATAGATGTGTGGCAGCGGGATCAGGTTGGGAAGAGAGGGGGGGTTCCGTAGTTGGAGCGTCGCCGACGTCGGAGGGTGCTCCGTCGCGGTTGGGTTGCGAGGGGAGGAGGCAGGTCCGGTAGGTTTCAGCGCCGCCAGAAGGTGATATTTGAGGTCCGGCGGGGTTCAGTGGTAAATGGTGGATGGGTTCGCGGGGGCGAGAGGGGAGGTGAACGACCGGGGGGTTGGAATGGAGTGAGGCGACCGGAGTGGTCGCCGACAGGAGGTCGGCTGGGGTAGTTTAGCGGTAGAGAGAGAGTGATGTTGGGTATGTGTTGTGTGTGTGTTAATGGAGATGGTGGAAGAGAGAGGAGAGAGAAAGGTTGTTGGAGAAGATGAAGTGGAGGTTATAGTGTGTGTTAGGTGTAGGGGATATGGTGTGGATGAGGGTGAAGAGTTGTTTGTTGTGTATGGGTGTATGGTATTTGTGTGTGTGTGATTAATTTGAACACCTAAAAATAATAAAATAAAACTTAAATAAAAATTAAATTACTAAAATAAAATAAAAACCTAATAAAATCTAATTCTAAAATAAAATAAAGACTCAAATAAAATTGAAACTTAAAAGAAATAAAAATAAAAAATAGAAATCTATTAAACTAAAACTAAGATCCTAAAAAGAAAATGTAAAATCAAAATAAACTAAAAATAAATAAATTCTAAAAAATCTAATCCTAATAAAATAAGATAAAATAAAATAAAAGCTAAGACTAAAAACTAATAAAAATCAATATAAAATAAAATTATATTAATAAAAATAAAAATAGAAAAATGAAATTTAAAAATTCTAAAATAAACCTAAAATTAAAATGATTCAAACTAAAAATCTAAAAATTGATAAAAGGGCACAAACTCAACACACATAAGGTTTAAGGTAGGTTTAGGCTAGGCTTAGGCTCGGGTTAGGGTACGGGAGAGGGAATTAGCTCCATTTATGCGCAATTACTATGATTTAAACGCTTGAACTCTGCAACGCATAATTTGACCTACAAAATAAACATTTAAGCACATAAGACCCATATTACCAAGAATTAGCAACTAAAATACATCTATTCGGGGTATAAATTGTACAGTTTTTGGTGCTTATCACACCACCCCCAAACAGAGCGTTGCTAGTCCTCGAGCAATAAGATAGAGAGAAAGAGAAAGATAAGTAACCAAAAGTGTACCACTTTCGCGGGTACTTGCGATTGCACTTAGCATGTGCAACAAGCCTTTAAACCTATAGGTTGCCCTACAGGACGAGTTGTGTCTTGTGAGGGTTTGCAGGGAATATACCTGTTGATGTAAAAAATTAAATCACTCTAATAATTCAATCACAGATAAATAAATGAGACAAAAGATTTTAAAGTGGTTTAGCCTTATAAGAATGACCTACGTCCACTGTTATTTTATTGCTGAGTGTTTGGGAATTCTCGATTACAAGAAATTCCGTTCTGGATTCGATCTGGGGTGTCCCCTTACAATGAGGGTTGTACAATGTATTTATAGCCCCGAAGCTGTAATGTGAAAGGGTAATACATTAAATGATATACATATGAAAGGGTAATACATTTAATGCCCTCTTTGCGTGTGCGTCAGAATGATAAGCATTTAATGAATCAGTTGAACTGTTGGTTATCCAGCTATTAATGCTTTGTTCGAGATGCATCTCGGACCGCCTGAGTTGCTCGGACCGCCTAAGCTTCTCGGTACTCAAGAGTTCCTCGGAGAGGTCTGTTCCTCGGAGCGTATGAATTCCTCGGGGTAACATGGTTCCTCGGAGCGTGTGATCATCTCGGAAGTGCTTGTTGTTGCCATGTAGATAGCCACGTGTCTTCATATGATTGGTCCAAGTCAGCAGATTAAATTTGGTATCAACAGAAGCCCCCAATGTTTCATAGTTCAAAATTTGAGGAGTATGGAACATTCTTTATCGAAATGTGGTAGCTTTAAATAGTCTTCCTGATTTTTAGGAGCATTTCCCTTGTATTTATTTCTCCTTCCCAATTCGTAGAATCATGCTTTTTTGGACTTTTCTGCGTGCTTCGATTCCCGCGTCACTTTTTGTCTTTTTAGCCGCTGTTGTTCGCTTTGATTCCCGCGCCAATATTTAATGCCCTTTTAGCCGCCGGTAACGTAATCATCCTTTTTTGTAATCATTATTTCACCATTTCCCAAGGCAAGGTATTTAAACTTCATAGACACTCCCATCGTCTTCTACCTTTTCAAATTTTCGTCTTTTGAGTTTTACGTCGTCTCTTTCTACTCTCTTGTGCGTTCGTCTTTTCCGTCGTTCGTTGTCAGCAGATCCATTCTTTTCCTATAAGATCTTCTTCCTTCTTCTTTATTTCTTTATTCACCATGGTTTACCCTGTTGAGTCTCTTGAGAAGTTTCGTTCTGATTTCTCCATTCCCTCTTGGGTTGTCTTGGAAGAGCTTTCTGAGCCTTCTAATTACTTCCATTTGGCTGAGGGACATTGGTTCCCCAGTCTCTTTTTTGCTGAGTGTGGATTTTCTTTTCCACCAAATACTTTGTGTCTGGAATTCTGTCAGTATTTTGACGTTGTTCCTGCACGAATAGCCCCCAACACATGGAGAATAGTTAATGGGGTGCATAGGTTAAATCAAGTGCATGGAACTCGTATAGGAATTCAAGAAATCATGTACTGCTATAGATGGGCAGTTAATGAAAATATTTATTATTTAAAAACTAGATTTTCAAATAGAGCTTTAGTAGTCAATCTCCCTGATGCCAATAGGGATTATTTTGAGCATGGGGTTGTCATAAAAAATTGGCAACACCCTCCATTAACTGGAGATGAGGTTTACCAGGGTCCCAGATGCCCTCCTTATGGCAATGGGATAGATTATCTTTATTTCATTTTATTTATTTTAAATTCATGTTCCTTTTGTGTTTGATAAAATGTGCCACTGATAACAAATGTTTGTATTTGCAGTTGATAACAAGAGAAAGTGCCCAAAAGAAGCAGATGTCAATATAAGGCATTTGAAACTTATCTGGGGTCTGCATCAAAGTGTTGCCGACGAGCATATTAGATCAGCTTCTTATCTGCTCCAGTACAAGAGCTATACCACTTCTTTCACTGCTCGTCCAGTGATAAGTGAGTCAGAGCCAGTACCAGCTTCCACCAGCTCGTCGCCTGAATCTCATATTCCTTTAAGTGAAAGGATGAAGAAGAGAAGACCTCCTACCCTGTTTGAGAAGACTGCCTCCGGTTCTGGGGAGGCAAAAAGGAGCAGGATTGATGTCCCAAAGGAAGGGACGAAGAAGAATGATGCAGCTTCTCCAGTTGCTTCTGCTAAAGTTGCCGAGAAGGTTGCTGAGAAGCCCGCAGTGGCTCCGAGCAGGTCTGCTGCTCCTGGAGAGGTGATTGTGATATCACCGACCAAGGGTTCTTCCATGGCTGCACCTATTCCCCCGAGGAGGCTGAAGAAGAGCTCCTCGATCAATTTGGCTGATACCATCACTCAGCCCCCAGCTGTTGGGACTGGAGTTCCCACTTTTGTTCCTTCGAGCTCTGACATGAGCTCGGTAAAGTCCTTGATCATTCCCGAGGTTCAAGGTACTGAAGAAAACCTTACTCGGGATATGGTTACCTCACTAGCTGCTCGTCACCTTGCTTCTGTAAGTCTCTTTACTTAGAATTTTTCATATTTCCTTTGTCATTTCTGTTCCTAACTTGCTTTCTTTTTCAGTTCACAGTTGACGAGCTGCTTTAATATAATCCTGAAGAAGGATGAAGCGATTAAGGCTTCTTGCTCCTCGTCCAGTGTAGAGGGAGCTCTGGAAGAAGCTACCAAGTCTCTGGCAGATTCTCGCTAAAAATATGCTGATGACAAAGCTATTTGGGAGAAGAAACTTTCCTCCTCCGAGCATGAAAAAGCTCGGACTGTTGATGCCTCCAAAGAGTTGGAGAAGAAGAAGAATGCCTTGGAGAAGGAAAACAAAGAGCTCGAAGAGAAGCTCAAAGCCGCTGGAGAGTTAGAAAATAAACTCAAGGCTGCCGAGGAGGATTTGGCCAAACTTCAGGAAGTAGGTCGGCAGAAAATAAATTGAAGGCTGCTGAGAACCTGTTGTCCGAGAAGCTTGCCTTGGAGAAGACCAAGAGGAAAGCTGCTGTGAAGAAGTCCTTCAGCTCTGGCTGGGATAAGGGGTGGAACAAGGGGTGTGCTGCCATGGTATCTCAAGTGGACTATGGCAGTCTAAAGTATTTTAGGGATGGATGGGTTGCTGCCCTTCAGGAAATGAAGGTCGACGAGTCATCCGAGCTCTTCCAGGGACATATCCCTGGTCCCCCTCCTACTCCAGAAGAATTAGAAGAGGACGAAGCTACCTCTCAGGAGTCTTCAATGGTGATGGGAGATCACCCCCTGCCATCCAGTATGCTGCCGAGAAAGTCGTTTCTTCTTCCGAGCAACAGCTGGTGCTCTCCGAACAACCCACAGTTCCCTCCGAGCAACCTGCTTCCTCCTCCCAACCTCCCGAGAAGGTTTTGGGGGATAAGGAAAAGGTGTAGTGTTGTTCGGGCTTATCTTTATATTTTTCTTCTTTTGTCAAATGTAATCCAGAACTTGTAACTCTGAATTGTATGATCTAATAAAACGTGAATTCTCTTGCATACTACTGTCTATTTTCTATTCATACTCTGCTTATTTTTCTTATTGATGATTTCTCTTCTTTCTCTACTAGTTTCTGGCCAGGATGGTCTGCTATCTGCCCATGATACAAAGTTGTTGCAGCAATGTAATGAGTACTTTAAGGCTGGACACATAGACCTGAGTGCAGCACAAGTTGCTGACATCCTTGGTCATGATGCTTCAGAACAGGCAGTTGAAGCATATCAGTACTTGAAGTGTCTACTTGACCGAGCAGTGGCCAATAATGTGTCTTACTATGAAATGATTGAGGATCTCCAGTGCACCCTCGAAGACCTTCAGAATCAATACAAGGAATCAACTACCCTGTTGCATGAGGGTTACGAGAAGAAATACAAGTTGATCATGGCTGACAAGGGCTACGAGAAGCTTTTTGCTGGGTATGATCTGAGGGAGAGAACTTTGAAGGGTGAGGTCGAACAATGTAGACAGATTGCTGAGTTGTTGGAAAAGGAAAACAACAACCTGCAAAAGGAGCTGTCACAATTGAAGTCTGCAGCTTCTTCTTCAACAGCCCTAATCCCAGTGACTGATGAGGGATTCTCGTTCTTAGAAGTTGAGAATGCCAAGTTGAGGGACGAGTTGGAGACTTTGAAGAGCTCGGGCACCTCTACATCTTCTCATGGTCGAGCAAGAGCTCCTCGGGGACGAGGAAGGGCAGCTCGGGTTCTTGTCGAGGAACAGAGAACTCAGTCTGCGTTAGAGAACCAAGCTTTCCAATTAATAGCGAAGAACCAGGCTTTGTCTTATATGTCAAAGAAGATTAGGGACTTGGAAAAACAGCTCTCTGCGCAGAAGTTCGTCTTGGAGAATAATGAGCTTTTCATCAAGAATCTCCACAAGCAGCTAGAAAGGCTAACATATCAATTCCACAAACAGCCTAGGGAGTTCTGGATGGCTGGATACAACGAAGCACTATTCCGCTTGGACGACCGTATCCAGAATGCCAACAACGAGGGCTACAAGTAAGGCTGGCTGAATGCCTTAGGTGTGTTGAAGCTCGAACAAGGCCATTATCTGTGGGACTACCATGATCCCGGGTTGCTCGACTTGCCTGTGCCACCATACAATTTGGAGATGGAGTGGATCCCTGCTCGGGCCATTCCTCGGAGCTTAATTTCAAAGTATCTCGGTGACTACAATCTCCACTCTCAAATCGAGGTATCTCCTCCTGAACATCTTTTAGATCGACCATCCGTGATGAATGTCAGGATGTTGAAGGATCTCAACTTCATCAATTCTCCTCTGTCTTTCAATGATCCGCCTGCTGGCGAGGAACCTGTGTCAAAAGCAGAGGGGAAGAGACCAGTAGAATAGGAATTTTTAATGTAATAGTTAGTATACATGTAACTGTAATTTCGTTATCAATGTAATTTATTTTGAATTCAATGAAAGACTTTCATTTTTGTTTGCTATTATCTTGTAGTTATCAAATACTTTATATTTATGCATTTCTGTTAAAAAGATAACAATATTGTGTTGTTTGTTGACCAACTCAGTAATAAAAAGTTTCAAGTTTCAATAATATTGCTCGATCACTTAATAATAAAGTCACGAGTATAAAAAATGTTTAAAATTTTTCCAACCAACCAAGGTCGTTAAATTATGCTTGTCGACAACTACATCTAGTGGGTTTTTATCCCCGACCAGCCATACTTGGTAGATTTTTCTTTTAAATGTTTTCGACCAACCAAGGTCGGTAAACTTATGTTTGTCGACTAACTATAGTTGGTGGGTTTTTATCCCCGACCAGCCATGGTTAGCAACTTTTGCACTTTTTGGAATAATCTTACCTCCCGACCAACATAAGTTGGCATTTTCGAGAATGTACGTACCTTCCGACCAACATAAGTTGGCATTTGCGAGCATATTTTGTTTCCTAGCCAAACAGGTTGGCATTTTTAGGAATATTTCGTTTCCTAGCCAAACAGGTTGGCATTTTTAGGAATATTTCGTTTCCTAGCCAAACAGGTTGGCATTTTTAGGAATATATCGTTTCCTAACCGACCGAAGTTGGCATTTTTAGGAATATTTTGTTTCCTAACCAACCGAAGTTGGAATTTTTAGGATTATTTTGTTTCCTAACCAACCGAAGTTGGCATTTTTAGGAATATTTTGTTTCCTAACCAACCGAGGTTGGCATTTTAGGAATATTTTGCTGAGCAGTTCGAGCTTTGCCGAGTTTTGTCGAGTAGTGTGTAGCACTAGTATTCCCCGAAAAATTTTCAATAAAAAGGAGAGACTTTGGCAGAATATCTTCGTTTTATTCATACTGATGGAACTGTGTTACATATACATCATTGATAATACTTGCGCAGGTGCTCTGCGTTCCATGCATTCTTAAACTCCTCGCCTTCTAAAGTTGCTATTCAATAAGTTCCTGGTCGAACAACTTCTGTAACTCGGTATGATCCATGCCAGTTTGCTTCCAGCTTATTGTGTTTTTGAATTACTTTCTTCAGCACATAGTCTCCTTCTTTCAGGTCGCACTTCTTCACCCTTTTGTTGTAGAACAATGCTGTTCGCTGCTGGTAAGCAGCATTTCTAATGGCTGATTCTTCTCTAACTTCCTCGAGCATGTTTAAATCCAGTTTTCTCATTAAGTCGCTGATAGGGGAATTGAAATTCAATACTCTGTGTGTTGGGAGGCCCAACTCGGCAGGTATTACAGCTTCACTTCCAAACGCCAGCATGTATGGTGATTCTCCAGTTGCTACTCGGGGAGTGGTTCGGTTAGCCCAAAGTACTGATTGTAGCTCGTTGATCCAGTTTGCTTTTGCATCATCCAATCTTTTCTTCAAACCGTTCAGCAGCGTTCTGTTTGTCACTTCAGTTTGTCCATTGTTTTGAGGATGACCTGGTGCTGAATGAACCTTCAAAATGTTTGACTGCTGACAATAGGCAGCACACTTCTCGTTATCAAATTGTGTTCCATGGTCTGTGATGAAGGCATGAGGGAGACCATATCGGCAAATGATGTTCTTCCAAACAAATTGGTACACCTTCTCGTACGTCATGTCAATGAGTGGCTCAGCTTCTACCCACTTAGTAAAATAATCCACTGCGACGACGAGATACTTAAACCTTCCTCGGGTCGTTGGCAGTGGTCCAACCAAATCTATTCCCCACATGGCAAATGGCCAAGGAGAAGTTATGGGTGTCAACAATGCTTGTGGAGTTCTTCGGATTGAGGAAAAGCGCTGTCACTTGTCGCACTTCTTGGCATAAGCTATACAATCAGCCCTCATCGTCGGCCAGTAGTATCCTTGCGTCATCACCCTTTGCAAAAGCGTCCGACCTGCTACATGTGCTCCACAAGACCCTTCATGGATTTCTTCAATCAATTCTTTCACCTCGGAGGGATGTACGTATCTCTGCAAACCTGCCATAATTCCTCGTCTATATAAAACACCATTAGTTAATACATACCGAGCTGCTTTAAACTTCAATTTCTTGGCTGCTAGTTTGTCAATTGGCAATTCTCCCTCCTCGATATACGCCCTGATGGGATCCATCCAAGATGGTCCTAACTCAAGGGTGATAAAGTTCATCGTCAGATCTTCATCTATACTCCGACCAACTAACACTTTAATTATGATTGTTCATCGTAGCTCGGTGCGAGTAGCTGATGCTAGTCGAGCTAGGGCATCTGCTCTCGCATTCTCCATTCTCGGTATTCTAACCAGCTGAATAGCGGAAAATTCTAACACCATCTCCTTTGCTTTTGCATGATATCTGATCATTAATTCTCCTCTAACTGCATATATTCCCATCATTTGGTTTACGATCAATTGAGAGTAACAGAAGATCACAACCTGCTGCGCCTCCATAATTTTTGCCAAATTAAGCCCTGCAATCATGGCCTCATATTCAGCCTCATTGTTGGAAGCTTTGAATTGGAAACGCAAGGCGTATTCCATGTCGATCTCGTCTGGAGTGCTCAAAACTATCCCCGCGCCACATCCTGCAGTGCAAGATGAGCCATCTACATATAGCCTCCATATAGGTAACTCGCCTTCAAATTTCGAACCAGTCAGAGTTCCTCGGTGAAATATTTGCTGCTTCCTTTCATCCTCCCCGGATTTTTCTCGCTCCTCGTCGATCATCTTTTCTTGCCCTTTTACCAACCGGAGTTGGTCTGAGCTCAAAATTGATGATCCTGTAACATCCACTCGCCCTTTTACCAACCGAAGTTGGTCTGAGCTTGTGTCTGTTGATCCTTTAACATCCACAGGTTGATCAACGAGCAAATCTTGTTCCTCGTCCGGATTCCTCACAACTATCTCTGCATCGCATCCTATAACATCCACACGCCCTTTTACCAATCGGAATTGGTCTGAGCTTGTGTTTGTTGGTCCTGTAACATCCACAGGTTGATCAGCGAGCAACTTGTGCTCCTCGGGGGTATCAGGATAGGTGAACTCCGCTATAAAGTCTGCTACAGCCTGCCCTTTTAGCGATGATCTGGGTTCATAAATTATATCATATTCACCGAGCTCTATTGCCCAGTACATCAATCTCCCTGATTTTTTTGGCTTATGAAGGGCCTGCCTCAATGGCGTATCGGTATATACTACTATAGTATGAGCTTGGAAGTATGGCCTCATTCTCCTACTCGCCTCAATCAACGCCAATGCCAGTTTCTCCAGCCTTGGATATCTGATCTCTGCTCCTCGAAAGGCCTTACTTGTGTAGTAAATTGGTTTTTGTACTCCATTCTTCACTCTGATCAACGCCAAGCTAACTGCATTCTCGGACACTGTAAGGTACAAATACAATTTTTCTCCCATCACCGGCCTGGACAATAGTGGAGGTGCTCCCAAGTATTTCTTCAAGTCTTGAAAAGCCTTCTCACATTCATCATTCCACTCAAAAGTCTTTCTGAGTGTCTTGAAGAATGGGAGACATCTATCAGTTGCTCGCGACACAAATGTGTTGAGTGCCGCTACTCGTCCTGTGAGACTCTGTACTTCCTTCTTCGTCGTTGGAGATCGCAGCCCTAATAGAGCTTTGATCTTTTCAGGATTTGCTTCAATGCCTCGTTGATTGACAATGTACCCGAGGAACATGCCTTCTCGTACTCCAAATATGCACTTCGTCGGGTTCAGCTTCATTTGATATTTATCTAGTTGATCAAAAGTCTGACTTAAGTCAACTAGATGATCGGCAGCTTTCTTGCTTTTCGTTAGCATATCGTCAACATAGACTTCCATATTGTCACTGATTTGTTCAGCAAAGACCTTGTTCATCAGCCTCTGATATATCGCATCTGCATTTTTCAAACCAAAAGGCATAACATTATAACAATAAGTTCCCCTAGGGGTAATGAAAGAAGTACTCTCCCTGTCTTCAGGTTTCATTTTAATTTGATTGTAACCAGAATAAGCATCCATGAAGCTCATCAACTCGTGTCCCGAGGTAGCATCCACCAATTGATCAATTCGGGGCAATGGAAAGTGATCCTTTGGGCATGCTTTGTTGAGGTCGGTGAAGTCTACACACATCCTCCACTTGTTGTTCTTCTTCTTTACCATCACCACATTAGCTAACCAATCTGGATATTTAACATCTTCAATGAAACAAGCTTTCTGGAGCTTCTCAATTTCCTCCTGTATAGCTTGATTCTTCTCGGGACTGAATACTCTTCTTCTTTGCTTTACAGGCTTGATCTCCTTATTCACATTGAGTTCGTGACATAAGAAGTTTGGGTCTATCCCAGGCATATCTTCATGACTCCATGCAAAAGTTTGTCTTCTGCTTCTAAGGAAAGTTACCAATTATTGTTTTAATGAGGCTTCCAACGATGAACCTATTTGAGTAGTTCGCTCAGGGTGTTCGTCGTCCAGAATGATGTTTTCAGTAGCTTCCACCACTTGACCCTTCACGAGTTGCGACTCATCTCGAGGATCCAATGTTTCAATTTCTGCACCTTCATCCACTTGATAGGTAGTAGTATTTTTCTTTGATTCTTCTAGTCCTTCTTGCTCGGCGGATGAATAATAGCATTCCCGAGCTACTCTCTTATCACCTTTCACAACTCCTACTCCAAAGTTTGTTGGAAATTTTAGGCACTGATGCACTGTAGATGGTACAGCCTCGAACTTCTTCAATCCTACTCTTCCCATGATGATATTGTACGATGATTGGACATTCTTATCCATCATGAAGAAATATATTCTTTCTGTCCGATAAGCAGGCCACGTACCAATGAATATATCCAACTTGATCGTCCCAAGTGGAAATACTTTCTCGCCAGCAAAACCGATGAGGGGTCTGTGATAAGGCTCCAGTTGAGATAACTTTAGATTTAAACTATCGAAACACGAGTAGAACATAATATCTGCCGAGCTACCATTGTCGACCAGCACTCTTGAAATCATTACCTCCTTCATTCTCATCTTGATCACCAGTGGATCATCGTGAGGATATAAAACACCTACAAGGTAATTTTTTGAAAAACCGATGACCAATTTCTCCTTGTTCATTTTTCTCGGGCGATCTTCCTCAGCTAAATTTATTCGCTGAATGTACGAGCAAGCTTGAGCCTCACCGAGGTAAGCTTTTCTTTCTGCAGTAAGGTCTCCTCCTCCTGCATCTCCTCCTGTAATAACATTATAATCAAATGACCCAAAGCGTATTGAAAATACCTCTCGTTCTGGTTGCCTCGATTTCTTGGGAAGATCGGGGTCATCCTCTGGATCAACTTCATGGTTTCTCTTCTTGTTCTCCTCTGCTCGACGAGGAGATCTAGATCTCTCTCTAGTTCGGTTGTTATTTCTTCTTTCGCCTCCCCGATCAACATACTTTGCTATCTTTCCTCGTCGGATGAGTGTTTCAATCTCATTTTGAAGAGCTATGCAATTTTTAGTCATGTGGCCATGATCCTTGTGGAACTCGCAATATTTTTCCCTATTCCTTGTGTCAGGGTCTGCCTTCATTTTCTTTGGCCAGTTTAACTCCTCGCTGTTCTTAATTTCTTCCAGGACGTGGTTGATATTCGCCTTCAAAGGTGTGTAATTATCAAATTTCCTCAAGACCTCCCATGACGATCTATTTTTGGATTGTGTTCACCACCATTGTTCTTATGTTTTTTTTTTCTTAGCTTTATCACCTTCCACCTTGGTTTCTTTGGTGTCCATATTCTTCTTCGCAGACATAGCCTCCTCGGCATTCATAATCTTGGACGCTTTTCCCATCAGGTCCGACATGGTTCGAGGTGGATCTTTGGCCAAAGTGTAGTACAACTTGTTTGGCAGCAGTCCACTCATCAAAGCGGTAATCGCTGTCTTCTCCTCGTAATCAATGACTTCGAGTTTCTCGTTATTAAAATGAGTTATATAATCTCTGATACTCTCACCAGCTTTTTATCCAACACTTAACTAATGTGCTACTCGCTTAACTGGCTTTGCGCCAAAGCAGAAATTACCAATGAATAACTCAGTCAATTGAAGAAAAGTTGAAATCTTACCCCGAGGAAGATTATTATACCATATCTGAGCAGATCCGGTAAGAGTTCCCGAGAATGCCCTGCATCTCATCTCGTCTGGGACAACATAGATGTCGGTAGCAGCTTGATATTGTTCTATATGAAGGACAGGGTCAATCTTTCCATTATACTTGGGAGTCACAATAGGTGCTTTGAACTTTGATGGTGTTGGAAAATCAATAATATCCTGGACAAAAGGTGTTCCTCGAACAAAGGTTCGTTGTAGAGGGTTCTTGGCCCTAGCCATTTCCCCCAATCTATCCTTCAGCCTCTGAATAGATCCTTTCTATGCATCATTTCCTTCCTCGGGCCTATTGGTTTGAGCAACTGATCGCGTTGAAGTGGCTTCCTGGGATTTATCTCGACGAGCAGCTGGTCGGTCATAAGATCCATCTTGACAAGCAGCTGGTCGCGACTGGGCAGATCCTTCCCTTAACTCTGATGGTCGTTGAAAGTTCCTCGACGCTGCATTTAGAGGACTTTTGTTCCTCCTAGGGCCTAATCGGTCGAAAGGAGAAGCCCTACTTGATCTTTCCAATGCGCTGGTCCTTTCCGGGGAGAGGGTGACACGTTGTTCAGTATCTGTGGCTCGCACTAACGAAGTTCGTCCAGGTTGATAAGAAAAATCTTCAGATTCCTCATTGCGATATGAATTAGTACGCCTAGTACACGAAGAAGGCGCACGAGTATTTCTTTGAATGCTTCGTGGTCCGGAATGGGCTGATGCACCGCCATGGAGGGTTTGGATGAGTTGTCGCATCGTTTCTTGCATGACGGTCTGGCCCTCAGCCAGATTTGCCATTATTCCAGTCAGATCTGGAACAATTGGTGGAGCAGACGGATTTGGAAGGGTTCCAGCGTTTCGATTGCTGGATTCAGGAATATCATCCATTGGTAATGGATTGTATTTGATGAGAAAATGATATTACCAGTCGTTCCCACATACGGCGCCAATCTGTTGATGTAAAAAATTAGATCACTCTAATAATTCAATCACAGATAAATAAATGAGACAAAATATTTTAAAGTGGTTCAGCCTTATAAGAATGGCCTACGTCCACTGTTGTTTTATTACTGAGTGTTTGGGAATTCTCAATTACAAGAAATTCCGTTCTGGATTCGATCTGGGGGGTCCCCTTACAATGAGGGTTGTACAATGTATTTATAGCCCTGAGGCTGTAATGTGAAAGGGTAATACATTAAATGATATACATATGAAAGGGTAATACATTTAATGCCCTCTTTGCGTGTGCGTCAGAATGATAAGCATTTAATGAATCAGTTGAACTGTTGGTTATCCAGCTATTAATGCTTTGTTCGAGATGCATCTCGGACCGCCTGAGTTGCTCGGACCGCCTAAGCTTCTCGGTACTCAAGAGTTCCTCGGAGAGGTCTGTTCCTCGGAGCGTATGAGTTCCTCGGAGAGGTCTGTTCCTCGGAGCGTATGAATTCCTCGGGGTAACATGGTTCCTCGGAACGTGTGATCATCTCGGAAGTGCTTGTTGTTGCCATATAGATAGCCACGTGTCTTCATATGATTGGTCCAAGTTAGCAGATTAAATTTGGTATCAACAATACCCACAAAATTCTTATTTGAAAAATGATTTATTGAAAGGCAGTCAATCTCTTATTTGACGTAGAATAATCGCACAATCCATCACATGAGAAATATTTTGAGAAATACAAGCTAGAATTTGGAAAAAGTTTAGCTAAGTAAATACTCAAGGCACATCCTTCCTAGAACTCAACGTGTGTAGTGTGAATCAGTCAAAACGGGTCGAGAATCATAAGAGTAATTCCTAGATTGCCTCTTCGGAATCAACGCTTCAACTTCAAATCTCACGGATATATCTCTCTCAAACGAACTCTCGAGATTAGGGTTAGTGTATCGCTCTTGTGTGTGAGGAGGTGAGTAAGTGTAATCAAGTTCAAACGTCTCACACACACATAAGAAAGAACGAACAATAAGAAAGAAAATGATCTCATGAAAGGAATGCTAATCACTATAGTGAGAACATCGAGTTATTCACCACGTCGACTTTCATTTGCCCGAACACCTAGGGAAAATATGGATGTATATGGGTGAGGGGGAAATGAAATGAGAAGGATGGAATGAGGTATGAAATGGGATGGTGATAGTGATATGAAGGATGAGTGATGGATGTGTGATGCATAAAAGATGGATGGATATATGAGAAGAGTGTTCAATACATGAAGACCCAATGTCTTTATTGCAAAATAACTAACTACACTCTCTTTCTTTTCTTTTCCTTTTCTTTTCTCTCTTTTTTTTTCTTTTTTTTGCTATTTTTTTCCTCTTTTTTTTTCTTTTGTTTTTCTCTCACTTTTCAAACCAACACTTAAGACATTTATATTTGAAATCACACTCTTTTTCTCAAAAATGAAGGATGATATATGAATGTGGTGGGGTATGTATATGGATGGGGAGAAGTATGTGGGAATGTGGAAGAGCATGGGAATATAATGGGTGAAGTGAATGGAAATGTGATATGGGGGAAAAGTGGTAGGTGTATGGATGAAAATCTAGTATTCGGGACAAATTTCAAGACACGTGTTTCTTACAACTCGAAAAAATGTCATTCTCAGTGATCAAGCCAAATTTTAATGAATGATAGTGAGATCATACAACAATTTAAGTGCGGACCCAAAGGAAGTTGAATCAACTTGTGAGTCGGAGATTGTGTAAAACACTCTGAAAGGGTGAAAGGTACAAATCTCACAAGCTAAAGTCTCTACTAGTGATCCTTAAGGTTCTCTTTAAAATTGTAGTACTCCTCAACTCTAAACGTAGTGACGTGATAAGTTCGCAAATTTTTGTTGAGTCTAGAAATTCATGGTGCAACATGCCTTGTTATGTATTACATAAGCTATTTAGAAAAAATATAAATCCTCTAGCTTGATTCCTAGACTTTTGAAAGATGGATGATTGAAAATTCACATCAATGAGTGAGATGAAAGAAACTGCACGAAATTTTAAAAATCAGGTTCAAAACTAATTTTTTTTCAAAAGAGGTACGATTTTGATAAAATTCCCCACCCCCAAACAAAAAGGAACATCGTCCTCGATGTTAGATAAAATAATGTTTAAAATTGAGAGCATAAGGTAGGAAAGAGATTACCAGAATGAACCGCTAATGAAGTGGACAAATATAGCCAAGATGAAACCTGAATAAGAAGTGAGAAAAAAATTGTGTACAAGTCTATAAGCATGATAAAGCATAAGGTGATGTGAAACACCACCCCCAAACAGGATGAGACTAGTACAAGAAACGCGGGCTGCCTCTCGGTAGCGCTAAGTTTAATGTCTTCAGCCAGACCAAACCACTCTCACCCTAAGGATAAGATCTATGAAAGCACGGGGCGACAAAAATTTTTGGGTGATGAGAATCACCCCCAAACAAGACTGAAGCGTCAGTCTTGTTGGATAGAGGCTAAAACGGGTCAATGCACTTGTATGGCAAAGTGCATCACGCGATGAAAAGCATCGGTGGACCATGGGCGGGAGGGTATTAGGGTAAGGGTGAGAAAGTCATGGGTGATTAAGCATCGATCACGGGCCTTATTGAGCCAGAAGGTGAGGGCAACTAGGGCCCTATAGGCATGATGCTCTAATTGGCGTGGAAGGCGAAATGGTGTGGACATAGGAATGGGGTGGGCCTCATAAAAATCACACGACCATTCTATAAATGGACGATGATATTGGTCGCGCCGTGACACGCCAGGGAGCTGTTGAGAAGAAAAATCAACACCACAAGAAAGTGGTGTGCATAGAGTAAGAAGCTCGGTGTCACGGTGGAGAGTAGCACCACAAATACTCTCGTAGATGGAGGATGGTTTCAGGTTAGGATCTAAATATGTAGATGGAAACTTGAAATGTGCAAAATCAAGATCCAAACCAGGTGGTGGGGTGGAAAGGACAATGGGTGGGTCGGGTGGGATAAACGGTGTATCGGGTGGGATAAACGGTGGAGGAAGATGATCCAACTCAAGCGTGGGAGACACACACTCATTGGGAGGAGTAAAGAAATACTCACAAGGGAGTGTGGTTTCTAAAGATGGAATTGTCAACTTCTCCAAAAAGGTATCATTGGTGAATGTGGTGGGTGGATCAAACGAGGCACCAAGATCAGAGATAGAGGAATCACTAAAAATATCGGGCTCAATGGGAGCCATGCATGGTGGGACATCATCCATATCCGGATAGTTAGAAACTATCACGGATTCTATCTCGGGAAATTGGTGAGCACTCGTAGCCGGAGCTAACCTAAAATGAAGTATTTCCTTAGGAACACAGGGTGAAGCTCGATAGGTGTAGACTCGGGCATTATTTTGGATGCAACCGGAAAGTGAGTGGAAAGGTGAATGGGAACCTCAAAGTGGGGTTCATATGGATATGGTGGGATTGGATCAGGCTCACTATCTAAAGCTAAGTCAACACAATTGTCGACTTGGGACCCGGACCATGGAATGGTCTCAACATCGAGATTCTCGAGGTGGTAGGGTTGGTCATACTCAAAATTGGTGGCACAAGACGACGCATCATCACCACACTCGGTTGCAATGATGGGAGGAGGCATGGGAATGTAATCCGACTCTCTTGCACACTCCAATTCATTTAAACGTTGTTCAAGCCTTTGGAGAGCTTGAGTTTGAATGGCTTGCTCTTGCTCAAGTATGAACTTTTGCAAGAGGGTTTCGAGAGTGGATGTGGATGAAGGTGTTGGTGGAATGATGGGTGGTGGCGGTGGGTGAGGTGGACACAACACGCTACTATCATGAGTATATGGAGAATACTCAAAGAAAGTGTGTGGGATGGGGCCAAGTTCATCATACACAAAATGATTGCTTTTATGATGGACAAATGGTTGATACTCATGGGTTGCGTAGTGAGGGAACTGATCGTGAACGGGTGCACAAGGTTGCCATGACGACTGTTGGAACGTGTGAGGATCCACAACATCGGGTTAGGATACGTATTGCGTGGAAGGGTGATCAGGCCTCCACGAATATCTCGGTACTCACACAACTCGGGATTAGGTGTATCGGGATAATAGGCTGAGGTGGATTTCGGAACAGTGTCATATGAAAACACATGTTCCATGGTTGGTGCGTAGGGATATGAAGAGTATGGACACTCATGGGACAAGTGATCGGCATAGGAACAATGAGTGCACTACAAAGGAGGAGACACGACGACACTCTACACTGAGGGTGATGGAATAGGAGGTGCATGCATGGATGGGTCAAGAGTACCAATGGTACTCGTGAGAGAGGTGAAATGAGTAAGAATATCATAAAGAGACGGCGCGGGATCACTCTCCCACATGTCACGTGTCAATGGAAAATGACCAAAGTAGTCCCGTAAAGGACGTTCTTCGGCCATGAGGAGAGAAATATTTTTTGGATTGTGTAAAATTTTTCAAAAGGAAAGAAAATATTTTTGGATTTTCTAAAAATAATGGAAGAAAATATTTTTGGATTTTTCTAAAAATAATGGCAAGAAAATATTTTTGGATTTTTGTAAAATGAAAGAAAGAAAATATTTTTGGATTTTTTTTTAGAAGAAAAGGTGGGGAAAAATATGGACTCTTTGAATTGGACGGGCTAACTAAAACCGACTACCAAAAAATGAATTGGACACACACACAAGTCAAGAAGAAATCCTAACTAGCACATAGCCAATTTTTATCTTAAAATTTAGTGAAAGGGTAGTCAAATTTTAATTAAGTTTGCGGGCGATAAAAATCACGGAAATATATGAGTGATCGCCTTTGCAAAAATATTCTCCTAGTGGACTACCTAGTTGATTGATTTTAAATTTAGCGATGGCTAGGGTAGCACACAATGGTAAGCAAGTGAGTCGGGTGATGAAATCTCTTATCGTGAGTGACCGAGTGTAGGTCTTAGTCAATTAATTCATCACACCATTCGAAAATAAATGCGAGAATAAAATCACACAAGAGCACACAAAAGAATTGACTCGCTAACAGGAGAGGCACGAGTGTTTAGAAATATACCTCCCACAATTTTTAGGCAGTGGGGTGCCGAAAATTTTGAGTCGACCGGGGGGAGATCACGCCTATCTCAGTCATCCCCTGGAGTCCTACCGACCCAAGGTAGAGAGACTTCTAAATCCTCACCTTTGGATGCCCTCTCTCTACCTTGTCCGGTTTCCCTATCACGCTTGACTTGAATTATTACAAATTTAAATGGAAAATAAATGGTGTCTCTAAGCACCGCAATACAAGCCAAGAATAGAATAAACCTAAATACAAGACTTTTAATAAAATGCAAAAAATGGTACTAAAATGCAACAAAAAATAGGAAATAAATGAACTACAAAATTTAATCCGCTCCGAGCTTCACAATCCTAAGAACGGCAACGACGCCATTTGATAACGTGACTTTTGTGTGTATCGTCGTTGTTGAAAGCCAAGTTAGTCAAAATCCTCAAATACCTACAAAATATAACAACTCAAGTGTAGAGGTAAGTAAGGGTATCAATCCACTTCCTAGGGAGTAAGCTAGAGACAAATTCAATTGTAATTCACTTTTTTCTTTTCTATTTGGGCTTTTGCACTTTTCTAATTTTTTTAGCTTTTTCAATATTAAAACAATAGGGTGAGGTGATGATTTAAACTAAACTAAACTAAATGCAATATGAAAATAACTAACTAGAAATTTACTAAAATGGAAACAAAGTCTAACACTAAAATAAAAGATAAAGTGAGGTAAATAATTATGAGAACAATCAAGGAGTGGGATTACACCACAAATTTTAGTTATTCTAATTAATTAATTTAATTATTTGAATTCTCCCAAATTAATATCAAAATTACAAATCAACTCTCGTTGCAAATGTAATTTTAATAATAACATTTTAGAATATTAAGTTTAACACCCCACAACTCTAAAAAAGTAGATCTACACTCCTTTTAATTAATCACCCGCTAGGATCGATCGATTAAAATTCATGTAAATCTTAGAAAATAATTTTAGAGTTGAAATTCAAGTTATAATACCCCCACTTAAGAACCCCCTATCTCTAGTTCGAATCTAAAATGGGGATTATCACTAGAATTTCGATTTTCTCTCGATAATCATTTACCCTCTCTCGAGGCGTAAATCTAAGGGCGAGGGATCAAAATTAACATTCAAATGGACTTTTCAAGTAATTAAACTAATTAAAATAAAATAACATCAAATAAGGGTTTTACCCCACCCCTTGAAAGGGGATTTAGCCTAACATGGTATTAAACATGACAAATTAATAATCAAGGCTACTAAAATAAAAGAGAAGAAAATAGAACAAGCAAACCAAATCTCTTTGAGAAAGTTGAACTCTACTCTTCCAATTTGAAGCATACAATCCCTCCAATTGAGCATCCAAATGCTTTGAAATTAATTATTCACTCAATTAACTCTCTTACAATATTTAATCTCACAAATATCTAACAAAAAATAAAAAGAATAAAATAAAACTATTTACAAATGGTATTTTTCTCTACAATTCTCTCTCTAGAATTTTCCTATCTAAAAGCTCTTTTCTCTAATGGGGTCTTCATCTTCAATTTATAATAGGCATGGAGCTAGGGGTATTGTGGGAATTTAAAGTGCATGTAGGCATGAAAATGGTGAGGTGAGGGTTAAAATGTGCATGGAGTATTTTTGGGATTGGGCACACATGTGTTTTAAATGGTGGTGTAAGGTAGGGGTGTTCGCGGTCCGGTCCGGTTCGGTTTTGAGGTTTTTTTTGGACCGGACCGACTTAGTCGGTTCTCTAAAAAAATGGACCGAGACCGGACCGATAGTGTCGATTAACCAACCCTAGTCGGTTCGGTTTTTTATAGGATCAATCCGGTCTAACCCGCCGGTCCTCACATGAATGATTTACATCATTTATAATAATAAAAATATACCCGACTCTATTTTTTTCCAAACATTAAAACCTAAAAAATACCAAAATTTGAAATTAAAAGAAACCTAGTATTGGATTAAACTATAATTTAAACTAATCAAATATTAAAATATATATTCTCATTATTTATTTATCTTTTATATATACATATATATGTAAAAAATATTATTTTGTATAAAGTCGATCCAGGTCGGTCCTAATAGGATTTTTGAAACTGTAAATCGTGGACCGGACCAACTAGGTCGGTCCTCCAAAAAAATAAACCGAGGCGGGACCGATTAAGAAAAAAGACAGAAAAAAATAGTCGGTTCGGCTCGGTTCGATTCGGTTCGTCGGTCCAGTCGATTTTTTGAACACCCCTAATGTAAGGTGAGGAGTGGAAATAATGCAGATTGCTTTTAAATGGTTTATGGGGGTAGTATGGGAAAAAGGTTAAAGTGGATTAAGTTGGGGGCATAATGGGTAAAAGGTTTAATGGGTGTATTTGGCACATGGGGTTTTTATTTGGAGTTTGTTCTTTGGTTTGTTAACAGGTGATAGAAATCGTGTAAGACTTTGGAAGTGAAATGGGTCTTTGGGTTTTTGAATGGGAGATGGGTCTGGCACTGGCTGGAGAAAGGGTTTCACGGCCGGAGTTTCGCCGGGTTGACCACGCCGCCGACAATAGACGTGTGGAAGAGGGATCAGGTTGGGAAGAGAGGGGGGTTCCGTAGTTGGAGCGTCGCCGGCGTCGGAGGGTACTCCACCGCGGTTGGGTCGCGAGGGGAGGAGGCAGGTCCGGTAGGTTTCAGCGCCGCCAGAAGGTGAGATTTGAGGTTCGGCGGGGTTCAGTGGTAAATGGTGGATGGGTTCGCGGGGGCGAGAGGGTAGGTGAACGACCGAGGGGTTGGAATGGAGTGAGGCGACCGGAGTGGTCGCCGGCAGGAGGTCCGCTGGGGTAGTTTAGAGGTAGAGAGAGAGAGAGAGAGTGATGTTGGGTATGTGTTGTGTGTGTGTTAATGGAGATGGTGGAAGAGAGAGGAGAGAGAAAGGTTATTGGAGAAGATGAAGCGGAGGTTATAGTGTGTGTGAGGTGTAGGGGATATGGTGTGGATGAGGGTGAAGAGTTGTTTGTTGTGTATGGGTGTATGGTATTTGTGTGTGTGTGTGTTTAATTTGAACACCTAAAAATAATACAATAAAACTAAAATAAAAATACAATTATTGAAATAAAATAAAAATCTAATAAAATTTAATTTTAAAATAAAATAAAGACTCAAATAAAATTGAAACTAAAAAGAAATGAAAATAAAAAATAGAAATCTATTAAACTAAAACTAAGATCCTAAAAAGAAAATGTAAAATCAAAATAAACTAAAAATAAATAAATCCTAAAAAATCTAATCCTAATAAAATAAGATAAAATAAAATAAAAATTAAGACTAAAAACTAATAAAAATCAATATAAAATAAAATTATATTAATAAAAATAAAAATAGAAAAATGAAATTTAAAAATTCTAAAATAAACCTAAAATTAAAATGTTACAAACTAAAAATCTAAAAATTGATAAAAGGGTACAAACTCAACACACACACGGTTTAAGGTAGGTTTAGGCTAGGCTTAGGCTCTGATTAGGGTACGGGAGATGGAATTAACTCCATTTATACGCAATTACTATGATTTAAACGCTTGAACTCTGCAACGCACAATTTGATCTACAAAATAAACATTTAAGCACATAAGACCCATATTACCGAGAATTAGCAACTAAAATACATCTATTCGGGGTATAAATTGTACAATTTTGGGTGCTTATCACCAACTATTATGAACACGCCACATTAATTTTTGAGCACTGTAACTCCCCGTGTTTTTATTAATTAATTAAAGTATTTGAAAAAAATAAAATTTTGGATTTAATGGTCTCTAATAATTAAACATGTTGATTTTTAAATTTGAGTAGTAATTTTTTCAACCGGAATTAAATCGGAGTTATAATAAAATGTTAAAATGATTTTTTATATGTTTTAACAAGCAGGTACGTTTTTGTTAAGTTAAAGAATATTTTTTTAAGTATAAAGGCGGATTTTTATAGTTTATTTTTGAGTGCCTGTGGTCGTTCAAACGACAACGTATGTCATTCGAACGACATCGCATCTCGTTTGAACGACAGATGTCAGTCGTTCGAGCGACAGGAGGCGGCGGGTGGATTAAAGTCCTAATTGTATTCTATCTCTTAAATCCTTTAAATACCAAAACTGATACAGGGCTGGAACTTTCAAAACACTTTTCTCTCAAATTTTCTCCAATAAGGTTCTCCAAACATATTTTCTCTCATATTCAACCCCTAGCCCCAATTTTTAACAAGTTTTAACTGAAGAATTGAAGATTCAATTGGTATTTTCTTAAGAGGAGTCCAACCATATTTTTATCCAACTAATTTCAGGCATGAATACTCTATTCCTTTCCTTTAGTGTTATGCGTTTTAAGTGTCGCCTAAATCCTTAATCACGTGTTTTGATTAAAATCAATTAGTAACCTAATTAGAGAAAGTGGACACTAATTTTTGGGACTGTTTTGATAAATTTTTTAATGTGATTTAATTCTTGAAACCCTTGAGTGCGTAAGTTAGATTATTGGGTTTTTATGATTTTGGGGGTGTAAGTTCGCATGTAGAAGTTATGGGTTTATTTATATGTTATGTGGGACGCGACCACACTTATAAAAATTAGAAGATTTATAAAGGTGAACGATTATGTCATATTGAATATCATCGCATGTTAAATGAATTCATATTTTTGAATAGAATGAGTTATGTTGAAAACAACGACGGTGCTTGATGACTGCATTATTTTGTATATTTTATACTTTTAATAAGTTCTTAAAATCATTTTATTAAAAAGGAAAAAAAATGAAAGAATGATTGAATTCATAGTTAAAATGAAAATTCCAAGTAAAAAATGGGTGCTTCAATAATTTTATAATATTCTTGTGCTAATTTGTGAAAAAGGTTGCCTAGTGAAATTTTTGCAGGTAATGACGAAATTTGATGCAAATTGATGATTAACTCGAAAAAGGCATGAAAAAGCTGATTTTTACAGTCATTCGAAAAATTGCTATTCTCCGAATTGGATGAAATTTGGCACGCGTGTTCAGCAAGAAAAAAGAAGACTTTTCGAGTGGGTGGAAATTGAAGAGGTGAAAGTTGAAGAGTTCCACAAAATCCTAATGCTTCACCCTAAGCCTATAAAAGGAACTCTTGGGGGGATCATTATTTCGTGTGTAGAACGAGGTAGATAATTTCGTAGGGAGAATCTTAGAGAGCAACTTTTTTAGAAATTGTATTCAATTTGAGGGCCAAGTCTTTATCATTTCTTAGAGGATTGAAGATTATTGTGAGAGAACTTATTGTAAGTTTGGTTTATCAATGAAGATCTCTTCTTATTCTTGCAATTTTTCTTTCATTATGATAACTTGATTATTGTATTAGGATTAGGGTGAAGTTTATCATAGTTAACTAATATTGTCACGTTAATTTGATTGTTGGTTATTCCCTACTTGTTTTAATTGTTATTAAAGATTCGGTATTCATTTTAAAACGACACGAGAGTGTGTTTTAAAACCTTCAAAATTGTTTTGTCAATCAAGTTTTGAGATTTAAAAATAGTAATTTTTGATGGATTATGCTTGCACTTTGATTGTTTTGATAGTCCATGCTTAAATACATTTGCAAATTTTAAATTTGCATTTTCTAAGGGAATATGGATTTTAGCTGTCTATTAGAGACGTTAAAAATATTTTGAACATAATCGTCATATTTTTCGAATTAAACGCGAGAGTCGGTTTAATTTGAGTTATAAAAAGGGAATGGCAACATTAGATTAGTGTGCAATATTATTTACGTGATAAATGGACCCCGAATTCCCTAATTGTTTACAAATCTCTTGCGTTACTCTCATTTATCATAGTTGCTTTTATTTAGTTTAGTACATATTCCCTATCCCATTTTATCTAGTTGGACAACTGCAATTCTTTTAAAAATTAAAATTGACGAATCTCTGTGGGTTCGACCCGCTTACCCTCGCTATTCTATAATAGCCCGTGCACTTGCGGTATTTTAATAAATTGACAACAAGTTTTTGGCGCCGATTCCGTGGATTTGTTCGATTTAAAAAAAAAAGAAGTTTTGACTTTCGGATTAGTTTTTTTTTCTTTTCGCAATTTTGTTAGTAAAAGTTTCATAAAAAAAAAAACTCGAAAAAAAATCCATTTTTTTGATTCCCTTTAGTAATTCTGTTATTTACAGAATATACAAAAAAAAGCAAAAGTGAAGAAAAATTCAGAAAAGTGTGCAACGATGAGTGAACGTGAAGAAACTTGTGCAATCTTTCCACGAGCACAAAGAACTCTCGGGGACGACTGAAACGTAGGCGAATTTTCCCCCCGATCGACGTCAACTTAAACTTCGCCCGACGTAAATAAGTGACGGTAAAAAGTCCACGGCGGAGGTAAGTTTTTGTGTGCTCCTAGGTGGTTTAATTTCATATTTAAATTAGCACGTTGCATAAATTGACTTAAGGGCAAAACTCTTAACGAGGGTAGAATTAAAAGTTACTCCAACGCGAACTTATCAAATCGATTCTGTTTGACCTTGTCTAGGATTGGTGGTTTTTAATGGGTCTTTGTACCGACCACCTACCTGGAGGAAAAAACGGGATTTGATGCGATAACCGTAGTTGGCCGTCTTTTAAATTCTTCCTTGTCAAAGAGTATGGGTTATCTAATTAGATTTTGAGTCAATTATAATTGCTTTTGCGTTAAAAAAAATCCCAAAAAATAAATAAAAAGAGAAAATTATGCGTTGTAAATTACAATGGGTGATCCTCATATTGTTATCCCGTCATCTTTATCATATTTCTCAATTGATCCTGTGGACATATTTTTACAAAAACTAAAAATTTAGATGACTACGTATTTCAATGTAACTCAGATGGGTCCGTAGTCATTTTAAAAATTAAAGAAGGTATGGATGAGAATCCAACCCCTGTAATTACTATTTGTCCACCAAAGTGTATCGATTGGAAAGAGGTAAACAAACGGTATAATGATGCTATTTCTAAAAATAATCATAAATTAAATGGGAATAATCAATTTTGTGAGGTGGAAAAAATCGACAGTTTTGACACATGTAATACTTGTGATGATTTAAATGTTGATTTCTGTCGAGATTCTTCTCCTAATTTAATTGTGAAAAATGCCGATTCTTCTTATATGTGGGAAAATTTATTTGAGGATTCGTCATCTGATTTTAGTGACACTTCAAGTATTTATGACGGTCCTCCAATTTTTGACGAAGAAAGCACATTGCCCCGTGATACCTTTTCTTCCCGCGCTTTTCATAATGTCTCACATTTAGGAGTGGAGTATGCATCCCCAATTTTACGTGATTATTTTCAAAAAAAGGATAGTAAATATTTGGATCCTTATTGCAATTTATTACCTCCATGTGATGCATCGGCATATGATTCGTGCGATTCAAATTCGTTTATTATTGATGATGTCGGTGCACACCATTATGACCATGGATTTATGGTTGAAATTTGTGCTGTGCGGTTATTCTCTAAAATTTATGATGTTTTGGCACTTAGTGCTATAAAGTTTATTAATTGGAATGACCCACAACTCTTTCGATTATTAATTTATGGTGATGATAGTAATTGTCATGTGTTTGTATATTATTTATGTATTTTTTTTTCTTTTTGTTAATTTTTTTAGTTAACATGTATCATCATTTTACTCCTTTATTTTATTTTATTTGTCCATATTTCTAGTTTGAGCGTACATTGAGGACAATGTAAAATTTAGGTTTGGGGGTAAGGATGATATTTTTTTAAAAAAAATCAGAAATTTTTTCAAAAATTTAAAAAGATTTTCAATATAATTGAGTTTTGACATGATTTCTTAATATAGAATTAATTCATGGATCTCTCAACTTATGATTTTTTTACACTTTAGCCATATAATATGATCGAAAATGGATATTGAGGCGAAAGTTAATCTGCTTAATGAATAAAATGTGGAGATTTTAGCCCAATAAGATTTTTGTGCCATTAATCTTTTTTGAGAGATTTAAATCAATCCGAGTTAAAATAACTCAAACTTTCCTTCAGTGATAAATTCGTTAATGATCTCAAATTCTTTGTTTTGTTCGATTACTGAAAACAAAAAGTCAAAATGTGAATCTTAAGCACTAGAAGTCTTAGTAAGTCCTTTTGAGACACAAATCAACTTAATGAAACTTGAGAAATGAGATCAGGCCATCGTTTGAAAGCCCAAAAATTAGGCCCAAACTCCAACCTTTTTACATTACTCCGTTGCAAGCCCATTTGAGCCAAAAAGAAAATAAGCCTTTTGTTGAAAACCCATTGTCCTATCCAACTCCAACTGGTAGTGAAAAGCCATTAAAAAGAAGTTATAACCATTTTTTGAGAATACAAGGATAAAATTATGGTAGGAAAAAGGCCAAAAGAAAAGGAGGTTGCAAAAATAATGTGAAAAAAGAAAGAAAAAGATGAAGAAAAAGAAATGTGAGTTGAAAAAAAAAGAAAAGAAAAATGGAGGTGAAAAAAATGCCAAAATATCGGAATACCGAAAAACCTCTATATTCTCAGAAATTTTGAACTCCAAAAGCCATTCTTTCTAGCCAAAAATCGATCCTACAATACAACCAAAGAAAGTCCTAATCGATCTCAAATGAAATTAGTTAGAATGTTGAGAGAAGATGAATAGGATCTATGGTGTGATTCAATGTTTTCAACAAGTAATCGATTTTTCGTTCATGAGATCATATTCATCCATTATATAAAAATCCATTTTTGACAATGTATATGTGAAATTTGTTTATCTAAATTTAATCTTTTATTTACATATCCCGAGAGAACATAGCCCATTTTGAGTGTTCAATTGTGATTATATTCTTTGAGATTTTGAAATCAAAATGAACTTTCGGATAAGAAATGTAACGATAAAATCTTTTGAAATGGACGGTTATATTGGCTATGCACACACCCACGATAAGTTGAGATTGAAAAGTGAAGTTCTACTATATTTATGAAGTTTGTATTCAAACTTGGTTATATTACTTTTGAGTCTTTTATATTGAGTCAAGTTTTTGAATTTTGTGGGTATATTCACTACAAACTCTCACGAGATAAAACTCATCCAGTAGGGTAACCTAGGAGTTTAACGGCTTGTTGCACATGCTAAGTGCAATCGTGATTCCTATGAAAGTGAGTTAGATTTTAATATTTTTATTTTTGCTCGAGGACTAGCAAAGTTTAGGTTTGGGGGCATTTGATGAGTGCATTATTTTGTATATTTTATACCCAAATTTATACCTTGTTAGTCCCATTTTATTTTATTTAATAAGTTCTTAGAATCATTTTATTAAAAGGAAAAAATGCAAGAATGATTGAATTCATAGTTAAAATGGCAATTCCAAGTAAAAAATGGGTGCTTCAATAATTTTATAATATTCTTGTGTTAGTTTGTGAAAAAAGTTGCCTAGTGAAATTTTTACAGGTAATGACGGAATTTGGTGCAAATTGATGATCAACTCGAAAAAGGCGCGCAAAAAGATGATTTTCACGGTCGTTCAAAAAATTGTTATTCTCCGAATTGGACGAAATTTGGCATGCGTGTTCAGCAAGAAAAAAGACTTTTCGAGTGGGGGGAAATTGAAGAGATGGAAATTGAAGAGTTCCACAAGACCTTAATGCCTCACCCTAAGCCTATAAAAGGAACTCTTGTGGGATCATTATTTCGTGTGTAGAACAAGGTAGAGAATTTCGTAGGGAGAATCTTAGAGAGCAATTTTTTAGAGATTGTATTCAATTTGAGGGCCAAGTCTTTATCATTTCTTAGAGGATTGAAGATTATTGTGAGAGAACTTATTGTAAGTTTGGTTTATCAATGAGAATCTCTTCTTATTCTTGCAATTTCTCTTTCATTATGATAGCTTGATTATTGTATTAGGATTAGGGTGAAGTTTATCATAGTTAACTAAAATTGTCACGTTAATTTGATTGTTGGTTATTCCCTACTTGTTTTAATTGTTATTAAAGATCCGGTATTCATTTTAAAACGACACGAGAGTGTGTTTTAAAACCTCAAAATTGTTTTGTCAATCAAGTTTTGAGATTTAAAAATAGTAATTTTTGATGGATTATGCTTGCACTTTGATTGTTTTGATAGTCCATGCTTAAATACATTTGAAAATTTTAAAATTTGTATTTTCTAAGGGAATACGGATTTTAGCCGTCTATTAGAGACGTTAAAAATATTTTGAACATAATCGTCATATTTTCCAAATTAAACGCGGCGAGAGTCGGTTTAATTTGAGTTATAAAAAAGGAATGACAACATTAGATTAGTGTGCAATATTAGTTACGTGATAAATGGACCCCGAATTTCCTAACTATTTACAAATCTCTTGCGTTACTCTCATTTATCATAGTTGCTTTTATTTAGTTTAGTACATATTTCCTATCCCATTTTATCTAGTTGGACAACTGCAATTCTTTTAAAAATAAAAATTGATAAATCTCTGTGGGTTCTACCCGTACTTACACTCGCTATTCTATAATAGCCCGTGCACTTGCGGTATTTTAATAAATTGACAACCGTGATATTAATTGAATTAAATTAAATTTGGGACCTTTTTGATTATATTGTCATGTTGTGTTTATGATTTATGATATGGTGTGAATTATTATTATTATTATTATTATTATTATTATTATTATTATGATTATGATTATGATTATTATTATTATTATTATTATTATTATTATTATTATTATTATTATTATTATTATTATTATTATTATTATTATTATTATTATTATTATTATTATTATTCACTTTTACCATTGCGGGGAGGAGGGCCTTTTTGGTGGTATATTGCTCACCTTGATTATAGGATGCTTACTAGGTATGGGACTAGTGGGTAGGCCTTGGTTATAATTTATGCTTGTTAGGTATGGGACTAGTTAGTGTAAATTCGTGGAAATTTTATATTCCAGGGGTGGGCTGATTTTTATGTTTTATCGCAGTCACGCTAGCCTAAGCATGAGACTAGGACTAGTAAATATTAAAAAAAGCATCTTATACGTAGGATAGGACGTATATGTACTTTGGGGACCCTTAGGTATGGGACTATGGGGTATTTTGAGGATCTCACATCGATAAAAAGGGTGGGATAATTTTGATATTTAAGAAATTGAGAATTTAATACCTAAGATAATAAAATGGGTATTAAAATATATTGGCGACATAATCAGAGAGGTCCGACAGTTTAAATGGCCCAGTCGACATTTTATATCTTGTCATGTGTGGAACCTCGTCATGTAGCAGGGGACGACAACTTAAATGGATCAGCTGGCGTCTTGACGAGGATGTGTATTTTGGTGGAGAAATCACCCGAGGTGGGATGACTGCTATTCTTAAGTGAAATCAATTGAGAAAATGATAATTTGGGTTAATTTAATTAAATTAACACTTTGGGGCTGTGGGATAATTAAAATGATATTGGTTTGTTTTTATCAGAATCTTTGGGGGTGGTTAGTAATTTATCTTGCCCGCGTTTAATTATATTCGTAATTAAAATACTATATTGTGATATTTACTACGTATAATGCTACTGTCTGGGTTCACAAACCCTATTTTAGGGGAGTAGTGTGTTTCATGTTCGGGGCTCTGACCTCATGCGTTGACTAACTTTTTCAGGTATTAGGGTTGGAGTTGCTGCATAGGATTTATTGGATATCGTTTGGAGGTGCAGCTTGAGTTTATTATTTTTATCTCTTTGTTTAGTTAGACTTTCTTTTCAGTCACATTTCATTATGAGACTTCATTTTGATTTTATTGGGCCATTCGGTTCTAAAGTTGTTAGATGATTTCATTTGGATTATTCACAGTTGATTATTACTCAGTTTTTATTAAATCATTTTGGGGAATTGGATTTATTCGAAGTTTTAGCATGTGATGGATCTTTTATCGTTCAGTTGTTATTATCATTTGGGATTGATTCAAATATTTATCTTATGGATTGATTTTATTACGTCTCATATCTGTCTCATGCTAAGAATGGTATTTTATTTACTCACGCCCGGGATAGTTTTGGTGGCGGCCGACACTAGAATTAGGCGGGGTGTGACAAGCACCTCATCACTCTTGAAAAGCTTATTGCGTACATATATGCTGATGCTATTATTTTAACCGAGCCAAGATAAACACATGATATGTAGCCAAGCATTATTACATCTTAGTTTATTTTCCTCTTTAGTTAAGCTTTTTATCTTTATTGCTCTTTCTTTTCACTCAATGTGCCACTATATTTGCCAAAGGCCATCCTTCCTATCCTACTCGTGGAATACCTCCAAAAGCTTCAGATCACGTGAATCCTATGGTCTTAAATATCTATGAGGATATGAATAAGAAACATGATATTTCCACTGATAACTCAATGGTTAGGACGATATTGCGACTTTGAAGAGGCAAGTGGTTACCATTGGAGTGTTTACCAATCGTGTGAGGCTTACTATCAACATTGATATCACCCCAATCGTAACAATAACTTGGCTATTATATGGCCGGACGGTCCATGAAGGGCAAAGGAGTTCAATCCTCCAAGGAGATACCGACTTATGTTACCAACCATATGATCTCAGTCCCACTTGTATGCTTCGAAAGGATAGGGTCCCATTTAGTGCCATCTGACAACGACCAGAATTCACTTCAGCTATATTGGTCACAAGCCTGATGATTTTTATATTCAAAGTCTACCCACTAAAAATATCTTTAACTTTTTTACTAAGGATTCAAAAGTATACCATTTTTCTTATGAGCAAAATATTCTTTTGAATTTCCCATAGTTATGCTCATGATTCTCCAAAATATTCTTTTAGAGAAGGGTACTAAGAAGTTAAAGGCTGATCTGACAGAGTTCGAAGTGGAAAAGATAATTTTTCCAACCACATGGATAAACTAATGTAGGACCTTGATGCCTCAAACCTTACCCTTGCCATATCATAATGAGAGAGTGAAGTCAATATTAAGAGGATCATTGAGTTGGAGAAATAATTGAGGAATTCGAGGCCGGGTCCTAGATTATCATGAACAAGGATGAGGAGAACTACAAAGGTTTTGAGGCATGCACCTTTGGAATCCTTTAGTACTTTGAGGATGGATATGTTATAAAGAAAAATATCCTCCAACATTCATAAAAGTTTATGCATTGTATACGGGAGGAGGTAGAGGCTTTGCCAATGAAATCTGAATTTGAGTGGGTTCATGAGCGAAGAAAGATATCGAGTTTGGCAATATGGTATTAACACCTGAGATGGATGGTGCCATTGGAACTCAATCAGACGAGAAAATGGACAACACTTGATTTCATAATTCTGTTAATTGTATCTTGAATTTTTGGTAAACCTTATGTGGTCATTTATAATTTTTATGGTTTTGAACATCACGAGACCCAACTCATCAACTTTTATAAATTTACTATGTTTTGTTTTCTCTTATGATTTGCGATCGGGAAATCTTGGAAAGATTCTTAAGTGTTTATGTAACATTCGTTTGTGATTAACCTAGGATATCTTACGTATAATATTCTCCCCTTAGATCTTCTCCACTATCTTGAGCAGAACAAAACTAAAAAGAATTTTCATTATGTTTTACTAATGCTTAGGCCTTTCCAGAGTGATTTTGTCTTTTAACATTTGCCTTTGATGTGCAAATATTCATTAGGATGAGGTGTCTCTTAAAGTTAGGATACCCAAGGTTGACTTTATTTTATTATAGCCATAGGTAGGATTGACACGGTCTGGCTTGAGAGATTTTTTAGCATTAGCCAATCTAAGGCTTTTCCCAAGAATTCCAATAGAGGGGGTATTTGGTAAGGCCTTATCCCCAACTGAAGTCTAGTTGATGAGATTTTTTCTATAACTCAATCCTTGTCCCACTGGCATTTTTGTGTTTTAAGTTTCATTTCCAGAGGTCATCTCTTTCGTGGGGGACAACCATTGTCTTCCGGCATATGACTTCTCATTAGAATATCATACTAGCTTTGGAGAAGTATATTAAAAGGGCGATGAGACATTCCAGAACTCAAAGCATTTTTATTTCATTTAAAAAGTATCTAATTGCATCATTTGTTTTCTAATGATAATATTTCTCTAGGTTCTCCGAATTGCAAGGGTTAATGGGGGGGGGGGGGGGGTTCTCCTTCTAGTGTCTTAAGACGATACATGTTCAAGGAGAGGACTTCCACAATATGACATGGGTAATGCCAATTAGATCTTAACTTATTTTCCTTAGAAATTACTATAAATATATAGATATAAGAATGTGGCTGATACCTTGTCAGAACTTTAATTTTTGCATATAATCATAATTATAATTGATTTTACATTATTTTCGCTCCTTTCCATAGATTCTTAAAGTACGTCCTTATTTCAGCGATTACATTAGTTTTAGCTCTTCTAATAATGAAAATCAGAGTTCATGGTTACACCGTGATTGGTTTTCTGTATGATGATTTGTATTTTGGTACAAAAGTATCTTCAGTCCTGCACAATAAGAATGTAGTTTTTATATTTAATCACATTATGTGAGATAATTTTCCAATACAAATAAAACCTTATTCAGAGTGTGAGAAAAATAATCCACCCGCACATGTATGGAAGGGCATTTTATCTTTTGTATCCAAACCAAAACTAAACCGTATGAGTCTCTCTGGGAGGAAATCTAGGAGCATGCTTGACAAACAACTCAGAGTTAGTATCAACTCCGACCTTTTGGACAAAGCCCAACTGTTTCTCTGCATTGGTAAAGGCTTCGTCCCAACCTTTGTCAAAGGAAATACTGTTTGCCTCTAGTTTTTCATCAATGTTTTGTGAAGACTCCCTGCTCGCCTTCTCCCAACCTTTCACCTTGGTCTTCAGCTAGATAATATCATTATCCATAACCTTCAACTGAACCTCGTGCTCTGTCACCTTGGACTTAGAAACATCAAGGGTCTTCCAGGACCCATTCAAGGCAACCCCAGGTCAACGACCTATGTTTTACGTTTGTCAATCATGTTGATGAATTCCATCACAAGCTATCAAGAAAAAGAGAATCAATTAGCATCGTTTACAAAAACTAAAATAAATAAAAATCAAATAAAGGGGCTTCAGTACTTACAGGAAAAAGTGCTTGGTTGACATGGAGGGCTAACCTATCTGAGGTTAGGCTTGTGATAAAAAACTGATCGTTGGGGATGCAAGCTCCCCTCAGAAGGCCAATAGCCAATTCTGGTTGCTTGGCAACTGATCGCTCGGCAGGAGCCTTCCCCTTTCCAGAGGCATCTACCTACTTTGAGGTCGATACTTGGATATCAAGGCTGCTGTTCGCCTTCATCCTTTTCATAGGTTGGACATACATCTTCTCATGGGAGTCCCCCATAGTAACAGGGTCAGAGGGAATTTTGATCTAGTTCCATTTAGACGACTGAGCAGTAAGGGAGGTCGGACACAGAGCATCCCCCATCAACTTAGGGATATATCTATTTCGAGATATTTTCTTCCTTAGAGGAAGTGGGGACAACGGTTAGAATGGCAAAGACGTCTACGAACTCAAAAAATCCCAATGTAGTAGCAATTGAGGGGTTATTCTACGCAAACCCCTTTAGAAACTCTGATTATCGATCTATATGCTGAGCAACGAATGATGTTGTTGAAGAAGTATATGAAAGTAGTAGTGAATCAAATCTAGGGTGGTCTGGGTATCTAAAACTTTCTTTAATTGACTAGGTTTTCTTTGTGGCACTAAAATTTATGTCTTGTGGATTGGGCTCTTTTTTTTCAAGGAACTGCACAATAAGAGATCAAAGTGTCACGATAGTTAAAATAATTTGAAAACCAGAAAACATACCAAAAATGAAGCATTTAAAAAATAACTAAACCTATCTGTTCCCCGCTCTTGGGGCACCTGAGGCCCTTATAAGGCTCACCTCCCTTTGGTATGGGACAATGTTCCCAATTTTGACCACAAAGCCGTTGACCCAATACTCCTTGTTAGAGTTCAATAGACTGATGACCAAGGACCTTTCAGCTTTCCTTATCTTTAGGTAATAAACCTTCTTATAGGTCATCACCCATATATATCACTAAAAGAACATCAGGGCTCCCTAGTTGGCTCTTATAAAACTCATTTATTTGGTTCACACCCATTACGATCCTCAAAGTGTTTGGGCAACACTATGTAAGGACCGCATTAAAGAATTCATAGTAAAATGTGGTTTGGTGGAAATGTGATCCCATATTCAACCACAAACTAGGATGTAAGCCAATCATCGTCATCAATATTGTAGAAGTCCATAGGGCCTAAGTCTAACTCAACGGACACCCATGGAGGGATATAATGGATTGTGAAAACCTCAATAGTGTTATTATTGATAAAATAGAACACTTTTATAATCAATACCAATAAATGATAGAGAAAGTGGAATAATATGAAGAAATCATATAAATTTAGAGAGAAATGAAAAAATAAGACTTGGAGAGCATGGAAATGGCAATGGAACTTTTTAACTCTTGAAGATAACATAAGTTTTGAAAAATGGACCAAGCAAACAGCAAGAAGGGGATTTAGTGGCTTGGAACACATTCCAAGGCCCAAATCCCACCATTAGTTGACATACTCCAAAAAGTCGACTGGCACGAAACTTCCCCCTTCAGCTTAGGGCGTCAAAATTATCAACGTACCCCTGAAATAGCTGGGGAAGTTTACCAACGTCTCCAAAGAGTTGGCAGATAAAAAGACTATTCACCTTCAATCATTATTACTACCATGCCCTCCTACCACATCACAGGCGGACAACTAGCACTAGTCATGACCATAATCCAAATTTATTTGAAAAAGTGAACAAATCTATTCACCTCAATCAAATGTAAGGCGTTGGGGGGAATTGTGAGGGAAATAATCCAACCACACATGTAAGGATAGTTATATTCTAACTGATTCGGTCGAGATCTCATCAATGAAGATAAGAGCTGCTGGAATTAATAGACTTGCGAAAATCAAGGAGTGAGATATAACCGATCAAGCTTAGATAATGACCACAATCATAGAGCCTTACATGGTTCCTATGATATGTCTTCTAATAAATGTAAACCTAGGCCCCAAGGGAAAAAAGGACTGCAATCACAAGCATTTGTACCATAATAATAGAAATATAAAAACCTCCCATTGGATGACACATTTTCGAACCACGCACATCTTACTCTTTCTTGATTATGTATAGTGTGTTTTCTATTCAACTCTAGTATTGTGTTGATTTATAACCAATAAGATTTTACCATTTACTCACATTTTCCAAAATAGGAAGTGCAACACCTGACGAGTGCACAAACTGTTCAAGTCGGTGACTAGGAGTTTTCATTGTAAGGAGGATTCAAAAGATAAGCATGAATTGGACGAGGGATTTGAGTTGGAGTTTTCATTGGAAGGAGGATTCAAACGATAAGCATGACTTTAGGGTTGACAATTTTTGACACGATGCCCGTTTATGGTAATAACTCGAAATGAACCGACCATGACACAATTAGCTTTCATAGATCTAAGAGTACACAAAACTTATACTCAAATTAAAATCTACGTGACCCAAAAATAACATGACTAACTCAAATTTCCACCCCTACACGACTTGGACGAGGGATTTGATCTCTTTTACTATGGATCTTCGTTGAAGACTCTCCTAGATGGAGGCAAGTGAACAAAAATGACATATGAATATGTAAAGGATCTCATGCTTGGCTAGTCTTATACATCTTATAACTTTCTTTTCAAGTTTAATGAGAGAGACCATACATCCTGAGAATTCTACCCTAGGTGGGGTTCTTCCTTGTAGATGTTGCGTTGTAATTGAATTTTTTGATTGGTCGTGAATTTACAAAAACACACTAAATCGCTTCAAATATGAGATGATGATCACAAGTGGCCATGTTAACTTAACTATAATAGATTTTAACCTAGTAATTTGACTTAAAACGGTGATAACATTCTTTGATGTGTGAGTTATCTATTATGATCACTCTAATATGTAATTTCACTTGAATTCCACTTGTTTCATCAATTAATTTCAAAATTATCACTTAAAAATATTTTTTCAAACTTTTCATCATGTGTTTGCACATTTAACACACACACTATTTTGGATACATTTTTCTTTTGCCACAAAAATGTGGTCGAAGTCCTAAAACCCCCATCCCTTTAGGACTTTGTTTAGCACTTAGTTGACCCCTTACTCAATTTATACCACACTTTGTTTGCTTTTGTATTTTGTTTTTCATATATAATTTCGGACTTTGTGTTTGTGTGCTCAGTATTTTCATATCTCCTTCGAGGTTACTTAAAAATTTCCTTGTGAGGTTTAATTTAAGATTTTTTTCTCTCAATCATTTTGCGTGCAATGGATCCTTATATGTGTCATTAACTTTTTCATTTATCTTACCTTATTTTTTGTGCATTAGATTTATTTTCATGTGTTGGACCTATATCTCAACATGCTAGGAAAAATGTTTATTATCGATAAGAATACTTTATCTTAATCCCGTTTGAAGGAGAAAACAAAAGGTTATTGATGTTTGCGATGAGTAAGGTCAACTATTTTAATCAACACAATGACAAACTTTTGAGAAAGAGCACTGCTATGAGTCCCCAAAAGATCTCCCAAATAGCAATAAGTTTTTGTACCCTGACGTGACCTGTACCACAAGGTACGACACTTAATTCTATTCTGGGGATGATTTGGGAAATTTTTTTTGGGACTCAAATCATTTCTCTTTGAGAAAACTTCTCATTATTGACAAAAATTAATTTGAAATCTACTACCAAGCTCAAACTATTTGAAAAATATAAAAATTCCACAACAATTGAGCTTGAGTGTGTTAGTAAACGGAGATCTTATTTGAAAAGGTTAAATCTCTTGAACATGAGAAGTAGGAGTTGCCTGACTTCACCTGTTCTTCAAAAAGTGAAAATAAGACCTTGAAAGAAGTAGTTTTAATTTTAAAAAACCTAAAAATTTCAAATGAAACTTGTTGTGGAAAACTCATCATTTTCCACGAGAAAAATGATATGACTTTAGAACTTGAGGAAGCAAGAAAGGAACTTCTTTCTTATGAAGTCTCTATGTAAACTTGAGAATAAAGTGATATTCCTTGAAGATGAACTGGCCTTATCTAAAGCTTTTACGGTTAATAAAAATAAATCACATTCATCACAAGTAAACATAAATTGTGCAAAATCATTCTCATTACTTGATTCAATTCAATATGATCAATTGCCTTCAAAAGTGAATGCCAATAGTAAAAAATTAAAGGAAAATATTAAAATAAGAGGAGACCAATGCTAGTTTCTCTTAAGGATTTTGAAAAGAATAAAAATGATCAAAATTCGTTTAAAGATCATTTACACCCATTCTTAAAATTTTCATTATAAAAAGGTTATGTGAAGTTATTTTCTTAAAATATTCTTAAAATCCAACGTAAGCAAAGAGTTGTTCCTAAAATATATCCTAAGATTGCGGAACATAATCTTTATGTGTGCAATTTTGCTCATTAACATAGAAGCCCTATTTTTTAATCTATAGGCTTAGGAATTCACATGTTGGTTCCTCTTCATGTGGATTTCATATAATTGGTGACCATAGCATGAATTGATGCTAAACAAAAGATTTATGAGTGCTTGTTTAGAAGGTATATGATTTGGCTTCACGAGATGATATTTTTTTTACGCTTGATGACATTTTTTAAGAGGAAGTTTAATTTTAAACCGTATTGTGATAGTCATCAGACACCTATGCCTTATGTCCCGCCTCATTTATGTGGTAAGTTATTTTTTTGGAGGTAAATTGCACTTTAGAAATAATTACCAAGGGTTTGTTTATTTGTAGAAAACATTTTTAGTTTTCAATTTGTAATTTTCATCTCCATTTCTAATTTTAATTTTCCATTGAGAATTTTAGAAAATTAGAAGATGCGTTCAATTATTGAAAATAAAGTCTATCTTTTTTCCACAAACACTATCCCAGATCAACTGCACCACCCAACCACTACCACTGGTGCAGTGGTGACAACATTGGTGCAATAATGGTAATGGTAAGTTCATGATGATGGAGGTTATGGTTCTAATCTTATAACTTATTTACAATCAAGGAGAATTTCTAGAAAACATTCTGATAGTGCTTTCTAATTTTCTAGAAAATTGAAAAACTGAAATATTGAAAAATATTTCCCTAATTTAGAAAAAATGGAGGTTTGAATGTATTTTCTATTTTTCTAATTTTTCTAGTTTCATAGAAAACTTTTTCGAAAAACAACTATCTTCTCCACAAAGAAACAGGGCTTAAGTGTTTCCATCACATTTTCGGGGGGAGATTCATTTGACCTCAAGATTTTATCATGGCCAGAGAAGGAAAAATACTCCTAAATGATGAGATTTTAGAAAGAGAAATTTTTAAGGGATTTGATATAAAATAAAGACTATGATAAGTTTCCATTGACCTAAAGTTATGAATTTTTTCATGAAGGTTAATCCAATTTCTAGGAATGAAATTATGATATCTTTTACAACTTTGATTGATCCCAAATATGCATCATCCTCTACGTATGGTTGATAGTTTTTTTTACTTCCTAGGGCTCTTCTTTATAGATCTTGTCCTCTCATAGGTAATAATAATTATTTAGGAATTTGTTTTTCCTATTGCGGGAGAGTGTCTTTATCACTTATCATGAATCTATTTGTGAGATATTTTCATATCATAGATTTTAACTCATTTGCCTATGTGTGTACCTATTTCACTTTGCATGCGTGGACATCGTATATCTTGAGAAAAAAGCCAAAAATATTGTGTTTTGATTAGGTCCTAGTCTTTCCTTATTTTCCTTAGTTATCATTTGAACTTTTATTATCTCAAGGATTGTTTTATGAATTCTTTTGATCTTTAAATTTCTAGAAATTTTCAATTTTCTTTGAATTCCTTGAAAATCATGAATTTAGTGTCTTGCATTAATAAATGGATTTAATTTATCATAAAATTTTCACAATCACCTCCCTTTATTGTATACATGAGGTTCTTTGGGTGTTAAATGTATGAATTTCTTTATTGAGTTGATCATCACAGGGAAATAATATATTTCGTTTAACGTTTCTTTGATCTATATTATGAGCGAAAAATATAAAATTAATGGAGTTAAAGAAGGAATAATGAATTAATGGGAAAGTGTACCATTATAGTGATAACATCATGTGACTTTATTATTATTGGTTGGTGTAAGTTTAATTTAAGCGTGTAAGAAAGTCTCCGTTGAAAAATCAAATTTCATTTGATCTTAGAAAAATCCAAGCCAATCCAAGTGAAGAAAATTCAAGGCATTTATAAAATGGATAGGTTCTTGTTTTACCCCTAGTCAGCGGCGGATCTAGAAATGTGAGTAAGGTGGTACACACAATATATATCTAGTTTTGTAGGGTCCAAAACTATGAAAATATAATTTTTTTTCCTAAAATTTTAAAACTATAGGGTTAATATTTGGAATTTTCAAAAGTTTGGGGGGGCCCAAGGCCCCCTTGCCCCCCTATATCCACCTCTGCCCCTAGTAGTAAATAAAAACACTACTTTAGTTCAGAAAATTAAAATAATTTATAATTCAATTTTGCGGAATGTTTGGTGGTTCAAAGCTACCTCGTGATTTACTTTATGGATTTGATATTATCCCTTGATATTTATGTTTTATAATCATGACTAAGTGAAATCAAGTATATTAGTACGCGATTTGATTTGAATATTAGATCTTTCGGCTCATGGATTAGTCTAGGCTTTAAAATTATTTACATGATAATCCTATTCTAAAATTAGCTTTTGTGTGAAATTTGGTGGTTCTCTAATCTTAACACACGCTCTGCATGTATATACCTATGTGGGTGTTGTGTGGGTTGACCTTTTATGTGTTCATATTTTATTCAAAATCTATTTTTACATGCCTGAGTGAGAGTTTGGGTATGTTTTGTGCTTTTTTGATCCCCTTACATCCCATTGTGCTATTTTAGTAATTGGTTTAACACTTTCTCTTAGCTTGCACACCCCATGTCTAAGGTGGTGTGCGAAACATTGGGTTAATTTTTTATGTGGTTTTTGTGTGAGCACAAAATTTAGCTTCATCAATGCATATTTTTTCTAGTCAAACTCCCAACTGCTGGATGTGTGCACGATTCAAGCATCTATACGCACTATGCTATTGGTCGCGCATAATATTATTCACATAATAATTGTAAATGCACAATTTAATGAATAAATTCACACAACAAACAATCAAATAATAATTTATGTATGAACTCAATATCAATTATATTAAGTGATAATAAATGAGCAAAAACCTAGTAGAGACGAGAGAAGAGAAAACAGAAAGACAAAAGATAAACATGGTTCATTGTTTGAATATGCCTACATTATATGGATGATTTAAACTATAAAAAATATTGGATCACCGTTATAAGATTTTTGTATCATTCTTAATATCTCAACACACAATCTCTCACTATATTTTTGCAAAGTAATGTGATCAAAAAGTTAATCCCAAACGTTATTGAAGTAGGTTGTTTAAAGGTGAGGGGTGAGTGTTAACCAAGGCTTAACTTGCTCTTCTCATGTGAGATATTGCCGTTTTCTTTATGGGAGATAATATGGAGTGAGGTAATCATGATTATGTTAGTGCACATACCTATTGATTAATATGCTTATATTTTTAATTATCTTAGCTAGGTAGGCACACCACACTTTCACGCACATGGAATTGCACGAGGGAAGATGAGGTTTGCCTCATTACCTTGTAGTGATCCTCTATGAGGCTTATGTAACCCCCTGTGGGATGACACCAATGTGAACCGTAGTTGTTCTCAATTGAGATGCCTAAGATTAGACATACCTAAAAGGACAATGTCAAGTGATATTTCGTGATTTACAGTAGGGAAAATTATATTAAGAAAAGCCAGGACAAGCAACGCCAATGTGCTATAGAAGCATTGTAATGAATATGTCATCCAAGGGTCACTATATGAGTTTCCATGTATGACATATTTTTGCCATATTGAAACCATGGGTCACTATAATTATAGTATTACTAGAGTTGGGGGTCTTAGAAGTGTTACTTATAGTGTGGCCTCCATTATTTTTGCCATATTCAATCTAAACTCCATATTTTCACTTCTTAGTCTTCGCCTTCAACTTTGACAGGTTATTTTTAGTGAACCATATTGTTATTTAATAAGAATTTGATGTTTTGTTGAAATAAAAATTACCCTTCTATTTTGGGAGTTTTTGAATGTACCCTCCAAATGTCTCACCCTACTAGTAATTGAAATATTATTATTAACATGAGATTAAATGGGGTGAGATGAAAGATTTAGTGGGTTCATTTAAAATCTTCCTTTATTTTTAAAACATTAAATGTTGGAAATAATTCGCCACACGTGGGAAGAGAGCATGTGGCCCACTGACCTGGCCAACTAATCCCATCACATAGATAAGGACTATTGGAGATAATCACCTAGAAAAATCAAAGAAAAGGATATGACCGATCAACTAAGAATAATCACCAAAGTGATTGTGGCCCGAATGACTCAATCGCTTCCTCTTATAAATGTAAACCTAGCCCTCATGGAAAAGGGGATTGTAACCAAGAGTATTGAAACCATGTTAATAATAAAGTAAAACCTCCCATGGACATGCTGTGTATGTATGCATGATGTTTTTATTTCATTGATTTATGTTAAATGTTAATTAATAGGATCTTACCATCTACAATTGGCGTCATTTGTGAGAAAAGAATTACCTTCCTCAACCTTACCAGCCAATAATGATCATGTTTCATTCACATACTGATCAATCATCATCTTGCGGTTATCATCAAGAGGACCCCAATGAACACATCCATCCTTAGATCAAATCTGTGATCAAGACCCACTAAAAACTAGAGTACCTAACCCCCTCTACCATCCTCAAAAGGAGAAAATGGTAGAAAGCAACGAGACACCACGATCCAGTCATATGTCATGGATCATAGACGCTGATGAGAAATGCCTTCACGATCAAGAGGTCGCTATGCACCACGAAGAGGAAGAGAATGCCATCCTTCAATGTCTTCAAACAAGATGGAGCAAAAAATTCAGAGGGACAAATTCAAACACTAATAAAAGACTCAAACCCCTAGCCCCAGGAGTGTAAAACTCTTAGCCAAGGAAGGATTTCATGACGTGATCTAGACCTCTCGCATTAAAGAGAGGAGATATTGACCTAATATCTACCATAGTTAAAAAGACCTTCGTAACGTCATGGACAAAGAGATTTATGGCGATGATCCATAACTACCAAGGATATAGATATAAGATCTGTTATCAATTAGATAAAATTGTTATCTGATCGTTGATTGTAGTCTAATAACTTCCAAATAAATTCCCTATGCCAATGTTCAAACTATATGATGGGAAAAATATTCCACCTATCATGTTCGCTAGTAATGTCAAGCTCATCTCTCCATCAACACTGTATTCAAGGAACAAATATACAAGATCTTGACCACAATCAAGTACTAAAAATATTTCAGGTGTTCAATAAATATTGTAGGAGACCCCTACAAAAGGAACATTGTACTGTGATGTTCCAACCATAAGGAATATGGGTAAAAGAGAAATAGTTGCAAAGAGTTAAAATTACACATGGAGGAAGTGGCATAAGTAGGACATTTGGATGATTTCCTCGAGAAGAAGAATGGGAAAAGTTAGACAAAATCTGAATAAAGGTCAACTAAGGTCCTGGAAGAAGATGAATTATGGCATGAGTTTGCGATGATCCATGGAGCATTGAGCCTAAACCGAATGAAAGCGAATGATGTAAGAATGGCAATGGAGAAGATCACCTTGTTAGTATAGGATTTCCATATTGATCTGGCCAAGCTCTCCATTAGCATACATGGTCAATTAGAAGAAATAAACTACACCAAGCATATTGTCTTTATCTAGGACGATATGGTTTGAATCAGGAACCCACATCATAAAGCACTAGTAATCACACTCAGAAATGTTAACTAGCAAGTGCACAAAGTAACTGGGGACTAAGGAATGTCATGTACTTCAAGTTGTTCAACCAGCTTAACTTACAAATATAAGACCTAAAGTAGGCGACCATTCCTTTGGTTATATTTGTAGGAAAAATGACAATGCCATTGGGGAAGGCAATGCTTTCAATACGAATTAGGAGTATATCAGAGTTGATTGAATTTTTGGTCGTATACAACAAATGTCAATACAATGCAATCCTTGGAAGAGGATGGGTATACGATATATAGTCCCATATACCTAACATAGAAAACCCAAATGCATTACCGACTGAGGGGTAATTGAGATATGTGGAAATTAGGCTTGTGCTTGGTAAAACTTTATCACAGCCATCCAACTTAGACCGAATAAAAATAAAGGAAAAATGGAGAATGTTATGGGGGCCATAACAACTAAAGTATGCGTAATAAATGGTAGAAGACATGGGGGTATCCCCCGTCGATAGGGTTATGGAACCATTCCAAAAGATTTCATTTTACAATTCTCACCCACATAAAAGATTACTCATCGGTATTTCTCTCCCAAACAACTAAAAAGAAGAAGTGGTCTCATTGCTTAAAGATAATCAAGACAAGTTCTCTTGGTAACCATACGTGATGCCCGATATAAATGTGAAAGTAGTGTGTCATAAGTTTCATGTTAATCCGTTAATCTCATCGGTGTCATAGAAATATCTCAAAATAAATCCCGAGAAGGCAAGGACAGTGGAAAAAGAGGCCAGGAAACTTTTGGAGGCAAGGTCCATCAAAGAAGTTCAATTTATCTAATGGCTTTCGAACCTAGTCGTAATCAAGAAGAATAATGGGAAGTGGAGAGTTTGAATTGACTTTATCGGCCTAAATAGAGCATGTCCAAAGGATATATTCCCTTTGCCAAAGATTTACCAATTGGTTGTTACCACAACTATCATGAGTGAATGATTTTTATAGACACTTATTTTTCCTACCATCACATTCCCCTATTCACAACCGCCTAGGAAAAGACTTATTTCATCACCACGCATGGTTTTTACTGTTATATAGTTATGCATTTGTAACTCAAGAATGCAAGAAAAACCTACCAACGGTTGGTCACCATAATGTTTAAATATCAATTGGGAGATACCATGGAGGTATACATCGATTACATCCTTGTAAAAAGTAAGCAAAAGGGAGATAACCTCTCAGATCTTGCAAAGACATTTGACGTACTTCAATATTAAAAAATGACTCTAAATGATCTTTTCGAGTACATTTCGATAAATCACATGGCTACCTAGCTAGTCAGATATGAATTGAAGCAAATGCTGAAAAGGATGATTTATGCTTATAAAATCATTAGGGATGTTCAAAAGTTTAATGGGATACTTGTCGCCCTCAATCAGCTCATTCCCATATCTTCTAATATTGTCAACCTTTCTTTAAATTAATAAGAATGGGGAAAAAATAGGATATATAATGATGAATTCTCAATGGATCTGGAGGAAATCAAGAATTACCTCACATGACCACCCCTAGTCATGGTTCCTGACCCAAAAGATCCACTTTACATGTATCTATCAACGTCCGAACATGAGATTAGCTCGGATTTATTCTACGAAAAGGAGTAATTCCAAGCCCCAATTTAATACATTAGTAAAACATTGTCGATTTCCGAACTGTGATATCTTCGATCAAAAAAGTTAGCTTATTCACCGATGATAGCCTCGCATATTTTAAAACACTACTTTAAAGAACATTCTATCATAGTCATAATAACCTATTTTTCATTGAAAGAAGTCCTCATAAAGGATGACCTATATAGACGGATATCCAAATGGTCTGTGGAACTGGGGATGTTTAATATCCATTCAACCCAAGACTACATTGAAAGGGAAAATATTGGTAGACTTTATTGGAGAGCATCAACCTCAGAAAACACCCAAATACAATGATCAAATAACCCATGAAAGCTCGGAACGCAATAATAAATGGACTCTCTATGTGGATAAAGCATAAAAAACAAATGGAGATGAAGTGGGGATAATGTTAGTCACCCTATATCACATCATTCTTGAGCAGGCCATATGACTTGGCGAATACATTCTTGCTAAATCATATTATAAAATCACTTTATCAATTTCCACAACTTAATGATTAATGAGAGTAGTGATAATTTGGGTATTATATTCACAGAGATTGAATTAAAGAGGGCGTAAATAATGCTAATCGATTTTGTAAGTAAATATCTAATAGAAATAAGAAAAAGTGACTTGTTGTGGTTTTTGATTAATTCTAAAAGGGGCCAAAAATTGGATTTTAGAAGTTTTTTGAAAAGATTAGCAAAATTGGAAAGGGAGTTTTGGATTTGTAAGAAAAAAAATAAAAGTCACAGATTAATCCCCCACTTTAAATTGAAAGTATTATAAACTTAATTTGTTATAAGATTCAAGTATGGAATTTGAAGTTTCATAAAGTGAATGATCAAATATGCAAGATAATTTGTTACATAAAGGATGAAAACTTTATTAAACTTCACCAAAATAAGTCCAAAATTATGTTGAAATATATATACGGATCTTCAATAATAACTAATACGTGACATTAATTATAAAGTCACCGAGTATTTACTAAAAGTTACTCTATATGGTTTTACTCTTAAAACATAACTTAATTTACAATAATATACCAATTCTAATTGGGTTCATAAATCTCAACTGTTATGACCTTAGCTACTCATATCTAACATAATGATAATCACAATATAAAAGAAAATATAAAAAAGAATTTATGATTATAACATTTATTGAAACAGTACTTAATTTATTGAAATGGTATTTAAGACTTACTTCAATGGATGACACTTATGCAAAAGAATAAGATAAAAGGAACTATTGAAAATCTTTTAGAACCCTTGTATTATAATCACGTAGTCTTGAATGAAGTAAATTACAAAGAACGGGATCGAAATCCTCATTTTATAATTAAGTAGTTTTTAAGGCAATGAATTACACACAAGCGAACCCGAAAATCTCTAATAACAACAGATATGGGACTAAATTTCTTCTATTAATCTTGAAAATTGAGTTACAACTAATCGGAATTACTATGATATTTCTAACTTGATTCTATAAATATTGGATGCCAAAAATAATGAAACCAAATTCCCCTTTTATAGGTGAAAAGAAATGGCTTTGGGGAACAACTAGTAATTCACAAAATAAGGGTGGAAGTGTTAAATTCTAAAATGGTTGGCTGATGTTGATAAAAGAAGAAAAAAGTTTCCTTAATTTGTGAAAGAAAAAACCCTTTTTATTAAAGTTTACTATCTTTTTTATTTAATTAATTCTATGTGTAAGGTGGTTTATGGGTCAAGAGTTGTTTAATGTAGGATTGGGATGGTTGATGGGAATTTCACGGGGGAAGAATAAAAAATTGGATTTTTTTTGCAAAAAGAAAAAGAGAAAAAAATGAGAGAGAATTAAATAAGAAATAAAAATTTTGGGGGAGAAAGTATGAAAAAAGAAAAAGTGGTCGACGAGGGGGGAGGGGAGTGACATGTGACTGGGCACGTATAGCGCTGCCCAATTTTTTTTCTATTTTTTTTTCCTTAATAAATCAAGGGTCGGAGACTCGAACATGAGTCTCTCCTTTTCTCCTTCCCTCTCATAACTAGTGTACCAAACAACCTTTTGAAAATTATTTCGTAGAATTAATCTTTAACCCGTATTTTGAACTAAGTTTCAAAACTTATAAAAAGGCCTAAAAACTTATAACTTCTTTATATAACCTTAGATTGCGCACCGCTTGAACCGACGCAACCCTTGTTTCAATGCCAACATTATTTTAGTAGTGTCTGGGTCATAAGGGTTGAATTTTGTGTTGACCCAAGGATTTGACTTTTGACTTTCTTTTGAGTCCAATATTGAATAGTCATAAGTTCTTCGTTTGAAGGCGGATTGCTGCATCGTTTGAACCTAAACATTCCTTGCTTCGAGGCTGGAAACTTTCGTGCAACGTTTAAGTTTGGATTTGATTATTTAAAATGAATATTTTGCCCCTGAAAGTGCACATGCGAACGTTTGTTGCTCCGATTGCGTCGAAACTTTATCGTTAGCGTCCAAAATCCTGTAAATCCTCAAATAAATGTACAAACTATTAGCCATGATTATTTAAGGTTATACAATAAATGAGTATAATAAGTTAGTTTTAACGTTTATGGAACTGCAATTATACACAAAATCGGGTGATAAAATACAATTTTTGACATTAACCATACCCCCTAACTAACGTGTTGCTAGTCTCTAGCAACATAGTGCAACGATTTGTTCGTGTCAAATTTGTAATTTATTTATGCATTATAAATAAGATAGAGATCCATTTTCATAGTATGAACGATTGCATTTAGCTTATGCAACAAGCCGTTAAACCCCTGGATTATCCTATTAGACGAGTTTTATTTCGTGAGAGTTTATAGTGATGATGATCACAAAAACGAGATTTTTCGCCCAATAGTTACCCATTTTATAATAAAAAAAGTTTTTTTCACAATATTAGGTTTTAACGAGTAAATAGCAATGACTAGCATATTTCTCTAGGAGTTTATTTATTATAACCATTATGTTAAAGCAATTCATGAGATTTATACGTGTTGACTGAGTATGTGGTGTGCGTCACAAATTTACAAGTGAAATTATATGATAACTCTTAATGACTCGATGCTTATAATGAAGCGCACTAGTTCAATTCTCACCGGGGATTACACACAAAAATTGAAAACACTTTGAATTGGTGTAAGTTAATCGGGACATGTAGGCATAAAGAGTAAATGTAATTGGAAAAATATCGCACATGTCAGGGATGAAAAACATTTATATGAAGTGATAAACATAATCTCCTGAAAGGATACTATTTTTTAATGAATGTGAAAATATAATATTTTCAATGTTGAGAAAATCATGTTAACCCTGTGATCATTTAAGGACTTTTTAGGATGAAAGGATGATAACGGTCAACAACTAAAATTATTTTGTAAGTTATTTCATTTTCTTTTATTTTCTTTGGAATTCTTTGTTATTTTTGAATTTTTTTATTTTTATTTTTCTTTTCTTTTCTTTTCTCTCTTTTCGTATCTTCCTTTATTTTTGTTACGTACCTATTTCACTTTGTATTTCATTTTGAATCAATTTTTAAGATGTTGGTGGAATGAATGAAATGATGAATTGAATTTCCTTTGATTAAAAGTTAGGTTAAAACATAATTTTAGAATTTTGTTTGGTAAAGGATTATAGCTCCATTCTTTAAAGAAAGAAATTAATATTACCAACGACTTAATATATTTTTTCAAACGAAAAATTAATAGGTGTATACATCACTCAAAATAGGGAAGATAACACAAATCTCATATGGTAAATATACCTATGCATCTTAAACTTTATCGAGTCATTTACATTTTAACAATTATACAATTATAATTCGTGTTTTGCATAAGGTGTCACTAAATTAATAATATAAAGCAATAAATCATAATAGTGATGATACATAAACTAAAGATCTATTTAGACAGTTCAATCCTTAGATGTGTTTAATTCTTTTTTATTTAAAAGAATTAGGTAATTGGAGAGTAAAATCTGTAAGTAAAACTAAATAAAAAATTTAGGCAAAAAACCTAAAAAACAAGAAAGAAAATAATTTTTAATTTTTTATTAAATGTTTAGAGTTGGTTTCACCAAGAAACTTTCGCTCATAATCACTTAACAAATAAATATATATTTGGTGATAACATGTGAATATAGAAAATACATAAAGTCACCCCTTAACTAAAACCGAACATTGTCTACACAACCGTGACCGATTTTTGAAAATACATAAACTATTTCCCCTACATGTGAATATGAGAAATATATTGCTAACATCCAGAGAACGCTACACAACCGTGATCGATTTAGGAATTACCCAATGTCTTTAGAATCTACGCCATAAAATTAAGATCCTCTTTGAAGTAAAAATAACTTTGTTGGGAAGCCATTAATGCTTGGATTATCACTTTCTAGGATGTGAGTTTACCTAAAGGTTTTGAAAGTGTTTAAAATGATTTATCTTACTCAAACTTCACAATGTATTTTTGAGATACTGACACAAGTCTTTCAGAGAAAAAAATACAAGTATTCTTGTTCAAGAACAAATGTAGAAGCTTTTAGGCTTTAATAGGACTTGTGATCAAAATTTAAAATCAAACATCTCAAGAACACAAAGAGAACTGTGAAGATGTAAAGCTATGGTTTAACTCTTTAGAGTATTTAAAATAAAAATATCGTAAATTTTTTTCTTTAATCAAGTGTCTTCCCTCTATAAATATTTCTCAATATTTTTCTTTGGAGTTTTGACAAAGATGGGTATTGTGATACCAATCTCTCAATATATATATCGAGATCTTCCATGTGTAGAAGACAAGATTAAAGACAATTAAGAAGGGTGATATCACAAGAAAGATCAAAGAATTTAAGTTCAGAGAAGATTTTTCTACCAAATTATCTTCACAGTTTCCAAAAACAAATTTGTGAAATATGTAGTTTCGTAGACAACAACCACGACTAGAGAATCAGGTTTTTGTTGAAGAAAATAATTGCATTACTGAAGAAAGTTATCGGGGAAGGATGTCATGAGGAAAAGTATGGCATCTAGTTCAAAATCTCTGATTGATCATGCAACAACTGAACTAGGCCTTCGCTAAAGTGAAGTCTTATTTCAATGAAGCGATTTGTTAACAAAAGTCTTCAAACTTTCATTTAGGTTAATAAAAATCTATTAAAGTTCGAACCTTACTCAAATATTCATACGATATACTTATGCAAATAACTTTTAGAGTATAGTTTCTTTATTAATCATATAATTTCATATGTATCTACCTAAAACGTCCCAAAACCAAACCAACACACGCATGCATAAATCAAATTTTCATTTTAAGAAAGAGTTAATTTGAATAGGAAAAAGGTTAAAACCTTTTAAAAAGTCTTAATACCTCAACCAATTGGTAATATCAATATGTCATCATGTTGATGTTGGGTTGAAAAGTTGAAGCTTATCCGAAGAAAATGTATCATAGTTGTGCTATGACGAAACAACCTCAAGGACTAATAAATAGTATATTTTTGAACCAAAATAGGATAAACTGATTATGTCTGGGGTACATGAGTATATATATACTTTTACAATCCGGTGTGTTGGCAAAACAACCTTAGCATATGTTCACTGCATATGACATGATGTTGAACCTCAAAGATATGTTTCATGATCAATATCATGCGATTAGGTCAGTTTGAATTACATATTTATTGAGTAAAAAGATGGATTAAGGTAAATCGGTTAGGAACATATTGATGTATATTTATTAATGAACTAGAGATTTCACAAGATAACATTTATAAGGAAATAAATGTCAATTTATACTATGGTAACTGACTGCATACTTTATATAGTTCTTCTTCAAATATACTATAAATAAGATGTCTTAATCTATGGAGGAAATCCTTAATGAACTCCAATAAGCTGAGTGTATCATCAAGTATTTTTAGTACATGGTGCAGATAAAGGCTAAATTGAGAGAACACGAGTGAAAATATTTTTACCTACAAGTAAATAGATAACTAGAAAGTGCAATGTCAAATAAACCTCAATAAGAAGAACAATACAGGTATATATCAATCACTTATTACTGAAACATGTTATATGGTTTGATCTACTAGATATTGGTGTGTAAATACAGAATACACTAATCATATCTGCACTTCTTTGTAGGGCTTCGATGAAACTTGGCAGTTGAGTGGTGAGGAAAACCATATTTAAACATATAATGAATACAAGGTGTAGACACTCCATCCTAGAACCAAACTAAGTACCTCCTTAGGTCCCTAACACATATCCTCCCTCCATAAACCCTAGGTCCTACTATGAGTGCTAATCTAGAGGATATCGAGCGCTTTCAGGCCCCATTTGACTCCAGTCAACTCTTCAACCTAAGATAAGCTCAATGAAGCCATGTAGGGAACTGAATCCCCTTTATAACGGTTTATTCCATGCACGAATTGGCCTGAAGATTTGCACGAATAATTCTTTTTACTTTAAGAACTGATCTGGAAGCCACTGGGCACTTTCAGGCCTCCGTTTGACCTTGATCAACTCTTCAACCTGAGTGCAACTCAATGAAACCTCATAATTATTTGAATACCGATTCCAACGGTCCGTACCATGTGTGGATCTACCTCATGGTTCGCACGAACAATCCTTTTTACTCCGATAACTGATTTGGAGGCCACCGGGTGTTTTCGAGGTCCATTTGCTCCGATCAACTCTTCAATCTGAGCGAAGCTTAAAGAAATCTCATAGGGCTGTGAATCCCCTTTCCAACGGTCCATAGTGTGAGAGATCAAAAGGGGGTCTACTGCTCTTCCCTGTGATGTGAGTCGAATGATTTCTTTCTCCTGTTATTCACACTACACACATGTACACACACATCACAGTTTGGAGAAAAAAGGATAATATTAACATAGCCCATGAGAGACTGAAAGGGCAGGATGGGTGCCTAACACCTTTCCATTCTATAACTTAGTCCACGGACCCTTGATTCATTTGGTTTCGTATGCATCAGTATGATCTTGATGCCGTTCTCTCAAGACCGCTACATTTCTTTTGCTTATTTTGAGCAAAATACGTTGGCGACACCATTTCTTTTTGTTTATCCCCTTTTGACGACGATCAATTTATATTCGAGGCAACCCGTGAAAATATCAGTGTGAGTGGCAAAAAGACGACTCCCATATCCTGGAATCACCCACACGCGCAGGGGGAGAGAGGGACTTCACTGAGTTTCCCTCCCACCCCAATTTTGGGGCCAGCTCGTAGTGGAGGAATCCGACCTAAATGGCCATAGTGGCGACTCCGCTAGGAGTTTTTTAGGACTAGACTCTATTTTTTTTATGGGTGTTATTTCTTTGCTCTCCTAATTTTCTATATATGTACATATGCCTCCACTTGAATGTTATTCTTACTCTTATGCTTACATCTTGTATATATGTATCATTCTTATGATGATGTTTATCTCTCCCATGCTCTTTTTTCACCACATGTATATATCACCTCCTTATCACATGATTCACCTTTTACTCACTTATATATGTCCACCATGTCCACTTCACACACTCACACTCGTATATAGTCTCACTCTTACCTACATTTTTCACACACCACTTGTAGATTATCCACGCTTAGCTTCACTAGCACACACTCTCATATTTTTCTTACTTTTATATATCTTCATACTCACTACACCTGTTTCACACACCACTTGTAAATTATCTATGCTTAGTATCACTAGCACAGACTTCCACATTTCTCACACTTGTATATATTCACATGCTTTTTTTTACCCACGCTTTTCCCGTGTCACTCTCTCACCTTACACATATTCCTCACTCACTTGTATATTCACATGCCTCACACTTTGTATCTATCACCATGCCTTATATATTCTCCATTCTTCATGTATATACTTGCTAGTTTTGCTTTCCATGATTATCCCCCTTTATCTCATGTTACTTGTATATTATCCCAAATAGTAGTAGAATTCCTTTTATTTAGCATACATAAAAATCTTCATAAGATATTAATTAAGACTCATGCATTTTTTCACACTACATCACCTGAGCATGGAAATATTGACCAAAATTTTGTCCCGTGTTGGGGGGTCACTTCGTGATGGATGCCAATCCTGCGGGGCACGGTTAACCTAAGTGATATGATTCCCACCTTCCATTGGCCTAGTACCTTCGAAATTTATCAAACGGTTCTCCCAGTGTCATACCACTTGACCCAACTCATAATGGGAGGTACATAGTAGGGAACTCATCCACGTACATCGAGTATATCGAATTCGCTTTGACATGTACCGTCCCCATGAGGTATATCGTGAAGCAATTCATGTACACTCAGATATATAAAATGGCTTATCCACACGTACAGATGAATAATTCTCCTTATAGGCAAGATGTATAATGTGGAAGTCATGCCGGGGGGAAACCCTTCCACTAACCCACCAAATGCATCAACCTTATATAGGCGTCTACCCTAGGACACTCATTCCTAGTTTGTTAGTTATAATGCAAAACTTTATCAAAATTTTGGGTCGTCGTAACTCTCGGATTTTTGTGCTATTTCGCCCATTTTTAAAATAGGACCCTGTCTATGAGTCTGGAAATAAGTCAAACCATGTCTTAGATTATGTAACCTATCTTTTCCCTAGGCTCGGGTCTTGTGCAACATTTTCCTTACATTTTAGACATATATAATACAAGTTGAACCTAATAATAATAACCATGCTGAGGATTTCCCTTTTCCTTCTTTTCGAAAAAATACCAAAAATAAAGATACCAAAAATATTCCTCTTTCCTTAAAAATAAACCAAAGTTATTTTTCCTCTTAGGCATGATCGCATACCCTAATTTTGGTCTGACTTCCTATTGGCTTTGGTTTTCCATCAAACCACCTCAAAGCTCTATTGCTTCCTCTACTAATTCCACCGAGTTTTAGATCTCCCTCCGTAAGTTATTCATGGAGAATGTAGACCTGACTGCAAATGTTTAACCAGACTTGATGACCATACTTGCCTGGCTCAGTACCAAGATTGATAACCTCTAGGTTGAAGTCCAGGAGATACAATGACACCGAGTCCAAACTCTCGAGGACCATGAACCTGAAATTCTCTTTCCCTGTGCCATGGGTCCACCTATGCCTCAACCAGACTGGGTCCCCAAAGAGTATCAACATACCCCACCTACAAACGGGCTGTCACCAGCTTACCGATCCTAAATCTTACCCAACCTAGAGCTAATCTGTCAGTACCAGTGGATCCTATAGATCAAGGAGGACCTTAGGCTGCTTTTAAAGAAATTCGACTAAGTAAAGATCTCAGGGATCATATGGACAACACTCATATGTCTCCCTATTTTAAAGCCTGACTACTAGAGAAATTTAAGAGGCCAGTTATTGGGAAGTTCAAAGGCAGCGGACCCCTGATTGTTCATCTATGTAGCTATCATCGTGCTATGACTTACGTTGGGGTGTCAGAGGAGATAATGGCCCAAATGTTTCAACAAACCCTAAAAGAAGGTGCCCTCAGGTGGTTCCTGTCCCTCGAGGAATCTAGAATCTGCAGTTGGAAGAACGTAGCCAGAGAATTCATGTCACATTACAAGTACAACGAGGAATTAGAAGTCACATGCAGAGACTTAGAGCTAGTCAATCATAATCTGAAGGAGTCATTCAGTAGTTTTATTGAAAGATGGAGAGAGAAAACTGCTACCATGACTAAGAGGCCATAAAAAAAGAAAGTGAGTATAGTAAACAAAAAACTTTTACCCCATATTTGAGCATAGATGGGAGGTCAATACTACCTTCAATTTAGAGCCCTCCGGGAGGCTGGTGTAAAGATTGAAGAAAGGATTAAGAGTCATAAAGTGGGATTTGAACCAAAAGTCTGATCGAATAATTTGAGTCCCAAAAGTATGATAAGCTAGCCAATACCTCAGTCTCAATAATTAATAACATATCCCAACCTACGACTTCCTGGATACCTGAATGACATCCCAACCCTTCTAGAAAGGAGTATACTGAACTCCACACCCCTTGTCAAAAGTATACCAAGTTTTGCTTTCCCGAAACTCATCAAGCCATTAGAACCCTGATCGTTGCCAAATTTCCTTCCCAAGAACTTCATACATAATGCTCACTGTGATTTTCACCAAATCGCTGAACACACCACTAATCAGTAACTTTACCTTAAAATTGTGATCAAAAGTCTCAAAGACTAGGGCATCATCGCCCCACCATCTAATCCTAAACCCAACACCATTCATAACCTTCTCCTAGCACATGGAATTGGGGTGAACGCTATCTTCCCAAATGAAAACCCAAAATTTGACCCCTCTACCCAAATCATGCCGATAAAAACACCCAACATATCTATAATTTCACCCAAAACCTTGATGGTTTTCCCATCCTTTCTCCTGCATTCCACGAGCTTCGCCGATCAAGCTCTGTCACTCGTCACCCGAGCCTGCATTATTGTTCATACCCGCTCACAAGGGGGAGGTATATAGTTACTTTTAATTTTAGAGCAGCTTCGAGGATTTGACTGAAATTACCCATATAAATGATTATTGACTACGAGAGGTTCAACGATTTGTTCATAGAAGCCTGTAAGTGGGCCCGAGAATTAGATGAATTGGTTGTGACCATAGAAGAATTCATCTTAGACGACATTGTAGGTCATGTCAAATATATTTCTTTAGAAAAAGGACACATGTAGTGTCTTCAAGTTGCTTATAGTCCTAAAGCTCCAGGGGCATCTGGTACCTCATTCCATCACTTCTCCGTGAAGTGGGAAGACTTGTATGGTGAAGTTGTGGAAGTTATTGAGTGTGTTGACTACTTTTTGCAGGATGATATTATCGCCATAGGCTAGGGGTGGAAATTCGGGTCAACGGGTCATGTTTTGGGCCGACACGACAAGACAAGGTGTTTTCGGACACGAACACGACACAACACGACACGAATTCGTGTTTTTTTAGTTGACACGAACACGATCCGATTAAAAAATAAACTGCACGACAACCAAAATTTCATGCCTAAAAAACACGATAACACAACACAACACGACTCATAATTAAGACACGAACACGACTTCGTGTAAAAAAAATAGGACATGAACACGACACGAACACAAAACATCATGTTAATTTTGGGTCGTTCGGTGTCATTTTTTTGTGTCTTTTTAAAATTACCATCCCTACTATAGGCTAGGGTGATGATTTTAAGAGATCAAATAATGAATCTGAGGGCGGAGATTTCCCTTTTTATGGGTTCAATACGTCGTGGTATGACCCTGTTGATAAGAAGATGAAACCAGGGCTAGAAATTTTCTTCAAGGATGACATCGCCATTCCGGTTCAACCTGCTTAAGCCATCCTCAAACCTGCTATTCACTCTCTCTAGGAGATGCCTGAGACCACTGACTTTTTTCCTATCTCTAATATCATTGTAATCGATTCCTCCTTTGATGAGGTCCTCACTGTTGTATTTCCTGAAAACTCTTTTAATGGAATAAACAAAGATTTTAAGTATCTTGCGCTGCCTTACATTAATTATCTTGATTATAGTCAAACTTTTAATTATGGTGACATATTAAATGAACAATTCTTAACTGATCTCAATAAGGAAAAAAATAAACAACATAACCACATTCCAACTCACTACACCAAATCTGCCCATTTGTCAAGGTCATTGACCTTGACAAATTCACCTTGTCAAGGTCAATGACCGTGACATTTCGAGGCGAGACAACTTTTTTTGTCACGGTCGTGTCACGGTCATTGACCTTGACAAAAAACTCGCGTTTTGTGTCACGTTCGTGTCAAGGTCAATGACCATGACACGTTTGTCACGATTTAGAACCGTGACAAAGCCGTGACCCTTTTTAAAAAAATTGTCACGGACGTGTCACGGTCAATGACCGTGACAATTTTGGGCAGAATTAAAAAAAAACTGCTGGGCAGTATGGCCACTGCCACTGCCCAGCAGTATATTTGTACCTGTTATAGCAACGTTGTACCTGTTCCAAACATCATATATCCGAACAAACTAAAGATAGTGCAAATATATATTCAAATAAGAAACTATTTAAAAAGAAACAACATCACCATCATTTTATCTCAAATCTACAAACTATTTGCATGGAAAAGAGATTTTGTACCGCGAGGCTCGGGAACACCTCCTTATCCTTCCCTTCTCGTCCGAATAGCCACATAAGTATAGAGCATATGTGGCCTACCCTTAGGGCCACTCCCTGTCCCCTGAATTAAAATAAAGTAAAATTAGTATCCGCCCCTCAAATATAGATAAATATAAATCGTAATTGAAATCGAAATCGAAATTGACATATAAATATAAATACATTACCTGTAGTGTCACTCAAATAACTAACTTGAGCTCATATGGCACCTCCTTCCAACTAATGTACCCCGGGAAATCGTGTCAATTATAATTCTCTTCATATCTAAACACTAAGAAATACCATAATCCTATGGAGGTATGCGTTGCAAATTCCTTCCAACCGTTGTGTAGCCAAAAATCAGCAGTTGAAGTTGTCAACTCCACCTTTGAATGGGGTATGGAAAGTGGTGGGGTATGGAAAGTGGAATTGACAACTTCAACCGGTGATGTTTGGCTACATAACGGTTGGGAGGAATTTGCAGAGCATCGCTCCACAGGATTATGGCATTTCTTAGTGTTTGGATAGACGAAGAGATTCAGTCTCCTCTCCACAAATAGGACACCCCAAATAACTATGTACTAATCACCTATTAAAGGTAAGAAGCGTATATTCATGGATTAGTATAAACAAAACTTAGATGTAGTTGGAATATTTATGTATTAATCTCCTCTCCACACACGCACACTACACAAGAGTGAAAATGATAAAGTGCAGATCAAGTTAAAGCATTAAAAATGGATGTTTCGGTACAAATTGAAATATTTATTACAAATTGAAAAATCGTTTCAAATTCGGGTTATCATAAAAAATGGATTGATATTCGGTAGGAGCAGCCAAGTCATCCACACTACTATTTAGACGCCTTGGCGCGTGTTGGACAATTGACCACGGCTCGTTATTGATATAATCCTAGTAAAACACTTGCTTAACCTTTTGAAATGCACAAACAAACGGCTCATCGCTCACGTGGTCGTTGCTCTTCAACTTGGACAAGTCAACCATGATCAAATTGGTGACAGGATCAACTTTAGAAGCATTTTTATCCTCAACTCTTACCCATTCACAGTAAAATACAACCTCTTTGAAGCTTATATAATCCAATTCAAATATATTTTGGATTACACCATAGTAAGTCATTTCAGCTTCAACGAGGTTTTTATCTTTTGCGCTCGCTCGAAAGAAAGTAAGAGCCTTGTATGAAATTCCCGAGTTCTGTACATTTGTACTTTCCTCGTACACTTTAGCGCCGAAAATGTAACCGTTCAATCGATATTTTTTGTACTCTTGTGCCACGAACAAGGGTCCAGTGGCTAGACGAGCAAGCCTTGATGTCGCATCACCCATCTTTAGGAGCTGAGAATATAGATAAATTAATTATATTAGTGGTAAAATTTGAGTGTAATGTAACGTTATATAACGACTGTTTTCATTGTAATTACCTCTTGTGTCAACCATAGCCTAAATTCGCTGTCTGATTGTACCACTGTTTTTCGTCTTTTATTGTTCTCACAGGCTTCATATTTACTGCATATTACAAAATTAATCATGTATAAAATAATCTAAAATAATGTTAAACATTATAATATTCGAAACTTACTTTTTCCATTCTTCGACATCTTCATGTGTGTCAAATAGATAACGAGCTACTTGTTCATGTTGCAAACTCGTTAATTTCACTCGTTTTCCCATCACATTACCACGATCATCGAGGAATTCATCAGTGTCATCAACGCTGGTAGAGTCAGTCATATATTCCCGAGTATATATTGATGACTCCACGGTGATGTATTCCTCTGCAATTGATCCTGCAATATATCGCGTATTCTTGACGTAATCTTTCAAACTTTCATCAATCTTTCAAACGGTGACAATTTGCCCATTTTGGTGTAGTGACTAATGATGAGGAGACTGTTATTATTAATATAGATTCTAGTAGCTATCTATGAGAGATTAGGATAGGGTTCACCCTCGATGAGCATGAGAAGGTGCAATTTGAAGATCTTTTGAAAGAGTTCATGTATGTCTTTACATGGTCCTACGATGACATTCCCAATATTGATCAAGAGATGGCTTAACACGAGATCTCCACATTATTAGAAAGCAAGCCCATCAAGCAGAAATTGAGGAATCTCTGAATAGAATGGTCCCTCAAGGTCAAAGAAGGTGTGGTGAATCAATTATACGCAGGCTTTATTTGCATACTCTAATAACCTACATGGCTTGCAAACATTGTCCTCGTACCAAAATCGAAAGGGAAAGTCTGTTTGTGCATCGATTATTGAGATTTGAACAATGCATCCTCGAAAGATAGTTACCCTCTACCTAATATTGATATGATCATTGAACACATGACCATTCATGCTATCAAGTCATTTGTCGATGGTTTTACCGATTACAATCAGAATAAATTGCATCCTAATCATCAGGAGAAGACCGCCTTCATCACCCCAGGGGAACTTTCTGCTACACAGTCATGGCATTTAGGCTCAAGAATGCCGAATATACCTACCAAAGGGCCAATAGAACCATCATGTACGACCTCATCCGTAAAGAAGTCAAGGTCTATGTCAACGACATGATTATAAAATCCAAGACACAGGAAGGTCACATTCCTGACTTGAGGAAAGTTTTTATGCGATTGCGACAGTACCAAATGCGACTCAACCCACATAAATGTGTCTTCGGCATCACTTAAGATAAGCTCCTCGGTTCATGGTCAATGAAAAAGGAAATGAGGCAGACCCTACCATCTTAAAAGCCATACTCGAGATTCCACCACGCTGAACGGAGAAAGAAATTTAAGGATTCCTAGGCAGGCTACAATACATCAGTCAGCTCATCAGCCAATTGACCTCTATCTGAGAACCCATTTTCAAACTTATTCAAAAGGATTCAGCTAAAGTTTGGAATGATGCGTGCCAAGAGACTTCGACCAGATCAAACGATACCTCACCCGACCTCCGATTCTCATGCTTTCGGAGCAAGGTCTCTCCCTCCTCCTATACTTGACTGTCACCAATCCTGCGTCAGGGGATTTATTGGCCCAATACATTGAGTAATCTCATAAGTAGAGAGAAATCTACTATGATAGTCAAAATCTAGCTGGGTACAAATTCAACTACACTGCCTTGGAAAAAGTGTGTGTTGCCCCGGTCCGGGTCACCTAGAAATTACGACATTACATGCCTGCACTCTCCATCAGACTAGTATCCCTAATGGATCCCATAAAATACCTATTAGATAATCCTTATCTATTCAACTATATATGATAACCCACTCAACCACCCATAAGTGAGCCTAATAGGGAAAGAGGGCTCACAAACGAGTGGATACAGAATTGGGCGAGGGGGTTTTCACATGAGCAAATGAGCCCTTAGTTAAATAAACCAAGATAGGTATCTAGTGAGGGGACTAAGATAAAATGATGCCTAGATAGAGGATTGGTGAGAGGGTCCACAGCGAACAGGCCAAAAAGATAAAAGAAAGCCAAGATAGAAGCTTGACGAGAGGGTCCACAACGAGCAGGCCCAACAGACAGAAGAAAGCAAAGATAGAAGATTGGCGAGAGGGTCCACAACGAGCAAGCGAAAAGATGGAAAAAATACAAGATATAATATTAGCGAGAGGGTTCACAATAAGCAGGACCAGAAGATGGAAGAAAGCCAAGATAAAAGATTAGCGAGAGGATCCATAGTAAGCATACCCAAAAGACTAAAGAAAACCAATACAGAGCATTTGGAGAAAGGCTGCCATAACAAACATACCTAAGATCAAAAGAGGACAATTGATAAGTCTCAAAGATGGTGAGGGGGTGCTCAATGAGCAACCCTAAGACAAGAAAGAAAATATACGAGTAGACCCAAAAGATTGAGGGGATGCTCACAATCAAGTAATTATTAACTATCTTACATGATAAATAGTTATTAACATTATCGTTCTCTCGCACAGGTAGCCTTCATTGAGCAAGAAGGGCTCGAGCAGGCCAGTTGGGATCTCTAGGGAGTTTGGTTTGATGGCTGAGAGACAATGTTTATTGGGCAAGCTAAGGCCCAACCACATCAATGCCTAAGGAAAGAGATAACACTAATAGGAAAGACCCAAGTTGTCACTCAAGCACTCACATAGTCCACACTTAGTAAAATAAGTGAGTGGCCAAGGTGTTGCTCACAAAGTGTTTTAAATTAACCTTTTGATGAGTGTATCCCAGGGCCACACACAAGTTCTCAAAGTTTGTTCACCAAGTTACCATTTGAAAAGATATGTACCAAATCACACTCTTTGGCACTTTGCTCGATATATTTTCTTTTTGACTTTTTTCTGTACTCAATGTCAGAGGGGACACGCGATAAAAAGTTAATAGAGACAAAAGGTACATTTTAAATGTTGTCTCAAAAGGTCTCTCATTTTGGCACCTATATTTCACATTAAATCTAGTTTTTACCTATAAATAGGACCCTTGGTTATGGTCAAACACAACAAAAAAACTCAAGTTCGCATTATTACTCTGCCAAATTCTCACCAGAAATTATTCTCCCCCTGTTCTCTCCTTGGTATGTGAAGTGTCGGTCTCTTCACTCCCTATAGCCATCACTTCGAAGTGATACATTTTTTCTCTTATTATTCTTGTTGAAAAGTTGTAGCTAATCATTTGTCTTCTCAGATAAAATTTACAGATGCTCAATTGTTGCGAGAAATAGATTATTTTTCTTCTCCAATTGTTCTTGATATCTTGGAGACCTTGAAGACAGCATCTCTGGGAGTGGGTCATGCCTCACCAGATCTAGTTCTTTATAGACCCCAGTACAACTACCATATTACATTTGGTGACCTCGTTAGGGAGGTATTCTCATTGCCATGGATAAAGAAGGATACAATGATTCAAAGTAGCTAGTGTTTAAAGATACTCCAGCCGGTAATGAAGTTCAAAGTGATTAGATAACCCAAGAGGAGGTGGTGGTGTAGACATCACATTCTAGGACCCCCTAAGTCTCTCCTTAGGTCCCTAGCACCTCCCCATTCAACACAAAGCCTAGGTCATACTCCGAGTACCGATCTAGTGTCCATCGGGTACTCTCGAGCCCCATTTGACTCTGATCAACTTAATCGTCAGAATGAAAGCTCAATGAATCTTCGAAGGGCTCTGAATCCCCTTTATAAATGTCCACTTCATGCACAAATCGACATAATAGTTTGAACGAACGAACGAACCATTTTACTAACGATAATCGATCTGGAAGGCATCGGGTGCTCCCGAGCCTCGATTTGACCACAATTAACTTCATTGTTAGAGTAAAATCTCAATGAATCTTCAAAAGGAACCGAAACCCCTTTCCAATGGTCTACCCCGTGCATGAAATGGCATAACCATTCGGATAAACGATTCGTTTTCCCCTAAAAAATTCATTCGGAGGCCAGCGGGTGCTTTTGAGCTCTGTTTGACCAAATTTAACTCTTCAGTTCGAACGAGACTAAATGAATCTTATAAGGTCACTAAATACCCTATCCAATGGCCCACCCTATGCACGAATCAACCTTATGGTACAGATGAATGATCCATTTTACTCTGAAGGATTGACCAAAGTCAACTCTTCGAACTGAGCAAAAATCTCTGGAACATCAAAGTACCTCACATAACCTTTCCAACAGTCCGCCTGTGCGCGGTTCAGACTTACAGTTTGGATGAATGATCCATCGTCGTCCAATGATCTTCCATCCAAAGGACCGATGAACCCTTCAATGGCCCGTTTGACCAAAAGTCAACTCGTGGACCCAGGAGTGGCCTAAAGAATTTTCAAAAGTTTCTAAATTACCTTTCTAACGGTATGCCCCGTGCGTAATTTGGATTTACGAGTTGCGTCTTATGACCGTTTTTTCAGAAAATTTTCATGAGACTTCCAATTAGCAGGTCCATTTCCCTACCTATCGGTAACCTGTCTAGGGTTACCTATCGATAGGAAGGACAAGGACAATGCAGATTGACAGTGCCCCTACCCTATATAAGGAGAGCATGAGCTCACATCGATAGGCACCTTAGATCTATCAATATCAATGATCTTATTAACATTCTTCTGTAATCAGCGAAGTTTCCTTGTGTGAAATTCTTCTCCACCTTTCATTCCTATCATTCCCATACCCAATTTAGAAAAAAATCTCCTTCTCTGTCATCCTACATTCATCCGAACCTGCAAGGAATCTCATCAAGGATCAAGGTCAAGCTTTGAGTCTCCAAATAAGGTCCAAATATCTCTCTCTCTTTAAATTTCTTTATTTTCGCATTAGTTTTATAAATTCTCAATTTAGATTTTACTTTAGATAATACACATTAATATCTCATCCTTTATTAGTTATATTGCACACAATTTATTTTCTATAAAATACCCAAAACAAAGAAAAAAGGGTTACACCTGTAATTCTGACGGGATTCTTCATCACATTTTCTCAAAACTAAAAATATCTTTTCCACACACACACATGTAATAAATTCCTGTTTGAATCTGTGGGATAAACCCCACCCTTGTGACAAATATGAACTACTTGGACTTTAATGCTTTATAGGCTACGTATGCGTCTCAGGCTAAAACACGGGACTCAAGTTTTATTTTCATATTTTCAAATTTTTTCTATTTTATACATATATTATTCATATATATCATACTTGTGATTCATACTTGAATCTTATCTAACACGTATTATCATTTCATCAGAACGATCAATATCTCGATAAGCGCACACATCATAATTTATAATTATTATTTTGGTAACATATCTGTGGATGACCTGGCCTCATCTTTTTCATGATGCGATTCGAGTGATTCCAATCTCCACTTATATATACATGAACACACACTTCAGATACAAATTAAGGAAAATAGTAACATAATCCCATGAGAGACCGAAGGGGAGGATGTGTGCCTAACACCTTCCCATTCCATAACTTATCCCCCAAACCTCTGATCTAATTGGTTGCGCAAGCATCTGTTTGTCTTTGATGCCGCTCTCTCGAGGTAGTGACATGTTCTTTTGCTTGTTTTGTGAAAAATAGGCTGGTGAATGTTCTTTTCCTCTTTATCCTTTTCCAAAAGTGCCCGGGGAGAAAAGAAAAGGGAGAATTTCAAGAATGCCACAATGATGGCTCTTCTGGGGACTTACTTAAGAGGGATAAAATCTGTTTACATGGGTGTTTTAATTTTCTTCTTGTGTTCGTACGCACCTACCTTTATGTTCCCTTTATCTCCTTCTTGTATATATATACCTCAAGTTTATATCACCTCTCACTCACTTTTCACTTCACCCATTTATAAATAATCTCCATGTACACCTCACACTACCTACACTTGTATATAGTTTCACTTATATCTTCATGTTGCACACACCACTTAGAATATTTATGCTTAGGTATCACTAGCACACACCTCCACTTATCACACTTGTATATATCCATGCTCACTCAGACATATCACACACCATTTCTAGTAGATTCATGTTTAGATTCACTATAACACACTCACTTATAAATAGTCACACATCACTCACTCACATATCCATGCTTAGTGTAATCTTCATGCTCTATTCTTGATTCGCTTTTCAAGATACTTGTACATTCTTCCTTATTAATATAGTGCTCATCATGAAAAATAAAATACTCTCTCAATAACATAATAATTAAGATTCATTCATTCTACACACTACATCACCAAGAGCATGGATATTGACAAAAAATTATCCCGTAATAGGGGGTCACTTTGGGATGGGTGCTGTTCCAGAAGGTCGCAGTTAACCTAAGCAATATAACTCTCACCTTCAATTATCCAAGTACCTTCGACGTATATCGAACGGTTCCCCTCGCATCATACCGCTTGACAAAATTCATGAAAGGAACTCATTCACGTACGTCGAGTATATCGAATTCGCTCTCACACGTACTGTCCCCACGAGGTATATAATGAGGCAATTCACGTACACTTGGGGAAATCAAATGGATTGTCCACATGTACCGATCGCCCTCAAAATAAAGACGTATATTATGTAAGTCATGCCAAAGGGTATAGCCTTTCCACTAAACCAACAATTGCATACCTTCATATAGGCTTCAAACCTAGGGCACTCAAATTTAGTTTGCCAGTTACTACCCGAAACTCTGCCAAAATGTCGGCCTGGCATGCCGCCTAAATTTTAGCACAATTTTGTCTTTTTCCAAAACGGGACCCTATCCACGATGTTAGCAACAAGTAAAACCATGTTTTACATATCTTTCAAACCTAATTTTCTCAGGCTCAGGTCTCATCCGACATTTCTTTTGCATTTAGGTAAACCTAATATAAGTGAAAACATAATAATAATAATCATGTTGAAACTCTTCTGTCATTTTTACTCCTTCCTTACCAAAAGTGTCAAAAACATTTTTCCTCCTCTTTTAAAAAAAATGAAAAACATTCTCCTGTTTCCCTATAAAGTATTCTTCATTTTCTCTTTCAAAAATAAATTCGAATCATTTTCTCTTTCAGGTCGATCGTATACCCGACCTTTGGCCTGACTCCCTATTGGCTTCGGTCTTCCGTCGAACTTCCCCAGAGATCCATCAGTTCTTCTGCTACTTTATCTGACTCCTAAATCCACCTTTTCCAACTTTCCATGGAGAACGCAGTCCAAGTACCGAACATGCAGCCTGATTTGATGACGGTCCTAGTCCAACTTACCGCCAAGATTGATAACCTTCAAATCTAGGTTCATAAGATGCAGTAATATCGGGTCCCCGTTCCCAAAGAGCTTGAGTTCCTCTTCCCTCGTGCTATGGGTCTGCCGCACATGATCCTATTTGGATCTCAGAAGAATATCAGCACGCTTCACATGAACTACTAAAGGGCCACCACCAACTCAGCTCCCTATGCCAAATCTTGCCTAGCCAGGGCCTAACCTACCAGTTCCTGTCAGTTCGAAGGAAGAAGAGTTAAATAAGGTCAAGGAGGACATTAAGTTGTTTACCAATAAGTTTAACAGGTCCGAAAAAATGAGAACTATATGGATTATACCCATATGTCTCCCTACCTTAAAGCAAGGTTGCCAAAAAAGTTTAAGATGCCTAACATTATGAAGTTCGAGGGTAGTGAGCCCTTAATTGTTCATATCCAAAGTTACCATCAATCCATGCCTCTTCTAGGTGCCTCTGAGGAAATAATATCCCAAATGTTCCAACAGACTTTGAAGGACAGCGCTATTCGCTGGTTCCTATCCCTCGAGGAATTCAAAATTCGTAGTTGGGAGGATGTTGCCCGTGAATTCATATCGCAGTATAAATACAACGAGAAAGTGTAAGTTACATGTCATGATTCAGAACTTCTCAAGAAAAAGCTCGAAGAAACTGTCAGAAATTTCATAGCAAGATGGAGGGAGAAAGTGGTCGCCATGACCAAACGGCCTTCCAAATAGGAGCAAATTAGTGTTGTGAAGTGTAAAGGGAGGTCCAGGCTCAAAGTTTATTGAAAAAATGCTAACACTTTCCCCAAAAGATTAGGAATGGTCACTTGCATAAAGCTGAAGCTGCTCGAGGGGCCTCTTGTAAAGATGGTCACTTGTACAAATCTAAAGCTACTCGAGGGGCCTCCCGTAAAGGTGGTCACTCGCACAAAGATGAGGTTGGTTGACGGATCTCCCACAAAGATCAAGCCCAAGAGATAAACTTGGCAAAAACAAATATAATAGGAACTTTGATTTACTTGTATTTATCTTTCTTTGTAAATATAAAGTTCACTTTGTAATATTGTGAGGTTGCTCGGTAACCTCGAGGAACCATGTCTTGAAGGGCATGAGAGAGCTTGCATGCTTTATCGAACAACCTCATTCTGGGTATCTCCAAGGGATTTGGTTTGGAGGATTGGGTGCAAGGCAACGTTGGAAGAGACCAACCCCTTCAGTGTACTTAGGAAAAACCTTTGTTTGTATACAACATGGCTCAGTAGTCCCTTGAGATATTATCTTTGGGAACCCACTCGAGGGTCCCTAGTCCTAAACAATTGTCCAGAAAGTTAAAACATTTGGTATTTACATACACCACAAGTTTCTCGAGCAATCACCAGTCGAGAAACCTTCAATTTGATGGACTACCTTTTGGGAGTGATGTGATAGCACATCCTCTGCAAGTTACTGCTTATCAACTGATTGGCGTCAGCACGTCTGATATTCAAGAACTCGATAAAAGATCACTTAAGTGAAAATATACCTAGGATGGTAAGTTCATAGCTAACACATCACGTCCTATTTAATACTATTACAACTCTGAAAGTCCAAACAATGTTCTCACAAAAAATATCATATCTAGTTCATTTAATGCAATATCTTTGGCATTAAATGCACATGAAGGATGGCATTAAAAGGGGTCCGGCGCATTTAATATAGGAAGGTCATTCGAATGCTCATGCTCTCCTATAAATACATTCAAAGTTATTTTATTTAGGGTTCACACTTTGCTAGCCTAAAACTGCCGCGAAAGTACTTCCAGACAAGAGAGCTTATCATGAGAACATTTATTGTGTGACCAACCTCATTTACTCCATTTGTGTTTAAGGTTATTTCCTTGCCTTTATTGCACTAAAGGTGCTCGATCCTACTCTCTCCAATCAAGTCAACTGTGGGATCCCCTTTATTGATTATTTCAGACAATGGGACCCCATTTGTTAATAATGATGTGCGGTTGCTCACAGAAAAGTACTCGATTATTCATCACAAATCAATGGTGGCCCACCCTAAGTGCAATGGATAGGCTGAAACCATAAACAAAACTCTGGTGAACATCCTTTCGAAAATGTTAGAAGATTTCCCAGGAACTTGGGACGATAAAATACCAGAGGTCTTGTGGGCATATAAAACCACAAAGAGGAAACCTACGGGATACTCCCTTTTGTCGTTAGTGTTTGGTGCTGAAGCAATTCTCCGAGTAGAACTGGAGGTACCTTCTGGGCGCTATTACCTATGAAGTGCAATGCTCCCCCATTGTCATGTACAACTGAAAGCATTGGAAGAGCACAAAAATAATGTGAAAAGGCATTTGGAGATGTATAAAAAGAAGTTATCTAGATCTTATGACCAAATGGCAAAGACAATAAAGTTTTTGGAAGGCGATCTAGTTTTGAGGGCTTGTATGAGACACATCTGGGGTCTCTCGCTGCCTAAGTTCGAAGAAAATTGGGAAGGACCTTATGTTGTGTGAAAGGCCCATGATTCAGGTTATTGTGAGATATCAAAGGTTGAGGATGAGGAGATTTTTAAACTTAACAATAAATGGCTCAAAATATATTTTGCTTAGTTGTTAATGTGTCTCTGCTTCTTTTTTTGGGGTTGTGATTATAGTTAAATGCAGTAGATATAAGTAAGTTGAAAAGAGAGAACGTTCGCACAACTTGTCAAGATATAAAACTTTTGGGAATTATATATATAACATGAGGATAATGTTGAATCAACCACAAGTTTTTCTTTCTTTCTCATAGACAATTTGTATGAAATTAGAAGGAAATTTAATCTTATACATTCCAAAAAACACAGTTCATTCAGGAATAAAAGAGGATCTATTACCTCGAGATATAAAAAAATGAGCAAAATGGGACATGACATTTTGTTTTCTAGCTCCGAAGTCCTTTTAATAATCACTTGGGTCTTCTATCACAAACCATCATCTTTAGCAGTTTCAGAGTTTAAAGTGGCCATCTTCTCAGCTAGCACACTTTGGGAGCAGGTAGTAGCCTGAATCTTCGCATAAAAGGAGGGTAAGTCAGCTTTCTTAAAAAACTTTAACAAATCGATGACCATTTTAGGGCAAAACCGTCGCCCACAAGGACATTGATTTGGCCCATCATCTCCTTAATTTTTGAGGGACTTAAAGAGGGAAGAGAAGTATGTAGTACATCGCCCAAAATGGTGGCAAATCCCAAAATCCTGCAAGACATCATAATAGGGATGACTTGAATACAACGAGAGGTAAAGGTGGAGGGGTGGAATTCCAACAGTCACTCAATCAGTTCATTATAAGGAGAGTTTATGATATGGGTAAAATCCTTCAAAGTCTTCCTCACAACCTCAACAGGAGCCAATTATAGAGGATGCACGCTGAAAGCGCTGTCATTGGCAGAGGAAAAGATAAAATTTAAAGCCCTATCATCTTCTTACAAAATTGGAGTAGTGTCTCGTCCCCCTCCTTCCTCATTTTGATCTATCAAAGGTACAGTGCTTGGTTCAACAAAGTTCCCAATAGACCCCAGAGGAATATTCTCAGGGGAACTTACTTGGTAGGGGCAACAACATCCCCTAAAGTCTTTGATTGGCCCACTTTAAACTGAGAAAATGAGGAATAAGTCAATATGGAAGAAAATAAAGCATGGGTATAACATAAATTCTCAAGCCTCAGTTTGCCTAAATCACCTATATGGTTAATCGACTAGGTAAACCGTTGTCGCTTTAAAAAGTCCCAGTTTTACTTAAAGCACCTTTATGGTTGCTCGACTAGGTAAGATTGGGCATTCTCGCATTTGAAAGCCTCAGTTTGCCTTAAGCACCTTTATGGTTGCTCAACTAGGTAAACTGATGTCACTTCAAAAGTATTAGTTTTGCTTAAAGCACCTTTATAATTGCTCGACTAAGTAAGACTGGGCATTCTTAAGCCTCAGTTAACCTAAAGAACCTTTACGGTTGCTCGATTAGGTAAACTGTTGTCGCTTTGAAAGTCCCAGTTTTGCTTAAAGCACCTTTATGATTGCTCGACTAAGTAAGAATGGGCATTCTCAAGCCTTAATTTGCCTAAAGTACCTTTATGGTTTCTCGACTAGGTTAACTGTTTCCGCTTCAAAAGTCCCAGTTTTACTTAAAGCACCTTTATGGTTGCTCGACTAAGTAAGACTGGGCATTCTCAAGCCTTAGTTTTCTTAAAGCACGCTTATGGTTGCCCGACTAGGTAAGCTGTTATCGCTTTAAAAGTCATAGTTTCATTTAAAGAACCTTTATGGTTGCTTGACTAAGTATGATTGAACATCCTTAAACTATTAAGTTTACCTAAAGGAACCTATATGGTTGCTCGACTAAGTGAATTACTTGCTTCCTATAAACCTAGTTTTTACTCAAAGAAATAAAGGTTTGTTTGACTAAGGAAATTGAAAGTAAGGATACCTCCTCAGGGTATGGTTACTTAATGGCTACTGGATCACGAGCAACCTCAAGAACCCCAGTAGGGGCAATAACTGTCTTCTCCTCTATTTTGGCTTTAGCTCCAACTTGTCCCTCCTCGGGGGTGGTTGCTTTACCTTCCAGAATAGAGGGCCCAAAAAACCCCACCAAAAATTGTTCAGTAATGGTAGCCTTAGGGGGAACAACCACAAGGTCTCGATAAGTGTTGGTGTTAACTTCCTCGATGGGAACAACCTGCAAAAAAATCTTAAAGTGTAAGTATAATATACACATAGAGGAGAAATACAACGTGTAAGAAATAATGCACACTCACCACAGTTATGGGACCAGTAGCTGTTGTCGACCCTACTCCAACCAATTATTTATCCTAAGGAACTGGGCTCTAGGATCAGGTGAACATTTCCTTTATGATAGGGGGGGGGGGATGAATGAAGATCAACACTCGGAGAGTGCTGGGACGAAAGGTCTTGGGCACTGGGCATTGTCTTAGATTTATCATATTATGGGTCATAGCTATAGTCATCGAGAATGGTATAATCGATGGGAATGGAACCAGGATTCTCGAAAGAGTATATCCGACGCAGCGTCCGGGATGGTCAAACTAAGGGGGAGTCCTCCTCCTCTTCTGTCTCTTCTGCCTCTTCTGTCACCTTTTCACCTCTTTAGGCAGATTCGCATCCTCAATATCGTTACGAGGAAATTAAACCTTAGGCCTAGATCTCGCCCTCTTTTGATAAGTAATAAGGGCAGGGGGAGTAAAGGAGATATCTCTTTTAGCCATTTTTTGGGCCATAATAGCCTGAGCATCTGCAGATCCTTGATCAAACTGCCTTAGAAAACTATCAAGTAACTCCGTGCATTGATCAAGCAACTGTGGGTAGGTAGAAGATTGGGATTGAGATGTTTGAGATGGACTGGCTAGGGTAACCTTCTTTTTCTTACTGTGAGTTATTTCCTTGGCCTTAGCCACATCAACATTGGAGATATCAATGGGGGTTTCCTCTATAACAACAACTCTAGATGTAGCAATGGGATCAACAGCCTCCTCAACCTGCTGAGAATTGGAAGACCATTTCTTCTTCTTCACAATGGTTTCATTGGGAGGTACCAAAGGAGGAAGTTCCTTGGGGGTGGTGTTGTTGGTTTCACTTCGGGGAAAGTGGGTTTGATTAAGGGAACATGTTCATAATCCCAACTTAGAGGGGGGAAAACGTTCAACAGTAGGATACATGGATTCTTGTTCAACAAATTTGAGGAAAGGACCAAGGTGTTGGGCCAGAATACATTAAGGTATTCAACAGACCTAATACCTCATGTACGCTTGGCAGGGATAACAATTTGGCCTTGCAACTGGCCAAAAATAGTGGATACTATCTCGGTTAAAAAATAACCACATGCTTTGGAAAAATTTAAAGGTATCTCAGTAGTATTGTGGTTGAGAAAGGGCACCCCCTAGTCAAACCCAAACTGCATGGCTACTCAATGGGGTGAGTAGCCTGTACAGTAGTTAGACCATTTGGTGCATGAGGGAAGATAAGAGGGAGTAATAACTAAAAGAAAAATGGAAGAAGGGAAATTTAGGGCAAGAGATTTCTCGACTGCTTGAACTGGTCGAGAGACATCCTCAAAGAAGGCATTAGTAAGAAACTGGTCAGTGACATGATAATGGCAAAAATTGAAGCATTTTACATAATCAATAAAAGAATGAAAATATTTCGTGGAGTGCATATGGTTCCAGGAAAGGATTCGAGGGACCTTAATCTCATGAGATATAGGAAGTAAATTAGGTGGGGCATAGTCGGGAAACCTGGCATAGACGAATGTTGTGATACGATAAAATCACCAAGAGATCGCGCATAATTAGTTTGTACCCTATCGAGCCAAGTGTAAAGTGAACCGAGAGTAATGGCAGCTAAGGGGACTTTCACCCCAGAGGCAAGGCGAACAACAAGATTAATAAGATCCCTCCTCGGGCAGTCATGGGGTTTCCTGGGCAGATGGATCCTTGAGAGTATAATCCAAATATGCCCAGTGAGCTCAATTTTACTCCCATATCCTTCTCTAGTTTGGGGCATCTCAAGAACATGTTTTCCCTTTGGATATTTCTTAGCTTACTCGCGAGCATGGGCACTCTCTCTATCTTACATATAAAAGAAATACCTAATAATTTCTGAACAGGTACATTTATTATAAGTCTTCATGCACCTCTTGATTACACCTTTCAATTCCTTACGATTGAGAGCTTCTTCCTTCGAGATGGCTTCCTCAAAGTAAGTATTAATACCAGAAACTTCCAAACCAAGGAGCTCACATACACCCTCCAAGGTAATAGTGAACTCTCCCCAAGCAGCAGCAAAAGTATGAGTTCGATGGATCCAAAGAGAAACTAGTGTCCTCAATGTGTTGTTATTTTTAACTAAAGTCAAGTTACCAAACCATTTGGTGCAAGACATGCCAACGTTCAGCAACTCTACAACGTACTTGCCATGTATATAATCAGTCCAGGCACCCAAACCTTCACACGATCCTTCAGCTGATTCAAATTCTAAATTTGAATAGGGATAGTCTCCCCAGTCAATCCTGAACCTGGTAACAGTAGAACTAGGGAGGTATGCATAATTTTCTATAACGTCATTTTCACTCATAAACAGGTTCAAATCTTCAGCCTTAGAAACAAGGGATCCATGATAAGCATTAGCAAACTCCCAGAACTTGTCTACAATGCCAAAATAGAGGGAACGACAATATTTTTCCCACTAAAGACGATGGTCCGCAATATCGAAGGAAGTTTCCCAGTAGTGGCACCCATAACGGAAGGAGTTCTTTTGACAATAGGTGTCATGGAAGAGAATAGAGAATCGAAGAAAAGAGAGAAAAATAAGAATATTTGGATAACTTTAAAAATGGGTAATATGACTTGCTCTTGCAATAAAACAATAGATTTGCTTAGAAAACCGAAGGGTTATAGAAGATGGGTATGGTAGGAAACCCTTTTATAAAGGACATTTCTTTTGAAAAGACGCCTCTGCTACAAAAAGACGCGCGTGGGGAAATGTAATCATCATAAGAATTTTTTTATCGGCTCAATACCTCATGCGGGTTACACACGCGGGCCATCAACTAACGTGTGTACGACTGGGGGAAGAGCTGTCAGTGGAATTCATATTGAAGCGACGGAGCAATGATGAAATTTTGGGGGAAATTCAAAAGATGTTTTGGTTAAAACTTTATGCCTTTTTACACTTGGGCAAATAAATGGTTTGGGGGGAAATTATATTATAAACCATTGTAATTATCCAAGTTAAAAGACTAAGAAATATAAGTCATTCGAGGTGCAATATCACCCGAGCAAGAAGAGTCTTAAAGTAGCTCGAATTTCAGGACAAACTTACCCCCAGTTTTATTCTAACATTGTGTGTAAATAGTGTATGTATACAGGTCAATCGAGATGGGATGTGAATTCATTTTTTCATTCAGATATTTCTTCAAATAAAAAAATATCTCTATGAAGGGGCAAATGTAGAGGGAGGTCCAGGCTTAAAGTTGATTAAAAAAATGCCAACACTTCATAAGAAAGATTAGGGATATCACTCGTACAAAGCTGAAGCTGCTCGAGGGGCCTCCTGTAAAGATGGTCACTCGCACAAAGCTGATGTTGCTTGAGGGACCTCCTATAAAGATGGTTACTCGCACAAAGATGAAGTTTCTCGACAGATCTCCCACAAAGATCAATCCCAAGAGATAAACTTAGAAAGCACAAATTGCAATAGGAACTTTGATGTACTTGTACTTAGCTTTCTTTGTAAATATAAAATTCACTTTGTAATGTTGTGCGGTTGCTCGGTACCCTCGAGGGACCATGTCTGGAAGGGCATGGGAGAGCTTACATTCTCTATCGAATAACCTCATTCTAGGTATCTCGAAGGGATTTGATTTAGAGGATTGGGTGCAAGGCAATGTTGGAAGAGACCAACCCATTTAGGGTACTTAGGTAAACCCTTGGTTTATACACAATCTAGCTCAGTAGTCCCTCGAGATACCATTTTTGGGAACCTACTTGAGGGTCACTAGTCCTAAACAGTTGTCTAGAAAGTTAAAACCTTTGGTATTTACATACACCACAACTTTCTCCAGCAACCATCAGTTGGGCAACCTTCAATTCGATGAACTACCTTTTTGGAGTGATGTGAGAGAACATCCTCTGTAAGTTACTGCTTACCAACTCATTGACGTCAGCACGTCTAACATTCAGGAAATCGATAAAATAACACTTAAGTGAAAATATACCTAGGATGGTAAGTCCACAACTGACACATCATGTCCTATTTAATGCTATTATAACTCTGAAAGTCCAAACAATGTTCTCGCCAAAAATATCATATCTAGTTCATTTATTGCAATATCTTTGGCATTAAATGAATATGATGGATGATTTTAAAAGGGGTCAGATGCATTTAATTTAGGAAGGTCATTCAAATGATCTTGCTCTCTTATAAATACATCCAAAGTTATTTTATTTAGGGATTGCACTTTTCTAGCCCAGAACTGATGCCAAAATACTTCCATATAAGAGAGTTTATCGTGAGAGCATTTATTGTGTGACAAACCTCATTTACTCCAATTTTATTAAGGTTACTTCCTTGACTTTATTTCACTAAAGGTTCTTGTTCCTACTCCCTCCAATCAAGTCAACTGTGGGATCCACCTCATTGATTGTTTCATTATAGCATTTATGTTGTAAGAACATATTTAATACATGAGTTTTATACATTGAATGTACCGACTTGGGACTTGTGTTTATTATTGTTGATGTTTGTTCTAAGCCCTAATCACCATCTCGATAAGGGGTTACGCCTCCCTTGATATTAGTATCATTTCAAGAACTCACCTCCTACATGAAGAAAAACTTCTTACCCCATGTCCGAGCGACGATGGGAGGACAATATTACCCCCATTTTTGCGCCCTCCAGGAAACAGGAGCGGGGATTAAATAAAGTATTACCAATACGGAAATTCATCCAAAGAAAGTATCTAGACAATTTACTCCAAGAAAATATGAGAAGCCTGGTATTGTCTCGACCATCAATAACATATCATAGCTGGCTACCTCTTGGGCTCTAGAAATTCGTGCCAACCCAGTCAGAAATGAATACACTGAGATTCATGATACCCTCTCCCAAGTATACCAATCCCTATTGAGCCAAAATCTCATCAAGATTTTAGACCCTTGTCCATTACCAAACTCACTTCCTAAAATTTCAAACTCGATGCCCGTTGTGATTTCCATCAAAATTCCGACCATATCACTAATCATGCAATCCAATCCAAAGTCTGGTTGACCTGGGTGTTATTGACCCACCATCCAATCCTAAACCCAACACCACTCACAACACACTCCTAAATCATGCAAATCCTATCTTCTTTAAAAGGGATCTAGAATTTGACCCATCTACCCAGATTGTACCTAGTAAATCACCCAGTATACCCGTATATTCACCTAAACCCTTTAAAGTTTACCCATAGTTCTCCTACACCCTACCTATTTTGCCAACGAAGCTTTGTCACTTCTTACAAGAGCATGCATTACCGTTCGTACTCGCTTCAAAGGAAAGGATATGGAATTGCCAGCGTTACTGAACTAGCTTCTAGAGTTCGGGATCAAATTTCCCTAAAGAATGACCATTGACTGCTAGAAGTTTAGCACACTGTTCGTGAAAGCCCAAAAGTGGGCTCGAGAGTTAGATAGTTAGGTGGTAGCCGTTGATGAAGTTAGTTTGGACAATGCAGTTCAGATCATGGCAGGCTTGTTATGACAGACCGATGAGGTTTACAGTATATTCAAGTTACTCGATGCTTTAAAGATACAAGGACGGTTGGTTCTTTCACTTTTTCATCTCCCCGTTGATTGGGAGGATCAATATGAAAAAGCCATGGAAGTTGTGAATTGCATTGACTTCTTATGGAATGATGACATCCTTGCCATCAGACGGGGGGACGAGTTTGATAGTTCAGATAAAGTGACAAGCTAAGAAAATGCCAGTTCGATAATCAGTTATTGTCAATTTTATAAAATACCGTAAGTGCACGGGCTATTATAGAATAACGAGTGTAAGTATGGGTCGAACCCACAGAGATTTGTCATTTTTTCGTTCAAAATAATTGTGACTGTCCAACTAGACTAAATGGCCTTAGGAAGGAGATGTACTTTTAAACTATCCTAATAAAAAAATACAACTACGGAATATATAATCAAGTGAGGGGGAAAACTAGGACGTTAGATCCATTTATCACATTCAACTAATATTATGTAATAATTTAAACTCATCATTACCGATTTTATAACTCAAATTAACCGAATCTCGTCACATTTAATTCGAAAATAACACGGTTACGTTCACACTAAAATTTAATGTCTCTATATTTAGATGGCTAAAATCCCTATTCCCTTAAAAATTAAGTATTGTCTTTAAGCATGGACTATCAATTAATTTAATAAAAGTATAACCCATCAAAAAGTACTACATAAAATAAAAAAAGGATTTTTGTCCAAACAATGTCAAAGGTTTAAAACACACTCTCGTGTCGTTTTAAAAGAATATCGAATTTTTAAAACTTTTAGAACGTGTTGGGAAATAAAGATGAATTTAAACTACACACGGTATTAATCAAACATAATAAATTTCATCTAGTCCTAGTAAAGAAATTAAGATGGTATAATTGAAGACATAATAAAATTTCAAGAAAGAATAATAATGTTCATTAATGAAACAAACTTACAGATGTTGTGTCTCATAAATAAACTTGACAAAATTCCTCCCACAAAGATAAAATTCTTGGCCTTAAAATATAAATAAAACTCTCAAAATAAAACTATAAAAAATTGTTCTCAAGTGGCTCTCTACAATCTTCCCAAAAATAATGAGCCCGGGGGTCATATTTATAGGCTTAGGAATGAGGTGTTAAGGTTTTGGTGGAATTCTTCCTGATTGATCGAAACGTGTTGAAACTCATCACTCCACCTCTTCAATTTTTAGATAAGGATAAGAGACAAAATTTCCCCCCACTCGAAAAATCTTAGCTTTCCTTACTGAACACGCATGCCAAATTTCATCCAAATCGGAGAATAAAAAAACTGCTTCTGTTCGAACGACCATAAAAATCAACTTTTTGCGCCTTTTTCGAGTTGATCATCAATTTGCACCAAATTCCATCATTACATGCAAAATTTTCACCAGACAACTTTTTTCACAAATTTGCACAAGAATATTATAAAATTATCGAGGAGCCAATTTTTTACTCAAAATTACCATTTTGAATATGAATTCAATCATTCTTGCATTTTTTCTTTTATTTTAAGAAAATTACTCTAAAAGCTCATTATTTAAGATATAATGGGTCTAACAAGGATTATATTTGGCCATAATTCATAAAAATAATTCATTCATCATAAGTATATGTGGGATGATATCATTTAGAGATCTGCTAGAAGAAATCAACAATCTGGCCGTACAACCCGAGAGATGAAGAAATGGGGTTTCTGTTCTTCCCCTCTTTCGTGAACCATATGACAAGATCTATGAGGCATTACCAGAGTTCGAATCCTCAATCAGCAATAATAGATAAAGGAAAGTGCGTTGTCGAGAAACTCCTCATGTCGAAAATGACCATCGAGGAGAGCAAGATCCTCGACCAAATAAAGAAAACTCAGGCCAACATCACTTTGTGGGGACTCTTCATGTCTTCCCAACTACACCGAAATGCTTTGATAAATTTGCTTACAGAGCCCACAATCCCTCCTTCCACCACTCCAGAAGAAGTCATGAACCTGGTCGGGTCCTTAACCTCTACTAGAATGCTTTCCTTCACTGAAGAAGAAATACCAAAGTTTGGTCATAATCATAACTATGCTCTCAACATCTCCATTAAAGTCATGGGGAACACAGTCCCGCTCTCATTTTTCGACGACGGATCAACACTCAATGTTTTCCCGTTAATAACCTTCAACTATCTGGATTTGAAAGTAAGTGACCTTGCTCCAACTTCCATCGCAGTGCGTGATTATGATAACACTCACCGAGAGGTGATGGGATCCATAAAGCTTATCATATGGACTGGCCCTATAAATCCCGTTATCGAGTTCCATGTTATTGACATACCTTCTTACTTTAATATATATTGCTCGGTCGACCATGGCGTCACAACATCAAGGGGGTAATTTCCTCTCTCCGTCAAAAATTGAAGTTCTTCGCCAAAGGGTAGGTCATCACCATCTTGGGAGACGAAATACCAAGAATGAAAGCATCAGTAATCCGGTACTAGAGATACAACATTCGGTAAATGCTATGCTTATTTTTGGCTTCCAAGTCGAACCACTTCCACTCCCAATAGGGGATGATTTCAAAGATAGAGTCTATCCAAAGAACATCCCTCATGGTAATGTCATCGTGATATAAATGTTCAAAAATATGCACTTCATGCTCGGACTGGGTCTGGGACGATGACACAGGGGATGCTGGAACCATAGTACTAAAAAAGGCTTTTCCTCCATGTGGACTAGGTTATCAACCATCAGAGGAACTCAGAATGCTTTGCCAACCCTGGTTGAAGCGAAGGTTAGAAAGTACCAAGACTGTTTTGGGGGATTACTTGAACGAAAGGTTCGTCAAAGTGGGTGAAGATTTTTCCTTTTGTGGCTTTCTCGAACCATGGTATGATCATGTGGACAAGAAGATGAAGCCAGGGACGGAGATATTCTTTCAAGACAGTTACTCCTAGCCTGAAGACTCCTAACATCATGTGCAACCACTCGTTGAGAAAGCTACAGCCATCACCGAGGTTTTCGAGGTAAGTGACTTCGAGGACTCATTCAATCTGTAGACACTAGTACTGACACTATGCATGATCCACTCAGGAGTTACACTATCGGATCAACCTGTTAAAATGCAACCCAACCCATACGTTTATCCTATTTCTTCCTCTTTTTTTGTTCCTCCCTTTTCTGAGAACAATGTAATCGATACCTCTTTTGAAGAGGTTCTCAACGCTATTTTTCCCGAGAAAGAAATAAACAAAGATTTTAGTATATTGTTGTGGCTTACATTAATTATCTTGATTCTAATCAAACTCTTGATGATGATGATTTTGCAAATGAATAATTCTTAACTGATCTTAATAAGGTTAATAACAAACAACATAACCACGTTCAAATTAATGAAGAAGAAGTTGTTATTATCAATCTCGATTTTAGTAGCCAACTACATGAGATTAAGATAGGGTCCACCCTTGATGAGCATGAACGCACGCAAATTGAAGAACTATTGAAGGAATATATGGACATCTTCGTATGGTCCTACGACGACATGCCCGACATCGATCCCAAAATAGCTAGCATGAGATTCCAACTCTTCCGGAATGTAAATCAGTCAAATAGAAATTGCAAAAGCTTTGCACTAAATGGTCGCTCAAGGTTAAAGAAGAAGTAGTTAAAATAGTTAAACGTAGGCTTCATTTGGGTGATCAAATATCCCACATGTCTAGACAACATTGTACTCATACTAAAATTAGGAGGAAAGGTTAACATGTGCATTGATTATCGATATTTAAACAAATTCTCTTAGAAAGAAGATTACCCACTTCCCGATATTGATATGATCATGGACACCACGACTAGTCAGTCTCTCAGGTAATTTGTCAATGGGTGTTTCGGATTGAATCAGATTAAGATGCACCCTCATTATTAAGAAAAAACTGAATTCCTCACCCCTTGGGCAACCTTCTGTTAAACAATTATGCCATTCGATCTTAAAAATACAGGGGCTACCTACCAAAGGTCCGCTACAACCATCTTTCATGATCTTATACACAAAGAGGTCATGGGCTACGTGGAAGATATGATCATCAAGTCTAAGACTCTAGAAGGTAATTTTCCTGCTCTCCTGAAGTTCTTCGAACGATTATGGCGATATCAGATCCGACTCAACCAATAGAAATGTGTCTTCGACATCACCAAAAGAAAAACTTTTGGGATTCATGGTTAGCGAGAAGGGGATTGAAGCAGATCCTTCGGAATTAAAATCCATACTCGAAATGCCACCACCCCGAACGAAGAAGGAAGTTCGAGGATTCTTAAAATAATTATAGTATGTCAATCAGTTCATCAGCCAGTTGATTTTTATTTGTGAACCCATATTTAAACTCCTCCAAAAGGATTCAACCAAAGTTTAGAATGAATCTTGTTAGGAAGCCTTTGACAGAATCAAGCAATATGTAACCCAACCTTCGATACTCATGCCACCGCAACCTGGTCTCCTTCTACTCCTATACTTGACCGTAATAAATAATGCAGTTGGGATTCTGCTACCCTAATACCTTTAAGAATCCCATAAAAAGAGGGCCATCTATTATCCAATCATAAATTAATCGGATACGAAGTCAACGACACTGCCTGGGAGAAAGCATATATTGCCCTTGTTTGGGTCACCTAAAAATTTCGGCGCTACATGCTCACTTTTCCCATTAGACGATGGATCCAATCAAATACATGCTCGAGAAACCTACCCTGTATAATTAAATGGCCCGATGGGCAATGCTACTAGTTGAGTTCGATATTGTGTATGTCACACAGAAAGCCATAAAAGGGAAGGGACATCTTCGACTACCTTGTTGATTACCCCATGGAAGAAGCTGACATTTGAATCTCTGAATTCTCGGATGAAGATATCCTTTACACCTCTAAGGAAGACCTTAGGTGGAATAGATTCTTTGATAAAACTGCCAAAAAGAAATGATATGGCATTAGGATACTCCTGATTTCCCCTGATGACTCTCACACTTCCAGGGCCATCAAGCTAGATTTTCCCTGCACCAATAACATAATGAAATATGAGGCATGCACCGTAGGCTTCAAAGTTTCTCTTAAAAATGAAATCCAACGCCTAGATGTCTAAGGTAATTCTTCCCTCATCATCGGCCAAGTCCTTAGAAGATGGAAAGTCAAAGACTAAAACCTCTTACCCTTCCACACCCACCTATAACAGCTGGCCTCCCAGTTCTGAGATATCACCTTCAACTACTTGCCCCGAGCAAGAAACAGCTTGGCTGATGCCCTTGCTACCTTAGCCTCCATGATCGACATGCCTGAGGGAATAAATATGACTCCTTTATAGTCCAAAAACAAGATAAACCAACCCACTGATACCACATTGAGCTCATCACATAAGAGGTATTCGATATGGATAAGTTATGGTATTACGATATTTAGCGCCTCCTCAAGCGCGACAACTATCCCCAAGATGCCAACAAAAACAATCGAGCGACCCTTCCCAAACTGGTTGCCCAGTACATTATCTGCGATAAAGCACTGTTGAAGAGAAACTTCGATGGAACCCACTTACACTCCATAACAAGGTCTAATATTAAATAAATGATACAAAAAATCCATAGCGAGGAATACGGACTCCACATGAATGACCATATGCTAGCTAGGAAGATTATCCGATAGGGTTACTATTCAACTACCATGGTTCAGGATTGCATTGCCTATTTACGGAGATGCCTTAAATGCCAATAATTTTCCAACCTCCAACACTTGCCTCCGTGGGAATCATACAACATGACCTCTCCCGACCATTTTCCACTTAGGGCATCGATATCATAGGAAAAGTCACACCCAAAGCTTTAAATGGGCACGGGATCCTGATTATCATTGATTATTTCACCAAATGGGTCAAAGTCGAGTCATACGTAGTACTGAATGCCAAAAAGGTAGCCAAATTCATCTGGAAGAATATCATCCGCCGATATAGGGTTTCGCATGAGCTAGTGTCAAATAACGGGTGACATTTTGAGGCAGAAGTCATAGAATTGGTCGATGAGTATGGTATTCAGAGACACAAATCTTCTCCCTACCGACCACAAACCAACAATGCAGTTGAAGCCACTAATAAGAACCTCAAAGCAATCATCTATAACATGATCGAGATTTATCGAGATTGGGTCGATCGGATCCCCTACCCCCTCTGGAGCTACTGTACTTCAATCGGAGCATCTACTGGGGATACCTCTTACTCTCTGGTATACAACATAGAAGCAGTCCTACCCGTTAAACTAGAATTACCTTCATTACATGTTATGCTTGAAAGCAAAGTCAACGAACAAGAATGGCATCAAAGCCGTCTCGATGAATTGACACTTTTAGATGAAAGGAGGCTAAAGAATTTATATCATATACAGGGGTACCATCACCGGATAGCATAATCATTCAAAGAGAGCCAAGGATCATGGTGTCTGAGAAGGGGATTTATCCCTCAAAGAGATCATAGAACCCGTATGGGACCCCAGAGGGAAATTCAAGCCAAACTGGAGTGCCCCCTACATCGTGAAGAAGATCCTATCCGGTGGCACCGCTATGCTCACTGACCTTGATGGAGAAGAGATGGTCCATCTAGTCAACCTAAACCATCTCAAGAAATTCTACCCTTAGTCTGAAATCTCGAATCCCTACGACTCCTATCATCCCCCTTCTATTTAAAAAATATCTTTATTTCTGTGTACTTAGAACTGCGCAGGGCCTAATCCTCTAAAAAAACCTTTTGCTTTCAAAAATGAAACTTATAAAAATTTTAAAGCTCCCAGTGGTACGAAGGCTACTCATACGCTTTACATGGTCACGACCCCCTTTTTTTCACAAAATGCTATTCTTTTCTTTTCTTTTCTTACCTCCGAGAATGATAGTTCATTTTATCATTTATATGAACAAAAGGATTATGTATGCCCGAGTGATTGGTATTGTTAATTCAAATGTAAAACTCATTAAGAGGCACAACAATATAATTAAAATCCTTTTTTATTCCATCATGGGAAAATTCGGCACAATTATAGGAAATATCAGCGTAAGGAGTAAAATAACTACCCACGCCAAGGTGACTATCCTAAAACATATCAAACCAAAATACTCTTAAACAAACTAACCAAACCTTCCCAAATTATTTCCAAAAATCAAAAAACACAACCAAAAACATCACCATCACAAAAGCTTCACAGATAAACACCACCTTCACAAAATACCGTACCCGCAGCTACCAGAAGCTCCAACCCCATCATCATTTGCTCCTTGAGGCCCCTAAGCTTCCCCGCCTGGATGGTATGTCGAAGGCGCTTCATGGAATGATAAGCTCGGATCAGCCTAGAGAAAACCACTACGCCCCCTCCACAGTGTCAAATATGGCAAACCATCTCTGCCCGGTCTCCTCTGCTAAGATTTTAGCCACTAACATCTTCCACAACCATTTTATATAGTGTCTAGAAACATGCCAAATGCCGCCAACTGATTGGGAAGGACTGGTTAATGGCCGACGGCTCTCCCACAGAGAGCCCAACCTCATGCGCAGACCTTTAGTCAAATCCTCTATAAGAAATAAATCCAGGGTACGGGAAGAAACAATTTTCTCCCATCCGACTTGACGCAGGAGACACTAGGGGAAATAGAAGGAGGTCTGCCGAAGGCCAACTAACCAAATGTACTGGTATTCCACCAGTTCCAGAATGGGATGCAACACCCCCCACTAGGGCATCGACAAATGCAAACATCGAGCATCGTGCTAAAAAAACAGTTATCCAGTTCTTTATGGTTAGACCAAAGATGATAAAGGGAATCTCTCAGATAACTACATGAATATCATAATCGAACTACCTCTCAGAAAATCAGAACGAACTTCCCGCCAAGCATCTAGACTGTTCAGAGTCTCTATCATTATCACCACTGTAGGATTACAATGATACGACATCAACACAATAATGGTAGCCAGTTGCCATCAGGTCCCCGGTCATCAGCAATAGCTTCGAAGTTAAGCCAAGGGCAATAACCTCGACATGGCCCACATCATTGACATCCTGCAGACACATGGAATACAATACAACTGGGTGATAGATTATTCCCCTCGTAACCAATGGCCGAACCGTTGAAGGATATGTGGAGAAGTCCTACTAATATCTCCCGAGGAGACCGAGAGAATTCAGGCATGGCCCCCGCCATACTCGAATTTATCCCCAACATAGCAAAAAACTACTTAGAGGTCGAAATAGAAAACATGATCCTCGAGGTACCAAAATTGTGTTGTCGACATCAGCATGTTCCAATCGATGGGCGAGTTGTGCAACAAAAAGACCCGGCGGAGGTTAAAAGCTTCATTATCTACATTGTACGAACACATAGCCTCTAAATTCTAGACATAAGAGGAAAATTCCACACTCATGGGAAGGGCCATTTTGGAAATAATAAGACAAAAGGCAAGAAATAATTAAGAGAGAGAAAATGTAAATGAATGAAGAAACCTCACCACCTTACCCCCCCTTTTATACTTGAAAATTTTAGTTAAAAACAAGGATCTACAAAATCCGAATGAAAGACTACCCCATTAAGTACTAGTAACTGGAGAAAGTGCAATCAAAGCCTTGGGGTGATTTGGCTGGACTAATCTGCCAATAGGCAAGATAATGGGCATGCCAATCGGCACCCCCTATTTTTAGATAATTCCATCTTTTCTTTTTTGTCATGATCAAAAACTAAAAAAATAATATTTATTTCAAAGAACTCAGGAATTTTTCTTCCTATATTTTTACTCATCCTGTCTCAAAATAAATATTATCTTGAGTAATTCTAATCCTTTTACGGTCTCAGCTAACAAAGTAAAGAAGTGCATTTAGAGTAAGTCATTTAAAAAAAGATAAATAAAATAAAATCTCATTCATTTATATATATATATATATATATATATATCCATCCTTATATTTTTTGTAGAAAAAGAAGAAAAATAACGGGACTCGTCCCGAAACCCCGAAATTTCTCTCTCTCCCCCCCCAGGATCCCCCGTCCCTATGATAAACACGCTTCCCCCCGCGATGAGCTTAGGAGCTTCCGCTACCTGATCCAGATCCCTCCTTCGATGAAAGTAGACGACACCACACAAGAAAGAATTGGAATCGAATCCCGAATACGAGCCATTACAGAAACCACCCAGTATCGAATGCCCCCCTCAGCCAAGTAGTCGATACCCAAACATGCTGAAACAAAAATAAAAAGAAAAATAAGTCAGTCTGAAGAAAAAAGAGAAATAAAAAAGACAAAGAAATAAAAAGATATACCTCTGGCTAAAGGACATCCTCCGTTAGCCCCAATATTGTTGGGTCCATTGCTTTAGGGAGATGATGCATACTCAACGATCCCCCCTCCAGCCAGTCGGTAGGAAGGAGAAGCAAGATGAGGGAATAAAACCTCCGTCACCTCTATCGCTGCTAATTATGATGCCCCACCAGTGCTGTGGGTAAACCCCTCCGACCGACACCCCTACCTGAAGCCATAGGAGGTGGAGGCATATTCACCACTTTGTAGATGAAGGAAGACATCAACCAGCTCATCACAAAGTTAATGTAGTCATAAGTTACCATCGTGTCAGTATAGGACGAGTAGGGCTCGCCAATCATCGCCACCGCCCTGACCTCCTCCGACATCGCTAGCACCCGCCTCATATATATTGGGGTCATCTCTAGTAGGACCGCCACCTCGTCCTACATGATCTTATGAACTACTCTCTCCTAGATATAAAGAATAGCCAAACTCGTGCACCAGCAGCCGACGCATCTACGCATTCCCCCCAATTACCCCTGTGTGATGAATAGTCATCCCCTAGGGATAGAAAGTCACCTGTATTTTTCCAAGATAAAGTCAATACTCGCACAAACAAATAAAATGCCAAGGAAAAGTATTCAAGCAAAAAAAGAAGAAATAACCTCGTCGCTCGTCAGGACATTCAAGACCCGATGTACAGCCAAAATGGAGAGAGACTGCTTCAACTTTCGGTTAGACTTCTGCCACCGGTACATCTGAAAAAAATTCCCCACCGACTCATCACATAAACCAATCAAACGGGCATCGAACGCGATCACCTCGTAGAACCACGTCTACAAAAGGACAAGAGTTAGAAATCAAAAGAAATCAAAAAGGAAATGCAAGAAAATGCATAAAGGAAAAATGCAAAAAGAAAATTACCTCCAAAACATACATGGATCCAGTAAAAGTCTGCTGGCAACATCGACTGAAAGCATCCAAAGAAGAATAAAGGGTCACCAAACTCAGGCTCCCCCAGTCATAGAGAAAGATATTAAAAAATACCCTCAAATATGGTAAAAACAATAAGTGAACGACGTCGCCACTCGCCGCCACCAAAAACCCTCCCAACAACAGAAGAATAAATAAGTGGGCCATATACCTCACCTGAAGCCTGTCAGTCTCATCGATCCTCCGACTCAGCAAAACCTCCCGGAGAAGAGAAATACGAACAAAGTCCTTCGAGACTATCCGCCCACATCATCCAGCGCCACATGTCACTCTTAGAGACCGGTCCACCCTTATCTGCGTACCCTCATAGTCGATCCCCAACAACTGTTGGCATCAATGGGAGTAATCTTCATCTCCATGAATCCCAAGTGTATGGTGTGGGTAGTGTCCTCCCACCTCTCTTCCAGTGCACACATAACGACCGTAGAGCGTGGCGTCTCATCCAATGGAGACGCAAAACGACCAAAACCCAAGGAGGAAACTACCTAGCGTACCATCGCAGAAAGGTGCTCCCACGCATACCTAAATCCCCTTATCCCTCAAGAGTATAAGCTCATAGAAGCAATGTGAATCTGCCGAAACAAAAAGAAACCTTTTGTCAAAATTCAAATAAACAAGAAAATGCAAAGAAGAAAAAGAATGACAAAAGTCATGCGGTACTTACATAGCCATTATGGTTCATCACCTTAGATGATCGGTGATGCAAAGGCTCACGCGGAAGAGTCGGATCATCGAAAACAGTCTCGAACAAGTCGAAAGCGTTCTTGTTGCCTAAAGCCAGGGCACCCTATCCCGCCACTCCATATTCGCCCAATCGTTAATGCCCAACCACGCCATGTGAGTCTCGTTACTTGAGAAATTCACCATTTTCTAGTCTCGAACGAGGAAAGAATGCAGAAGAAGATTGTAGAAGGGAAAATTAAAAGATATGAAAGCTAGAAGTTGTGAAAAATGAAGAGAATTCACCTCTTTTTATAGGAGGTTAAGGGGCATGCCGATCGGAAGTTACCTGACACCCACCGACCGACACAGTCCCTTCCCCTTCCTAAGGCAACCCAGAAAATGGCACCACTACCGATTGGTAATTCATGTGACCATCTGATCGGAAGTACCCCTGAAATATTGTACAAAAAATCCCAGAAATTGCCAAAAATTTCTCAAAAAATTCCTAAAATTGCCAAATAAATATTGGGATATTTCTTCACCAAGAAAACCATTTTCTAGCTCCAAAATCTCTAGCCGAATTAATACCATGTTTTACACAAATTAGTGCCCCGCATCCCAAAAGCTCATTACAACTCCCCAGCGGAATCCTAAAAACCTCATCCTCAGTAGTAATGAAATGCTTTCCCAGCAGGGCTACGTAATATCCTATATATTTTCCCAGTAGTTGCCGAACTAAACTTTTTCCCAGAATATTCCAATTTCCCCTAAAGCAGAGCTAGAGCCCCTAACCGAACATCTCTCTCTAGCAACACATTCCCTGGCGGAATGCCAAAAACCTCAAGTTATCAACTGTTTCCCTAAGTGGACTTTCCAGGCTATGATTTTCAGCTCTTCTAAAAAAGACATAATCTCCAGATATACATCTCTTCCCCAATAGAGTCTAAAAAAGATACATTTAAAATTCCCCGGGAGAGTTATTCCCCATGCCTCCGCTTGAGGTCCTTAGAATTGACCTCGACCATTAGAATTGGTCGTCCCTACTTAAGGTTCTCAAAATTGACCTCGACCCTCAGAATTGGTCACCCCAACTTAATGTCCTCAGAATTGACCACGACCCTCAAAATCGGTCGCTCCTACTTAAGGTCCTCAGAATTGGCCTCGACCCTCAGAATTTGTCGCCTTTATTTAAGGTCCTCATAATTGATCTCCACCCTCAGAATTGGTCGCTCCTACTTAATGTCCTCAGAATTGGCCTCGACCCTCAAAATTGGTCACCTCTAGTTAAGGTTCTCAGAATTAACCTCGGCCCTCAGAATTGGTCGCCTCAACTAAAGGTCCTCAGAATTGACCTCGACCCTCAGAATTGGTTGCCTCAACTTAATGTCCTTAGAATTGACATCGATCCTCAGAATTGGTCACTCCCACTTAAGGTCCTCAGAATTTACCTCGACCCTGATAATTGTTTGCTCCTACTTAAAATCCTCAGAATTGACCTCGACCCTCAGAATTTGTGCTCTCACTTAAGGTCCTAAGATTTGATCTTGACCCTCAGAATTGGTCGCTCCAACTTAAGGTCCTTATAATTAACCTCGACCCTAAGAATTGGTTGCTTATACTTAAGGTCCTTCGAATTGGCCTCGACCTTCAGAACTCATAATTGATCTCGACCCTCAGAATTGGTCACTCCACTTAAGGTCCTCAAAATTGAACTCGACCCTCAAAATTGGCCGCTCTTACATAAGGTCCTCAGAATTGACCTCGACCCTCAGAATTGGTTGCTCACTACTTAAGATCATCAGAATTGACCCCGACCCTCAGTATTGGTTGCTCCTACCTTAGGTACTCAGAATTGACCTCGACCCACATAATCGATTATCCCAGCATTGCCTTAGGTCCTCAGAATCGACCTCGACCCTCTGAAATAGTCATCCTCGTCCCTTTAGTTCGCAGAATTGACCTCTTACCAAAACATCATGTATCTATTCAAAAATTTTCACTTGTTCCAAGCTCACCCGTTGAGGAGTTCTATAGAGACCACATTCCAGGACCCCCCCCCCCCCGAGTCTCTCCTTAGGTCCATAAAACCTCCCCATTCAACATAAACCCTAGGTCATACTCCGAGTATCGATCTAGTGGCCAACGGGCGCTCTCGAGCCCCATTTGACTCCGATCAACTTCATCGTCAGAGTAAAATCTCAATGAATCTTCGAAGGGATCTAAATCCCCTTCCCAACTTTGGACATCCCGAATCATCTCCTTCCTCGGGTGGAGGTTGGTGAAGGTCTCACGCCCTCTTACTCTAGGAATACATCAGCCGTCTTCGGTGTGGGGTGAATGTAAAGAGATGGAGTCGCCAACCTATTATGCACAAAAAAGGCAAAAGAACATGTCGCCTCCTCGAGAGATTGGCATCAAAGAAAAACTGATGATTACGAAACCAATAATTCAAAGGTCCGGGGGCTAATTTGTTGAATGGGAAGGTGTTAGGAACCCATCCCGCCCTCTCGATCTCTCATGGGCTTGTGTTATTGTTTTCCTTTATTTCTCCGTGAAATGTGTGTGCATGTATATATAATGGAGATAGAAATATCCTAACTCATACCATGGAAAAGATAGAGTGAGGTCATCCATAGGAATGTTCCCAAAGATAATATATAGAAAATACGATTTATTAGTGTTCTAAAACACGCGCGTAGGCGCTAGGCTTTTTAAATACGCCAATGTTTGTCCCTAGGCGTGGATCAAGGCATGGTCAACGTTTTTTTGGGGTAAGGCGTGAAAAAACGCGCATTTTTTAGGTGTGAAACGTGAAAAAACACGAGTTTTCTTGAAGTAAGGTGTTCAAAAAAGTTTTTTTTTAATATTTGAAAAAATAGTATTTTAATTTACAAATATTCAGAGATATTTTTAAGGTATGTACCATTTTAGTATTTTTAATAGCCTTGTCATAGTTAAAAAAAGATTAAAAAAATGCCTAAACACCTTTTCACGCCTTTTTACGTCTAAGGCCCGCCTAGGCTTCTAAGGCTTAAGGCTTGGCCTCGACACCTCGGTCACGCCCAACATTTTTTAGAACCTTGCGATTTATGAGTTTATCGAGATATTGATTGTTATAATAAAACGATAATATATATTGGATAAAATGCTAATAAGGATCGCAGATATAATATATAATAAAATAAAAAAGGATGCAAACACGAAAATGGGAAAATTAGGAAAAATTGGAAAATTGAAAACTTGGACTCGAGTCTCGGGTTTTAACCTGAAATGCCTACGTAGCCTATAAAGGCATCAAAGTCCACGTAGTTCGCATGCGACATAAGGGTGGTCTTTATCCCATAGATTCGAAGCGGAATTTATTATATGTGTGTATGTAGAAAATGTGTTTTAGTTTTGAGAAATTATGATGGATAATCCGATTGGAATTTATAGGAGTTACCGTCTTTTTGTTTGTTTTGGATTTTTTTATAGAAAATAACAGATGTGCAATATAACTAATAAAAAGGTGAGATGTTAATGTGTATGAATTAAAGTAAAAGCTAAATTATGAATTTATGTAATTTAATGCAAAAATAAGAAATTTGAAGAGAAAGAGAAGAATTTTGGACCTTATTTGGAGAATTGAAGATTGATCTTGATCCTTGATGAAATCCGTTGAGTGTTGAGATGAATCTTGGATGAGGGAGAATGATATTTTTTCTAAATTGGGTATGAAAAGTATGGGAATGAAAGATTGAAAGAAATATCACATAAGGAAACTTCGCTGATTACTAGAGAACGTTGCTGAGATCACTAATATTGATGGATTTGAGGAGTGCTTTGGGAGTAAGGTCATACCCTATATTTAAAAGGTAATGGGGGTTCCAATTGACATAGTCCTAGCCCTGCCAATCGACAGGTAACCGTAGGCACACTACCGAGAGGCGGAGAAATGGACCTGCCAATTGGTAGTCTCGGGCAATTTTTTTTTGAAAAAATGGTCGTAGAACGCAATTCATTGATCCAAATTGCTCACGGGGCATACTGTTAGAAAGGTAATTTAGACACCTTAAAAATTCCTTTGGACTGCTCTCGGATCCAAGAGTTGACTTTAGGTGAAATGTGGCTTGGAAGCGCTCGTCGATCCTTTAGACCGGGGATTATTGGACGGAAACGGATTGTTCGTTCGAACGGTAAATAAAATTGTGCACGGGGTGTACCGTTGGAAAGTTTATACGAGGTACTTCAACATTCTAAAGAGATACTCTTGCTGTGGAAAGTTGACCTTCGTCAACTAGTGCTCGAAATTACTCGGTGACCTTTCAGGGTAAAACAGGTCGTTCATCCGTACCGTAAGGCTAATTGCAGACGGGGGACCGTTGGAAAGGGTATTCAATGCCCTTCAAAGATTTATTAAGTATCATTTGAGCTGAAGAGTTGACCTTGGTCAAATAGTGCCCGGGAGCGTATGGTGGCCTCTGGATCAATTTTTGGGGGAAAATGGATCGTCCGTCCGAACGATTATGCTGTTTCATGCACGGGGTGCACCATTGGAAAGATGTTTCAGTGTACTTAATATATTCAAAGAGCTTTAGTTATGACGATGAAGTTGATAGGGGTCAAATCGGTCCCCACGAACACCTAGTGGCCTCGAGATCGATTTTTAGTTGTAAAATGGTCCGTTTGTCTGAATCGTTATGACAATTCGTGCATGGGGAGGATCATTGGAAATGGAATTTAGATCCATTAAAAGATCATTGAGCTTTTGCTCTGACGATAGGGTTGGTCGGAGTCAAACGGGATCTGGGAGCTCCCTATGGCCTCTAGATCGATACTCGAATATGACTTAGGGTTTGTAGTGAAATGGGGGTGGTGATAGGGACCTAAGGAGAGACTTAGGGGGTACAATAATGTGGTGTCTATATATCCCCTCGACGGGTGGGCTTGTAACAAGTGAAAGCCGTCGAATGGACACCACATGATGTTTTAGGAGAGGGGTCGATTTTGCGAACCTAAGGGACGAGGATGATCGATTCAGGGGTCGAGGCTGATTCTGAGGACCTAAGGAAGCAATGGGGATGGCCAATTTTATGGGCCGAGGTTAATTTTGAGGACCTAGGGTAGGTAACGACCAATTCTAATGGCCGAGGTCAATTCCGAGGACCTAAGTAGAGATGATTAATTCTGCGGGTCGAGGTCGATTCCGAGGACCTTAAATATAGATGACCGATTTTGAAGGTCGGTGCCATTTTTGAGGGCTAAAGTAGAGGTGACCAATTTTGTGGGCCGAGGTTAATTCTGAGGACCTAAGTGGGAGCGACCAATTCTGAGGGTCAAAGACAATTCTGAGGGTTTAAGTAGGAGCGACCAATTCTGAGGGTCGAAGACAATATTAAGGGCTTAAGTAGAGGTGACCAATTCTGTTTGTCAAAGTAGAAACGACCAATTCTGAGGGTCGAAGCCAATTCTGGGGGCTTAAGTAGGAGCGACCAATTCTTAAGGTCGAAGCCAATTCTGAGGGCATAAGTAGAGATGAGCAATTTTCAGGGTCGAAGTCAATTTCGAGGACTTGAGTAGAGATGACCAATTCTGAGGGTCGAAGATAATTCTTAGGGTTAACAATGAGAGACCATTTTTTAGGGCTGAGGTCCATTTTGAGGACCTAAGTGGCGATCGATCTGGGGGTTGAAGCCAATTCTGAGGGCTTAAGTAAGTTGCGGGCCATAATTTTCTTGGGGAAGTTAGGAGACTCCACTGGGGAAAAATATCAACCCGTGGATTATATGCATCCTTGTTGGGGAATTTTCTCAATTTTTGTGGTGTCCTTTGGAGACATTGTTGGGGAGATATGTAATTGATTTGAGAATTTTATTGGGGAATCTAATTTTTCGTTGGGGATTGTACAGGTGACATTCTATCCCTGGTGGACGGCCATCCAACACACAGGGGTGATCGGGGGGAATGGGCAGCTGTGTCGTTTATTGGGGAACGAGTTTGGCTACTCCTGGTCCACCTCGTGCATGATTCTGACTTATCATACGGATGAATGATCCGTTTTCGTCCGAAGTTTCCCCGTCCAAAGGACCGATGAGTGCTTCAGAGCCACATTTGACCAAAAATAAACTCCCGAACCCAGAAGAGGTCCAAAGGACTTTTGAAGGTCTTTGAATTACCTTTGCAACGGTTTGCCCCTGCATGATTCGGATCAGCGATTTGCGCTCTAAGAACGATTTTTCGAAGGAGCCTAAAAGAGACTGCCAAACGGCAGGACCCAGACCCTACCTATCGGCAGTGTGCCTAAACGCACCTGCCGATTGGCAGGACCAGGGCTATGCTTATCGGCAATGCCCTGGGCCTATAAAAAGGAGGGCTTAACCTCATTGCAAAGGGAGCCCAGATTTGAAATACACCACTCTCAGCGAATCCAAAAAACCTCTCACGAAGTCAGCGTGATTTCCATATCCAAATCCCTTTCCAACCTTCGCTTTTCATCACCCTTTTCATCAAACTTGGTGAATTAAGTACCCTCCATCATCATCCAAGTGCAAGGGATGCTCTCTAAAATCCAAGATCAAGCTCAAGATCTCTAAGAAGGTCCAACTCTTTCAACTCTCTCATTAAATTCTCATAAATTCGCATTAACTTGTTTTATTACTTAGCACCTTTATTCTCTCATCTCACATGTCCTAATATACTTTTTATTTAGTATTATTGCATATCTCTTGTTTTCATATAAATAAAAACTAAAAAAAAATAAGAGAAAAGAGGATTTGCTCATAAATTCCAAACGGGAATTCTCACAGTTTTCTCACAACTAAAACACTTTTTTTTACACACACACACACACATACAAGAGAAGTCCCCGGTTGGATTTATGGGGAAAATCCCACCCCTCGTTTTGCATATGAACTACGTGGACTTTGATGCCTCTATAGGCTACGTAGGCATCACGGGGTAAAACCCGAGACTCGAGTCCTTTTTCTACTCTTTTCCTATTTTTCTACATTCTTTAGACTTAATTCTCTCAAATTCTATGTATTTACATATATATTTGTTCTCAATGGCATATTATTCCACATGCGTTATCATTCCCTTATAATGATCGACGTTAGGATAATCGCATAAATCCTATTTTCTAATATTACTTTTAGGAACATTCTTATGGATGCCTCGTTTTATCTCTTCCATGATACAAGTCGATGATTCCTATCTCCACTACGTATACACATGCACACATATCACGGGGAAATAAAGGAAAATAGCAACAAACCACGAGAGACCGTAAGGGAGGAATGGGTGCCCAACACCTTTCCATTTCGTAACTTAGCCTCCGGACCCTTTTTGAATCATTTTGGTTTCGTATGTATCAGTATGTTTTTGGATGCTGTCCTTCGGGATGGCTCCCTTTTCTTTTATCTGTTTTGAGTAAAATAGACTGGCGACTCTATCTCTCTACATTTTCACCTCATTCATCGACGTCGGCCGAAGCGCTCCCGAGAGGGACCCGCGAGACATAGAGGGATCCTCTCCTGCCGCACCGCGAGGGGATATATCTGGGGGATGGCCACAGTGGCGACTCTGCTGGGGATTTTATTTTTAGGGATAGACTCTATTTACATGGATTTTATGCTTGTTTATATTTTCTCCCATTTTGCATGTTCCCCTTTTCCATGTGTACCCCATACTTATGCTTCTATTTACACACTTGTAAAAAAATTCTCCATGTACACTTCACACCACGTGCACCTAGGATCACATATATCCACATGTTCCACACATCACCCATCCATACTTGGTGTACCATTGGTACTTGTACTTTGCTCCCTGTTTGGCATAATTAAGAAAGACATTATCATCATAAGATACTAATAAGAGAATCATGCATGATTCACACGACATCACCAAAGAGCATTATGATTGCTCAAATTCTGTCCAGTAACTGGAGGGTCACTTCGTGATGGGCGCTAGTCCGACACGGCGCAGTTAGCCTAAGCGATATGACTCTCACCTTCCATTGGCCAAGTACCTTCCACGTATATCGAACGGTTCCCCCACATCGTACCGCTTGACCGAAGTCATGACAGGAGGTATATCTCAGGGAACTTGTTCACGTACGCCGAGTATATCGAATTCTCTCTCACATGTACCGTCCCCACGAGGTATATGGTGTGGCAATTCACATACACTCAGGTATATCAAATGGCTTGTCCACACGTACCGATTGCCTGTAAGAGCAAGACGTATATCGTGGAAGTCACGCTAAAGGGGGGAACCCTTTCCGATTCACCCAACCAACTGCATACTCGCATATAGGTGTCAAGCCTAGGACACACATGTTAGATTGCCGGTTTCAACCCGAAACTCTGCCGAAATTCCGAGTTGGCCTACTTCCCAAATTTTTATGCATTTTTAAAATGGGACCCCGATCGTGAGCCCGGTTACAAGTCCAACCATAGCTTTACATATATCACAAACCCAACTTTTCTAGGCTCAGGTCCCGTCCGGCATTTCATTTTACATTTAGGAGAATTTAATACAAGTGAGAACATAATTCTCCCAAAAAAAAAAATATCTCCTTTCTTTATCAAAAATCCAAAAAAAAAACATTTCTCCTTTCTTTATCAAAAATCCAAAAACATTCCTCCTTTCTTTATTAAAAATCCAAAAACATTTCTCCCTTTTTATCAAAAATTCAAAAATATTTTGTCTTTCAATCTCAAAAAGAAAAAAAAATGCCCGAAATATTTTCATTTTTAAAAAAAAATAAATCTCATTTTACGCCTTCTCAGGTCGATCGCACGCCCTTGGCCTAGCTCCTTATTGGCTTCGGTCTTCAGTCAAATCACCCCGGAGTTCTGTCCATTCCCCTATTACTTCCTCCGAGTCCGATATCCATCCACTTTCCATGGAGAACATAGATCAAGCACTAGTTGCACAACTAGATTTGATGGCAGTTTTAGCTCAGCTCGTGTCCAAGATTGACAACCTTCAGACTGAGGTCCGGGAGATGCAACGAAACCAGGTTCTTGTTCCTCAAGAGCCCGAGGCCTTATTCCCTTGCGCTATGGGTTCACTCGAGCCTATCTAGATTCTCGAAGAATATTAGCATTCTCCATGTGCCCTTCCTTCTAATGGGTCGCCGCCCGCCCAGCTTCCGATACCGAACCTTGCCCAGCCTGTGGCTAACTTGCCTATGATCATTGATACGAAAGAGAAAGAGTTGAACAAAGTAAAAGAAGATCTCAGGATGCTAACTAAGAAGTTGGACCAAGTCAGAATCTCTGGGAATTACATGGACTACACCTACATGTCTCCTTATCCTAAAGCAAGGTTACCCAAGAAGTTCAAGATTAAATATTGAGAAATTAGGAGGAAGTGGACCCCCGATCGTCCATCTTCGTAGTTATCACCGTGCTATGACTCTCCTAGGGGCTTCTGAAGAGGTGATGCCCAATTGTTTCAGCAAACTTTGAAGGATAGCGCCCTCTGATGGTTTTTATCTCTCGAGGAGTCCAAAATCCGTAGCTGGGAGGATGTGGCCTGAGAATTAATGTCACAGTACAAGTACAATGAATGCCTTGAGGTCACTCGTCGTGATTTAGAACTGCTCAAACAGAACTCTGGGGAATTAGTCAGTAACTTCATAGTCCTATGGAGGGAAAAAGCAACTACTATGACCAATCCGCCTTCTGAGGAAGAACAAGTCAGCATAGTGAAGAAGAATTTCTTGCCCTATGTCCGAGCAACCATGGGAGGACAATACTATCCCCACTTTCGAGATCTCAGAGAAGCAGGAGTAAAAATCGATAAAGGTCTTTCTAAAACATAGGTTAAACTAAAGAAAGTGTCCAGACAGTTCACCCCCACAAAATATGACAAACCTGTCAGTACTACAGTCTCAACCATCAACAATATCTCTCAACCAACCACATCGTGGGCACCAAAAATCCACCTTGTCCCAGCCCGAAAGGAATACACCGAGCTCCATGCTCCCCTCTCCAAATTTTATCAAGCCCTGTTAAATCGAAACCTTATCAAACCCTTGGACCCCGTCCATTGCCAAACCCACTTCCAAGAAACTTCAAGGCAGATACCCATTGCGCCTTTCACTAAACTGCTGGCCATACCACTGACCAATGCTTTCACCTCCGAAACATAATCCAAGGTCTAATTGACTGGGGTACCATTGACCCACAAGCCAATCCTAAGCCAAATACTACTCACAACCCACTCCCAAATCATGCCAATGCTATCTTCTTAGAAGAAAACCCAAAATTTGATCCCTCAACCCAAATCACACCCATATACTCTCCTAAACCTCTCCTAACTTGCCCATATTTCCTCCTACACCCTACTAGTCTCGCTGATTAGGCACTGTCACTCCTTACCAGAGCATGCATCGCTGTCCGTACTCGTTCCGAAAATAGAGGTATGGAATTATCAAAAGTGTTAAACCAACTCCTAGAGTTCGGGCTGAAATTTCCCTCACATATGGCCATTGATTGCCAGAGGTTCAGTACGCTATTCTTGGAATCACGAACATGGGCCCGAGAGTCAGACCGTTGGTATTACCGACCAATGAAGTTAGCCTAGATGATGTTATCCAGCTCATGACAGAATTATTCAGGTAAACCAACGACATCTGCAGTATGACCGAGTTACTTGATACTCTGAAATTGTAAGGGCACCTGGTCCCCTCACCCTTACACATCCGCACAGAATGGGAAGACCTGTATAAAGAAGCCAAGCAAGTTGTGGAATGCATTGACTTTATATGCAAAGACAGAGTTATTGCCATCGGATGGGAGAAGAGTTAGAAGATTCAAATGAAGAGCAAGCTTTAGATAAAACTAGCCCGGTAGTCGACATGTGTGTGATGATATCATTTGAAGAGCTCCTTGGAGAAATAAATAAGGTGGCAAAACAACCCGAGTTTGACGAGGAAACATGATTCATGTTCTTCCCTCCTTCAGTAAATCACATGACCAGATCAGGGAGGCATTACCAGATCCCAAGCTCATTACCAACTAATGACAAGGGGAAGGGCGTTGAAAACTTTCCTATGCCAGATATGACCCTCGAGGAGAGCAAGATCCTCGATCAACTGAAGAAAACTCAAGCTAACATCACTCTATGAGGGCTTTTCATGTCTTCCCAGCTACACATAAATGCTTTGATCAAGTTGCTCACTGGACCCATAGTTCCTCCTTCTACCACACCAGAAGAAGCGATAAATTTGGTCGGATCCTTGACCTCTACCCGAATGCTATCCTTATCCAAAGAAGAAATCCCCAGAATTGGGCCAAACCACAATCATGCACTCGACATCTCCGTCGAAGTTATGGGGAGGGTCGTACCATTCTCTCTTATCGATAATGGATCCGCCTTGAATGTCTGCCCATTAAGAACCTTTAAATCCTTAGGACTGAAAGAAAGTGACCTCGCTCCAACCTCCGCTGCTATACGTGCCTACAATAATACCCATCGGGAGGTGATGGGATCCATAAACTTGTAATAGGGGATGGACCTATAAACCCTATCGTTGAATTCCAAGTTATTGACATCCCATCTTGTTTCAACCTGTTACTCGGACAACCTTAGCTCCACAGTATCAAATGTGTGTCTTCCTCACTCCATCAGAAATTGAAGTTCTTTGCCGATGGATGAGTCATCACCATTTTGGGCGACAACGATAATGCCGAGGGTGCAAGTACCAGTAGTCAAATCCCTTAGGTATAACACGGGTCAAATGATATGCTCCTATCAGGATTCCGAGTTGAACCACTTCTACTCCCGACAGGGGACGATTTTAAAGAAAGGGTTTGTCCAGAATACGACCCTCATGGCAACATCAATGTGATTCAGATGTTCAGAAACATGCACTTCATGCCCGAACTGGGGCTAGGACAAAGACAATAAGGGATACTTAATCCTATTGAACTAAAGAAAGCTTTCCCTTCTTATGGTTTGGGGTATCAAGCATCAGAACAAGAGCTCAGAATGATCCACCAGTCTCGACGAAAGAGAAGATTGGATTGCATCCAGACCATCCCAGGTGATTCCTTGAATGGACGATTCATCAAAGAGGGTGAGGACTTCCCCTTTTACGGATTTTTGGAACCATGGTATGACCATACAAACAAGAAGATGAAGCCTGGGATGGAGATCTTTTTCCAAGACAACTACCCATGGGTCGAAAGTTCCCAACACCGTGTACAACTACTCATCAAAGATACCGAAAAAAGTGACTCCGATGACTCATTCAACTTACAAACACTGGGGCTGACACTTTGCATGGTTCATTCATACACTACATCACTGGATCCATCCCACCTGATTAAAGCTGCTGATACACCTCTCCTTAACTGGTATGCTGCGCCAGTTCTACCTGTTGAAATCCCACCTATCCTTGTTTAAATGTAATTGAGACCTCCTTTGATGAGGTTCTCAATGTTGTTTTTCCTATCAATGAAATAAACGAAGATTTTGAGTATCTTATTGTGCCTTACATTAACTGTTCAGATTCTAAACAAACTTTTGATGATGATTTTGCAAATGAACAATTCTTAATTGATCTAAATAAGGTTAATAATAAACAACATAACCGCGTTCAAGTTAATGAAGAAGAGACTGTTGTTATTAATCTCAGTTCTAGTAGCCAATTGTACGAGATTAGGATAGGGGCTACCCTTGACGGGCATGAGCATGCACAACTCGAAGAATTGCTAAAGAAATTTGTGGATGTCTTCGCATGGTCCTATAACGATATGCCCGATATTGACCCTAAAATAGTTCAATATGAGATCCCTACTCTTTTAGATTACAAGCCGATTAAACAAAGTTTGAGAAAGCTCCGCACCTAATGCTCGCTCAAAGTCAAAGAAGAGGTGGTCAAATAACTAAACGTAGGATTCATTCGTGTGATCGAATATCCCACATGGCAAGACAACATAGTGCCTGTGCCGAAATCAGGAGGGAAGGTTTGAATGTGTGTAGACTACCGGGACTTGAACAAAGCCTCTCCAAAAGATGATTATCCGCTACCCAATATCGACATAATCGTGGACAACACAACCAATCATGCTCGACGGGTTTGTCGGATACAACCAAATCAAAATGCAGCCAGATCACCAAGAAAAATCCGTATTCATCACCCCATGGGGAAACTTTTGCTACAGTGTCATGCCATTTGGTCTCAAGAATACTGGGACTACCTACCAGAGGGATGCCACAGCCATCCTGCAAGATTTGATTCACAAAGAAGTTGAGGTCTATGTGGATGATATGATTATCAAATCCAAGACTAGATAAGAACAAGTCCCCGCTCTCCGAAAGTTCTTCGAACAACTGCGACAATATCAGATGAGACTCAATCCATAATAATGTATCTTCGGGGTTACAAAGGGAAAACTTTTGGGATTCATGGTCAGTGAGAAAGGGATAGAAGCAGATCCTGCCAAGTTGAAAAACATACTTGGGATGCCACCTCCCCGAACGGAGAAAGAAGTCTGAGGTTTCCTTAGGAAATTTCAATACATCAGCCGGTTCATCAACCAGTTAACCTCCATCTGCAAACCCATTTTCAAACTACTTCGAAAGGATGCAACCAAGGTTTGGAATGAGGCCTGCTAAGAATCTTTTGACCGAATCAAGCAATATCTGACCCAACCCCCGGTACTCATGCCACCACAGCCTGGTCTCCCTTTGCTCCTATACCTGACCATAACCGACACTGCAATTGGGGCTTTACTAGCCCAATACCTTGAAAATTCCCACAAATAAAGAGCCATCTATTACGCCAGTTGCAAATTGGTCGGATACGAAGTCAACTACACTGCTTTGGAAAAGGCATGTGTCGCGCTTGTCTGGGGCACCCAAAATTTACGGCACTATATGCTCGCCTTCCCTATCAAACTTATATCCCGAATGGACCCCATTAAATACCTTCTTGAGAAACCCGCCTTGTCCAGTCGAATGGCCCGGTGGTTTATGCTCCTAGCCGAGTTCGATATCGTGTACGTCATGCAAAAAGTCATGAAAGGAAGATCTATCTCTGACTACCTCGCTGATTACCCCATGGATGAAGCTGATGTCTGGATCTCCGAATTTCTAGATCAAAACATCCTCTCCACTACCCAGGACAATCTCCGGTGGCAAATGTTTTTTGACGGCACTGTCAATAAAAAGGGATATGGCATTGGGATACTTCTCATCTCCCCAGATGACTCCCCCACTCCCATCGCCATCAAGTTGGATTTCCCTTGCACTAATGACATGACTAAATACGAGGCCTGCACGGTAGGCCTCAAAGTTGATCTCAAGAAAGGTATTCAATAGCTATATGTCTACAGGGATTCCACCCTCATCATCGGTCAAGTGCTCAGAAAGTGGAGAGCCAAGGACGAGAAACTCCAACCCTTCCACGCCCACTTAGAAGAACTAGCTTCCTAATTCCAAGATATCACCTTCCATTACTTACCTAGAGCAAAGAATAACCTAGCCAATGCCCTTGCTACCTTGGCCTCCATGGTCGACATACTCGAAGGAATAACAATGGCCCCCTTCCTGGTCCAAAAGCAAGATAAACCTACCCACTGCTACCACATGGAGCTCGTCACCGTAGAAGATCCCGAGCTAGCCAATTGCTGATAGTATGATATCTGGCACCTCCTCAAGTAGGTTAAGTATACCGAGGGTTCCAACAAGAAAGACCGAGCAACCCTTCAAAGACTAGCCGCCCAGTACATTATCTGTCATAAAGCACTATTCATGAGAAACTTCGATGGAACCTATTTACACTGCATCGCAGGGGCTGACATAATGCAGAAAATCCACAGCGAGGAATGTGGTCCCCACATGAACGGTCACGTGCTTGCCAAAAAAATCATCCGACAAGGCTACTACTGGACCACCATGACCCAGGATTGCACTGCCTATGTTCGGAGATGCCTCAAATGCCAACAGTTCTCCAACTTTCAGCATCTGCCTCTGCGTGAATTATATAAAATGACTTCTCCCTGGCCGTTCTCCACTCGGGGTATCGACATCATAGGGTAGGTTACACCAAAGTCTTCCAACGGGCATGAGTTCATCCTATTTTCCATTGATTACTTCACCAAATGGGTCGAAGCGGAGTCATATAAAGTGCTAAACGTCAAGAAAGTGGCTAAATTCATCAAGAAAAACATCATCTGTCGATATAGGGTCCCGCATGAGCTAGTGTCAGATAACGGGTTGCATTTCGAGGTAGAAGTCACAGAAGTCATCAAAAAGTATGGGATCCAGAGACACAAATATTATCCCTACCGACCTCAAACTAATGGTGCAGTCGAAGCCGCTAACAAGAACCTCAAAGCCATCATCAGCAAGATGACCGAGAGCAATCGAGATTAGGCCGACCGAATCCCTTACACCCTTTGGGGATATCGAACCTCAATACGAACCTCTACTGGGGCTACCCCTTACTCTCTAGCCTACGGCATGGGAGCAGTCCTACCCATGGAGCTAGAAATACCCTCGTTGCTCGTCATGCTTGAAAGCAAGGTCAGCGAAGAAGACTGGTGCCAAAAACATCTTGACAAGCTAACCCTCCTAGATGAAAGGAGATTGAAAGATTTATACCATATAAAAGGGTACCCTCGCCGAATAGCCCGATCATTCAATAAGAGAGTCAAGGACCGCGGTGTCCGAGAGGGGGACTTAGCCCTCAAAGAAATAATAGAACCCATCTGGGACCCCAGAGGGAAATTCAAGCCCAATTGGAGCGGCCCATACATTGTCAAGAAGATCTTGTCCGGCGGTGCCGCCATGCTCACCGACCTAGATGAAGAAGAGATGGCTCATCCAGTCAACCTGGGCCGTCTCAAGAAATTCTACCCCTAGTCCAAAATCTCGGCGCGCTATGACTCTTCTCATCTCCCTTATATTATATATATATATCATTTCCCTCTACCCAGAACTACGTGGGCCTGATCCTCTGCAAAAAACCATTTTCAAGCAAATTAAAAAAAATTCAAATCCCCAGAGGTACGTAGGCAACTCACACATTTTACATGAGCACGACCCTTTCTTTTTCATAAAAAACTATTCTTTTCTTATCTCCGAGAACGACGATTCATTCTAACATATACTTGAATAAAAGGATTATATATGCCTTAGCGATCGGTATAGATAATTCAAAAATAAAAAACTCATCAAAAAGGCACAACTGGATGGTCAAAAACTTGTTTATTTTACTAATAAGAAATTACGATACAATTACATAAGAAAAGGAACTGATAATTCCCTCCCCCTACTTTCAAAGCCAAATAAAATCCCCACACTTATTTTCCATTACAAAATAAACTCTCCAAGAGTCCTATCCACGGCTACCAGAGGAGCCTGCTCCGTCATCATCATCTACATCCTGGGGTCCCCAAGCTTCCCCCGCCTGAACAGAGTGTCGCAAACGCTCCATGGACCGATAAGCTCTAACCAGCTTCGGAAAAACCACAACACCTCCTTCTATGGTATCAGATGAGACAAGCCACCTTTGTCTAGTCTCCACTGCCCACATCTTGCTAACTACTCTCCTCCACAACCACTTCATATAATCCCCAAGGACATGCCAAACTTTCCTAACAGACTAAGAGGGACGGTTCGACAGACGCCGACTCTCCCACAAAGAGCCAAGACGCATGCGTAGACGCTCAGTCAAATCTTCTACCGGAAAGAAAGCTAGTTTCTGAGGTGACACAACCTGCTCCCAGACAAATTGGCGCAAAAGCCGCCAAGAGAAATAGAAAGAGGTCTGTCTGAGACCAACCAGTCGAACATACGGGTATTCTCCCAGCTCCAAAATAGGCAGCAACTGTCCCCACCAAGGCACTGACCAGTACAATTTTAGAGCCCCATGCTCTACAAACTAGTTCTCCTAGCACTCATTATCCAAGCCAACGCTAATGAAATGATGCGAGAAGAAGTTGGGTGCATTCGACAAAGGATATTCTGGAGGAGTCACCAGACGAAGTCTTTTAGACAACCACAAGAATAGCATCATGGGGCTACCCCTCAGAAAGTCAAAATGACCTTCTCGCTAGGCATCCAGGCCGTTTAAAGTCTCCGCTAGTATCACCGTCGCAGGATTACAACAGTATGACATCCATGAAGTAATGGCTGCAAGTTGTGGATCCACCAGCAGTTCCCCAGTCACCAGCAATAATTTTGAAACCAAGCCCAGAACAACGGGTCCGACATATCCAACGTCGCCAACCTGTTGAAAATGCATGGATTGTAACACCGCCGAAAGGGAGATCATTCCTCTATCAACCAGTTATCTAGCCGCCGAAGGAGAAATGCAAAGAAGCCCGACCAACAAATCCCTGAGAGAACGAAAAAATTAAGGTAAAGCCGCAGCAATGCTGGGATTTATCCCAACATGGCAGAAAACTCTTCGTAGGTAGGACAAACCTCATCCAACCCAAAGAGGAATACATGGTCTTCGAGGTACCAAAATTTTACTGCGCCATCAACATGTTCCACTCAATGGGCCGATTACACCACAAAGAGACTCGACGCATGTTGAAAGCATTGTAGTCGACATTATAAGAGCACATTGCCTCTAGGACTTCGAGGTAGTTAGCAAACACAATGCTACTAGGGATAGCCATCTTTCAAGATTAAGAAATAGTAAGAAAGTGAGAATGTGGGAAAGTAAAAGTGTGAAGGTGTGATGGAAATACTCCTCCCTTACCCCTTTTTTATACTTGCAAACCCTCGCAAAAGACATAACCCCTGCAAAAATCGGAGCGAATCCTGCCCCATAAAATACAAAAGGCTGAAGGGGATACTCATCAAGGCTTTGAATTGATGGGACTGGACTTGATAGCCGATAGGCAGGACAAGGGGCTTGCCGATCGGCAACCCCCTATTTTTGGAAATTTTCCTTTTTCCTCTTTTGTCAAAATCAGAAACTCATTAAAAATAAATTGATATTCTCAATAGAATTTCAAAAATCCCTCGTGTAATTTCTCACCTTTAAAACTTTCCTTCAAAATCCTAAAAATATCTCTTTTTACGGTCTCAGTAGCAAAGTAAAAAGCACATGTGCATGCATTCATCCATAATTAACAAAAGATAATAAAAACCCCATTGCATTGCATATATATATTTTTCTATGTTACATCAAATTTTGCAGGAAATAAAGAAAAGAAAAAACAACGGGACATAGCCTGAACCCACACTTTCTTTCTCTCTCTCCCTCTAACCTAAACTTGACCCCTGCGACATGCTCTCTTCACCCTGCGACGAGACGACGCACCACCGCTACCCGAGCCAGACTCTTCCCCAGACGAAGAAAACGACACCAAGCAAGAAGGAACCGGGCGCGCATCCCGAATATGGGCTATCATCGAAGATATCGAGTCTTTTGATTTCCCTCAGCCAAGTGGTTTACACCCAAACTTGCTGCAAGAAAAAGGTAGAATCGATATCGAAACATAAAAGAAATAAAGAAAGAGAGGAACAGAAAGGTATACCGCAGGATGAAGGACCTCCTTTATTAAGCCCAACTCCTCCGGATCCATCGCATGAGGACAATGCAACATAGGCACCATCCCACCATCAGCCTGCTGAATGTTGTACGAAGGGGTATGCAATCGCACGAAGGGAACCTCCGAAGTCATCGCAGCTACAGACGTCGACGGACCACCACCGCAGTGGGAGGACCCCACCGACCGACTCGAACCTGCAGGAGGGAAAGGCAAGGCATCATATATGTCCAGCTCATCAAAAAGTCCATGTAATCATATGGCGTAGCCGTATCAGTGTACAATAGGTAGGACTCACCGATCATCGCCGCGATCCTCGCATCCTTCGGCAGTAGCCGCTCCCGCCTCATAGATATAAGAGGCCGCACAGGTGGCACCACCACCTCCTCCTCAGCGATCTGTTAAACCACCCTCTCCTCGAGATACCAAGAGTGGCCAAACTCATGCGCCAGTAAGCGCCGCCGCTGTACGTTCACCCCAGTCAACCCCGTGTCCTGAATAGCAATCCCCCAAGGGTAAAAGGTCACCTGAAAATACAAAGCAAGTATAAGAATCAGAGAATACAAAGAACAGAACTAAAGAAGGAAAAGTCTTACCCTATCACTGGTCAGGCCATTTAAGACCTGACACATCACCTCCAGAGAAAGAGATCCCATCGACCGCCGATTGGCCTTGTGCCATCGATACAACCGACAGAAGTACCCAATAGTCTCATCCTTCAGAGCGATCAGCTGAGTATTACACCCAATCATCTCATAGAACCACGTCTGCCAAAGACAAAAAGTTGCAATAAAAAATAAGATACATAAGGAACGTGCGAATTCATGAAAGGAAAATGCGCAAAAAAATAAATAAACTCAAGAGGATACATGGCTCCAGTTAAAGTCTGTCGACAGCACCGGCTGAATGCATCCAGAGAAAAATAGAGGGTCTCCAAAGTCAGGCTCCCCCAATCATAGAAAGGGATGTTCGAAAACACCCTCAAGTACGGCAAGAACCACAAGTGGACGACGTCGCCGCTCGACGCCACCATAAATCCCCCAGCGCAAGTAAGATAAATAATCGAGCCATCTGCCTCACCTGCAGCCCGTCCTCCACGTCAACCACCCTACCCAACAAAACATACTTCAACAGGGACAGCCGAATGGAATTCACAGATACTATCCTCCCCACGTCACCGAGCGCCGCCCGCACCGCCTTCGGTCTCACCCGTAGGGAGCGATCCACCTCCATTTTCTCCCCATCACAATCCAGCCCCAGTAACTGCTGCACATCTATGGGAGTCACAGTCATCTCCCCGAAGCCAAAATGGAAGGTGTGGGTAGTATCCCACCATCTTACCCCCAGGACACACAAGACCGTTGTTGAACGAGGCGTCTCATCCAGTGCAGACGCAAACCTCCTAAAACTCGTTGATGATACCACCCAATGCACCACAGGTGGAAGATGCTCCCAGACATCCTTAAGTCCCGTCATCCCACTGGTACACTTGTTCTTCAAGGAGACATCGGACTGTCAAAAATAAAAATCGTTGTCAAAATCCAAGAAAAGAGGAAAACACTAAATAGGAATGCCAAAGGTCATTTTTACTTACATAACCGCCAAGGTTCACCACCCTCGAAGAGTGATGACGTGACGGCTCATGCAGTAGGGTCCGCTCATCCGCTACCGGCTCGAACGCGTCAAAGGAGCTCTCTCTCCCCAAAGCAAGAGGCGCCCTGACCCTCTATTCCACGTTCGCCCAGTCATCAACAGTCAACCACTCCCTGTGTACAACAGTGCTCACAAAAATGGCCATTTTTTAGATCACGAAATGCTAGAACGACTCACGGAGGAAAATCGCAGAAAGAGAGAAGGAAAGAAGCTGTGAAAATGAAGGGAATTTTCCCCTTTATATAGGATGCCAAGGGTCATGCCGATCGGCACTGACCCCCATCTACCAATCGGCACTGATCCTTTACCTTCCCGAGGTAGTCCAAAAGACCGTGCCACTACCAAATGGCACCCTCTACACCATGCTGATCGGCACCCCCCTTAAAATTTCATATAAAATTCCCCCAAAATATCAGAAAAACCCTGAAGAATCCTCAAAAAATTCCTAAAAACCCCAGAAAAGATTTAGAACATCTTCACCAAGGAAATTTCGCACTCCCTTAGGCGGAACCCCTATTACCTAGCAGAACTCTCAAAAAGCCAAGTGAATCTTCTCCCGGGGACGTCCCCGGAGGATCTCTAAGGATCGCCTCCTATACCCTTAAGTTCTCAAACCTCCCCGAGCAATACGTCTAATACCTGGACCACCTAATCACTTCCCCAGTGGAGTTTACAACATCAAATTTGCCTTTCCTCCGTAAGATCTCCAAAATCACAAAGATTTCCCCAACAATCGTCTCCCCAGCATCACAAGGTAATTTCGCCGACAGAGTTCCCCGAGAACACCTAACCTTAATCCCGCAGAATTGGCTTTGACCCGCAGAATTGGTCACATCACCTTAACCCCGCAGAATTGGCTTTGACCCGTAGAATTGGTCATCTCACCTTAAGCCGGTAGAATTGGCTTCGACCCGCAGAATTGGTCATCTCAAACTTAAGCCCACAGAATTGGCTTCGACCCGCAGAATTAGTCATCCCCAACTTAAGCCCGCAGAATTGGATTCGACCCACATAATTGGTCATCAAAATCCAAGACCTCATAATTGTCTTCGACCCGTAGAACTGGTCACCCCCATCATTGCTGTAAGTCCTCAGAATTGACCTAAATCTTTACTTTAAGACCATCCCCAGCATCCCTCTTCAATCCCTAAGAATCGATCACCCTCATCTTCAAGCCGTTAGAATTGGCTTCGACCCACAGAATTGGTCATCCTCGTTTCCTTAAGTCCGTAAAATCGACCTCTTTCAAAAGGCATCATGCGATGTCTATTCGACGACTATCATTTATTCCGAACTCACCCATCGAGGGCCTCTATAGACACCCCATTATAATACCCCCAACCTCTCTTAAGGTCCCTAGCACCTCCCTTCATGATTGCAAACCCAAGTCATACCCTGAGTACTGACCTAAAGGCTATCGGGCACTCCCAGACTCCGTTTGACCAAAAGTCAAACTCTTCAGCTCAATCGAGACTGAATGAATCTTCGAAGGAAACTGAATCCCCTTTCCAATGATCTACCCCATGCATGATTCAGACTTACGGTACGGACGAATGATCCATTTTACTCCGAGAGGTCATCAAATTCTTTCAGGGCCCAGTTGACCAAAGTCAACTCCCCAAATCGGGTCAAACTCTTTGGAATGTCGAAGTACATCTCCTAACCTTTCAACAGTCCGCCTCGTGCGCGATTCTGACTTATCATATGGACGAACGATCCGTTTGCGTCTGAAGTTTCCCCGTCCAAAGGACCTATGAGCGCTTCAGAGACACATTTAACCCAAAGTCAACTCCCAAACCTGGGAGCGGTCTAAGGACTTTTGAAGATCTCTTAATTACCTTTCCAATGGCTTGAATTGTGCACGATTCGGATCAACAGTTTTCTCTCTACGACCGATTTTCTGAAGGAGCCTGAAAGAGACTGCCAAGGTGCACGTCCAGACCCTTCCTATCGGTAGTGTGCCTAAATGCACCTGCCGATTGGCAGGACCAGGGCTATGCCGATCAGCAATTCCCTGGCCTATATGAAGGAGGGCTCGACCTCATTGCAAAGGGATCCCATATCTGAAATGCATCACTCTCAGCGAATCCAGAAAACCTCTCCCGAAGTAAGCGTGATTTCCACATCCAAATCCCTTTCCAACCTTCGCTTTTCATCACCCTTTTCATCAAAATTGGTGAATTAAGTACCCACCATCATCATCCAAGTGCAAGGGCTTCTCTCCAACATCCAAGATCAATCTCAAGATCTCTAAGAAGGTCCAACTCTTTCAACTCTCTCCTTAAATTCTCATAAATTCTCATTAACTTGTTTTATTACTTAGCACCTTTATTCTCTCATCTCACATATCCTAATATACTTTTTATTTTGTATTATTGCACATATCTTATTTTCATATAAATAAAAACTCAAAAAAAAATACAAGAAAAAAGAGGATTTGCTCATAAATTCCAAATGGGAATTCTCACATTTTTCTCACAACTAAAACACTTTTTTACACACACACACATACAAGAGAAGTCCCTAGTTAGATTTATGGGATAAATCCCACCCCTCGTTTTGCATACAAACTACGTGAACTTTGTTGCCTCTATAGGCTACGTAGGCATCTCGGGGTAAAACCCGAGACTCGAGTCATTTTTCTACTCTTTTCCTATTTTTCTACATTCTTTAGACTTAATTCTCTAAAATTATATGTATTTACATATATATATTTGTTCTTAATGGAATATTATTCCACATACATTATCATTCCCCTATAATGATCGATGCTAGGATAATCGCATAAATCCTGTTTTCTAATATTTACTTTTAGGAACATTCCTATGGATGACTCGCTTTGTCTCTTCCATGATACAAGTCAATGATTCCTATCTCCACTACGTATACACATGCACACATATCACGGGGACATAAAGGAAAATAACAACAACCCATGAGAGACCTTAATGGCAGAATGGGTGCCTAACACCTTCCCATTTCGTAACTTACCCTCCAGACCCTTTTTGAACCATTTTGGTTTCGTATATATAAGTATGTCTTTGGATACTGTCCTTCGGGATGGCTCCCTTTTCTTTTATCTGTTTTGAGTAAAATAGACTGGCGACTCTATCTCTCTACATTTTCACCTCATTCATCGACGTCGGCCGAAGCGCTCCCGAGAGGGACCCGCGAGACATAGAGGGATCCTCTCCTGCCGCACCGCGAGGGGATATATCTGGGGGATGGCCACAGTGGCGACTCTGCTGGGGATTTTATTTTTAGGGATAGACTCTATTTACATGGATTTTATGCTTGTTTATATTTTCTCCCATTTTGCATGTTCCCCTTTTCCATGTGTACCCCATACTTATGCTTCTATTTACACACTTGTAAAAAAATTCTCCATGTACACTTCACACCACGTGCACCTAGGATCACATATATCCACATGTTCCACACATCACCCATCCATACTTGGTGTACCATTGGTACTTGTACTTTGCTCCCTGTTTTGCATAATTAAGAAAGACATTATCATCATAAGATACTAATAAGAGAATCATGCATGATTCACACGACATCACCAAAGAGCATTATGATTGCTCAAATTCTGTCCAGTAACTGGAGGGTCACTTCGTGATGGGCGCTAGTCCGACACGGCGCAGTTAGCCTAAGCGATATGACTCTCACCTTCCATTGGCCAAGTACCTTCCACGTATATCGAACGGTTCCCCCACATCGTACCGCTTGACCGAAGTCATGACAGGAGGTATATCTCAGGGAACTTGTTCACGTACGCCGAGTATATCGAATTCTCTCTCACATGTACCGTCCCCACGAGGTATATGGTGTGGCAATTCACATACACTCAGGTATATCAAATGGCTTGTCCACACGTACCGATTGCCTGTAAGAGCAAGACGTATATCGTGGAAGTCACGCTAAAGGGGGGAACCCTTTCCGATTCACCCAACCAACTGCATACTCGCATATAGGTGTCAAGCCTAGGACACACATGTTAGATTGCCGGTTTCAACCCGAAACTCTGCCGAAATTCCGAGTTGGCCTACTTCCCAAATTTTTATGCATTTTTAAAATGGGACCCCGATCGTGAGCCCGGTTACAAGTCCAACCATAGCTTTACATATATCACAAACCCAACTTTTCTAGGCTCAGGTCCCGTCCGGCATTTCATTTTACATTTAGGAGAATTTAATACAAGTGAGAACATAATTCTCCCAAAAAAAAAAATATCTCCTTTCTTTATCAAAAATCCAAAAAAAAAACATTTCTCCTTTCTTTATCAAAAATCCAAAAACATTCCTCCTTTCTTTATTAAAAATCCAAAAACATTTCTCCCTTTTTATCAAAAATTCAAAAATATTTTGTCTTTCAATCTCAAAAAGAAAAAAAAATGCCCGAAATATTTTCATTTTTAAAAAAAAATAAATCTCATTTTACGCCTTCTCAGGTCGATCGCACGCCCTTGGCCTAGCTCCTTATTGGCTTCGGTCTTCAGTCAAATCACCCCGGAGTTCTGTCCATTCCCCTATTACTTCCTCCGAGTCCGATATCCATCCACTTTCCATGGAGAACATAGATCAAGCACTAGTTGCACAACTAGATTTGATGGCAGTTTTAGCTCAGCTCGTGTCCAAGATTGACAACCTTCAGACTGAGGTCCGGGAGATGCAACGAAACCAGGTTCTTGTTCCTCAAGAGCCCGAGGCCTTATTCCCTTGCGCTATGGGTTCACTCGAGCCTATCTAGATTCTCGAAGAATATTAGCATTCTCCATGTGCCCTTCCTTCTAATGGGTCGCCGCCCGCCCAGCTTCCGATACCGAACCTTGCCCAGCCTGTGGCTAACTTGCCTATGATCATTGATACGAAAGAGAAAGAGTTGAACAAAGTAAAAGAAGATCTCAGGATGCTAACTAAGAAGTTGGACCAAGTCAGAATCTCTGGGAATTACATGGACTACACCTACATGTCTCCTTATCCTAAAGCAAGGTTACCCAAGAAGTTCAAGATTAAATATTGAGAAATTAGGAGGAAGTGGACCCCCGATCGTCCATCTTCGTAGTTATCACCGTGCTATGACTCTCCTAGGGGCTTCTGAAGAGGTGATGCCCAATTGTTTCAGCAAACTTTGAAGGATAGCGCCCTCTGATGGTTTTTATCTCTCGAGGAGTCCAAAATCCGTAGCTGGGAGGATGTGGCCTGAGAATTAATGTCACAGTACAAGTACAATGAATGCCTTGAGGTCACTCGTCGTGATTTAGAACTGCTCAAACAGAACTCTGGGGAATTAGTCAGTAACTTCATAGTCCTATGGAGGGAAAAAGCAACTACTATGACCAATCCGCCTTCTGAGGAAGAACAAGTCAGCATAGTGAAGAAGAATTTCTTGCCCTATGTCCGAGCAACCATGGGAGGACAATACTATCCCCACTTTCGAGATCTCAGAGAAGCAGGAGTAAAAATCGATAAAGGTCTTTCTAAAACATAGGTTAAACTAAAGAAAGTGTCCAGACAGTTCACCCCCACAAAATATGACAAACCTGTCAGTACTACAGTCTCAACCATCAACAATATCTCTCAACCAACCACATCGTGGGCACCAAAAATCCACCTTGTCCCAGCCCGAAAGGAATACACCGAGCTCCATGCTCCCCTCTCCAAATTTTATCAAGCCCTGTTAAATCGAAACCTTATCAAACCCTTGGACCCCGTCCATTGCCAAACCCACTTCCAAGAAACTTCAAGGCAGATACCCATTGCGCCTTTCACTAAACTGCTGGCCATACCACTGACCAATGCTTTCACCTCCGAAACATAATCCAAGGTCTAATTGACTGGGGTACCATTGACCCACAAGCCAATCCTAAGCCAAATACTACTCACAACCCACTCCCAAATCATGCCAATGCTATCTTCTTAGAAGAAAACCCAAAATTTGATCCCTCAACCCAAATCACACCCATATACTCTCCTAAACCTCTCCTAACTTGCCCATATTTCCTCCTACACCCTACTAGTCTCGCTGATTAGGCACTGTCACTCCTTACCAGAGCATGCATCGCTGTCCGTACTCGTTCCGAAAATAGAGGTATGGAATTATCAAAAGTGTTAAACCAACTCCTAGAGTTCGGGCTGAAATTTCCCTCACATATGGCCATTGATTGCCAGAGGTTCAGTACGCTATTCTTGGAATCACGAACATGGGCCCGAGAGTCAGACCGTTGGTATTACCGACCAATGAAGTTAGCCTAGATGATGTTATCCAGCTCATGACAGAATTATTCAGGTAAACCAACGACATCTGCAGTATGACCGAGTTACTTGATACTCTGAAATTGTAAGGGCACCTGGTCCCCTCACCCTTACACATCCGCACAGAATGGGAAGACCTGTATAAAGAAGCCAAGCAAGTTGTGGAATGCATTGACTTTATATGCAAAGACAGAGTTATTGCCATCGGATGGGAGAAGAGTTAGAAGATTCAAATGAAGAGCAAGCTTTAGATAAAACTAGCCCGGTAGTCGACATGTGTGTGATGATATCATTTGAAGAGCTCCTTGGAGAAATAAATAAGGTGGCAAAACAACCCGAGTTTGACGAGGAAACATGATTCATGTTCTTCCCTCCTTCAGTAAATCACATGACCAGATCAGGGAGGCATTACCAGATCCCAAGCTCATTACCAACTAATGACAAGGGGAAGGGCGTTGAAAACTTTCCTATGCCAGATATGACCCTCGAGGAGAGCAAGATCCTCGATCAACTGAAGAAAACTCAAGCTAACATCACTCTATGAGGGCTTTTCATGTCTTCCCAGCTACACATAAATGCTTTGATCAAGTTGCTCACTGGACCCATAGTTCCTCCTTCTACCACACCAGAAGAAGCGATAAATTTGGTCGGATCCTTGACCTCTACCCGAATGCTATCCTTATCCAAAGAAGAAATCCCCAGAATTGGGCCAAACCACAATCATGCACTCGACATCTCCGTCGAAGTTATGGGGAGGGTCGTACCATTCTCTCTTATCGATAATGGATCCGCCTTGAATGTCTGCCCATTAAGAACCTTTAAATCCTTAGGACTGAAAGAAAGTGACCTCGCTCCAACCTCCGCTGCTATACGTGCCTACAATAATACCCATCGGGAGGTGATGGGATCCATAAACTTGTAATAGGGGATGGACCTATAAACCCTATCGTTGAATTCCAAGTTATTGACATCCCATCTTGTTTCAACCTGTTACTCGGACAACCTTAGCTCCACAGTATCAAATGTGTGTCTTCCTCACTCCATCAGAAATTGAAGTTCTTTGCCGATGGATGAGTCATCACCATTTTGGGCGACAACGATAATGCCGAGGGTGCAAGTACCAGTAGTCAAATCCCTTAGGTATAACACGGGTCAAATGATATGCTCCTATCAGGATTCCGAGTTGAACCACTTCTACTCCCGACAGGGGACGATTTTAAAGAAAGGGTTTGTCCAGAATACGACCCTCATGGCAACATCAATGTGATTCAGATGTTCAGAAACATGCACTTCATGCCCGAACTGGGGCTAGGACAAAGACAATAAGGGATACTTAATCCTATTGAACTAAAGAAAGCTTTCCCTTCTTATGGTTTGGGGTATCAAGCATCAGAACAAGAGCTCAGAATGATCCACCAGTCTCGACGAAAGAGAAGATTGGATTGCATCCAGACCATCCCAGGTGATTCCTTGAATGGACGATTCATCAAAGAGGGTGAGGACTTCCCCTTTTACGGATTTTTGGAACCATGGTATGACCATACAAACAAGAAGATGAAGCCTGGGATGGAGATCTTTTTCCAAGACAACTACCCATGGGTCGAAAGTTCCCAACACCGTGTACAACTACTCATCAAAGATACCGAAAAAAGTGACTCCGATGACTCATTCAACTTACAAACACTGGGGCTGACACTTTGCATGGTTCATTCATACACTACATCACTGGATCCATCCCACCTGATTAAAGCTGCTGATACACCTCTCCTTAACTGGTATGCTGCGCCAGTTCTACCTGTTGAAATCCCACCTATCCTTGTTTAAATGTAATTGAGACCTCCTTTGATGAGGTTCTCAATGTTGTTTTTCCTATCAATGAAATAAACGAAGATTTTGAGTATCTTATTGTGCCTTACATTAACTGTTCAGATTCTAAACAAACTTTTGATGATGATTTTGCAAATGAACAATTCTTAATTGATCTAAATAAGGTTAATAATAAACAACATAACCGCGTTCAAGTTAATGAAGAAGAGACTGTTGTTATTAATCTCAGTTCTAGTAGCCAATTGTACGAGATTAGGATAGGGGCTACCCTTGACGGGCATGAGCATGCACAACTCGAAGAATTGCTAAAGAAATTTGTGGATGTCTTCGCATGGTCCTATAACGATATGCCCGATATTGACCCTAAAATAGTTCAATATGAGATCCCTACTCTTTTAGATTACAAGCCGATTAAACAAAGTTTGAGAAAGCTCCGCACCTAATGCTCGCTCAAAGTCAAAGAAGAGGTGGTCAAATAACTAAACGTAGGATTCATTCGTGTGATCGAATATCCCACATGGCAAGACAACATAGTGCCTGTGCCGAAATCAGGAGGGAAGGTTTGAATGTGTGTAGACTACCGGGACTTGAACAAAGCCTCTCCAAAAGATGATTATCCGCTACCCAATATCGACATAATCGTGGACAACACAACCAATCATGCTCGACGGGTTTGTCGGATACAACCAAATCAAAATGCAGCCAGATCACCAAGAAAAATCCGTATTCATCACCCCATGGGGAAACTTTTGCTACAGTGTCATGCCATTTGGTCTCAAGAATACTGGGACTACCTACCAGAGGGATGCCACAGCCATCCTGCAAGATTTGATTCACAAAGAAGTTGAGGTCTATGTGGATGATATGATTATCAAATCCAAGACTAGATAAGAACAAGTCCCCGCTCTCCGAAAGTTCTTCGAACAACTGCGACAATATCAGATGAGACTCAATCCATAATAATGTATCTTCGGGGTTACAAAGGGAAAACTTTTGGGATTCATGGTCAGTGAGAAAGGGATAGAAGCAGATCCTGCCAAGTTGAAAAACATACTTGGGATGCCACCTCCCCGAACGGAGAAAGAAGTCTGAGGTTTCCTTAGGAAATTTCAATACATCAGCCGGTTCATCAACCAGTTAACCTCCATCTGCAAACCCATTTTCAAACTACTTCGAAAGGATGCAACCAAGGTTTGGAATGAGGCCTGCTAAGAATCTTTTGACCGAATCAAGCAATATCTGACCCAACCCCCGGTACTCATGCCACCACAGCCTGGTCTCCCTTTGCTCCTATACCTGACCATAACCGACACTGCAATTGGGGCTTTACTAGCCCAATACCTTGAAAATTCCCACAAATAAAGAGCCATCTATTACGCCAGTTGCAAATTGGTCGGATACGAAGTCAACTACACTGCTTTGGAAAAGGCATGTGTCGCGCTTGTCTGGGGCACCCAAAATTTACGGCACTATATGCTCGCCTTCCCTATCAAACTTATATCCCGAATGGACCCCATTAAATACCTTCTTGAGAAACCCGCCTTGTCCAGTCGAATGGCCCGGTGGTTTATGCTCCTAGCCGAGTTCGATATCGTGTACGTCATGCAAAAAGTCATGAAAGGAAGATCTATCTCTGACTACCTCGCTGATTACCCCATGGATGAAGCTGATGTCTGGATCTCCGAATTTCTAGATCAAAACATCCTCTCCACTACCCAGGACAATCTCCGGTGGCAAATGTTTTTTGACGGCACTGTCAATAAAAAGGGATATGGCATTGGGATACTTCTCATCTCCCCAGATGACTCCCCCACTCCCATCGCCATCAAGTTGGATTTCCCTTGCACTAATGACATGACTAAATACGAGGCCTGCACGGTAGGCCTCAAAGTTGATCTCAAGAAAGGTATTCAATAGCTATATGTCTACAGGGATTCCACCCTCATCATCGGTCAAGTGCTCAGAAAGTGGAGAGCCAAGGACGAGAAACTCCAACCCTTCCACGCCCACTTAGAAGAACTAGCTTCCTAATTCCAAGATATCACCTTCCATTACTTACCTAGAGCAAAGAATAACCTAGCCAATGCCCTTGCTACCTTGGCCTCCATGGTCGACATACTCGAAGGAATAACAATGGCCCCCTTCCTGGTCCAAAAGCAAGATAAACCTACCCACTGCTACCACATGGAGCTCGTCACCGTAGAAGATCCCGAGCTAGCCAATTGCTGATAGTATGATATCTGGCACCTCCTCAAGTAGGTTAAGTATACCGAGGGTTCCAACAAGAAAGACCGAGCAACCCTTCAAAGACTAGCCGCCCAGTACATTATCTGTCATAAAGCACTATTCATGAGAAACTTCGATGGAACCTATTTACACTGCATCGCAGGGGCTGACATAATGCAGAAAATCCACAGCGAGGAATGTGGTCCCCACATGAACGGTCACGTGCTTGCCAAAAAAATCATCCGACAAGGCTACTACTGGACCACCATGACCCAGGATTGCACTGCCTATGTTCGGAGATGCCTCAAATGCCAACAGTTCTCCAACTTTCAGCATCTGCCTCTGCGTGAATTATATAAAATGACTTCTCCCTGGCCGTTCTCCACTCGGGGTATCGACATCATAGGGTAGGTTACACCAAAGTCTTCCAACGGGCATGAGTTCATCCTATTTTCCATTGATTACTTCACCAAATGGGTCGAAGCGGAGTCATATAAAGTGCTAAACGTCAAGAAAGTGGCTAAATTCATCAAGAAAAACATCATCTGTCGATATAGGGTCCCGCATGAGCTAGTGTCAGATAACGGGTTGCATTTCGAGGTAGAAGTCACAGAAGTCATCAAAAAGTATGGGATCCAGAGACACAAATATTATCCCTACCGACCTCAAACTAATGGTGCAGTCGAAGCCGCTAACAAGAACCTCAAAGCCATCATCAGCAAGATGACCGAGAGCAATCGAGATTAGGCCGACCGAATCCCTTACACCCTTTGGGGATATCGAACCTCAATACGAACCTCTACTGGGGCTACCCCTTACTCTCTAGCCTACGGCATGGGAGCAGTCCTACCCATGGAGCTAGAAATACCCTCGTTGCTCGTCATGCTTGAAAGCAAGGTCAGCGAAGAAGACTGGTGCCAAAAACATCTTGACAAGCTAACCCTCCTAGATGAAAGGAGATTGAAAGATTTATACCATATAAAAGGGTACCCTCGCCGAATAGCCCGATCATTCAATAAGAGAGTCAAGGACCGCGGTGTCCGAGAGGGGGACTTAGCCCTCAAAGAAATAATAGAACCCATCTGGGACCCCAGAGGGAAATTCAAGCCCAATTGGAGCGGCCCATACATTGTCAAGAAGATCTTGTCCGGCGGTGCCGCCATGCTCACCGACCTAGATGAAGAAGAGATGGCTCATCCAGTCAACCTGGGCCGTCTCAAGAAATTCTACCCCTAGTCCAAAATCTCGGCGCGCTATGACTCTTCTCATCTCCCTTATATTATATATATATATCATTTCCCTCTACCCAGAACTACGTGGGCCTGATCCTCTGCAAAAAACCATTTTCAAGCAAATTAAAAAAAATTCAAATCCCCAGAGGTACGTAGGCAACTCACACATTTTACATGAGCACGACCCTTTCTTTTTCATAAAAAACTATTCTTTTCTTATCTCCGAGAACGACGATTCATTCTAACATATACTTGAATAAAAGGATTATATATGCCTTAGCGATCGGTATAGATAATTCAAAAATAAAAAACTCATCAAAAAGGCACAACTGGATGGTCAAAAACTTGTTTATTTTACTAATAAGAAATTACGATACAATTACATAAGAAAAGGAACTGATAATTCCCTCCCCCTACTTTCAAAGCCAAATAAAATCCCCACACTTATTTTCCATTACAAAATAAACTCTCCAAGAGTCCTATCCACGGCTACCAGAGGAGCCTGCTCCGTCATCATCATCTACATCCTGGGGTCCCCAAGCTTCCCCCGCCTGAACAGAGTGTCGCAAACGCTCCATGGACCGATAAGCTCTAACCAGCTTCGGAAAAACCACAACACCTCCTTCTATGGTATCAGATGAGACAAGCCACCTTTGTCTAGTCTCCACTGCCCACATCTTGCTAACTACTCTCCTCCACAACCACTTCATATAATCCCCAAGGACATGCCAAACTTTCCTAACAGACTAAGAGGGACGGTTCGACAGACGCCGACTCTCCCACAAAGAGCCAAGACGCATGCGTAGACGCTCAGTCAAATCTTCTACCGGAAAGAAAGCTAGTTTCTGAGGTGACACAACCTGCTCCCAGACAAATTGGCGCAAAAGCCGCCAAGAGAAATAGAAAGAGGTCTGTCTGAGACCAACCAGTCGAACATACGGGTATTCTCCCAGCTCCAAAATAGGCAGCAACTGTCCCCACCAAGGCACTGACCAGTACAATTTTAGAGCCCCATGCTCTACAAACTAGTTCTCCTAGCACTCATTATCCAAGCCAACGCTAATGAAATGATGCGAGAAGAAGTTGGGTGCATTCGACAAAGGATATTCTGGAGGAGTCACCAGACGAAGTCTTTTAGACAACCACAAGAATAGCATCATGGGGCTACCCCTCAGAAAGTCAAAATGACCTTCTCGCTAGGCATCCAGGCCGTTTAAAGTCTCCGCTAGTATCACCGTCGCAGGATTACAACAGTATGACATCCATGAAGTAATGGCTGCAAGTTGTGGATCCACCAGGAGTTCCCCAGTCACCAGCAATAATTTTGAAACCAAGCCCAGAACAACGGGTCCGACATATCCAACGTCGCCAACCTGTTGAAAATGCATGGATTGTAACACCGCCGAAAGGGAGATCATTCCTCTATCAACCAGTTATCTAGCCGCCGAAGGAGAAATGCAAATAAGCCCGACCAACAAATCCCTGAGAGAACGAAAAAATTAAGGTAAAGCCGCAGCAATGCTGGGATTTATCCCAACATGGCAGAAAACTCTTCGTAGGTAGGACAAACCTCATCCAACCCAAAGAGGAATACATGGTCTTCGAGGTACCAAAATTTTACTGCGCCATCAACATGTTCCACTCAATGGGCCGATTACACCACAAAGAGACTCGACGCATGTTGAAAGCATTGTAGTCGACATTATAAGAGCACATTGCCTCTAGGACTTCGAGGTAGTTAGCAAACACAATGCTACTAGGGATAGCCATCTTTCAAGATTAAGAAATAGTAAGAAAGTGAGAATGTGGGAAAGTAAAAGTGTGAAGGTGTGATGGAAATACTCCTCCCTTACCCCTTTTTTATACTTGCAAACCCTCGCAAAAGACATAACCCCTGCAAAAATCGGAGCGAATCCTGCCCCATAAAATACAAAAGGCTGAAGGGGATACTCATCAAGGCTTTGAATTGATGGGACTGGACTTGATAGCCGATAGGCAGGACAAGGGGCTTGCCGATCGGCAACCCCCTATTTTTGGAAATTTTCCTTTTTCCTCTTTTGTCAAAATCAGAAACTCATTAAAAATAAATTGATATTCTCAATAGAATTTCAAAAATCCCTCGTGTAATTTCTCACCTTTAAAACTTTCCTTCAAAATCCTAAAAATATCTCTTTTTACGGTCTCAGTAGCAAAGTAAAAAGCACATGTGCATGCATTCATCCATAATTAACAAAAGATAATAAAAACCCCATTGCATTGCATATATATATTTTTCTATGTTACATCAAATTTTGCAGGAAATAAAGAAAAGAAAAAACAACGGGACATAGCCTGAACCCACACTTTCTTTCTCTCTCTCCCTCTAACCTAAACTTGACCCCTGCGACATGCTCTCTTCACCCTGCGACGAGACGACGCACCACCGCTACCCGAGCCAGACTCTTCCCCAGACGAAGAAAACGACACCAAGCAAGAAGGAACCGGGCGCGCATCCCGAATATGGGCTATCATCGAAGATATCGAGTCTTTTGATTTCCCTCAGCCAAGTGGTTTACACCCAAACTTGCTGCAAGAAAAAGGTAGAATCGATATCGAAACATAAAAGAAATAAAGAAAGAGAGGAACAGAAAGGTATACCGCAGGATGAAGGACCTCCTTTATTAAGCCCAACTCCTCCGGATCCATCGCATGAGGACAATGCAACATAGGCACCATCCCACCATCAGCCTGCTGAATGTTGTACGAAGGGGTATGCAATCGCACGAAGGGAACCTCCGAAGTCATCGCAGCTACAGACGTCGACGGACCACCACCGCAGTGGGAGGACCCCACCGACCGACTCGAACCTGCAGGAGGGAAAGGCAAGGCATCATATATGTCCAGCTCATCAAAAAGTCCATGTAATCATATGGCGTAGCCGTATCAGTGTACAATAGGTAGGACTCACCGATCATCGCCGCGATCCTCGCATCCTTCGGCAGTAGCCGCTCCCGCCTCATAGATATAAGAGGCCGCACAGGTGGCACCACCACCTCCTCCTCAGCGATCTGTTAAACCACCCTCTCCTCGAGATACCAAGAGTGGCCAAACTCATGCGCCAGTAAGCGCCGCCGCTGTACGTTCACCCCAGTCAACCCCGTGTCCTGAATAGCAATCCCCCAAGGGTAAAAGGTCACCTGAAAATACAAAGCAAGTATAAGAATCAGAGAATACAAAGAACAGAACTAAAGAAGGAAAAGTCTTACCCTATCACTGGTCAGGCCATTTAAGACCTGACACATCACCTCCAGAGAAAGAGATCCCATCGACCGCCGATTGGCCTTGTGCCATCGATACAACCGACAGAAGTACCCAATAGTCTCATCCTTCAGAGCGATCAGCTGAGTATTACACCCAATCATCTCATAGAACCACGTCTGCCAAAGACAAAAAGTTGCAATAAAAAATAAGATACATAAGGAACGTGCGAATTCATGAAAGGAAAATGCGCAAAAAAATAAATAAACTCAAGAGGATACATGGCTCCAGTTAAAGTCTGTCGACAGCACCGGCTGAATGCATCCAGAGAAAAATAGAGGGTCTCCAAAGTCAGGCTCCCCCAATCATAGAAAGGGATGTTCGAAAACACCCTCAAGTACGGCAAGAACCACAAGTGGACGACGTCGCCGCTCGACGCCACCATAAATCCCCCAGCGCAAGTAAGATAAATAATCGAGCCATCTGCCTCACCTGCAGCCCGTCCTCCACGTCAACCACCCTACCCAACAAAACATACTTCAACAGGGACAGCCGAATGGAATTCACAGATACTATCCTCCCCACGTCACCGAGCGCCGCCCGCACCGCCTTCGGTCTCACCCGTAGGGAGCGATCCACCTCCATTTTCTCCCCATCACAATCCAGCCCCAGTAACTGCTGCACATCTATGGGAGTCACAGTCATCTCCCCGAAGCCAAAATGGAAGGTGTGGGTAGTATCCCACCATCTTACCCCCAGGACACACAAGACCGTTGTTGAACGAGGCGTCTCATCCAGTGCAGACGCAAACCTCCTAAAACTCGTTGATGATACCACCCAATGCACCACAGGTGGAAGATGCTCCCAGACATCCTTAAGTCCCGTCATCCCACTGGTACACTTGTTCTTCAAGGAGACATCGGACTGTCAAAAATAAAAATCGTTGTCAAAATCCAAGAAAAGAGGAAAACACTAAATAGGAATGCCAAAGGTCATTTTTACTTACATAACCGCCAAGGTTCACCACCCTCGAAGAGTGATGACGTGACGGCTCATGCAGTAGGGTCCGCTCATCCGCTACCGGCTCGAACGCGTCAAAGGAGCTCTCTCTCCCCAAAGCAAGAGGCGCCCTGACCCTCTATTCCACGTTCGCCCAGTCATCAACAGTCAACCACTCCCTGTGTACAACAGTGCTCACAAAAATGGCCATTTTTTAGATCACGAAATGCTAGAACGACTCACGGAGGAAAATCGCAGAAAGAGAGAAGGAAAGAAGCTGTGAAAATGAAGGGAATTTTCCCCTTTATATAGGATGCCAAGGGTCATGCCGATCGGCACTGACCCCCATCTACCAATCGGCACTGATCCTTTACCTTCCCGAGGTAGTCCAAAAGACCGTGCCACTACCAAATGGCACCCTCTACACCATGCTGATCGGCACCCCCCTTAAAATTTCATATAAAATTCCCCCAAAATATCAGAAAAACCCTGAAGAATCCTCAAAAAATTCCTAAAAACCCCAGAAAAGATTTAGAACATCTTCACCAAGGAAATTTCGCACTCCCTTAGGCGGAACCCCTATTACCTAGCAGAACTCTCAAAAAGCCAAGTGAATCTTCTCCCGGGGACGTCCCCGGAGGATCTCTAAGGATCGCCTCCTATACCCTTAAGTTCTCAAACCTCCCCGAGCAATACGTCTAATACCTGGACCACCTAATCACTTCCCCAGTGGAGTTTACAACATCAAATTTGCCTTTCCTCCGTAAGATCTCCAAAATCACAAAGATTTCCCCAACAATCGTCTCCCCAGCATCACAAGGTAATTTCGCCGACAGAGTTCCCCGAGAACACCTAACCTTAATCCCGCAGAATTGGCTTTGACCCGCAGAATTGGTCACATCACCTTAACCCCGCAGAATTGGCTTTGACCCGTAGAATTGGTCATCTCACCTTAAGCCGGTAGAATTGGCTTCGACCCGCAGAATTGGTCATCTCAAACTTAAGCCCACAGAATTGGCTTCGACCCGCAGAATTAGTCATCCCCAACTTAAGCCCGCAGAATTGGATTCGACCCACATAATTGGTCATCAAAATCCAAGACCTCATAATTGTCTTCGACCCGTAGAACTGGTCACCCCCATCATTGCTGTAAGTCCTCAGAATTGACCTAAATCTTTACTTTAAGACCATCCCCAGCATCCCTCTTCAATCCCTAAGAATCGATCACCCTCATCTTCAAGCCGTTAGAATTGGCTTCGACCCACAGAATTGGTCATCCTCGTTTCCTTAAGTCCGTAAAATCGACCTCTTTCAAAAGGCATCATGCGATGTCTATTCGACGACTATCATTTATTCCGAACTCACCCATCGAGGGCCTCTATAGACACCCCATTATAATACCCCCAACCTCTCTTAAGGTCCCTAGCACCTCCCTTCATGATTGCAAACCCAAGTCATACCCTGAGTACTGACCTAAAGGCTATCGGGCACTCCCAGACTCCGTTTGACCAAAAGTCAAACTCTTCAGCTCAATCGAGACTGAATGAATCTTCGAAGGGAACTGAATCCCCTTTCCAATGATCTACCCCATGCATGATTCAGACTTACGGTACGGACGAATGATCCATTTTACTCCGAGAGGTCATCAAATTCTTTCAGGGCCCAGTTGACCAAAGTCAACTCCCCAAATCGGGTCAAACTCTTTGGAATGTCGAAGTACATCTCCTAACCTTTCAACAGTCCGCCTCGTGCGCGATTCTGACTTATCATATGGACGAACGATCCGTTTGCGTCTGAAGTTTCCCCGTCCAAAGGACCTATGAGCGCTTCAGAGACACATTTAACCCAAAGTCAACTCCCAAACCTGGGAGCGGTCTAAGGACTTTTGAAGATCTCTTAATTACCTTTCCAATGGCTTGAATTGTGCACGATTCGGATCAACAGTTTTCTCTCTACGACCGATTTTCTGAAGGAGCCTGAAAGAGACTGCCAAGGTGCACGTCCAGACCCTTCCTATCGGTAGTGTGCCTAAATGCACCTGCCGATTGGCAGGACCAGGGCTATGCCGATCAGCAATTCCCTGGCCTATATGAAGGAGGGCTCGACCTCATTGCAAAGGGATCCCATATCTGAAATGCATCACTCTCAGCGAATCCAGAAAACCTCTCCCGAAGTAAGCGTGATTTCCACATCCAAATCCCTTTCCAACCTTCGCTTTTCATCACCCTTTTCATCAAAATTGGTGAATTAAGTACCCACCATCATCATCCAAGTGCAAGGGCTTCTCTCCAACATCCAAGATCAATCTCAAGATCTCTAAGAAGGTCCAACTCTTTCAACTCTCTCCTTAAATTCTCATAAATTCTCATTAACTTGTTTTATTACTTAGCACCTTTATTCTCTCATCTCACATATCCTAATATACTTTTTATTTTGTATTATTGCACATATCTTATTTTCATATAAATAAAAACTCAAAAAAAAATACAAGAAAAAAGAGGATTTGCTCATAAATTCCAAATGGGAATTCTCACATTTTTCTCACAACTAAAACACTTTTTTACACACACACACATACAAGAGAAGTCCCTAGTTAGATTTATGGGATAAATCCCACCCCTCGTTTTGCATACAAACTACGTGAACTTTGTTGCCTCTATAGGCTACGTAGGCATCTCGGGGTAAAACCCGAGACTCGAGTCATTTTTCTACTCTTTTCCTATTTTTCTACATTCTTTAGACTTAATTCTCTAAAATTATATGTATTTACATATATATATTTGTTCTTAATGGAATATTATTCCACATACATTATCATTCCCCTATAATGATCGATGCTAGGATAATCGCATAAATCCTGTTTTCTAATATTTACTTTTAGGAACATTCCTATGGATGACTCGCTTTGTCTCTTCCATGATACAAGTCAATGATTCCTATCTCCACTACGTATACACATGCACACATATCACGGGGACATAAAGGAAAATAACAACAACCCATGAGAGACCTTAATGGCAGAATGGGTGCCTAACACCTTCCCATTTCGTAACTTACCCTCCAGACCCTTTTTGAACCATTTTGGTTTCGTATATATAAGTATGTCTTTGGATACTGTCCTTCGGGATGGCTCCCTTTTCTTTTGTCTATTTTGAGTAAAGTAGACTGGCGACTCTATCTCTCTACATTTTTCACCTCATTCACCGACGCCGGCCGAAGTGCTCCCGAGAGGGACGCGCGAGACCTAGAGGGATCCTCTCCCGCCGCACCGCGAGGGGATATATCCGAGGGATGGCCACAGTAATAATATATATGCAATGGAATGAAGTTTTTATTAATTTTTGCTCTAGTGACTTAATTCATATGCACTTTTTACTTTTCTACTGAGACCGTAAAAAGTATTTAAAATGATTTGAGAGAAAATTTATTTTAAAACAGGATAAGTAAAAATGTAGGGAGAAGGAAATTCTAAATTCCTTAAAATGAAAATTATTTTTATTGAGTTTTTATTTTTATTTTGACAAAAATGGAAAAATGGAACTTTCCAAAAATAGGGGGTTGCCGATCGACATACTCCTTGTCCTGCCTATTAGCATGTCAGTCCAGTCCAATCAACCAAAGGCTTTGATTTCACTTTCTTGCGGGACTTTTGTCTAAGTTTTTCAAGTAAAAAAGGGGGGTAATGGTGGAGTATTTTCACCACTCATACACATTTCCTTGCTTTTGCACACTTCTTGCTTCTTGTTCCATCATTTTGTAATATGGATCTCCCCGAAAGTGTTGAATTTGCTTCTTACCTAGAAAACTTAGAGGCTATTTGCTCATATAATGTAGACGACGACACTTTCAACATGTGTCGGGTTTACTTATGGAGAAACGGGCCTATTGAATGGAACATACTGATGGCGAAGGTACAATTCTGGTACCCCGAGGACCATGTCTTTCACTTTATCTTGGACGAAGTCTGTTCGACTTATGAAGAGTTCTCTGTCATGTTGGGGATAAATCCCAGTGCTGCGGCGGCCATGCCTAAATTATCTCGGTCTCCTCAGGAGCTATTAGCAGGATTTCTCCATATCTCGCCCTCGATGGCTCGATTATTGGTCACGGGAGGAATAATCCTTCTCCCGACTGTGCTACATTCCGTGCATCTACAGGATGTTAGTGATGCGGGCTATGCCGAAGCCATCATTCTTGGCTTGACTTTAAAATTACTATTGGTGACTAGGGAACTATTGGCGAACCCACAACTTATATTTATCACTTCATTGATGCTTTACCATCACAATCCTGCAATGGTGATACCGGCAAAGACTTTGAATGGTCTGGATGCTGGGCAGGATGGCGTTCTAACTTCCTGAGGGATAGCCTTGTTATGATGTTCATGTGGCCATCAGAGAGATTTCGTATGGCAGTTCATCCTAAATATCCCTTGGAAGTTGTGCCAGACTTATTTACTCACTACTTTATCAGTGTGGGTATGGATATCGATAGCTAGGAGAACCGGTTTGTGGAGAACGAGGCTTAAGGTTTGCATTGGTCACGGCCTTAGTGGGGAGAGCTGCAACCCATTCTAGAATTAGGGGAATATCAGTATGTTCAGTTGGTTGGTCTTCGGTACTTTCCCTAAAGGCTTTTGCATTCATTTGTCTACGAGCATATTGTGCCACCTTTGACACTAGACTTCTTTCCCATGGAAGATTTGACAAAGCATCTACGCATGTGGCTGGGCTCTCTGTGGGATAATCGTCGACCCTTCCTTCCTAGTCTGTTGACCTAGTTTGGCATGTTTCTAGGGATTACATGAAGTGTTTGTGGAGGATGTTAGTTGTCAAGATGATGGTTGTGGAGAATAAAGGTGGTTCGCCATATCTGACACCATGGAGGGAGGTATTGTTATTTTTCCTAGGCTGGTCAGGGCTTATCATTCCATGGAGTGTCTTCGATATAACATCCAAGCAGGGGAAGTGTTGGGATCCCAGGATGTAGATGCTGATGGGAACTTTTGGCAGCTAAGGGTAGGATCCCTGGAGATTTTTTTATTTATGAAGCTTTTGTAATGGTGTTTGATTATGTATCTTGTAGGAATAACTTTGGGAAGGTCATTTTAGGAATAAATTGGCTTATTTAGGAAAAATAATATTAGGTTGGCATGGGAAGTTGTTTGACTCCCTTTGTCGATGTAATTGTAATGAGAAATTTCATCAATGAAATAAAGAAAATTTTAATTATATTGTTGTGCCTCTAGATAAGTTTTTCCATTTGAATTATCAATACCGTTCGCTAAGGCATACATAATCCTTTTATTCATGTAGATGATAAAAACGAACCGTCATTCTTAGAGATAAGAAAAGAATAGCATTTGGTGAAAAATAAGTGGGTCTTGCTCATGTAAAGCGTATGAGCTACCTACGTACCTCTGGGGGTTTTAAAAAAAATTTGAGTTTGATTTTTTAAAGAAAAAAGATTTTTAGAGGATCAGGCCCCACGTAGTTCTGAGTAGAGGGAAATGAAGATTTTTTTTTTTAGAATAGAAGGGAGATGAGAAGAGTCATAGTGCATCAAGATTTCAGACTAAGGGAAGAATCTCTTGATATGTTCCAAGTTGACTGGACGGTCCATCTCCTCCCTATCAAGATCGATGAGCATAGCGGCGCCGCCGGATAGGATCTTCTTCACAATATAGGGGCCACTCCAATTGGGCTTGAATTTCCCTCTAGGGTCCCAGATGGGTTATACTATTTCTTTAATGGCTAAGTCCCATTCCCGAACACCACGATCATTGACTTTCTTATTGAATGAATATGCTATTTGGTGATGGTATCATTGTATATGATATAGAGCCTTCAGTCTCCTTTCGTCAAGAGTGACAACTCGTCAAAACGAATCTGATGCCAGTCTTCCTCGTAGACTTTGCTTTTAAGCATGATGCACAGTGAAAGAATTTCTAGCTCAATGGGTAGGACTGCTTCCATGCCGTATACCATAAAGTAAGGGGTGGCCCTAATAGATGCTCGAACCGAAGTGCGATAGCTCCAGAGGGCATAAGGGATCAGATGGGCCCAATCTCGACAACTCTTGGTCATCTTGCTATTGATTACTTTAAAGTTTTTATTAGTGGCTTCTACTACTCCATTGGTTTGAGGTCGGTAGGGAGAAGATTTTTGCCTCTAAATCCTATACTCGTCAACCACTTCTGTGACTTCTGCCTCAAAATGTAACCCGTTGTCTAATATTAGCTCGTAAGAAACCCCGTATCGACAAATGATATTTTTTAGGATGAACTTGGCCACCTTTTTGGCATTCAAAACTATGTATGACTCAGCTTTGACCCATTTGGTGAAGTAATCCATGGAAACCAAGATGAATTCATGCCCGTTGGAGGCCTTGGGTGTAACTTTCCATATAATATCGATGCCTCATGTGGAAAATGGTCAGGGAGAAGTCACGTTGTACAATTATCGCGGAGGCAAGTGTAGGAGGTTAGAAAACTACTGGCATTTAATGAATCTCCGAACATATGCGGTGCAATCCTGAACCATAGTAGTCCAGTAGTAACCTTGTCAGGTGATCTTCTTGGCAAGCATATGTCCATTCATGTGGGGTCTCACTTCTAAATATGGATTTTCTACATCATCTCTTCAATGTCAGCCCCTGCGATGTAGTGTAAATACGTTCGATCAAAGTTTCTCTTGAACAGTGCTTTATCGCAGATGATGTACTTGACAACTAGTTTGTGGAGGGTTTCTCGGTCTTTCTTGTTAGAATCTTGGGAATACCTACCATGCTTGAGGAGGCACTAAATATTATAGTACCAATAATTGGATATATCAAGATCTTCTTTTATGATGAGATCAATGTGGTAGCAGTGGGCAGGCTTAGCCTTCTTTGGACTAGGAAATGGGCCATTGTTATTTCTTCGGGCATGTCAATCATGGAGGATAAGGTAGCAAGGGCATCGTCTAAGTTGTTCTTTCCACGGAGCAGGTAGTGGAAGGTGAAATCTTGGAATTAGGAGGCCAACTCTTCTAGGTAGGCATGAAAGTGTAAGAGTTTCTCGTCCTTGACTTTTCATCTTCTGAGTATTTGACTGAGGATGTGGGCTATATCCTCATAGACATCTAGGTATCAAATTCCTTTCTTGAGAGAGATTTTGAGGCCTACGGTGCATGCCTCGTATTCGGCCATGTTGTTGGTGCAAGGAAAATCCAGCTTGATAGCAATGGGAGTGTGGGAGTCATCATGGGAAATTAGTAGTATCACAATTCCATACCCTTTCTTATTGGCGACATCGTTAAAGAACATTTGCCACCGGAGGTCTTCTTAGGAGATACAAAGGATATTTTCATTCTGGAACTCAAAAATCCAAACATCGATTTCTTCCATAGGGTGGTCAACAAGGTAGTCAGAGATGGCTCTTGCTTTAATAGCTTTCTGCATGACATACACAATGTTAAATTCGGCTAATAGAATCAACCATCGGTCCATTCAGCTAAACAGGGTTGGTTTCTTAAGCAGGTATTTGATAGGATCCATTCGGGACACAAGTTTTATAGGAAAGGCAATCATATAGTGTTGTAATATTTGGTGATCTAGACAAGGGCAACACACGCTTTCTCCAAGGCAGTGTAGTTAACCTCATACTCGACCAACTTACGACTGGCGTAATAGATGGACCTCTCTTTACGGGACTCTTCAAGATATTGGGCCAACAAAGCCCCTGCTACGGTGTCTATTACAGTCAGGTATAGGAGTAGGGGAAGACCAGGTTGTGGTGGCATGGGTACTAGAGGCCTGGTTAGGTATTACTTGATTCGGTCAAAGGCCTCTTGGCAAGCTTCGTTCCATACTTTGGTTGAATCCTTTCAGAGGAGTTTAAAGACAGGTTCACAAATAAAAGTCAACTGGATGATGAACCGACCAATATACTGTAATTTTCCACAGAACCCCCGGACTTCCTTTTCTGTTCGGGGTGGTGGAATTTCGAGTATGGCTTTTAGTTTGGTAGGATTAACTTCTATCCCTTTCTCACTAACCATGAATTCCAAGAGCTTTCCTTTGATAACTCCAAAAACACATTTATGTGGGTTAAGTCACATCTAGTATTGCCGTAGTCGCTAAAAGAACTTTCGGAGATTGGGAACATTACCTTCCCTAGTTTTAGACTTGATGATAATATTGTCTACGTAGACCTCTACTTCTTTGTGTATCAGATCATGCAAGATGATTGTGGGATGTTCGATCACCCGGATGAAGCCTATATTTAATTATTTGACCACTTCTTCCTTAACCTTGAGCGACCATTCGGTGCGGAACTTTCTCAGTTTCTATTTGATCGATTTGAATTCTGAGAAAGTTGAAATCTCATGCTGAACTATCTCGGGATCAATTTCGAGCTTATCGTCGTAGGACCATGCGAAGACATCCATAAATTCCTTCATTAATTCTTCGAGTTGTGCATGCTCATGCTCGTTAAGGGTAGACACTATCCTAATCTCGCACAGTTGGCTACTAGAATCGAGATTAATAATAACAGTTTCATCTTTATTAACTTGAACGCAGTTATGTTGCTTGTCATTAACCTTATTTAGATTTAGTTAAGAATTATTCATTTTAAAAATCGTCATCATCAAGAGTTTGATTAGAAATAAGATAATTAATGTAAGGCACAACAAGATACTCAAAATCTTCATATATTTCACTGTTGGGAAAAACACCGTTGAGAACCTCATCAAAGGAGGTCTTGATTACATCAGAATTGGGAGGAACAACAAAAGAAGAGGAAATGGGATGAATCTCAGCATGTGGAAGAGGTACAACATTCCAATTGAGGAGAGGTGCATCAGTAGCTTTGATCGGGTGAGATAGATCTAATGATGTAGTGCTTGAGTGGATCATGCAGAGTGTCAGCCCCAGTGCTTACAAATTGAATGAATCCTCGGAGTCACTTCCCTCGGAAGCTCTGTTAGCAGCTATAGTCTTCTCAATGAGTGGTTGCACATGATGCTGGGAACTTTCAGCCAATGAGTAGATGTATTGGAAAAAGATATCCATTCCCGATTTCATCTTCTTGTGCTCACGATCATACTATGGTTCGAGAAAGCTGCAAAAGGGGAAATCTTCACCCTCTTTAATGAATCTTCCGTTCAAGGAATATCTAGAGAAAGTTTTGGTAATTTCCGATCTTCTCTTCAATTGAGGTTGGCAGAGCATTCTGAGTTCCTTTGCTGATGGCTGATAACCCATGCCATACATAGAAAAGGCTTTCTTTAGTATTATGGGTTCAAGTATTCCCTGTTATTGTCAACCTAGCCCCAATCCGTTCATGAAGTGCATGTTCTTGAATATTTTTATCACACTAATATTGTTATGAGGGTTGTGTTCTAGACAAACTCTATATTTGAAATCGTCTTCTACTGGGAGCGAAATTGGTTTGACTCAGAAACCTGACAGAAGCATATCATTCGCTCCATGTTGTAATCTAGTACTAGATTGTTAGTGCTTGCATTCTCGGTGTTATCATCGTCGCCCAAGATGGTGATGACCTTCCCATTGGTGAAGAACTTCAGTTTTTGATGTAGGGAAGAAGACACATCCTTGATACTATGGAGCCATGGTTGTCCAAGCTACAGATTGAAACAAGCTGGGAAATCTATGATTTGGAACTCAATAGTGGGATTTATAGGTCCAACCCCTATTGTAAGTTTTATAGATCCCATCACCTAGCGATGGGTATTATAATAAGCACGCACCGTGATAGAGGTTGGATAAAGGTTGCTCACTTCCAGTCCCAAGCAATTGAGGGTTCTAAATGGGTAGACATTAAGAGCTGAATCATTATCGACAAACACAAGTGGGACGATTTTCCCATGACTTTGATAGACATATTAGTGCATAGTTATGATTTATTCCAAACTTATGGATTTCTTCTTCGGAGAAGGAAAGCATTATAGTAGAGGTTAGAGATCCGACCAGATCCACTGCTTCTTCTGGCTTGGTGGAAAGAGAGACTTTGGGTCCAGTGAGTAGTTTGATCAACGCATTCTGGTGCAGATGGTAAGACATAAAGAGTCCCCACAGAGTGATGTTAACTTGGATTTTCTTCAAATGATCGAGAATCTTGCTCTCCTCGAGGGTCTTTTCTGTCATAGGAAGATTCTCAACACCTTTTCCTTTATCGATCCCTGATGATTGCACGTTTTTAATTTGGTAATGCCTCGTTAATCTAGCATATGGTTCACAGAAGAAGGGAAAAATAGAAACCCCTTTTCCTCATCTATCTCGAGTTAGTCAGCCACCTATTTAATTTTTCCTAAAAGCTCCTCAAACGATATCATACCACATATGCTGACTATTGGGCTAGTCTTGTCTGGGCTTTTCCCTTCATCTGAACTATCGAATTCGACCCCCCATCCGGTGGTAACGACATTATCTCTCCATGAGAAGTCAATACACTCCACGACTTCAACAACCTCTTTATATAGATCCTCCCACTCAATGGGGAGATGTAGAAGTGAAGGGACCAGGCTCCCTTATAGTTTTAAAGCTTCAAGTAGCTCGGACATGCTGTAAATTTCACCAGTCTATCGGAATAAGTCTACTATAATCTGGATGACATCATCCAAGCTGACTTCATTAGTAGGTAACACCCAATTATTTGACTCTCGATCCCACTTTCGAGCTTTTAAATTCTGATGGGCGATTTACTGGGTATGATCTGGGTAGATGGATCAAATTTTGAGTCTTCTTCTAGGAAGATGGCATTTGTATGATTTGGGAGTGGATTATGGGTAGTGTTTGGTTTAGGATTGGCCGCTGGGGCAATGATACCTCGATCAATCAGACCTTGTATTACTTTTGAAGGTGGAAACACTGATCAGTGGTGGGGCTGGCATTGTGGTGAAAATCGCAATGGACATTTAGTTTTAAATTTTTGGGAAGTGGGTTTGGTAATGCACGAGGGTCTAATGGTTTGATAAGAATTCGGCTTAAAAGGGCCTGATAAACTTTGGAGAGGGGAGCATGAAGCTTGATGTATTAATTTTTGACTGGGTTAGGGAGGTTTTCTGGTGCCCATGAAGTGGCAGGCTAAGAGATGTTATTGATAGTTGAAACTACGATATTAGCAGGCTTCTCGTACTTTCTGGAAGTGAACTGTCCGGATACTTTCTTCGACTCAACTTCTATCTTGGAAATACTTTCTTCGATCTCTACTCCTGCTTCTTGGAGGTCTAAAAAATGAGGGTAGTACTATCCTCCCATTGTCGCTCGGATATGGGGTAATAAATTCTTCACAATACCGACTTGCACCTCTTCGAAAGTCCGATTGGTCACGGTGGCTTCTTACTCACTCCACTTTGCTATGAAATTATTAACTGATTCCTCAGAATTCTATTTGAGAAGTTCTAAATCACGATGGATTACCTCCAACTCTTCTTTATAATTATATTGTGACATAAATTCACGTGCAACATCCTCCCAACTGCAAATCTTGGACTCTTCGAGAGATAAGAACTAACGAAGAGTGTTGTATTTCAAAGTTTGTTGGAACATGTAGGCCATTATTTCCTCGAAGTCACCTAGTAGAGTGATGGCTCGATGGTAACTTTGGAGATGAACAATTGGGGGTCCATTGCCCCTGAATTTCTCAATATTAAGCATCTTGAACTTTTCTGGTAGCCTTTATTTAAGATAGGGAAAAATATGGGTGTAATCTATGCAGTTCCTAGAGATTCATACTTGGTCGAACTTCTTAGTCAATACCTTGAGGTCCTCCTTGACCTTGTTCAATTCTTCTTCCTTCGGATCATCGGTCACGGGTAGGTTAGCCCCGACTGGGTAAGATTTGGCATAGGGAGCTGAGCTGGTGGCAACCCAGTAGTAGGAGGGGAACGTGGAACGTTCTGATATTCCTTACGGACCCAAATAGGCTCAGGTCCAGGCAGACCCATAGCGCGAGGAAAAGGGACCTCTTGCTCTTCAAGAATAGGGACCCGATTTCATTTCATCTCATGAACCTCGGTCTGAAGGTTGTTAGTCTTGGGAACGAGTTGGGAAAGGACCGTTATCAAATTCGATTGCACATTCGGTAGTTGGTCAGCGTTCTGCATGAAAAGTGGGTAAAAGTGGATTTCGGGCTCGAAATAAGTAGTGAGGGAATTGACGGAGCCTCGGAGCGGTTCAATAGAAGACCGAAGCTAATAGGGAGCCAGGCTAAGGGCCGAGTATGTGACTGACCTGAGAATGAGAGAAAGGATAGAGGGAAAAACTCTTATGTTTGAAAAGGGAGGAAACTATTTTTAGAAAAGAGGAGGACAAAATATTTTTGGGTAAAAAGGAAGAAGAATATTTTTGGTATAAGGAAGGGAAAATGCTTTTGGTATTTTGATAAAAGAGGGGAAAATATTTTCGACACTCTTGGTAAAGAAAGAGGAAAAATAAGAAAAAGGGTCTCAGCATTATTATTATTATTATTATTATTATTATTATTATTATTATTATTATTATTATTATTATTATGTTCTCACTTCTATTGGGTTTACCTAAATGTAAAAAGAAATGTCGGATGGGACTCGAGCCTGGAAAAATTGGGTTTGAAAAATATGTAAAAAAAACATGGTTGGACTTGTTGCTAGGCTCATGGATAGGGTCCCATTTAAAAAAAGACAAAATCGGGCAGAAATTTGGGCGGCATGTCGACCCGTCATTTCGACAGAGTTTAGGGTAGAAACCAACAAACTAAATATGAGTGCCCTATGTTTCACCCCTATATGAGGGTATGCAGTTGTGGGTTAATTGGAAGGGTTCCCCCCTTTGGCATGACTTCCACGATATACGTCTTACCTTTAAGGACAATCGGTACGTTTGGACAAGACATTTGATATACTTGAGTGTATGAGAATTTTCGCACTATATACCTGATGGGGACAGTACGTGTAAGAGAATATTCGATATACTCGACGTACGTGAATGAGTTCTCTGCGATATACCTCTCGTCGCGACTTCGGTCAAGCGATACAATGCGGGGGGAACCGTTTGATATATGTCGAGGGTTCTTGTCCAATGGAAGGTGAGAGTCATATCGCTTAGGATAATTGCGACCTGTAGGATCATCTCCCATCACAAAGTGACCCCCCAGTTATAGGACAAAATATGGTCAATAGCCATGCTCTTTGGTGATGTAGTGTGTAAAATGCATGATTCTTGATTAGCATATTATGGAGAGATAATTTTATTTAGAATGATAAGCACTATACTAATAGGTGAGAATGTACAAGTATAAAAAGTAAATCTAACATGGAGCATGAAGATTATATTATGCATGGATATGTAAGGGTGAGTGATGTGTGAATATCTATAAGTGAGTGTGATCAACTACAAGTGGTTTGTGATAAGTGTGAGGAGTATGGATATATAAAAGTGTGATAAGTGGAGGTGTGTGTTTGTGACACCTAAGCATGGATATTCTAAGTGGTGTGTGAAACATGTGGATATAAATGATCCTATCTGTAAGTAGTGTGAAGTGTTCATGGAGAGTACCTACAAGTGTGTAAGTGAGTAGTGATATAAGCATGAGGTATATATGTACAAGAAATAATAGAGGAGAAAAAAAGAAACATGCATGTAGGTGCATACACACACAAGAAGAAAATAATAATACCCATGCAAATAGAGTATAAACCTCTTATGAAAAATTTCCCCAGCAGAGTCACCACTATGGCCATATCGAATCATCTCCTCCCCCCCCCCCCCCCCCCCCCCCAAGGGGGGAGGGGTGAAGGTCTCATAGCCTCTTACTTAAGAAACGCTTTGATCGTCGTTGGTGTGGGGTGAATGTAAAGAGAAGGAGTCGCCAACATATTTTCCACGAAATTGGAAAAAGAACATGTCGTCGCCTCGAGAGAGCGACATCAAAGACCAACTGATGCTTACTAAACCAATAGTTCAAAGGTACGGATGCTAAGTTATGGAATGGGAAGGTGTTAGGCACCCATCTCGCCCTTTCAGTCTCTCATGGGCTTGTGTTACTGTTTTCCTTTATTTCTCTGTGAAGTGTGTGTGTGTGTGTGTGTGTGTGTGTGTGTGTATAGTGGAGATCGGAATTGCCCAATTCATACCAGGGAAAAGATAGAGTGAGGTCATCCATAGGATTGTTCCCATAATAATATATAGAAAATACAATTTATATGTTTATCGAGATGTTGATCGTTATAATGAATCAATAATATATGTTGTATAAAACGCTATGAAGGATCACATATATAATATATAATTAAACAAAAAGGATGCAAATATGAAAATGGAAAAATTGGAAAAAATTGGAAAAATGAGTCTCGGGCTTTAACCCAAAATGCCTACGTAGCCTGTAAAGGCATTAAAGTCCACGTAGTTAGCACGCGACATAAGTGTGGGGTTTATCCCATAGATTCAAACGAAAATTTATTATATGTATGTGTGTAGAAAATATATTTTAGTTTTGAGAAATTGTGATGGATAATCCCTTTGAAATTTATAGGTGCCCCTACTTTTTTTATAGAAAATAAAGTATGTGCAATATAACTAATAATAAAGGTGAGATGTTAATGTATATTAATTAAAGTAAAAGCTAAATTATGAATTTATTTAATTTAATGCAAAAATAAGAAATTTAAAGAGAGAGAAGAATTTTAAACCTTCTTTGGAGAATTGAAGCTTGATCTTGATCCTTGATGAACTCCCTTGAGTTTTGAATGAATGTTGGATGATAGATAATGATATTGTTGCTAAATTTGGTATGAAAAGGATTGGAATGAAAGATTGAAAGAAATTTCACACAAGGAAACTTCGCAAATTACTGGAGAACGTTGCTGAGATCACTGATGTTGAAGGATCTGAGGTGTACTTTGGGAGTGAGGTCATGCCCTATGTTTATAGGGTAAGGGGGTGCCAATAGGCATAGCCCTAGACGTGCCAATCGACAGGTAACCCTAGGCACACTGTCGATAGGAAAGGAAATGGACCTGCCAATTGGTAGTCTCGTGCATATTTTTTCAGAAAATCGGTTGTAGAATGCAATTCGTTGATCTAAATCATGCATAGGGCATACCGTTAGAAAGATAATTCATATACCTTCAAGAGTCCTTTGGGCCTCTCCTAGGTTCGGGATCTGGCTTTGGGTGAAACGTGGCTCGGAAGCGCTCGTCGGTCCTTTGGACGGGGGATCGTGGGACAAAAATGAATTTTTAGTCCGACGGTAAATCAGAATTGCGCATGGGGGGACCATTGGTAAAGTTATGCGAGGTACTTAGACATTCTAAAGAGCTTCGCTCGATTTGGAAAGTTGACCTTGGTCCATCAGGGCCCAAAAGCGCCTAGTGACCTTTCGAAGTAAAATGGGTCATTCGTCCGTACCGTAAGGCTGTTTCGTGCACGGGACAGACCGTTGGAAAGGGTATTCAGTGCCCTTCGAAGATTCATTCAGTATCATTTGAGATAAAGAGTTAACCTTGGTCAAATAAAGACCTCAATGAATCTTCGTAGGGCTCTAAACGAATGATACGTTTTCTGCCCTATGTGCGAAACGTCATAACCGTTTGAACGAATGATACGTTTTCTCTTGAAAACTGATCCAGAGGCCATCGAGTGCTCCCGAGATCCATTTGACCCAAGTAAACTCTTCACTTCGAATGAAACTAAATTAATCTTATAAAGGCACTGAATACCCTTTCCAACGATCCGTCTCGTGCGCGAATCTGCCTTATGGTACGGACGAACGATCCATTTTATTTCGAAGGGTCTCGAGGCGCTTTTGGGCCCCATTTAACCAAAGTCAACTCTTTAAACCAAGAAAATCTCTTTGGAACATAGAAATACCTCGCACAACCTTTCTAAAAATCCGCCCCATACACGATTTGGACTTACGATGTGGACGAACGATCCATCGTCGTCCGACGATCTTCAATCCACAGGACCAATGGGCACTTTCGAGCCCCATTTGACCCAAAGTCAACTCCCAAACCCGAGAGCGTCCTGAAGGATTATAAAGGTCTCTAAATTACCTTTCTAATGATATGCCCTATGCACAATTTGGACTTACGGATTGCGTTTTACTACCTTTTTTCAAAAATCTGCATGAGATTGCCAATTGGCAGGTCCATTTTCCTACCTATCAGTAGTGTGTCTAGGGTTACCTACCGATAGGTAGGATAAGGACAATGTCGATCTACATTTCCTCAACCCTATATAAGGATAGCATGAGCTCACTTCGAGAGGCACCTCAGATCCATCAATGTCAATGATCTCAGCAACATTCTTTTATAATTAACGAAGTTTCCTTGCGTGAAATTATTCTCCACCTTTCATTCCCATCATTCCCATAACCAATTTAGCAAAAATATCCTTCTCTCTCTTCCTTCATTCATCCCTACTTTCAAGGAAGCTCATCAAGTATCACGGATCAAGGTCAAGCTTCGAGTCTCCAAACAAGGTCCAAACACCTTCACTCTTTGAATTTCTTTATTTTCGCATTAGTTATATATATATATTCTTAATTTAGCTTTTAATATAGATCATGAACATTAATATCTCATACTTTATTAATTATATTGCACATATTTATTTTCTATAAAAACCCAAAACATAGAAAAAGAGGGTTACACCTATAAATTTCGACTGGATTTTTCATCACATTTTTTCAAAACTAAAAATATCATTTCTACACACACATATAATAAACTCCCATTTGAATCTATGGAATAAACCCAACCCTTGTGTTGGATGCAAAATACGTGGAGTTTGATGCCTTTATAGGCTACGTAGGAGTCTCAGGCTAAAACCCGAAACTCGAGTCCTATTTTTATATTTTCATCTTTTTTCTATTTTATACATATATTATTCATATATATCATACTTGTGATTCATACTTGCATCTTATCTAACACATATTATCATTTCGTCATATCGATCAATATCTCAATAAGCTCACACATCATATTTTCTAATTATTATTTTGGGAATATTTTTATGAATGACCTCGCTCCATCTTTTCCATAATGCAAGTCAAGCGATTCCGATCTCCATTTGTATATACACGCACACACTCTTCACGGAGAAATTAAGAAAAATAGTAACATAAGCCCATTAGAGACCGAAGGGGTGTGATGAGTGCCTAAAACCTTCCCATTCTGTAACTTAGCCCATGAACCTCTGATTTAATTGGTTTCTCAAGAAGCAGTTTGTCTCTGATGCCATTCTCTCGAGGTGACGACATGTTCTTTTGCCTGTTTTGTGAAAAATAGGTTGGCGACTCTATCTCTTTACATCACCCCAAGATCGACGATTGTCGAAGCACCACACAACGTAGCAAAGGGCACGGGACCTTTTTCTCTCCCTCTTTATCCTCCTCCTAAAAGCGCCTGTGGATAAAAAAGGGAAGATCTCGGGATGGTCACATGTGGTGATCGGAGCTAAAGCGCCTGCTCCTCAGGGAGGGCTGGCCAACGCAGCGGCCACACCTTTAGTGGGGATGAACCCGATGAGCATGTTTTTGGGGTTTTGAAGCAGAATAATGTTGATATGGAAAGTTTGAGCCAGACTTATATAACACCTGTAGGAGGAACATCAACAGTAGCACTAACGGTGGAGGTGGTTCCATCGCGAAAAATTGTGATGAAGCAAGTGGCGTCGCCAGTAAGGTCGCCAGTGGTGAAGAAAGTTAGTGCGAAGAAGTCACCCTCCAAAGTTGTTACTATGGAGGAGGTAAAGCAGTTGATTTACTCTAAAAGGGAGTCCCCTCACATGTATGAGGAGTTGCAGAATCCCTACCCAGAGAGTATCAATGAGAAATCGTACCCAGAAGGTTATGTTCCTCCTAAGTTCATAAAATTCAATGGAAATGGTGAAAACCCTAGAGAGCACGTGAAAAGGTTTGTGGAATACCTAGGTGTGCATGGAAACAATATGGAGTTGAAGTTATGAGAGATCTCTAAATCTCTCACTGGTAAGGCATACACGTGGTACTCCTATTTGGCCTTAAACAACATTCCTACCTTAGAAGAGATGCATAGACAATTTTTGAAAAAGTTCTTTTTAGCAGAGGATGAGTTTACACTAAGACATCTTGAACAGAAGGTGCAAATGCCTGGTCAATATTTGATGCACTAAATTAGATGCTTTAGAGAGGGGGCGTTGTATTTTCACGAGGATGTGGAAAAATCCATACTATTACAGATCTGTGTTAAGTGTCTATTAAAGGAAAACAAAATTCACTTGGTTAATGAGACCAAAGATGGCACATTTAGAGAGTTCACGCGAGTGTCTAACAACATTGCCTTGATCATCAAACCTAAGCCCCAAGGGTGGAGGAACTAAGTGCCTCTAATGGTAGGAAGATTTCAAGTCTCTAAACACCTAACAGTGAGCTATGTGGATAGGAGCCTTAAAGGCAAGAAGGGAGGCGAGGGGTTCAAGAACGACAGTGCTACAAGAATTTTTTTTGGAGATAATGTCCCACCACCACTACCTTGCAGTGTAGTGGAGGCCATGGACTGCTATTGCACATTGGTACGTGAGTGGGTGGTAGGTGCATCAAAGAGTTCAGCTTGCTACTAAGGACTTCTTTTATTTGTGAAGAATAATTAGCTAGCAGGTGGCCAATGGAACTTTATAAATCCCACGAGTAAATGTCAATAAAAATCCTCTGTCAGCTCACCACTATGGCACAATAAACATATGAGGAATGGAAAACTGGCTTGGATAGAGAAGAGCAAGAAAATGAATGGGGAGAATAGGTAAGTTCCCTAAGAAGAAGAGTTGATGTAGTCCTCACTCTAGATGAGGGGGGACATCAGAAGTCGAATATGTGTGAAATTAACAAACATATGAGGTAGAACTTGATTCAATATGTGCATCTATTGTGAGGAGCCCAAAGTTAAAATGGTTCTTGGACCAGATTGGAGTAAAGCATGATACTCGAGTGGTAATCACTACGAAGATCTTGAAAGTTATTTAGGAATTAGGGGATCCCTCTCTTAATTGTCCTAGTCCTATAGGGAGGATGATTAAAAGAAACACGTCTGAAGTAGTGTTCTCAGAGGCAGACAGTCAGGTACCCGACTTCCACAATCATTCTTTGTATGTCACAACCCTAGTGAATGGAATCATCTTTTCAAGGGAACTTTTGGATGGGGATTCATCGATTAACATCATGCCCATCAACACCTTGTATGAAACTGGTATCTCCCAAGAAAAGATTGTGCGAGTGCCACTTGCGATCAACGACTTTGATAGTGCATGGATGCAATCGCCCAGATATTTAAATGTGGGTATCAAGTTAGGAAATGTCACATCCCACATAAAGTTTCACCTTAGTATTGCTAACACTAGCTATCATCTCTTGATAGTGCGAGTGTGGATGCACACACACGGAATTATGCTGTCAACATTCCACCAATGCATAAAAATAAATATTCATGGAACAAAGACTATGATTAAAGCTACTGAAAGACCATTCTCAGTAGAAAAGGTCCACCTAGTTGATGTAGCATTTTATACTGAGTTATATAAAGAAAGAATGAACTTGAATAGGGGGTAGAGGATCCCCACGTGACTAAGGAAGGTGCCCAACTCAAGAAACTGCATGAGAGATTGGGCCAGCGAGTGGCCCTTTCTTAAGGAAAAGATAAAGGAAAGAGGAAATTTGAAGATAAGGCATGGCTACCACTGACTTGTAAGAAAATCATTTTTCCTAATGGAGAGGTTATCTATCATTTATAGTGGTCTGTACCGGCGGCATATTGAGATGAAAGAGTCGACCCGACACCCAAATATTTTATGGTTGATGAGTCCCATATAGTAGAACACGTTGAGGAGCTAGAGGAAGATCCAAACTGCATGTAAGATGGACCATGGGAGAAACTCCAAGAGTTGGAGGAGATAAATATGGGAATCGAAGGGCGTAATTAACGACCCATCTTCACTTCCAACAGCTTGAGTTCGAAGCAGTGGGAGGAGATCGTCAGCTTGCTGAAATAATTCAAAGATGTGTTTGCATGGAAATAAATGGAGATTTGAGGGATAGATCTAGAGGTGAGTTCTCATAAGCTGAATGTTTTGCCAAATTCTTTTCCGGTGAGACAAGCCACTCGGACTTACAAAGACGAACTAGACTTGAAAATCAAGGCGTAAGTAGAGAAGATTATCGTAGCGGGATTCATTAAACTATCGAACACCCCATTTGTATTTCTAGAGTTGTTCCTATAGTAAAGAAGGATAAGAACCAAATACAGGTATGTGTAGATTTTAGAGACCTGAATCGTGCTTGCCGGAAGGATGAATTCCCGTTGTCTGGCATTGATAGGCTAGTAAATGCTACATCTGGCCATGAAGCGTACAATTTCATAGACAGGTATGTAGGTTATAACCATATTAGAATGCATTCAGTTGATGAAGAAAAAACGATCTTCAGAATGCCCTTAGGAAATTTACATTATATGGTCATGCCCTTTGGATTGAAAAATGCAGGACCTACCTACCAATGTATAATGATGGCAATATTTCATGATTTATTTCATGACATATTAGAATTTAATGTGATGACTTGGTAGTAAAATCTAAGAAGGAAATCAAACATGTGTAGAATCTAAGAACGTATTTCTCTGCGTTCACGATGCACATTGTCACCAAATATGATCCTATAAAATATTTTCTATCACAAACCATCCTGGTAGGTAGACCAACAAAGTGATTCTTTATTTTATCAGAATATGATTTGAAGTGTGTTTTCTCGAACGCTATCAAGAGCCAGGTAGTAGCTAATCTATTAGTTAACTTCCCAAGTTAGAATTTTAAGCCTCCTAGTGAAGCATTTCCAGGTGCAGATTTTCAAGCCTGCTTAATATAGGAGGTGGAAGATGGAATTCGATAGTTCTTGTGCTCAAGGGACAGGTGGTTCTGGCATCATCCTCTCAAATGGAAAGGAAAAAGTCGCCCTTTCCTTCAAGCTGGATTCCAAATGATCTAACAATGAGGTAGAATATGAGGCTCTCATACTTATCTTTTTGGAGGCAATAAGAAGAGCAATCAGAATGTTGTGTATACGAGGGGACTCCAACTTAGTGGTGAAACAAGTTAATGGAGAGTTTTCCCTCAAGAATTCTAACCTAGCCCCGTAGAGGTTAATTATTCAAAGGTTACTTGGTTAATTTTTGAAAGTAAAGAGAGAGAGGCACTCGCGAACCATGAACAAGCACCCCACACTGGAAACGATAGCCCAAAAGTTGGAGATGGGGGATCAAGAGGCCACTATCATAGTTCATCGAAGGATGGTGCCAACAATAGTGGAGTCATTATTCTCGAGCAAGGAGCTAGAGGACTGGAGATGCCCAATAGTAAAGAAGTTAAAGATAAAATAAGTAAGATAAAGATGTATGAGCTAGTAAACTACCACTTAATCCAAGTGAAACCTTATTTCAAACGCCTAGGGGGATTACTAGCCAGATGTGTAAGAGATAGAGAAGCAAGAGAAAGGTTGGCAACAATGCATGAAAGGCATTACGGGGATACTAACATTTCCCTCTACCGGAGGCTGCAATGAGGGGGCTATTATTGGCCCACTATGAGCGCAGAGGCTATTCGTCTACAATAGGTCCATTTAAAGTGCCAGACCCAATTCAATCAACCAGCTGAAGCTAATTTTGTGGAAAATTTTGAGGATTGGATAAAACCTTACGTAGTGTATCTCAAGGATGGAGAGCTGCCAACTGAAAGAGTGAATGAAATATATCTGAAGAAAATGGTGGACCGTTTCTGCTTAGTAGAAGGGGAGGTCCACAGGAAAGGATATAATGAGAATGCACTATGGTGAGTGGCTATGGGATATGTGGATAAGGTAATTGAAAGAAGCTCATGAACCTTCCCATATGGGTTGTGTTAAATTATATGGCTAGTTGATGACGCTGGGGTATTATTGGCCGACAATGGAGGCATATTCTATCAGGTTCTTGAAGAAGTGTTGGGTATGCCATGTAAACGAAAACATGTTCCATTCCCCCTCAATAAGTTTGCAGAGCTTAGCAACCCCTACCCCTTCCGTACTCGAGCATTCAATATGGTTGGTAAGATTAGTCCAGCTTCTCATGGAAACTCTTTCATCATTGTTGCTACAGAGCCATATACTAAGTGGGAAAAAATAATCCTTTTGAGAAGAGTCGCCGCTCAAGTGGTGACATAATTTATCAGAGAACATATAATATGCTGATTGGCATTTTCAAGTTTATCCTCACAGATAATGGGAAACAGTTCGTGTAGAAAGAGATGGCACTCTTGATAGATAAATACAAGATTGTTTACAATAATTCAACTATCTCTTATCCCAAGCGGAATGGCTAAGAAGAGGTTATGAATAAGACGTTGATCAACATTCTAAAGAATACGATTAAAGATATACCAGGGGTTTGGGGTGAAAAGTTTCCAATGGTGTTATGGGCCTAAAGAACTTCAAAGAGAAATCCAATGGGGTTTACCCCTTTCTCTCTGGTTTATAGGACCGAAGTTATCCTACTTATAGAGTTGACAGTAACTTCATCTAGAGTGGATCTAAGAAATGGCCTCATACCTGAACCTGTACATGTACAACTAGAAGCTTTGGATGAGCAATGACATAAGGCTAAGGAAAATTTCAAAGTTTATACCAACAACCTCTAGGGCTTATGAAAATTTGGTTAAGCCTAGAGAGTTCCAAGTGGAAATTTGGTCTTACGAGCATGCATATTTCATTTGATAAGCATGTCAATGTCGAAGTTCAAGCCAAACTGGGAAGGACGTTTCGTGGTACGAGGAGTAGGAAAGTTAAGCTATTGCCAGATCTCAGAGCATGAGAGTGATTATATTCAGTCCATCAACTGTAAGTGGTTAAAAAAGTATTATACCTGAATTTTCCAAGTTTTCCTTTTTGTGATTTTAAAATAGTTGCTCTAAAATAGATACTGCTTTAGTAAAAGGGATCTTGAGCAGGAAATCAATATAAACAGTATAGACGGATGATATAATAGAAATGAATGGATACAAGTTCTTTTTGTCAGTCACACGTGAGAATATTTTTTATTATAGTAACTTGTATTTATCTACAGTATCTTTTGAGCACTCACTCGCTAATAATTTGCAAGTGGATGCAACCAGATTTTCTTACTTGTAATATATGCCTAAAGTTGAAAGCAAGAAATATATGTTTTCTCATAGCAAAATAGATTTTTGACTCTTGAAGTTTGAGAAAGAGTCTAAAGTTTCAGGGGCGGGGACATGTACCTACCAAGAATAAAGTATAGTGTGTAAAGTCCTTTTACTTATAACAGTTCAAATACCCCACAGAATACAGGGCACACAATTTTATCTTTATCCATTGGCAAGTTAAATAATTGATATATTTTTTTAGTTTTATCTTGGGAAAAAGTTTTGAAAAGTGAGATAATATCTTTACTTTTATTTAATGAATTATTCGATTAAATGATTAATTGGGAATATTGAAAATGGGTTAACCCCCCCCCCCCCCCCCCCCCCTCTAAGTCATTCCATAAAAAGTTACAAATGAAACATGGAATAAGAACCCCACAGATTACGAGGATATTTTAATATGCGGCTTGCCAAGCTCATGTGCAAGTACTCGCACAGAAAAAGGAAGCAGTTTCACAACAAACAGATAAAAGTCTAAACATAAATAATGCAAAGAAGAGATGAAGATAGATAAGTGGAAGCAAAATCTCTGTTCTCATTAATATCAAAGTCTCCCCAAAAAATAGAGCAGTCTTTGCATTTACAAGAAATATAAAGTATATATAGACAATTGTTTTTAGAACACACCAACTCGATAATAAAAAGGAGATTCTCCCATGAGTGAAAATCAACATAGGAGGGGCCAGCCTCCCGAATAAGATGCTCATCCAGCTTATCTAGGCGAGTATCAGAGTCACCAACTATGACCTTGACCAACTTGGCCTCAAGTAGATGGACCTAACCGCACAGTCGAGTGGCCTCACCTTGACGCTGTTAGGTTCTAGTCTGCCTGGATGATCGAAGCTTTATTAATTTCTTGAAAGGAAGACCAATGAAATGATGAACAATAGCATTGACCCAGTCTAGTTTGAAATGATAATACTCTAAAGATTGTGATTGGCTGCTAAGAAGAGTCCAGTCTTTGAACTGGTGAGGTTAGCTGGAGTAGAGGATAAAAATCATAAATATGGAAAGGGCCTTCAGATTATAGATTGTAAGACTATCAATGTTGAGGACGCTCTGAGAGGTGAAGGTCTCTGGATGGTGCTCGAGAATCAGGTCTAGTTTCTCTCTCTTGTGGCTTATGAATCTCTTCGGTTTCTCCTTGTGCCATAAGTCTATCATAAAGATCTCATGAGCATTTACTTTAATATCATTATAGCTCGTATTCCTAGAATTTGGCTCGAAAGTAAGAAGAGAAAACTCCTCACCATAACCCTCCTCCTCAGCCCCGTCAGACCGAGTGGCCTTAGAGTTGGGCCCATCATCATCAGCTACCTCTATAGGCCCACTCGCATAGTCCTAAAAGCAGAGATGTGGAGAATAGGTGGGGAGAAGAAAAAAATTAGCTTAAACAACTTTAACTAAAAAGGATATGTAAAATAAATAGTAAGGAGGGGAAAGAGCCTACCCTCAAGCCTAGAGGAGTGAGTATGCTACCAGCCATCCTAAAAAGTCCTCCTTGACCAACTGTGCTGACCTGCAAAGGAAAGGTAAGATAATGTTGGTAGAGTACTTGCTCATCAAAAGAAAGTTGCAAAGAGACATAAAAATAAAGTAGATCGGGTAAGGAGTGCTCGCCAAGGAACTCAGAGTTTATTCCAAAAATATAGGAACACTCGCTTCGCTAACCTAAGAACAATGAAACATGAAAGTTGCGGTGAGTACTTGCATAGTGAAAGAAAGAATGAAAAAAGAAAAGGGGAAAACAGAAAAGAGTGAGTAAGGTATAATAGGGTAATACCTCACTCACAGTAGCTTCCTCAAGCTGTTTCGCAGTCATAGGAACACTCGTAGTACTAACCTGAGAACAAAGAAACAAGAAGGTGTTAACGAGCACTTGCACAAAAAAAGCAAGATTGAAATAAAAGTGTAAAGTGGGGTTAAATGAATTAACCACCAACACTATAATAAATTAACCCACAGATTTGATCAAATATTGATTTATGATTTATCGAGTTTTACTATAATCCAGACCCTACATGGGTGAGATATTATTATGCCCGATTTAATATATTATGTATGCTCCGCATTTGATGAATTACACTAGACAATACTCTAGTAATGATTTAAATTGTTCATTTAATATGCGACCACATATATTGTGACAAGTAGCACCATAAATAATGGACACTTGGTTCTATAGAGAACATAACATGTGTCAAGCCCACTTAAGGTATTTTTACAATAAAAGAGGGTTTACCCCCTCACTGGATGGATGATGGTTTGGGGGGCAAAGTAAGGAGAGGAAATCTAACTCTCCTCGCCCACGCACCTTTTTGAGCTTCATCACGGGTTCAATAGTGACGAGAGGATTTTCATAGTTTCATTACGGTACATGGGTGTTTGAGAGGCGGCTAGCCGGATTTGGCACCCCCGCACACCAAAACTACCAAAATCGGGTGTTTGAGGGGCGGCTAGCCGGATTTGGCACCCCCGCGCACCAAAACCACCAAAAACGGAGCTCTCTCCGGCGTATCATACAAACCCACGAACTACGCAGGCTTTGATTCCGCAAAGATGGATACATAGGCGCAACCACGTTACTCAAGTCTAAAGCATGCTTGACGCGGTGCCTCCTCAAATCTGCACTCGCATCTTACATTTGACGACTCTACTGAGGAGGTATTCGATATTTCGGTTGCGTAATGCCTCGTGTGCACATACGGAAAACTCAACAAGAATACACCAATTGTGATATAATGCCTATATTTGTTCATAAATAATATAAAATATTATAGGTAGCTATAATGATTTCTCATTAATAGGTTGTGATATATAAAACATGTATATACAATAAATTATATCAACTCTATCTGCTATGCTTTGATTTGAAAAAAAAAACTTTGGAGATATGCCTTAATACATGGTCGTATTAAACAAATATATTCGTACACTTTTATCAAACAAAAGGCCTGATTCTTGCTAACTTTAAGTCACATTACACTGTGTATTTTATTCTTGAGCCACATAAAATCAAGCTAGCGCAAATATGACATAAGGTCTTCTATTATCAAAACTATTAAAAAATTTCTTGATGGACCACACGTTGGTTGAACATACAAACCTATGGCCTACATGAAATCCAGCAATATAATCCATTCTCTCGCGGCATAAATCCAACGAAGATCACCATGAATGTTATGCATTTACAAAACAACCAACACGCAAAGAATGGCCGGAATCCTAAAATCAAACTCCCCTCGGGTTATATACCATTTGAAACAAGTTCACCCTAAGAAATCAAAGTCAGACCAACCAGTGGATCACACCTTATTTTGCAAAAGAAAACCAACATAAATCTACAACTATTTCACCAAATAACTCTCCGTTTATGCCTTAGCAACCAAAATCCAACCCACCTTGGAGTTACCTGATAATATTGAGTAATTCGACTCACCATGGATGAGTTCTATCCGAATAACCATAAAAATCGAGCCATCATGAAATTTGATCCAACTGAGAACCACAAACCGGCAGTTATGCTTGAGGTTCAACTCAGTTACAGGGCATTAAAAAAATGGGGAAAACGAACCAGTTAAAATTGCCCAGCTTAAGGTTCAAACCAAGTTACCATTCCATCTAGTTCAAAAATCCTTTCGACCCAAGTAAGTCCGACATGCTTGAAAAATTGTGAAATTCGAGCTATTAAATCGCCGAACAGCTACCTCCGAGGAGCCTTGAACTTCGAGGAGGCTTAACCCCTGAACATGTAATAAAAAAACACATTCGGATTACTATATACGAACATCCTCGAAATCCGAATAGGTATCTCCGAAAACCTCACCTCAAAACAGCTATACGCGAATAAAATGACCTCTGAGCAAGTACTTTCAAAGAGGTATTCCGAACAGATACCTATGAATCACCACAGATCCTTGAACGATCTTGATCTCCGAGCACGTAACCTTTAAATATCCTCAACGGCTTCAATTTTGGACCCATCTTGGGGTTTCAATCCTTATCTTCGGTAATATATACAGATGCAGACCATTTGGGACCCCAAGTTCCAATATAGTGAACATTGTTTTGGTTTTAAATTAGTAAGCACGGTAAATCGAGATACCTCTTTTAAAGCATGGGTACGGTGGTACCAAACCACGTGGGAAATATCTCCAAAATTATGCCCAGATTGTATACTTACTCGAATAAGTATGGCAATAAAAAGTTCTTAAAACAATATTAGTATGTGACTTCAAAAAAAAGTCCAAATAAAGTATATTGACCATTTTATTAATCGCGGATGTTATGGTATTTTTATTTGTTCGTGTTTAATTTACACACCCTAAAAAACACTCTTCGAAGTGTAAAAATATTTGTAGCCTCACACGAATTTGAGTTGCTCGAGTAGAAAAGTATTTATTTCTAAAAAAGTCATATACCCCTTGAAATTGTGAATATTTCATGTTATCCCACGAGAGACCATTTAAAGAATTAGTACAAAATGTACTTGAACAATCTTGCCAAAAAAATATTTTTGAGCAAATCATATAAAAAATGACATCCCTCAAGCAAGTGCCTCGAGTGGCTTCAGTCATAGTGCTTCGAGCAGCCTCACCCTAGTGCCTCGAGCAGCTTGTCACAAATAAAGATATTTTTTTAAACTTAGCAATTTGCTCAAGTCATGGTACCTCGAGCAGGTACCTCGAGCGACCTTATCCGTGGTACCTCGAGAAACTACCTCGTCCTAGTGCCTCGACCAGCCTTGTCCTAGCGACTTGAGCAGCCTCGTCCTAGCGACTTGAGCAGCCTCGGCCTAGTAGCTCGAACTGCCTCATTCACGGTTGCTTGGAGCAACCTTATGAGCAACCTACTCCAAGGTCGCTCAGAGCAATCTTTCGCACTACCTCGTATTTAATTTATGCTAAACTATGATTTAATCACATTGTGATGTTAGTAATAAGAAAATTCAGGTATGATATTTATTATTCACCTCGAGGTGACTCAACATGCTTATTGACTAAATTATTCTGCATATGACTTAAATAGATCGCAAAACTTCTGAGTTTTCTCAGCTTTGATAAAAAAGTGGGGGCATAAGATAAATAACTCACTTCATGATATATCCACTCTGTATCAACTCCATATTGTAGCATATCAAATCCGCATCATATTGCATAGAACAATATGTCTATGATTTCTCGAAGCATGTTTCCGAGTTTATTTTATGCTACTGACATAAAATAAAATAAAATAAAGGGGGAAATATATACCCCACATGATTATATGTGGCATCATAATATGCCTCACAAGTTACTAATGATTTTGTGACAGAATCCGAGTCGATTTCTTATCCTTGCAGATATGGAACGCACATGATCAAATCAAGCTTGAGCAATTACATCAGGCCTTACAGATGTCAAAGTCAAACACTCAAGAGATTTTATTTTAATTGGGGGTAAATACCCCGTGAAATGTATTTAAATGTTTTCAACTCTTAAATGGTGTTTTAACTAGTAGCTATATATTTCTTTACTTTACTTTATCTTGAGATAAAAGACAAAGCAAAGTAAAGAGGGGGAAAATTATTGTATAATGTACCACTTATAGTTAGACATAAACACAGGTGACAAGCATGCTCAGATTCGGTCCCAGAATGACCATTATTGATGAAGCATCCCCTAAAAAAATATCATAGTTGTTCAGCATAGCCACTGGATGGCTTATATATAGCACTGACTATATGACATTACTTCCAACAAAGTGACAGGGTGCAAAGAAGTTGCCCGCAAAACATAGAGCATGGATACAGAGTTCATACAAACCTTACCAATATTATGGTAAGTCGACCACAAAGGTGCATTATATTTATCACAAACCTTACCTATATTGTGGTAAGTTGCCCATCGAGGTGCATTATAGTTTTCACAAACCTTACCAATATTGTGGTAAGTCGTCCACAGAAGTGCATTATATTTCTCACAAACTTTACCAATATTGTGGTAAGTCGCCCATAGAGGTGCATTATATTTCTCACAAACCTTACCTATATCGCGGTAAGTCGCCCACCAAGGTTCATTATAGTTTTCACAAACCTTACCAGTATTGTGGTAAGTCGCCCATAGAGGTGCATTATATTTCTCACAAACCTTACCTATATTGTGGTAAGTCGCCCACATAGGTGCATTATATTACTCACAAACCTTACTAGTATTGTGGTAAGTCACCCACAGAGGTGCATGACATTACTCACAAACCTTACCAAAATTGTGGTAAGTCTCCCACAGAGGTGCATTATATTTCTCACAAACCTTACCTATATTGTGGTAAGTCGCCCACCGAGGTGCATTATAATTTTCACAAACCTTACCAGTATTGTGGTAAGTCACCCACATAGGTGCATTATATTTCTCACAAACCTTACATATATCATGGTAATTCGCCCATGGAGGTGCTTTATATTACTCATGAACCTTAATATTATTGTGGTAAGTCACCCAATGAGGTGCATTATATTTCTCACAATCCTTACCTATATTGTGGTAAGTCGCCCACAAAGGTGCATTATAAGTTTTCTCAAACCTTACTAGTATTGTGGTAAGTCACTCAAAGCGGTGCATTACAGTTCTCATAAAGTTCAATATAACTTGGCATGCGTGACCCTCGAATATGGGAGATTAAAGTCTAATATAACTTGGCCCGCCTGACCCTCGGATATGGGCGATTTAAGTCTAATATAACTTGGCTAGCCCGTCCCTCGGATATGGGAGATTTAAAGTCCAATATAATGTGGCCCGCCTGACCTTCGAATATGGGAGATTTAAAGTCTAATATAACTTGGCCGACCCTTGGATATGGGAGATTAAAGTCCAATATAACTTGGCCCGCCTGACCCTCGAATATGGGAGATTAAACTCCAATATAACTTGGCCCTCTTAACCTTTAGATATGGAAGATTTAAGTCCTATATTACTAGGCATAAGCCTGATTTATGGGAGACTAAAGTCCTATATTACTAGGCACACTTAAAGACCCTGATATTCAGGCATGCTTAAAGTCCTAAAAGGACCTTTATGGTTGCTCGACCAAATAAAGTTGGGCACACTTATAAAAATATGTTGGTTTAAAAAATCCAGTTCACTCGAGGCACTAATGGTTGCTAGATCGAGTACTCTCGACGGATTTTGATCTTATGATCGCAAAAGATCCACTACACTTAGATAACCACAAAATTCGTTGCTCGGGCCAGTATATCTGGTAAGTTTGTTGCTCAAAATGTTTAAAACTACAATAAAATTATGGAGGCATGCTCATTCGAGAGGAATGGGGGCAACCCCCAAAATACTCCTCCAAAATGAAAAACAGAGGTAGCAAAGATAACCCTAAAAATTACTTACAGATGACATATGCATATGCACGCATGATAACCGAACAAACACGATTATGTGATGATTTTCTAGTCGAAACAGTCTAAATGTGATATTTCTCAACCGAGGCATCAACACACAAACTATGTCTATGAGGGGGTAAATGTAGAATGGGGTTAAATGAATTAACTACCAACACTGTAATAAATTAACCAGCAGATTTGATCAAATATTGATTTATGATTTATCGGGTTTTACTACAATTCAGACCCTATACGAGCTGAGATATTATTATGCGCGATTTAATATATTGCATATACTCCGCATTTGATGAATTACACTATACAATACTCTAGTAATAATTTAAATTGTTCATTTAATATGCCACCACATATATTGTGACAAGTGTCACCATAAATATTGGACACTTGGTTCCATATAGAACATGACATGTGTCAAGCCCACTTAAGGCACTTTTGCTATAAAAGAGGGTTTCCCCCCTCATTGGATGGATGATGGTCTTGGGGGAAAAGTAAGGAGAGGAAATCTAACTCTTCTCCCCCATGCACCATTTTGATCTCCGTCACGGGTTCAATAGTGACGAGCGGATTTTCATAGTTTCATTATGATACATGGGCGTTTGAGAGGCGGCTAGTCAGATTTGGCACCCCCGCGCACCAAAACTACTAAAACCGGGCATTTGAGAGGAGGTTAACCAGATTTGGCACCCTCACTCACTAAAACCACCAAAAATTGAGCTCTCTCCGGCGTATCATACGGACCCATAAACTACACAGACTTTGATTCCACAAATACGGATACGTATGCTCAACTAGGTTGCTCATGTCTAAAACACACTCGCGCGGTGCCTCCTCAAATCTTCACTCACATCTTACAAAAAGTATGTTGAAATAATCAAGAGAGGATCCACCTCTATGGTGCTCGTAGTATGTCCACAGACAAAGGAACTCTAGCAATACTACTCTAAAAGTAAAAGAACAAAGAAGAGGTCACCAATATGTCTTACAATAGTGAAGAAAGTAAGAAAGGTGAACCAAGTATAACATCACAGATACTTGAGAGGCCCCTATTAAGGGGCTTCTCGAGGGAAGACATACGACATATTCCACAGCACTAGAGACCTGCGAAGGGATGACCTAAAAAATGGGGAGGAGTTATTATCCAAGATGCTCGTAAGCAAACAAATTTTCTTAAAAGTGTAGAAAACTCAAAGGGAAAGTAAATACCTGGGATGAAATGACAGGTGAGCTTCTCACTGGAGCACCATCCACAAAAATGGATGGTAAGGAGGTGCATGTGCTAGCCTAAGATATAGACAAATAAAGAATGAATCATAACTCATGTAAAGTATAAAATAACAAGTTGTTGAAATCTAGAAACAAAAAAATCTAAGTATTTGAACCCTAAGAGGTGGAGAAGGGTTCAAATTAACCACAGAGGTTGGAAGGATACTTCTGTCAGCCTATCAATAAGCAAGATTTTTAAAAATAAATAAGTTACAAAGAGAAAAAATATCAAAGGCTATGTGATTAAGTACCTATGTAGAGATAGGGACCTATGAGACAGGCCCACTCAAAGCCACACTGAAGATATGTTGAGCAGGACGAGGTTGAATTTGGGGCATGTTATCCATAGGAATGCGAACCCTTGGAACATATATCCTCCCAGAGGGTGACAAACCAGGAATAACCCCCCCCCCCCCCCCAAAGGGGGAAAATTATTCCCTCACTGGTAAAAGGGATATTCGAAAGGGCGGCCTGCAAAATAAAGTCCATATACAATAAAGATAAGATGGTGTCAGTCAAAAGAAAGAGCTAAAATATAAGTAAATGAAGAAGTGTTAAAGAAGTACCTCGAAAGGTATAATAGTAGAAGGCCCAGTTAAAGAATTGACCACTAGAGAGGAGGCAGGAAGCCTAGTAGGGGAACTAGGGGCTATAGTCACCTATCAAAGGTATTTAAGAAAGATTAATGAATACCTGTACAGAGTGAGAAGCCACCGAGGAGACCCTCTTGGTGGTAGGAAACATAGACGAAAGCTATAAAGTAAACAAAGATGAAAAATGTTAGAAAATATTAAAAAATGAGGAAAATGCAGTCCTAGAGGTGGTAGAAAAACCTCTCTCGTAGGACTGAGAGAGAAAATAAGCATGGAATTCCTCTCAGGAAGGAAAGGTGCTCGAGGAAGTAGAGGAGGTACAGATGGGTGGCCTCACTTATGAGGGTCCACTCATCCCCAAAGTAGATTCCTATTCAAGAGAAAGCCAAGAGAAAGAGTTAAAGTTAGAAAAAATATATTTTTCAAAAGTCGAGCAAAAGAAAATAAAGGAAAGATAATAGAAGTGAACTTACAGTGTTTGGAATAGGGGCCTACCCATAAGGTAGATGCCCAGTACTAGGGTTGGTGGTGGAAGGAGAGTATATCATAGCGTCATCATGTTCGCCGTCAAAGCCTTTCGAAGCTCACAACAAAGATTAAACATAAGGTGAGTGACCTTGGTGGGAGTCGATAACACCAATGTCATTTGAAGAAGAACTGTTGTCATCATAGGAAGTGGTGCTTCCATAATCAATAAGTTCTTATTTAAATGAAAAAGGCAAGGAAGAAGCATTTGAAACCTCATGACTGGAAAATTCACTAAGTAAAAAAGAAGTAACTAGAGTACCTTTTGCAAGAAGAGTGGATGAGATGGACCGCTCGTGAAGAGGAATTCCCAAGACCTTATAGCCTTGCTCGTGCACTATCTGAAAGATATCTTTAATCCCATGAGTGTATGTGTCTAATTCTTTGTCTAGTACAGTTGAGGGAGTAGTGAGCTGAGCCACTTTCTTCTTCTTTTATTTACTCTTTCGAGTCCTCAAAGGTGAAGGAAGAGGAGCAGTTATCTCCAGTTGGGCTGGAACAAAGTTTTACACATCTGTGTCTGGATGCTTTATTTTTTAGGGGGAGTTAGGCTTGGCCTTACATTTTCCCTTTCCTTTAGGTGCTTGAGGCTTAGGATATTTATCATGAATGGACTCCTCTTGCAGAGGTCTCACCAAAATAGGGGTGACCTACTCGAGGGGAGTCTTCGCCACAGTGCTGCGAAACCAAAGCTCCGTTTAGGTTCTCTTACCTAAGTATTTATCATTGTTGGGAATCTTAGCTGAAATGGTTTCGTGGGGAACATCCTTAATGCAAATTTTCATCAGCAGGATCCAACGTTGCCACAAGGCAAACCACGAGTGGCTAAATAAGGGGAGGTAGTCACGAGCAGTAACAAAAAAACCACCAAAGCTATCAGTCCCCTTTAGAGCATCCCCTCAAAGGTAAATTTGGCATATGCCTCCAAGTATAGCTCTGTGGGCGAGCAACTTGAGGGATAAGTGGAGGTGTGAACTCCTTGATCGTATCCAAACGGCCTCATCACTCGTTCAGAGTGATAAAACTCAACCCCTTGGCCAAATTTAGTCAGTAAGGGAAGAACGCAAGGCAAGACCATAACCATAACAAAAATATGAGGGAAATCAAGTACGAACTCTAAATCTGCAGGACGATAAAAGGTGTCAGCGAAAGTTGTGAAGAAGCCCGACGAAGAGATACCACCTACTCGTTTGGAGTAAGGGTGAAAAGATAACTTGTTAATGTTGTCAATAAAAGAACCCAAAGCCTGTTTGGGGTACTTCTTATGCCATCTAGCAATTCGAGCAGCCTGACTATGCAATGAATGAAGCTATGGGATAAAATTGGGAAACCTCTCGAACATAACTCCCATTAAGATAAAAGATTTTAAAAAATTGGTTACATCATAGCTTCCATGAGATCATTCCATATCTATGTGATCACGATCCAACCAAGTAGACATGGAACCTAACGTGAGTGTTGAGAGGGGCACATCCCTCCCTCAAGAAAGTTTAACTATGAGATGAAATAATAACTCATCGGGGGAGTTATTTTGACTTCCTTAGAATGGAAATCTACTTAGGAAGGTAACAAAGAAAGCTGCCAAGTGATAGGGAGAGACTTAATCTTGGGGCCTGACTACCTTGCTCGAACATCCTTCTTTTGGGGTTGGTTTAAATACCCTAAATCAATAACTCTGCCACTTATAAAAAGAGTGCTTAGTGGCCCCCGTATGATTGATTGTAACATAACGAGGACATTCAGACAATTCCTGGTGGAGATCCTCGCACATTTCCCTCTCAACATCATCCTCATAACCATTTGTGAAAACATGGTTCCCAAGAGTGGGAGTCTAGTAAACTCATAAATATCTTCAAGGGTTATGGAAAATTTTCCCCAGCTAGCAATGAAAGTATGGGAATCCCCACTTTAGTGAGAGGCCAAAATATTGAAGGTGTTGGAATGTTTTGCAATAATATAAGTTTTCAAACTATCTAGGGTCCTCGTCAGACCAAGTCACTCAACAATAGACTTGTGGGTAGGCTCAGCCAAAACATAGTCCACCCAGGGGTCCCACTCATCAGGGACGCCTCCACAAACATAAATGTTAGTATTGGAGTAAGGAAAATCACCCATGTCTACTCGAACACGCAAGATGCTATCTGTCAAGATGATAGGAGTGTCAACAGACTCAGTAAATCCTAAAAAAGGTTGTTGATTTACCTTGGCCATAAAATCATCCTCAATCCTTTCATGCCCTAGCATAAAGGTATCTTTTTCCCTAAAATAAGGGGAAAGGCAATCCTAATCTTCATCCCTTTTTGAATGATTTTTTAGGTACTCCCTTTATACCTTCTAAAGGGCGATGGTGTTAGAAGAGCCAGCACCACTAAACCCACTAGTGAGGCGATGGTGCAAACAACAATGGAGGTTGCCACAGTGGCACCTATGGTAAGAACGGTATAGAAAATGACTTGGATGGGTAATAAACCCATGAGAATCTCACTAGTGGCAGTGTAAATGGCGAAGAAGCCATTGATGTAGTGGAAGGTTTTAATGAAATAGCTATGGAAAAAAGGGAATTTTGGGGGACGAAGATTTTCTCTCTCTAAAACTCTAAAAGCGAATGGGTGAAAATGACTAAGGTAAGGGTCATTTTTTATAAATAGGTATTTATACCTAAGAGATGTTGCACGCCTAATGACTCAAAAGGAATAAAATTATTACCTAAATAATGGGATGTATGTTCCCAAGAAGACACGTGTCTCCTCGAGACACTAATCAAAGGCTGAATTGATAGGGGCATTAAATGCCAAATAGAATAATGATGTGATTGAAAAAGACCCCTTGAATTCCAAGAAAAAAATAATGATTATTTCATACAAAACTCTTCGATCTAACCAACACAAACACTTTTGCACGAGGGGGCTAATGCAAAGGGGAACCCACTCAACTGTCCATAAGTAAGCCTAATGGGGAGAGGGAGCTCATAGAGGAGTGGATGTAGAAAACTGGGCGAAGGCGCTGCCGCACGAGCAAATGAGCCCTTAGTTAAATAAAACAAGACAGGTATCTAGCGAGGGGCCTAAGATAAAAAGATTCTAAGATAGAGGAATGGTTAGAGGGATCACAGCGATAATGCCCTAAAGATAGAAGAAATCCAATATAAAAGATTAGAGATAGGGTCCACAACGAGAAAGCTCAAAAGATGGAAGAAAGCCAAGATATAAGATTGGCAATAGGGTCCACAACGAGCAGGCCCAAAAGATAGAAGAAATCCAATACAGAAGATTGGCGATAAGGTCTATAGAGAGAAGGCCCAAAAGATTGAATAAACCCAATACAGCGCATTTGGCGAGAGGCTGCCATGACAAACATACCTTAGATCAAAGATAGACAATTGATAAGTTTCAAAGATGGCGAAGGATGCTCAATGATCAACCACAAAATATGCGAGCAAACCCAAAATATTGAGGGTATGTTCACCGTCAAGTAATTGTTAACTATCTCAGCAAGAAGCACTCGAGCATGCCAGTTAAGATCTCTAGGGAGTTTTGGTTTGGTGGTTGAGAGACAAGGTTTGTTGGGAAAGCTAAGGCCCAACCACTTTAATACCTAAGGAAAGAGAGAAAATTAATAGGAGGGAGACCCAATAGGTCACTTAAGAAGGTGTTGTTCACAAAGTGTTTTAAATTAACCTTTTGACGAGTGGCTCCTAGGGCCACTCGCAAGTTCTCAAAGTTTGTTCACCAAGTTAGCGTTTGAAAAATATTTACCAAATCACACTTTTTAGAACTTTTCCCTACATATTTGCTTTTGACTTTGGTATGCAGATGGTGTTGCTTATCAAATGGGACATACGATAAATAATTAACAGAGACAAGAGATACATTTCATATGTTATCTCAAAGGCTATCTCATTTTGGCACCCATATGCTACATCAACCCTAGTTTTTACCTATAAATAAGATCCTTGGGTAAGTTCATATACAACCGAAAACCTCAAGTTAACACTATTACACTACCAAATTCTCACTAGAAAGTGTTATCTATATGCTCTCTCCTTGGTATCTAAAGTACTTATCTCTTCACTCCCCACAACCATCACTTCCAAGTGATTCTTTTTCTCTCTTATTATTGTTGTTGAAATGTTGTAGCCACATGCCTCAAATGCCAGCATTTCGCCAACCTCCAGCACTTGCCTCCCCAATAATTATACAAAATGACCTATCCCTAGACCTGAAGGTCCCTATATAGAGCACACCTAGGGTTTGCTTTTCGTGCTTTAACTATATAGGACTTCATCTAATTGGACGTGAATTTTCACAAAATATTTTTGTAATTTAGGATTGCGTGTCCCCCTATCAACACCAAGCTCTCCTTGTTCATCTACATCAAATGAGCACTCGATTTAGTCCGCCCTCTCAGAAAAAGGTATTTCTCATTTTCTATGGCTCATAGGAATATCTGTCACGTAGGACATGACACCACGGTGCATTTGCATGTCGTTTATCATATCTTATGATAATGTTTTTTTTGTCATAATAAAATTCTTTTTGAGTTCAAAAACGTTATTTCAAATTTTAATAAGAAAAATATTTTTTTTTGAAAATTAATTTTGACACAAAATATTTTTTTTATAAAAGTTGCAGAATATTTTTTTTGAAGTTAAAATAAAATTTTGTTATGTTTTGAAATGTTGCATGTGCGTGTCATATATATCAGGTATTGATTTAGTATGTGCGTATGTCCTTTTTATATATATCATAATATATATTTACATACGGTTTATATATGTTTATATAATGTATATATATTTTTATGCGTGGCTTATTAATATAGGGGTAGTTATTTTTGTCCTTACCGACTACGGTCCACTACCTTTTCTCTTGTCTTGTGCCTTTAGTAACTTTTTTAGCATAAAACTTTTACCTGCTACTTTAGGTGGCGATTTGACCTTACAGTTGGCCTTAATCATTTTTTACCATAGCCCGTGCTTTAGCCTATGTTGCATGCCATGTTTATATCATATATATATATATATATATATGAGTTATGCTTATATGTTGGTATGTATGCATGTATGTATATATGTTAGCCATACCGATTTGACATGGCATGCTTTAGCTGTCATTTATTTTACCGATTTAAACTAGTCGTTGTGACCCCTGTACTGTTGGCATATAGAGCTAATACAACCTTAATTGTTGGCGTATTCCCCATGCCATATCTGATGCTGATTTGACCGGAGCAGGTCATAGCCCCTAGGCGATTTGTACTGTGACGAGTTGACGCCCACGACATTTTGTTGAAACACATGTTGCTTTTCAATTTTACTAAACGACGTCGCGTTTAATTTCTTTTAAATCGGTAACAGTTTTCTGATCATAGCTGGCTTCCATTTTTATAAACGACGCCGCTTTAGTTCTTCTACAACGGTAATATTTCTATTGCGTCTTTGGTACGCTGTGTGGTGTTTACATCTGGCGTTCAATTTTTTAAAACGACTGTGTTTTAAAAAACTGTATTGTTTCTTGATTATGTTAGTGTGTAACAGTTTGCACTACACAACCAAGGGGGTTTGGTAGAGCGGAAGGGGCTCTTCCAACCTTAACCAAGGTCGGGGGTTCGACTCCCGCCTTGGGCATGGAGAAGCTTTAAATCTCTTGGCCAGCTGTCCCACCCATCGAGGTGCCTACAAATCAGCGATCGGGGATTAGTCGAGGTGCGCGTATAGCTGGCCCGGACACCCCGTGGTATTAACCAAAAAAAAAAAAAAAGTTTGCACTACACGTGACACATTTTTAACACTACAATTTGTGTTTCTTTGTGAGCCCTCAGATCTATTTTTATCTACGGTTGTGTGTATAATTTTTGTAATTCATATGATTCTTTTCTACACCAATCTACACACACTTGTGCACTCTATAAATAGTACCCTTTGTGTATCATTTTTGCAGAGCTGAGAAATTTATTTTTGTAGTTAAACTCTGTCAAAATTTTTAGAGAGAGAGAGAGAGAGAGATTAAACCAGAAATATTCTTTGTGTCATCTTCAAGTGTTGATTTCAGTCAAAACGAAAATGAAGATTGGATTTCTCTCATTCTAAATCTACTTACGATTTTTAAAGAATATATAATTTTTGTAAGTCAGTTCTCTCATATTTATGTGTATTTTTTAGATCAGTCTTTAGATCTAATATTTGTACACAACACAAACTATTCACGAAATTAATTTTTGTATGAATATTCTGTTTGTGACTTGTTTGTGAGATCTTGAATGCTTTTAAACATTTTGTTTTAATACAGATTTTTCAGAAAATATTTGGTAATATTCAAATTTGTATTGTTTGTGGTTTAGAAAGTTAAACCTAAGATTTTTGAGATCTGATTTGTAAAGATTTAAAATCTGGACTGAATATTATTTTATTGAGTGTTTATAGACTGTTTTGATTTAATCTGAATTTTTTGTGAAAATAGTCTTGATAAGATTTTAGATTAAAATCTGATTTAATCTAATATTTGTTTTCTTAAAAATAGATTGTGAATATTTGACTGTCTGAGTTTATTGAATATATTTGAAGTCATATTCTGTGAACATGATTACTTGATTATGTAAGTGATTTTCAGGAACTGTTTTCATCACATATCACTCACATATATTCATTCACGTTATATTCACGTAGACACATTTATTTGTGTGAATATCTGAAACAAGTCTAGTGTTCAAGATTTGTAAGAAAGAAAAGATAGTTTTTCAAAGCTGAATTGAAAGTCAAGAAGACTTGGTTTGATTGACATAAGACTTGCGAAGATATATAGGAGATATAATCTGTTGCATAGCATTCTGTGTGTATTCATTAAGTGTGGGTGTGTGTCATATAGGATAGTACACCACACACGATCACTTCACTAGAAAATAACACAATAGGCACTGAGCTAATCTTGAGCTAGAAGAGCAAAAGGGAGAAGCTGAGAAGTGTAGAACGCAATATCAAGCGAGGACAGACTTATAGAGAACAGAATAAGCAACCAGGGAGGAGTCTTGGTCGTGTGGGGTAATCGCTATATCTTCTTCTTTATTTGTCAAGTTTGTTATTTGTAAATCGTTCCTATTGATTTATTGTTTTAGTGGAAGTAGATTCGTCATTTTTCCCGGGGAAGGGTTTTTACGACGTAAAATAAACACAGTGTGCTTTACTTTACATATGTGCCATATATCACCTAATGTGAAAGAGTAGGTTTAAATAAATAGAAACTCACCTAAAAACTGAATTGGTTATTATTTTTGTAAATCACCTTGATTTAACAAGATAGTAACTTGGATTGTTAATTGACTTTGAAAATCAAATTCATTTTCATAAAGTTAACAAATTAAGTAAAATTTCAATTTGGTCCCCTTTGCATCATTCGTATAAACTCGTAGGTTTAAGATGTTTACTCAACAATAAGTTTTTTCGCACATTAAAGTCTATCGCGCAAATTATCCCTCACGTGGGATCTCGCTCCTCAAGTGGTATCAGAGCTAGACTTTTAAAGATATTTTTCAAAAGTTATGTTAAACTCTTTTTACCTTGTTTTAATGGATGATTCAAGTCAGTTATTTAGATTGGGTAATATGAGTAGGCCTCCTATTTTTTATGGTTCTAATTTTCCCAATTGGAAAATACGTATGATTGCATTTATTCAAGGCACACTAGGAGATGATGTTTGGGACTCGATAGAAAGTTGTTATACACATCCTACTGTTCCTATTGCTGATGGTAGTTTTACACTTAGAAAACTCAGAACGAATGAAATGAGTAATGAACAAAAGAAAATCAGCAACTATAACAACAAGGGTAAGAATGCCATTTTTATGAGTGTATGTGAAAACGAATTGAAGCGCATATGTCACCGCACCACGAGTAAAGAGACCTGGGATACTCTAGTCACCGCACATGAGGGTGATGCGAGGGTTAAAGCGTGTAAGAGCCAATTGCTAGTTCAACAATATAACATGGTAGTAATGAACGATAACGAAGCCTTTGGAGACTTCTATATGAGACTAAGTGATATCATTACTCAACTTCACTCGAATGGTATTGTGTATACTAGTAAATAAATCTTCTCTAAAATTCTAAGATCTCTAGCATCCAGATTTGATCACAAGCGATTTATAATTAAAGAAATTAATGATCCATCACTCACACCCGAACTTCTCAATTCTAAGTTAAAGACCATGGAGTTAGAGTTGGCATTTAGGAAGAATTTAATGGATATGTCTATGCATGATTCCCTTTGTAGTTCTAAACTTGCATCTAAAACTTCTCACACTATTAAGGAAAAATTTAAACCTGTTTCTATTCAATCAGAATCTGAAAATGAGTCTGATGACGAGGTTAATGATTTAGGAAATATTGATAGTGAGATTGCACTCATGTCAAGACATATTAAAGGTCTTATGAAAAAGAGAAACCTTCTTGCTAAAAGGTGTGTGTAATCTGACTCCCAATCCAACCAATCGAAAAAGCCTCGTAACAGAAACACTAATCAGATTGGTTATTATTGTGATAACAGCAAATCGAAAAAATCTGCTTGTCGTAAATATGGTAATTTAGGTCGCGTCACTAATGACTGTTGTGTAAAATCACAAATCACACACAATAAAAATTATAAGGCCTATTTAACCCCAACTTGGGATGAATCTTCTAATTTGGAAGATGAGCAGGTCAATACTGAATCACATTACCTTGCTTTTATTGGTAGTTTTTATAATTATTGTGGTGATAAATATATTGCTGGCCTAAATAATCTAGATGATTCTGATGAAGAATCCGATGAGATTTTAGATTTATTTGAATGTGAAAAATCATTATTACCTACTCAAACCCCAATGCATGAATGAACTGCTCCTTTTGATGCTAAACATGCTTCTCGCTGTGATGATTCTGTTTTAAATGGAACTGATGGCACTTCGCACACTAGCACTGAACCTTCATTTGATGTTGATGTTGTAGGCTATGATGACTATGCTGAAATGTATGTTAGAACTCTACGAAACAGAAAAGACTTGTCCAATATGGTGAAATCACTTAGTGAGACCTTAGAAAGTCAATATGGGATAGTTAAGGAAACTGAAAAGGAGATGATTGATATCAAATCAATTTTTGAAAAAGAAAGAAGTGCTTTTGAAAAATAAAAATCTGATTTTGAAAATGAAATTTCTGATCTTAACGAAAAGAATGATGTTCTTGAACAAAGATACAAGGCCACATTGGTTGTTCTCGAAAAATCTAAAGAAATGTGTGTCGATGCTTTTAAAAGGGTTCAAGAACAAGATTTAGAGAAATCTAAAGAAGATTTTGATTTAGATAAATTTTTGGACTCTATGAAATATGATTATAATACAAATGGACCTCGTTATGATGAGAATGCTAAGAATAGTATTTGCATTAAACCTATTGTTTTTGTTAGGGATAGTACCCAACTTAAGCAAAATTCGAGTAGTCCAAAAGTTGATAAAGGAAAACAGATTTTACATGAAACAACTTCTAAAAAGGAATTTGATCTCAAGTATCCTCCTATAAGGTATGCTGATTCTCCTAAATACATTCTGCCCCCTAAAAGGACAAACTTGACTACTAAACCTGACTTGGGCGTTTTAAAGTCTAGGAAGTCTGATTCTTATGTCAAAAAATCTGCTATTAATTGCTATTGCAGTTTTTGTGATGTTTTTGGACACCAAAATTGGGAATGCCTCAGTAATCGTAAGAATGATGCTCATTTTAAAGTCTTTCACAAGAAAGTGAACCGATTTACAAATTTCTATAGGCATCGACCCAATAATAGGTGGAACCGTTCTTTCAACTACTCTAGGCCTCAGACCCATAAGAAAACATACCATCCAAGATTTCAAAAGGCACAAAAACCTTTGAAAACATTGCCTATTTGGGCCAGGACTTGTGATTTGAGACCTCAGTTGGACTTTTCCAAATCGAAGGAATGTCCGCCTAATATTTGTAACGATGTTCCTATGATGGAAATTAGTAAGTCTCCTCACCAACCTGTGAAAGGAAAAAATACCATTTCCCATTTAGAGTTATTCAATGATGGGGAAGATGATTTTAAATAAATCGGAGTTATTAATTCTTGTGAGACTAGTGGTACTTCACATCAGTTTAGTGCTCCAAAAGGCACCCAACATAATGGGGTATTTGAACATGTTACTAGTGATTGTAGACTTGATGATATATTTTCAAAGTCTTTCATTAATCCCTTGCTTGATTGGAATGGTGTGCTCGATATTTAAAACTTGTATATTGTCTGCATCTTGATTTCACGATCTCTGAGGTTTTAGGATAAAGATATCTACTAACAACGGTATCTCTTAGAACCATGTTTGATGTAGGAGACGCTTATTTTGCAGATTATAACTTGTTGTTATTATAACCTTCAACCATTGTCTAATTTAGACAAAATGGGGGAGAGTTGAGTACATATTCAAGTCTTGTGTTCATACATATTCTGTTTTGTTATTTCTTGCACATTTAATGCTGTCGTATTATTATTTTGATAGAACAAATGCTACTAACTTGATTTCTCTCGGCAGAAAAGTATTTATGTTTTGCAGGTTTTCATCAACCGTGTATCTGAGTCGTGTGACTTTTTCATTTCTAGGATGGGTGGGTAGTTAGATACTCTTTTGTATAGGACATATTAGGAATTATTTTTCCTCAGTATATCATTTGATGTACTCAAGGGTTTTGTCAAAATTAGTCCAATGGGGGAGTTTGAAGGTCCCTATATAGAGCACACCTAGGGTTTGCTTTTCGTGCTTTAGCTACATAGGACATCATCTAGTTGGACGCGAATTTTGACAAAATATTTTTGTAATTTAGGATTGCGTGTCCCCCTATCAACACCAAGCTCTCCTTGTTATCTACATCAAATGAGCACTCGATTAAGTCCGCCCTCTCAGAAAAAGGTATTTCTCATTTTCTATGGCTCATAGGAATATCTGTCATGTAGGACACGACACCACGGTGCATTTGCATGCCGTTTATCATATCTTATGATAATTTTTTTTTTGTCATAATAAAATTCTTTTTGAGTTCAAAAACGTTATTTCAAATTTTTATAAGAAATTTTTTTTTTTTGAAAATTAATTTTGACACAAAATATTTTTTTTTTTATAAAAGTTGCAGAATATTTTTTTGAAGTTAAAATAAAATTTTGTTATGTTTTGAAATGTTGCATGTGCGTGTCATATATATCAGGTATGGATTTAGTATGTGCGCATGTCCTTTTTATATATATCATAATATATATTTGCATACGATTTATATATGTTTATATAATGTATATATATTTTTATGCGAGGCATATTAATATAGGGGTAGCTATTTTTGCCCTTGCCGACTATGGTCCACTACCTTTTCTCTTGTCTTGTGCCTTTAGTAGATTTTCTAGCCTATAGCTTTTACCTGCTACTTTAAGTGGCGATTTGACCTCAAAGTTGGCCTTAATCGTTTTTTACCATAGCCCATGCTTTAGCCTATGTTGCATGCCATGTTTATATCATATATATATATCTATATAATAAAGTAGAAAACTTATGTATGTCATAAGATGAAACTATGATGTCATCAAAATGAATTATTTTTGCATTTCCTATTTTATCCTTCAAAATTTTGAATTCCCCCTCTTTTCTTTCTCCAAACTTAATTCCCACTCTTCCACTTCAATTTAAAACTAAGGTTTTTTTGGTAAATTACTTCTTTTTGTACTATCTCACCCAACCTCTATCACGACAATACACACTCTTCTTTTCAACTTCTCAAAACGAGAACCCCACACCACAAACTCGAAACCCTCTCCCTCTCAAACTCAGAATTCTGTTTTCTCTCACTTCTCCATTTTAAAGGTAAATTATTTCTCTTTGTTTTACTATTTGTTTTGTTCAATGGGTCTGCTTCAAACCATGGGTATATTTCATGAAATCAAAGGTATATACCCTTGATTTCGATTTTAGGTTTACATGATCCAAAACGCATACACCATGTTCAGATCCAAAACGCATACACCATAGTGATGAAATGTCACAATTACTCATTTTGATTTGTAGAGACTTTCCATATAGAGGGAGACTTTCCAAGTGGAAAATCTGTTGCCAAGTTATCAACATCAGCGCTCCGTCATTGAATACCCATGTGGAAAATCGTTCACCAAGTCGATGGTGTTTTTAGGGCTTTGAGGAGGTGCATGGGTATTCAATCAGTGCTTCGTGCAAAACAGAGAAGATGTTTCTCCTGGGTATTGAATATGTATGTCCAGAGCTTTTTATCTTCCCGATCCAAATCAGGTATTGAATTTGTTCATCTTGAAGCCCCAACCCCCGTGTCCAAAGTAGAGTAGAGGAAGAAAGATATCCGTGGTTTTACAACTACTTTATTATATACATAGATCGCTCTGGCATACTGATAAATTGACTATAGTTTTGAAACCACGGATCTGTTTCTTCCTCTACTCTGCTTAAACCACAGTAGTTAGCCCCCGTGTTCAAGCGAACGCTGAACCCCCAACCCCCGTTTCCAATGTTTTGAGGATTGGATTAATTAAGGAAACGTATGGTGATACACTGACAACGCTACTTGCTGTATGAATGAAGCCTTTTGTTAGAACCCGACAGTCTTAATTGATTATGATATTGTGCATAACACTAACCCCTTTCTTCAAGATTCTATCCTTCTTTTCAGAAGACTAATGAGAAAGTAATGTTAAAACCATCATCTTATGTAGCTACCCGGATGGCGACTGATGTGCAATATCTTTCCTATTGTGTCTTTAAAATGTATGCTAATCAAAGGCTTGATGTCTAAATTTTGTGTCGGTTGAAGCTTTTTTTGACATCTGTTTACGTCTAGAGGCATTAGGTTTGGTACAACCAAAAGCTAAATCTCACAAAATTATGATTATATTTTATAATGGCAGTGTTCCTACGCAAGTGTTATCATTATGTGGTTCCTGTTGAGGACAACATCCAAAAAGTGGGGATAAAGTTGGCTTTTTGTTGCAAATGTTGTTTTAGGTCCTGTGAATCTACTGACCATATTCTCATTTATGGTCCGATAGTAGTGTTGGTTTGGGATTTGTTTTCAAGTTAACAATCTTGACAACGAGTGTTCCCCCCATAATCCGTCGGCCAAAAAATTGGTTCTTTGTTTATAAGTTTTTATTTTTATTCTATTTTACATAAATCAATGACGACGCATTATTTCTTAATCATCTTTGTTTCTTCTTCAACGTTTTTATTTACATTTACATCTTTATTTCTTTCTTCTTATTTGTCAAATGATTTTTTTATTAACTCTTCATAATACTGTTTGAATTTACTTTCACTTGGTATTTTCGACATTTGTTTCTCAATATAAACTTTTTACTATGCAGGTTGCCGTATTTAAAATAGGAAGCACAACAATATAAACTATTGTATATAGGACTTTATCTTCTCATACGGGGGAGGCCTCAACCCTACGGTTTATGCCAGAGTGCCTCTGCTATATATTTCACCATGTAAGTTGAGAATTTGTTGCTTTGTTCAATGTTCTCTCATGATTTATGTTCAGTACTTCAAAGCCTTTTGGCCTCGATATGAAATTGCAAATTTGGTATTATTTGAAAGCAAAGTTGGAATCCATTTACCATTTACTTTGTTAAAGTTTAGTTCACGGCATCTCTGTTTTTCAGTTTACTTAAGAGCATTAGTAATCTTCTTTTAAGAGCATTAGTAATTGTCATTTGTGATGAATGTGTTAATTTTATTTTTGTTGGAAAATTTTAACCTCACCCAAATTTAAAAACAAAATCAGCCGTGACACTATCATAGTCGTTGATAATCATTATTTTAAAAAGACAATTATACACCACTTTATACTTTTTAAAATTATCTACGCGCATACTTTTTAAAAGACAATTACACACCACTTTATATGTCTTGCGTATTGCCAAAACATTCTTTAGGTACTTGGCAAGGAATTGGCCCACTAGGTGGGAGGAATTACTGAGATCCATAAGAGAGATCGACAAGAATTGGAGATATCGATCATAATCATCAATGCACCTCTCATTACGGCACCTCACTCTCTTTCTCTAATTTTCGTTTGTGTTCTTCGTTCGCCATCAATAGTACGCAATTAGGTCATTCTAAGTCCATTTTTTATTCATAGATAATGCATCATTAAATGTTTCTATATATTATTATCCAAACAACGAACCACCATTACATTGATAATAACCTTAAATAACAAACCTTTGTTGCAATATGTATATGTTTCCATGTAACTGTTATTCTATGGCTATGCCATTGTTTTGTGTGTGTAGATGTATGGGTTCATTCAAATGTTGATCACTCAGATTTTATAAATCCTTAGTGGGTAAGGTCTCACATAACGAACGACCATAAACTATGTATTTTGTTACAAAGTCTCTCTTTTGGGAACTCTCTAGCGTCATGTTTGCGAGATAGTGTATTTGGCATATAATTAATAATTAGCATGGTTTATATAATATTTGATTAGCTGTTTCCATTGATTAACTATATTTTTTATTTTGTATCAGGTCGCATTTTGAAAACTATGGACAATCATTACAGTGGAACACGTGGGGCAACCTCAATTAATATATGTGATTTTTTTTAAAGAAGTTTGTTTCGTTGAAATATTTGTTTGATGAATTTGGACTTTTTGAATATTGTATGATTGGTTGTTACCCCTTAAGCAGGGTGGATAGTCCAATAAATAATGGAGACTATGCCCATTTTTTTAAAATTTTCATTTTGTTAATTTGAGACACAATGTGAATTCAATTGATGAATATTGTATATTTCATGTTATATGCGAGTCTATTTGATGAATTTAGACTATTCAAATGTTGTTGGACTATTTGTTTTTTGTCAAGGATGGTGGATAGTCCGAAAAATAAAGGAGATTATGGCCAATTTTTTTTAAATTACATTTTATTTTGTTGGGGAACGAAATTTGTGCGTTTTTGCAATTACATGTTTTGAAAATTTGTCATTTTACGATTATCAGCGTGCCTTCAGGCACGGGCATACCCTAGTATATATATATATATATAAGTTATGCTTATATGTTGGTATGTATGCATGTATGTTTATATGTTAGCCATACCGCTTTGACATGGCATGCTTTAGCTGTCATTTATTTTACTGATTTAAACTAGTCGTTGTGACCCCTGTACTGTTGGCATATAGACCTAATACAACCTTAATTGTTGGCGTATTCCCCATGCCATATCTGATGCTGATTTGACCGGAGCAGGTCATAGCCCCTAGGGGGTTTGTACTGTGACGAGTTGACGCCCACGGTATTTGGTTGAAACAAATGTTGTTTTCCGATTTTACTAAACGACGTCGCATTTTTTTTCTTTTAAATCGATAACAGTTTTCTGATCACATTTGGCTTCCATTTTTATAAACGACGCCGCTTTAGTTCTTCTACAGCGGTAATATTTCTATTGCGTTTTTGGTACGCTGTGTGGTGTTTACAGGTGGCGTTCAGTTTTTTAAAACGACTGTGTTTTATAAAACTGTATTGTTTCTTGATTCTGTTAGTGTGTAACAGTTTGCACTACACGTGTCACGTTTTTAACACTACACTTTGTGTTTCTTTGTGAGCCCTCAGATCTATTTTTATCTACGGTTGTGTGTATAATTTTTGTAATCCATGTGATTCTTTTCTACACCAATCTGCACACACTTGTGCACTCTATAAATAGTACCCTTTGTGTACCATTTTTGCAGAGCTGAGAAATTTATTTTTGTAGTTAAACTCTGTCAAAATTTTTAGAGAGAGAGAGAGAGAGAGAGATTAAACCAGAAATATTCTTTGTGTCATCTTCAAGTGTTGATTTCAGTCAAAACGAAAATGAAGATTGGATTTCTCTCATTCTAAATCTGCACTTACGATTTTTAAAGAATATATAATTTTTGTAAGTCAGTTCTCTCATATTTATGTGTATTTTTTAGATCAGTCTTTAGATCTAATATTTGTACACAACACAAACTATTCACGAAATTAATTTTTGTATGAATATTCTATTTGTGAGATCTTGAATGTTTTTAAACATTTTGTTTTAATACAGATTTTTTAGAAAATATTTAGTAATATTCAAATTTGTATTGTTTGTGGTTTAGAAAGTTAAACCTAAGATTTTTGAGATATGATTTGTAAAGATTTAAAATTTGGACTGAATATTATTTTATTGAGTGTTTATAGACTGTTTTGATTTAATCTGAATTTTTTGTGAAAATAGTCTTGATAAGATTTTAGATTAAAATCTGATTTAATCTAATATTTGTTTTCTTAAAAATAGATTGTGAATATTTGACTGTCTGAGTTTATTGAATATATTTGAAGTCATATTTTGTGAACATGATTACTTGATTATGTAAGTGATTTTCAGGAACTGTTTTCATCACATATCACTCACATATATTCATTCACGTTATATTCACGTAGACACATTTATTTATGTGAATATCTGAAACAAGTCTAGTGTTCAAGATTTGTAAGAAAGAAAAGATAGTTTTTCAAAGCTGAATTGAAAGTCAAGAAGACTTGGTTTGATTGACATAAGACTTGCGAAGATATATAGGAGATATAATCTGTTGCATGGCATTCTGTGTGTATTCATTAAGTGTGGGTGTGTGTCATATAGGATAGTACACCACACACGATCACTTCACTAGAAAATAACACAATAGGCACTGAGCTAATCTTGAGCTAGAAGAGCAAAAGGGAGAAGCTGAGAAGTGTAGAACGCAATATCAAGCGAGGAAAGACTTATAGAGAACATAATAAGCAACCAGGGAGGAGTCTTGGTCGTGTGGGGTAATCGCTATATCTTTCTTCTTTATTTGTCAAGTTTGTTATTTGTAAATCGTTCCTATTGATTTATTGTTTTAGTGGAAGTAGATTAGGTAACTCCTAGAGGAGCTCGTCATTTTTCCCAGGGAAGGGTTTTTACGACGTAAAATAAACATAGTTTGCTTTACTTTACATATCTGCCATATATCACCTAATGTGAAAGAGTAGGTTTAAATAAATAGAAACTCACCTAAAAACTGAATTGGTTATTATTTTTGTAAATCACCTTGATTTAATAAGATAATAATTTGGATTGTTAATTGACTTTGAAAATCAAATTCATTTTCATAAAGTTAACAAATTAAGTAAATGTTCAATTTGGTCCCCTTTGCATCATTCGTATAAACTCGTAGGTTTAAGGTGTTTACTCAACAATAAGTTTACTTCCGCACATTAAAGTCTATCGCGCAAATTATCCCTCACGTGGGATCTCGCTCCTCAAGTGGTATCAGAGCTAGACTTTTAAAGATATTTTTTAAAACTTATGTTAAACTCTTTTTACCTTGTTTTAATGGATGATTCAAGTCAGTTATTTAGATTGAGTAATATGAGTAGGCCTCCTATTTTTTATGGTTCTAATTTTCCCAATTGGAAAATTCGTATGATTGCATTTATTCAAGGCACACTAGTAGATGATGTTTGGGACTCGATAGAAAGTGGTTATACACATCCTACAGTTCCTATTGCTGATGGTAGTTTTACACTTAGAAAACTCAGAACGAATGAAATGAGTAATGAACAAAAGAAAATCAGCAACTATAACAATAAGGGTAAGAATGCTATTTTTATGAGTGTATGTGAAAACGAATTGAAGCGCAAATGTCACCGCACCACGAGTAAAGAGACTTGGGATACTCTAGTCACCGCACATGAGGGTGATGCGAGGGTTAAAGCATGTAAGAGCCAATTTCTAGTTCAACAATATAACATGGTAGTAATGAACGATAACGAAGCCTTTGACGACTTCTATATGAGACTAACTGATATCATTACTCAACTTCACTCGAATGGTATTGTGTACACTAGTAAAGAAATCTGCTCTAAAATTCTAAGATCTCTAGCGCCCAGATTTGATCACAAGCGATATATAATTGAAGAAATTTATGATCCGTCACTCACACCCAAACTTCTCTGTTCTAAGTTAAAGACCATGGAGTTAGAGTTGGCATTTAGGAAGAATTTAATGGATATGTCTATGCATGATTCCCTTTATAGTTCTAAACTTGCATCTAAAACTTCTCACACTGTTAAGGAAAAATTTAAACCTGTTTTTATTCAATCAGAATCTGAAAAGGAGTCTGATGACGAGGTTAATGATTTAGGAAATATTGATAGTGAGATTAACTCATGTCAAGACGTATTAAAGGTCTTATGAAAAAGAGAAACCTTCTTGCTAAAAGGTGTGTGCAATCTGACTCCCAATCCAACCAATCGAAAAAGCCTCATAACAGAAACACTAATCAGATTGGTTATTATTGTGATCTAAATACATGTGTTTCGTGTTTTGTGTTTGTTTTCGTTAAGACTTTTTCCAGAACTATTTTTGCATATCTTTTACAAAAGTTTTCATACTTTTAAGTTTAGAAAAACTTTTTTATTCACAAATCACATCCCCAAGATATGTTTGTGTGAATCAGTTTAAATTTTATAGTTTGTATTCTTGCATATACAACTCTTGTGGAGAGATTTTCTTCATGGAAAACTATAGTGATTCTCGAGGGGATTATTGCTGAAGGCAAACGCCGATCGGTGGATACCGAGCATGGAAGGCCACGAGTGGATTGATTCTCATCGAGTAATACTCTTAAGACATTAACAAAGACTAGAGAGTTATGCTTGTGGCGGTAATCAAGTAGTCTATAAGTCGACTGTCTTGTAATATTTTTAAAGTGTTGAAATTAAAAGGTTTTTCTCGCAAGGGATATTTTTCTCAAACTTTGCCTTTGTTGAATGCGTTTTTAATTTGTCAGTTTTATCAGCTATATTTATGTCTTATGGTAAAAATATTAAATTTGGATATTGTGTGTCTTGGACATTTAATTATACTAGTTGTGCCCACGTGCCTTGCACGTGTGGCCATTTCAAGATATTAATCTTCCACTGCAAATCTGTGAAGGACAAAGTAATAAAAATACTTGCAACATATTATGTAGAATCTATTTTGTTAGAATATAACATAAAGTACCTAGTACGAAGCATCAATCATTACCCCCAAAACCAAAATTCCATTCAACTGTAAACTATACAAGATATTCCTGTGAATACTCTAAAGCTATCACAAACGAACTCATAACTCCCTATTCAAAAGCAGGAAGAAATACACACAAACATGTATGTATATATAATTTGAATAAATATATCAAAATGAATTTATCTTGAAATGATTTATAGGGAAATATCATTAAAAAAAAGAAGTTAAAAAAAGCTTCAGTAAGAAAATTTCAAATCGCAGTTATTGAAAGATGACATTTGATAAAAACAGTGTGTAATCCTAAAAACTAAAAATTTAATGCTTAAATATGTTTCTTTTGATGTTTAATAGGATTCAAAGGTTCTTCTTCCTCTTCAACTTTATGAGAGACAAACATGGATGACATTATCCGAAGAACCTTTGTACAACATTCTTGTTCTGTTACATAATCCAATTGATGAATCTATATTGCATAGAAGAATGATTGGACAATTATGTTTAAGTTTCAATGAGTGTGGTGGCAATCCATTCAGCATCAAATAATTTAAAAATTCTTCTTGGTAATAGTTGTGCGTGTCATCCAAAGCTTCATCAAAGATATTTAATGTCTTCAATTCTCCGGGGAACATATCAATCATTATATCATTGAGTGAATCTACGTGCTCGTTTGTTGTTGCAAGAATTGCTCGATCTGTAAATAAGTTTGGCGAGTTGTCATTTATATTTAATGATGGGAAGATAACGTCAATGAGAGACTGTTCGAGGCCCTCATCATGTGTTGATGCTTCCGTCCCATTGCCAATCCTTAGAAGGAAATCGCTAAGTGAGAAATTGATACCCAAATGTTTAATTACTTAATCATCACTATAAAGTTAAATAGGGCATTAGTTCTTTTTAGTCATTACATTTACATTATATGATGGATGGATTATCAGTCTTAACATATCAATACAACAATTTTCAAAGATAAATTACGTGAGACAGAGAAACTGCATTCATGTTCATTGAATAGAAATTACAAAATAATAAAGAGAATCCATCCGGTTAATAAATATGGCCAAACCTAAGTTTCCAAGAAATTAAAATAATTTACTCAACAATAAGATGAATTGAAAACAACAATTGTAAATTAATTTTAAAAAATTAAAAAAAAATTATGGTACTTGAATAAGCATAATGTATTCCATAAGTATCCATAAACCATGAACTAAATAAGTGACACTCAGTACTAAATATTAAGAGCAGGGAAGAACAAATTGAAATTCTTTGAACACTATGTATCTAAAGATGTTAAAGATACAGTTTAGAGTGTGTGTTTGAGTTGGCAAAGATAATTCAACCAAGGCATATCATTACAGATTCAGTAAGGTAATTCGGACGCATTTTGCTCACTTATTTGATTGTTCTTGGAAGTTATGTTTTTCTTAGTTGGGGAGTTCCAACCGGAACCGACGTAAGACTTAATAAGAAGAATATATGTATGTAGAGAGACAAAATGAATACATTGAACCATACAGTGTGAAAAAATTCCAACACAGACGAATTTAAAAAATAATCCTTTTACTATTTAAAAAAATGGTCTGCGCCAGCGATACGAATAGGCGGGGACAATTTTTTTAGTATCTTGGTACGCGTCAGTGGTATGTATAGACGGTATTATAAAATATTTTAAATAAAATGTAAAAAAAAAAACAGTTTTAAACAATTTTTTAAGTGCCTAAAGATTTTATTTAAAAAAATATTTTAAATAAAATCCAAGCGTGGAAGTGTTTTAAGAAAATTGTGACAAAAATTCTAATAGTTACAAAAATTGTTACAAAAATTCTAATAGTTACAAAAATTGTTTTGTAAAAATAAAAAGTCAGTAGTTCCAAAACAGTAACTATTAAAATCTTAATTTTTTTTAAATAAAATCTTTAGGCACTTAAAAAATTGTTTAAAACTGTTTTATTTAAAACTGTTTTTTTTACATTTTATTTAAAATGTTTTATAATACGCGACCAAAATAAAATTAACACGACATGGCACGACACACCTCAAAATCTTAATTTTACATAAAATGAATATGAAACATATGAAAGTGACATGGCACGACACAAAATCCCTTTTTTACGAAATGCGAACACGGTCCACTTGTCGTGTTGCATTTTAAGTGCGTTGTGTTAGTATTTGATAAAAAATGAGATTTCGTGTTGTGTCATATTACTTTTATAGGTGAAAAAAATATTTTAAGCCGTGTCGTGTCATTTTTATTTTGGTTGGGTTCGTGTTTGGTTAAAAAAATAACATATATTGTGGCGTGACACTTTTATTTGGGTTGTGTTCATGTTTTGTAAAAAAATAATATTTCATGTTGTGTCGTGTCACTTTTATTAGGATCGTATTTGGTTAAAAAAAAAAATTATCATGTTGTGTCGAGTTGCTTTTATTTGAGTCGTGTTCGGTTATCCTCCCGCGCGAAAGGACACGCGGCCTGCTACTACGATAAAACTAAACTAATTCCACAATAACAATGTGTATAGAGCATCTAAATCCCAATACAACAAAAGAGAAACCACTAATTTCAATTTCTTCAAATACAAATACCACCAATCTCTTGAAATAAATACAACATCTAACTCAAAAATATAATAAATCTCCAATGCTCTATACATAAAAAATAAATACAAGTCTTCTCATCTTGTATTAAAATTCTTTCCAATTAATCCACGTTAAAAACCATCCCAATTGGTCCATAGTGCTCAAATTCACGCTAACCTGCCAGCTAAAAGAAAATACGGGGAAGTACATAATACGACAGGAAAGACGCTCAACAAATATATTAGCGGTGAATAAAGCGTAACAACACGAGTACGAATATTCAAATCAAATGCAAATCTCAATAGCAATTATCAGTAACTTCCTCAACAACACATCAATGGGTCACCAGGCCTCACCCCATCCACATATGTTTTATCAAGCCATAGCTCGGGAAGTAGAAATTTTGGCGGGTGCCCAACATTCGTGCCATATTAGAATCTCATAACAACGTGCTCAACAACAATATAATGATACCACATGAATCAAAATAATTCAACAATTATTTTTCCAGATTTCAATAAATTTATCAATTCAAATATGAGTTCAATTAATAAGAAATCAACAGAATAAACTCGTGAGATTTAAAGGAGCATATTGTGTAAAAACCCATACCTTAAAATCATCGCATAAATCTTCACGTAAAAATCATCCTCAAAATCTGATTGAACCATCACGTTCCTCTTGTAAAAATAATCAAATCATGTTCTAGCGCCAACACGAGATAACCCCAAATAGTCCTATTTTAAAAACTCAAAAAATTCTGCTCCAAAAATTATTTGAATCGTTGATCCGACCTCAGATTTGGATTCTAAACGAAAAATTGAGTCAGGTATGTGTTTTGAGTTTTTCTTAAATCTCATCCGAATGCACTCAAAATAAGATCTAAACATTCCAAATTGGCTTTTCTCATTCCACTCGTTTTTGCCTATTTGGATTTCGTTTTTGGCATCTCTTTTTCATCTCCCTTTTCTTATGATCACCCATAATATTTCATATATAGTCTCTCTCTCAAACCCTAGCTTGGTACCTAAGCTAACCTATATTACTATATTGCCCTTTAATTTAAAATTATCAACTTTACATATTTAAACCATTACAAAATGTCCAAAAGTCAATTAAATTTGAATTTAAATATTCGATTCATTTTAAATAAAAAATAAATATAATATCAATATCCCGATTAATAAAATAATAATATTATTAAAATTATATACCATATTCATAAATAAAGCCCTCAAAATTACGAGGTATTACATATTTCCTCCCTTAAAAAGGAATTTCGTCCTCGAAATTCGACGAAACCTAATACTCGAAATAAAATGCTACTCGATTCCTTTTCCCAAAATCACACACTAAAGTCCTCAAATTAATTCTAAACATCCTCACCACGACGCTTAACACATCCTCAAAATAACATATATTGTGACGTGACACTTTTACTTGGGTCGTGTTCGTGTTTTGTAAAAAAATAATATTTCATGTTGTGTCGTGTCACTTTTATTAGGATCGTATTAATGTTTGGTTAAAAAAAAAAGTTGTCGTGTCGTGTTGTGTCGAGTTGCTTTTATTTGAGTCGTGTTCGGTTATAAAAACAATTTTCAATTTAAAAAACAGTTTTTTATTTGTTTATTTTTTCCCAATTTTATGTAAAAAACATTTTTTTTGAAAAAAAAAATAGTTTTTAAATCTATCTTAAAAAAACTTCTATAAAAGTATCATAACAGTTTTTTAAAGTAAAAAGGGGTTTTTAAAACTGTCATATCAGTTTTTATAAAAATAGTTATTTTTTAATTTTAAAAAATAAAAAAAATATTTTAAAATACTGTTTTTTATTAAAAAAATTAAGAAATAAAAAAATATTTGTTTGATCTTTAGAACAAAGTGCAAGTTTGTCTTTTAAAAAGTAATTGGAGTGTTTTAAGAATTTTTAGAATCTTTAAGAAATAAACATGAATACAAATATGTCCAACTGGAAAATACATATGAATGCATAAAAAATAATAATATAATAAGGTGTGAAATTGGTAATTCCTTAACTTAAAATATATATATAATTTTTCTGAAATTAATAGTGAATTTAGAATTATTATAAAACATGAATATAACAACAATAAAATTGGAAATACAAAATCTGAGCACAAAAGAGAGACAACATTCATGAATGAGATAGATATAATTACAAAAATTATTTATTTGCTTTGAAATTAACAAATGCATACTTTTGATGGAAAATGAAAAAGGAGTAAAAAAATTAGAGAGGAAATTAGGAGTATTGACCTTGTTTTTTGGACAAGAAACAATAGCAACGAAGAAACTATGCAATATGAATTTGATGGGAAGATGAAGGAACTTGGGCAGCTGACTTTTGATTTCTAGGATTTCAAGTTGAATGTATTTGGAAGTTTTGTTAGATGAATGTATTAGGAGAGAGAACGTATCAAGTTAAGATTCATGGAATGATTTTAATTTAATGAATGTGTGAGACTAATATTAAGGGTATGATAGAAAATGTTAATTTAATGAGGGTAGTTTAGTACTTTGAGATTTGAAGAGGAACTTCCCTCTTTTTAAGTTGTAGAGATAAATAATCCATTAAGATCACTAGCGCACTCTCAAATTGGTATCAGAGCATTCAATTATATATTTACCCTTTACAAATTGGTATTAGAACAAGTTACACAAAAATACCGTGTGATCCTTTTTCGTAAAAATTTTTCCTTTATATCATTTTTTTTTTGAAAAATTATTGATATTTGAAAAAATCGATTTTAATGGAGAATTTGTATAATCGAGTGCCCATAATTGATGGTACTAATTATGTTTACTTGAAGGCTAGGATTAGGTCTGCCTTAAAAGCCATAGATGTGCGAGTTTAGTTAGTTTGTAAAAGAGGGTGGACTCCTCCCACTATCACTATTGATAATGTTATTGTCCCGATACCCGTTGTAACACCCCGCCTAATTAAATACCGGGTGATCAGTCCTTTATTAAATTAAAATCAAGGTGAACGGTTGGTTCATTCTCAGCATCACTGTCGTAAAATAATATTTCCAATTTGAACACCCTAAATAATTAAGCTAAGTGTTAAAAAAGTCTTTTTTTCATTTCATTAAATTTCAATATGAAAACCTTTTTAATACTTAACGGTTAAAGATTCACATACATACTAAAGATGGAAATTAACACATAAGAATTAAACTATCTAGATAAACCAAACCAAGTTTAAGAACTATAAATGAAATCATCCTGACAATAGTTAACTCCCGAAGAGTACTGTATACTGGAAATATAAATGTACATAAATATCTGACCAATCTAAACGGAATAGGAATTCGGGCGACACATGCCCTAACTAAGCAGAACTAAAGTAGGAACAAAATCAATGACGAGATCGTCTAAAGCAAAGGCCTGCAACTTTCACATAAGCAGCAACACGTCCAATCCAAAGAACCTATGCAAGACGCCCCTGTGACTGGGCACCTGTAATACATACATATATATACAAAAGAGAAAGAAATGACTGAAAACGGGTCAGATCCCGAGTGTAAAATAATTTTAAAAATAGTTTAGCAAGTATTTAAAATGCTTACCGGCTAATATAATCACAATGTTAGTGTGCGACACTCTCTTGAGAATTCTTACCTCTCATCTAGTGTGCACGCCTACCATACTACTGATCACATAAGTCTATCTAACTTATCCTTCCTTAAAGTTTTATCTCGAGAAGTACTACTGCCATTATATTTAGTTTTTAAAAAATTAATCTCTTCCATTTTCTTACGTTACTTAGAACCACTCAGTATCGTTAGAGAATTCACGAACACTCGATATGAAGCTGGAGAATTTATTCATTACTTAACTACTGATACACTCAGTAGAAAGTTTCCATATATAAGTATATATATATATATATCAATCAATCAATCATATAATATATATCTACTATCGGCACCCCACATAAAATTATGGTGTTGGCATACTCTGCTATCAAGTCCCCGTATCACTCGTACTAAGGGAAGCACTTGTTCGGAATCACTCTCGAACTGTATTAACACAATACACATACAAATGGAGGCGAAGCATAGTTCCAAGTCACTAAGAGGTCAGCACATACCCCTCACATCTTTTAGGACCGTCTGACTATCATTCTCAGATAGCCTGTACCAAGAAATCATATGTTCTAGGGTACAAGTCAATATCCCCTATAAAGGTCCAATCGAGATAAGACCGTCCCGGTGCGGAAACCTTCGTGTAGCAAGTAGCCCGGGTATGATTTTTTTACACAGATACATAATATATTCACAGTCACACAGTCATATATATAAATATTCACATTTTCCAAATTAGGTTCGCCCACGACCCATAATTATAATTATCTGTTCTTAGCACAAATTACTCAATTACCTCGCATAACGAATTTGTCTATTTTATTCTCATTTATAATTTATTTCATAATTACTTCTCATCTCTCGAAGTATTCTCTCTCACTAAGTATCATTTCAGTAGGTATACCCTCACTTACCTTCTGGTCTAAATATTTCACGAGTCTCAATCTTTTGGTAAACGTACGCACAATTTCCAATGTATGAATAACTCCCCGTTAACCTACAATTTCATCTCATATTAATTTCACTCAACGGAGTCTACTTAGACCCTACTGGTCCTCTTCATAACCCATTATACTATTTAAAAGATATTCAAGGGTTCCCACGTATTTTATCCGAATTAAACAAAAAGGGAAAAACATCACTTTTCCAGGAGGGATCGATCGATCGAGGAATGGGGTCGATCGATCGATGCTCTTGGTCGATCGATCGATCAAGCAGTTCTTGCCCAGTTTGCTGCAAATTTTAACCTACGGGTTCAACCAACTAACCCCTCCAAACCTCTATAATTTCATCCCAAACTCCCAACCAAGTTATCTAAATGTATAAGCAATGTATATAAACAACTTCTAACGTAACAACATCAATAAATCCACAACGAATCAATCAAAAAGGGGTTTAATCTCAGATTTCTTTATAAGACCAAATTTTGCATGAATAATCACAAACCTCAATTTTAATCCAGATTTTCTTCCCAAATATCATAATAAATTCTTGGGTAAACCTCTGCATATGATCACGATTTCAGACTATATGGATTCTTCCAACAACACATATAAATTATCTTCCAAAACACATAATTCTTCAATTAAAACATATGATTTTCATTCCTAGACTAACATGGAAGGAATACAAACTAGAAATCAGCAAGATAGATACTTTCCTGGAATCCAAGGGTCTGATTTGTTGAAGAAAAAGATATGGTTGCATTCCTCGTCGTGTGATTTGCGTTTTGGTGGTGGTGGCGGTGCAATCGGGTGAGTTATAGGCCTTGGATTGCTTGGAAACTCTTCACCTTCTTCTCTAATCTCTTCACCTTCTTCTCTAATATCTTCACCTTCTTCTCTAATGGCTGGGCTTAGGTTTTGTGTTTGTTAACCCTAAGAGACAACTCCAAATGGCTAATATATACTAAGAAAATTCGTGGGTTTAATTACCCAAAAATACAAAATGTCTATAATACCCTCCCGGGATGTCAATTAGGCCTAAAAACGCCCTGAGACCCAAACTAAACCCCAGGGTACACTTTACTGACTATCTCGACCCTTACAAACACTTTGGCGCACTCTAAACGATCATACGGGAGACTTATAATATATTCACTTTTATTATAATAATTTAATCCTGACACAACACAGGTGCGTCCCGACTTAAATTTCCATAATTGTCATATTATTCACTCGTGAAAATATTAATAAAATCAATCTCACATATTACTTTACTCATCTTGTAATATTCAACAAATTTCCAATAATTACTAACTCACATCATGCTAGTAAATATATAAAATAAATTTTCGGATTAATATTAAATTAATATCTCAATTAAATTTAATAAGTCCTCAATTTTAAAAGCCATAAAAATACGGGGTATTACACCCATTTCTTCCTGGACTGATGAGGAATTTAAGTGGAGTAATTTTAATTTTCGTGGAATTAGTGCTATTTTTGGAGCCGTAACCCCTGACGAGTTCCATCTCATCATAACATACACTACGTATAAGGAAGCAATGGATACCGTCCACCTCACACATGAGGGCACCAATGTTGTAAAAGCGTCAAAGCTTTAAAATTTGACCACCCAATATGAGACCATGACTATGATAGAGTTCGAGTCATTTGAAAAGTTTTATGCACATTTATCGGACATAGTTAATTTTATATTTAATTTGGGTGAGAAAATTTCGTAGACGAGAGTTGTGAAATAGATTTTGAGGTCACTGAGAATCGTTCACTAAGTTTTTTAAACAAAGTTAAAGATTAAGTTAACTCTGAATTAAACTCGTTTTAGAAACTCCTTTTAGAAATCAGAACACAAGATGTGTAAACGTTATTTGAGTCAGATTCAAGACTTGGTAGCTTGATTACCTAGGTTTTATATGAAAAATCTAATCTAATTCTTTGTCATAAAACCAACCATGCAAGCATTAAAAATAGAAGGCAATAAACTTTGACACACTTGTTTTTAATGTGGTAAAACCTCAAATCTGAGGAAACATCCACAGTGACCTCTACGCCACAACCAAAAATCCACTATAAACAATTTCAAGAATTACAAGAACATGAATCAAACACACAAGATTCTAAAGCTAAAAGATAAAAATATACCTACTGAGAAAAAATCCTCCACAGTATATGATTTTGACGCTTTTGATCCTCCTGGCAGTTCCTTGCTTTAATTCCTTATTCCTCGTTCCAGTGACTCAGTCAAATAGAATCTCTCAAAGAAACAACACACTTCTATGTGTTCGTGTGAGAGTGTAGTGACTGTGAAGTGCCTAATATGCAGCATGCAATCTCTTGTCTATTTTATATTATACAAACGGTCCTATGAATTTATAATATATATATATATATATATATAAGAAGTGGAGTTTTAGTTTCAAGAAAATCAGATTTCTCAACAAAAATTATTTTAGATTTGAAATTAGATCTTTACAAAAACAGATCTAAACTCAAACTTATTTACATACAAATCAAATTTTACAACTGTACAACTTTGTTTCAAAAGAAGTTTTCAGATCTAAATACGAAAATGGTTTTCGAAGTATTTTTTTCAAAACCGTGAAAATAGAGATGTCGAATCTATAAAAATATGCTATAAAAACCTAGAGCTAACTAGATAATGTATTTATATAAAATAAATACACATAAACACCAAAAGATAGAAGTGTAAATGTATCTCAGTGGTATTTCTAAAGATTTCTAAGAAAATATATGAGAAAAACCTGGAGACAGTGTTCCTAAGAGAGATAACATTTGAAGTGGTTTCTTCAAATAACTAAACTCACAAAATCTCAAGAAAACCTAAAGCTATAACTCTAAGAAGGGTGGTTTTCAAATATGTGTTTACACTATGAAGGTAAAGTTGTTTGGTTTGTAAGAGAAAACACTCAATTCTTTCTTTTCTCTCTCTCTATCTATCTCTCAACTCTCTCTTCTCTCTTTTTTCTCTCAATCGGACGACTTCCAAAAGTTATCAAATGATGCACATAAGGGTCCTATTTATACTGTTGAGAGAAGTTTCTAGATGAAGGTTCAAAATCAATGGTTTAGATTAAAGAAACTTGGATCGTTTAAATCGTACGACTATAAATGCACTGCTGCACCTGAGTCATCCATTGGGTTTGCTCTGGGATTGATTATGAACCCATGTAGACCATCTATAGGAAATGATCTAATTATTGGGATTGAACTTCAAGGTTGTGAGTGGGAGAAAACACAAAGCTATCCACTAAGGCTCACACACGTGTCACACAATCAGTTGATAACAAAAGCGTGTTTTAGGACTTTTAAAAATCTCATTTCCTACCAAAAAAGTTTAATCCGATTTTGTTTTCTACCCAGGAAGTTTCTAAGGAATTAAATTCCAACTTTTAACCCCAAAACATTTTAATCCAATTTTATAAATGTTTAAAAAATTCCCCAAAAATATTTAAAAATATATTAGCACGCACGCACACACACACTAATGCAATGCATGAATATGTATCCTATGTGTGTTGAATAACTTTCCTTTTTATCGTGAAGGTTTATTTTTGATGAAGCTTGATGCAATGTGATGCTTTCAATTGTACTATGGAGAAGAGCTCAAATTCTAATAAAATTTTGTCAATATATCCAAACTAGTTGGAACTCCTATATGGCACAAACTCAAGTAAGTCAACCATATAGTGTGTTCTCAATCTCCCCATTTGGATAATTGAGACAAAATTCCCTTGAGTAACCTATACTCATGGGTAAAAAAATAAATTCCTAAATTCCTATACAAAAGATCTATTCTACCCATTCCCATACTAGAACCGAAAATACGAGATATCAAAAATATATAACTCAACTAATTACAGACCAATACCCTAATATGGTAAGATTGTATAATGGATTTGTAAATCTGAATGCCTAAAATAAAACACTTAATGGCATATTCATTGAATCAAATAAAGATATAGCAAGATAAGTACATAATCGTTACTCAAATCCTTCTCCCCCAATTTTTCTCAACTAGACAATAGGGTAAGAAAATATAACTAAGGATATAAAATGAATTATTCTACATAGATATTGTCATAAGCAAGTGTAATATCAAGGGTCTCCTACATTATCAAGATACAGGAGGCGTCTTTTCTCATTTGTGAAACAACCATACCCTAAATCCTCAGAAATTAATTATAAGCATGAAAACTACCGAGGATATGACCAATAAATAAAATATAGTGTGTAAGGACAATCATTCCTATGGATTTCCTAAGTGATTCAAACCTAATACTTTCCTAAGGGTTAGTAAACAGGTCAACCAATTATTTTTCAATGTTAAGATATTGAATATCAAGTTCCTTAGATTTAGTAAGTTCACGAATAAAGTGATGCCTAATCTTGATATGCTTAGTTCGTGAGTTTTGAACAAGATTTTTTTATATGTTAATAGAACTTTGGTTATTATAATACGTGGTTAGTTTATCTTCAATATTACCATATTCGTTAAGAATTTGTTTGATCTATAAAAATTCAGCACAATAACTACCCGCAACTATATATTTAGATTTGGCAAAGGGATATACAATTCTATCTTTTACTACTCCATCCTACATGATTATTTTCTACATAGTAACAGGACCAAACATTCTTTTACTATCGTTCGAGCATCCTACTTAGTCAGCATAAATGTAGCCAACTACAAAGCAAGTAGTGTCTTTTGTGTACCAAATGCCAAAATTTATAGTGCCTATAACATACTTTATTATCCATTTTACACACAACATATGACATTCTTTAGGTGCGCATTGATATCGTGCACATACACGTACATTAAAAGAAATATATGGTCTAGATGCAGTAAGGTATAATAAACTCCCTATTATGCTTATGTATAAGGTAGGATCTACATATTTCCCATGTTCCTCTTTAGATAGCTTCGTGGATGTGCTCATGGGTGTACGTTATGTTTTAGAATTATCAATACCAAACTTTTTAACATGATCACTAGCATATTTAGATTGTGTTATGAATAACCCATCATTAAACTGCTTAAATTGTAAACAGAAAAAGCATTGAAACTCCCCCATTAAAGATATATGAAATTTAGCGTGCATTATATTAGAAAAGTTCTTTACTTGATTAGAGGAGGTGGAACCAAATATGATATCATCTACGTATACCTGTGCAATCAAGACATGGTGTTTTATGTTCCTAACGAATAATGTTTGGTCGATGCCACCATGCTCAAACCCTTTATTGACTAAAAAGGTCGAGAGGAGCTCATACTAGGCTCTAGGAGCTTGTTTTAAGCCATACAAAGCCTTCTTAAGTCTAAAGACATGGTTAGGGTGTGAGGGATTTAAAAAGCCTTTAGGCTACTCTGTGTATACTTTCTCTGACAAAATACCATTTAAAAATGCAGAATTGATGTACATTTGAAAAGGTTTGAATTGCAAATGACACGATATCTCTAAAAGGAGCCGAATAGACTCGAGTCTTGTGACAGTCGAAAAAGTCTCGTCAAAGTCTATTCCCTCTATATGAGAATATCCTTGCGCTACTAGCCTAGCCTTGTTTCTAACTACAACCCCAATCTCATCAGTTTTTCTTTTAAAAATCCAACGGGTGGAAATTACATTCTTGTCTTCAATTTGTGGGATGAGATACCAAATTTCATGACTCTAAAACTGGACAAGATCCCCATGCATAACATTGATCTAGAACGAGTTGCAGAGGGCATCATTTACATTTTTTATACTACTAGAGAAATGAAGCATGCAAAGTTAGGTAATTTTTAAAGTTAGTATCTTGTTCACACTGGCTCCAATAGGTTACTAACAACCTTTTGAGGAGGTACTCTTTAGAAACTGAGGTTGGTACCGCATGGCTCTCAGGTGGTAGTGAATCAACTATCTCAAAAGAGTCAAGAGTAAAAATAGTTTCAGAATCATCCAGGACAACTGTTTGACTGTCACAACTCTCTGCACTAGTGTTATTACAATTACATTAATAGACTCCATAATGACTTTGGTATACAGATTATAAACACGCTAAGCCCTACTTGATTGGGAGTAACCCATAAAAATAGCTTTATCACCTCGGTAATCAAATTTAGAAAGTTTTTCTCTATTTTTACACACGTAATGAACACTCCCGAAGGTTTTAAAGTACTTCAAGTTAGATTTTTTTACGTACCACAATTCATAGGATGTCTATTTGGTATTTTTTTCTGAGGTATACACAGTTAATAACGTGACACGCCGTCTGGACTGCCTCAATCCAAAAGTACTTTGGTAACCTTTTTGCGTGTAACATCACCCTAGCAATCTCTTGAATGGTCCTATTCTTACGTTCAACGATGTCATTCTGCTGAGGTGATTGATGATATGCAAATATTGCATATTTCATCCTCCGAACCGATGCATTTTAGCCCCCTCGAGTATCTTATTCCCTATATTTATGCTCGTTAACAAGACAAACTTGTATTTCTACGTTAACATGTTTTTCAGGGGTTAATTGAGTTTTTATAGGTAATTGGATACTAAGTGTGAAGTTCAGACGCTTTCCACTCGCTTTCCGTACAAGATCGCACGTTCAAGGGAATTTTAGTCTTTTCACAGCTTAGGCACCTGGCCTAACATCTCACGAAAGTTTTAGCCCTCCTCGCAAGCTTTACGTGGCTGCAAACGGTGTGTTATTCCGATTCAGAACGAAGAAGTTACGATGATTTTAGCAGAAGGATATTGCATTCAAGCCAATATAGCAATGCAGGAGGCTCATACCTGCTTAATCTATCAATCGGCCAAAGGGGTCGATCGATTGATCCTTCTTATTTTGCCAAATCGTGGGAGACAGTGGGCTGGATTTCTGAGCATCGATCGATCGAGCCCAGGGGATCGATCGATCGATCCCCTGTTTTCTGCAGATATTTTGGCCTTTTCTTTTCTTTTTCCTTTTCTTTTCTAATTTTATTCCGTTTACTATATAAAGGAATTTTGATGTAAAACATATATAATTAGTTTTAGAGAGTTGTAGCTTAGGGTTTGAGGGTTTTTTGTTAGTTCTTCTTCATTTCTTCTTGGATTGACACCCTTTTGGGTTTGTAAGTTAACTATTCATTCACCCTCTCCATTTAATATAGTTGTATTTCCATTAATTCGTGCTTTCATAATTAGATTTACATGCTTTGATAATTAGATTCACATGCTTTCTTTACTTGCTTTCTAGTAGGGCTGTGTTTTTTTTCCGAACTTTTCGATTTTTCCGATTTCCGATCCGATTTTTTCCGAATTTGGAATGAAATTTTAGTTTGCCGATTTTCGATTTTTCGATTTTTCGATTTTCCGATTTTCGATTTTCCGATTTTCCGATTTCCGATTTTTCCGAAAAAATCGGATCGGAAATCGGAAATAATTCTGAATTTCCGATTTTCCAATTTTTCCGATTTTTTTCCGAATTATTTCCGATTTTTTTGGAATTATTTTTCGATTTCCGATTTCCGATTTTTTCGATTTCTTTTTCGATTTTTTGAAAGTTTTCCATATCCCACATCGGTTGGAAGAGGGAGAGGGCTCCAAAATATGCTCTATAAAAGGAGAGTATCCTCCTAACTTCTACACAAATGAAAAATGAGCCAAATCCTCATGTGTTTACATGTTGGGTTAAGCCATTTTCATTGTTTCTTAAAAATGAGAATTTCGAGTAATCGAAAATCCATAATTTATTTTTTTGAAATTTTGGAATTTTCGAAATTTCTGGATTTTTAATATATTTTGTGAATTTCCGATTTTTTCCGATTTTTTCCGATTTTTTGATTTTTCCGAATTCGGATTTTTTTTTTAATTTTCCGAAAAAATCGGATCGGAAATCGGAATAGTTATTTTATTTCCAAAAAAATCGGAATTTTTTCCGAATAGGCATTTTCCGATCCGATCCGGCCAAAACACTGCCCTACATTCTAGTGTAAATTACCGCATTTTTAACATGCTTTCTAGTTAATTTAAATTAGGTTGTGTTTGAATAGAACCCACTCGAGTTAACGCGTTGCTTTGCTATGGTGATGGTGTTTACGAGTCTATTTCCGGTGTGTTGTCCTAGTTATTGTGCCTAGAAGATTTGATGGGGCATATCATGTATGTCTCGTTCTTACGACCTTGTGTGCGTAATTTTTGGGGTATTTGTTGATGCCAAAATCTTATTAGGCTTTTATGCGAATTTAGGGGCGTGACAACCCTTGATTCAATTAACTGTCGAAACGAGACACATTCGTAATAACTCGTCGACCCATGTATCCATTTTATACAATTAACTCGGGTGAGGGATATTCGATGCAACCTATAGTTTTTACCGCTTTGTTAATATAGTTTCAATACACTCGCCTAGATTAATATTTCCCTTTTATGCATATTTTCCTTTTTAGTTTGTAATCACCTTTTTCCCTTTTATTTAGGAGTATTAAATCATATAAATTCTAGCAACTCGTCCTAGTGGATCTTTCGATACCCGACTTATCGTTGTGCTTGCCTCACAAGTGTAGTCGTAATTTAGGTTTTTGTATTGAGGCGGTGAACAGAAAACAACGACTGTGCCCTTACACGAGCACACCTTTCACCCTTGATCAAAATGGTGCCGTTGCTAGGGACGAGTTGATTTTAGACTTTATTCGATTTAGTATTTCGTAGTATTTTCTTTCTATTTGTATTATTTTCTAACCTTTTTGCAGGACTTCAACATTTGTGCACTTATAAACGCTTGAATTTATCCCACGCGCACTTACTTTGTGGAATTCGCAACTTCGACCCATTTTTGGGGTAAGCATGTCTTATTCCAATTATTTCGGTAATCATTGTTATAATTCTCAAAATGCTCGTAATTCTATGACTTTCGGTCAATACTTAGAATCCCAAATAATTTTAAATTCAAATATGACTTTGGGCGAGTATAACGAAAGTCAAAACTTGGGTTATTGGAATTTTGATGATGATGATAATGATTTTGTACCTTTATCTCCTTATAATAGGAATTTTGAAACGAATTGCAATAGTTTTCAAAATTCTTATAATAATGAGTTTTTGTTTAAGTCCGATGGTAATTTTCAAAGTTCCCATTCTCATGTATCCGTACCTCAAACAATGACATTCGGCGAGGGTTTGCGCATGTATGAGAATAAGAAAATTGAAACTCGTTATCGGGAAGAAAATCATTTGTGGGAACATGAGTTGGATTTATTATTCGAGTCCGATGACGATTTTTGCTTCCGAGACTTTCGAAGTCGAAGAATGTTTTGAACCAAATGAGGTACTTTTACCTACTTTAGAACAAACCATTCTTGACTTTGTCCATTGCATAATAGATATTGAAAGTGAGAATGAAAATGACGTAATATTTATTTGCAATGAAATGATTTCTTCTTTGGCCCCCAAAGAAGAACATTTCATTGAAAATGATATTATTTCCTTCGAAACTCAATCTTCATGCGATGATGATTCATCTCATGAGTTTGAATTTCTTTCATCCCCATTTTCATTCTCTATTATCACACCGTCACGAGTACCCGATCATTCGATTTCAAACTTTAATGTTTTAAACCTTTTTGTCGATGAGGAGTACTTGCTCGAGTCGCCTTCCACGATCGCGTCTTTGCCTTTGTGTACGCCACCTCCCATTTCAATTTCAAAATCCTTGGGAGGATATTTGGCTTTTCTCGGTCCCCACATGTTTTTGTCACCCGTGCAATCCAAATCCCCCATCGTCCCTCCAAAACTTTTAATTGACGATGTTTCCTTTCTTACGCCTTACACATGCCTTCCGTTGTTCAAATGGAATTCATATTTTTCGGAGGGCATGCTTGTATGTGAGGTTACATCGGTTATCCTCCAAAGTCAAATCATTTTTATAGTGGACCCTCAGCTATTTAGGCTTCTAGTGTACAATTAGTGTGAAGCCTAAATAGTAGGTTGTATATAGTTATCTTTTTATTCTTTTTATTTTTCTTTCCTTTTTTAATTTAGTCTAGTGTAATTAGTTAATTATTTGTTATTTGTTTTTGCTATGCTCAGTACTAACTTGTTTTGTAGATTCTTTGGACTTGTTCTTATGGGGATCACTCCAGGTTTGGGTAATATCGCTCTTTTCCTCTCTTTAACTTGGTTCTTAATTCACATTGAGGGCAATGCCAGGTTTTAAGTTAGGGGGTGTGGGATATTCTATCCATTCATTGGTAGTGTCCATGTTTTTGCTCACATGTTAGTTACTTAGTATGATTTTCTTAGAAAAATTCAAAATTTTCAAAAAGATTTTCTTTCTTTTTTCTCCTTTATTGGGTATTTTGCCTTTGTTTTCGATGATAAATTCCAATAATTGCTCGATCCAATAGACAACCCAATGATGCATGTTCTTGATTTTAGAAGTTATTAGACTTTAGTCTCAATTATTGATATTATGAATAACTTCATGAATTAAACTTTAATCCCATGATCACATGCACTTTCTTTGTTCTATTGATTTGGTTTAAGATTTTTATAACTCGGTAATCTTTTATTGCATTGTATATACTTACACCGAGTAAGCTTTGTACCTTTCGTCGTTTGTGAGTGTATACACTATTCTTTTTCTCATTGAAAACGTTGAATTCTTCGATAATCTCTCTATTCTTTCATTTGATCGTTCATTAATTGAGTTCATACTTGAAATGTGTTACTTGATCATGATTTTCATATATTGTTTTGACTCGATAATTGCGTAAACTTTGTGAAATGATCATAGGCCATCTTTGTTATATCACCCATATTGACCTTAATCTCACCCTTATATGTTTACCCTCGTTAACCCCTTTGAGCCTAAATATAGCGTTTTATTTCATAACCCAATTCCCATAACCAATTCCAAATTGGAGTTTTAAACCATATATACACTTTCCATACCTTTGTTTGGAATGTTACTTGGGATTGAAGTATGTGGTTGTGCTGCGGTTGCAATTTAGGCATATGAGAGTGAGAAAAGTAAAGAAAAGAGATGAAAAAGAGAAAGCAAAAAGCAAAAGAAAAGAAAAGAAAAAATGAGAAAAAAAAGAAAAGAAAAAGAAAGATAAAGTTGTGAATGTTGTGTATAAAGTTTAATAAGCTTTAATAACTCTCCCCGATTATATATCTAATGCTTGTTTGGAAATCATTTTCCAATTTTGATTTTGCCCGCATTTTTCCATTATCCCGAGTTTTTATTCCGAACACTTTGAATCCGTACATACATTCTTTCGTTTAGTACCCTAGGCTAACCTACTTTACAACCCTGTTAAAGTCCTATATGATCTTAAGTAAATGTAATTCAAAAGTTGAAATAGTTTTGATAATTTGTGAAAATACATTTCGCCTCTTTAATAAGCGGTATCTTTCCTTAAGATTACAGTTTTTCAGTTTATATACAGCGTTCTTCATTTGTGACATGTGTGCGGCGTAGTTTCTATTTACATTTACTCTTTATGCCCGCATGTTCCGTGTGCTACCTCCCTATTTCGAGTGAATTCACTTGATGAGTGTAATGCCCGTGAGGATTGAATGTATACTTGCGTTAATTTAGTATCCGATTTATTTAAGTTTTTCGCCAAATCACACTTTGCATGTGCTCACTCCCCTCCCACATTTTAAGGTTTCAATTCTATGAGGTTCATTCTATAATGTTAATGATTTCGGAATTTTGTTTGAATTCGTTCAATGTGCTAATGATGCGTATGAAAACCTTTTCATTATTATTGGGCTTGTCGCATGTTGGTTTAGGCATATTTTGAGGAAACCATGTGATGTTTGTGGGTATCATCCCTGAAAACCCTCATGAGACGACATTCGTCCACTAGGGTGACCTACGGTTTTAACGGCTTATTGCATACGCTAAATGCAATCGAATCGCTCGCGAAAGTGGCCTTTTGCTTTTAAACCATACTTTTGTACTTATGCTGTTTTTGGTTTGCTTGTAGTTCTTGTTGCATCCTATTTCATTGCTAGGGACTAGCAATGTGTAAGCTAGGGGGTTTGATGATACGCAAATATTGCGTCTTTCATCCTCCGAACCGATGCATTTTAGCCCCCTCGGGTATCTTATTACCTATATTTATGCTCATTAACCAGAAAACCTCGGATTTCTACGTTAACATGTTTTGCAGGGGTTAATTTAGTTTTTATAGGTAATTGGATGCTAAGTGTGAAGTTCGGACTCTTTCCGCTCGATTTCTGTTCACGACCGAACGTTCAAGGGAATTTTAGTCTTTTTACAGCTTAGGCACCTGGCCCAACATCTACATGGAAGTTTTATCCCTCCTCGTAAGCTTTGTGTGGCCGCGAACGGTGCGCGATTCCGATTCAGAACGAAGAAGTTACGGCGATTTTAGCAGAAGGGAATTGCGTTCAAGCCAAAATAGCAATGCAGGAGGCTCATACCTGCTTGATCGATCGATCGACCAAAGGGGTCGATCGATGGGAGACAGTGGGCTAGATTTCTGAGCATCGATCGATCGAGCCCAGGGGATCGATCGATCGATCCCCTGTTTTCTGCAGATATTTTGGCCTTTTCTTTTCTTTTTCCTTTTCTTTTCTAATTTTATTCCTTTTACTATATAAAGGAATTTTGATGTAAAAATAGATATAATTAGTTTTAGAGAGTTGTAGCTTAGGGTTTGAGGGTTTTTGGTTAGTTCTTCTTCATTTCTTCTTGTATTGACACCCTTTTGGGTTTTTAGGTTGACTATTCATTCACCCTCTCCATTTAATATAGTTGTATTTCCATTAATTCTTGCTTTCATAATTATATTTACATGCTTTGATAATTAGATTCACATGTTTTCTTTACTTGCTTTCTAGTGTAAATTTACCGCGTTTATTTATCGCATTTTTAACATGCTTTCTAGCTAATTTAAATTAGGTTGTGTTTGAATGGAACTCACTCGAGTTTATGCGTTGCTTTGCTTTGGTGATGGTGTTTACGAGTCTATTTCGGGTGCGTTGTCCTAGTTATTGCTCCTAGGATATTTGACGGAGCCTATCATGTATGTCCCATGCTTACGACCTTGCGTGCGTAATTTCTGGAGTATTTGTTGACGTCAAAATTTTATTAGGCTTTTATGCGGATTTAGGGGCGTGACAACCCTTGATTCAATTAACTGTCGAAACGAGACGCATTTGTAATAACTCATCGACCCATGTATCCATTTTATACAAATTAACTCGGGTGAAGGATATTCGACACAACCTATAGTTTTTACCGCTTTGTTAATCTAGTTTCAATACACTCGCCTAGATTAATATTTCCCTTTTATGCATCTTTTCCTTTTTAGTTTGTAATAACCTTTTTCCCTTTTATTTAGGAGTACTAAATCATATAAATTATAGCAACTCATCCCAGTGGATCTTTTGATACCCGACTTACCGCTGTGCTTGCCTCGCAAGTGTAGTCGTAATTTAGGTTTTTGTATTGAGGTGGTGAACAGAAAATAACGATTGTGCCCTTACACGAGCACACCTTTCACCCTCGATCAGTGATTAGGTGCACTAAACTCATGTTTATATCCAATACCTACACAGTGTTTTGTAACACCTGAGTTTTTGAACTCTCCACCTTTGTCACTTTTTATGTGAGATACTTGGGCATCTTTCTCATTTTTAATTTTTAAAAGAATTTTCAAAAACTCACGAAAGGTGTCAGATTTATTCTTCATAAAAGCAACCCAAGTAAATCATGTAAAGTCATCCACCATAATAAGAATACAACTGTTACCACATAAACTATACAGTTCTAGAGGGACCCATAAGGTCCATGTGGATTAGTTCAAAAGGTTTTGAAGTTAAAATATCTTTAAGCTTCTTATGAGAAGATTTACTCATCTTCCCCACTTGGCAAGCACCACAAATAGAGTTAAAAGTGTTTTTGATTTTGGGCAAACATATAATATTTCTTGGAAGATTAATCTACGAAGGTTGTCATAATTTGTGTCCCCCAATCTATGGTGCCATGAATCACCGTGTAATAGTTATTTGCAGTTATGTTTCCTGAAAGAATACAATTACCCTATTGATTCAAAATTTCACAATTGGTTTTAGAGTAAGTAACAGTATGATTGGAATCATAAAATTGTGATATACTTAGTAGGTTAGCCTCAAGACCTTTAACTAGAAAGACATCATTTAGAGCAAGGAGATATTCTTCACACAATGTTCCCTTACCAATGATTTAGGATGAGACTCCATCGCCAAGCAGGACACTACCTTCATGGAAGTCTTTCTTATTTGTTAATTTGGTCTTGTCCCCGATCATGTGTCTAGGTCACCCAAAATCCAAGTACCACCCAGTTGAAGTGCCTTGGGACTTAAAAGAAGTTATGACCAAATTGCACTTGAGCTGAGGTAACAGGTCATATTTTCTAATCCAAATAGGCATGGTTTTAAAAAAATTCTTAGCCTTTTATTTAGGAATGGTCTGAGGGGTCTTTCTAAATGGTTTCTTCTTGTTTTAGGTCTCCCTATTTCTTTTTATAGTTAGAGTTATATGTGGTCTGCTTTAGGATAACATACGTATTCATACTCTTCCTTGAATAGTTAAAGTTTTAATAGATAGGTGTGTACAACCTTTTTTAAAAACACTTGGTAATGGTGTGTCTGCAAACATCGCAATAGGAACAGTAATGATGTGAGGTAGGCTCGACTCTATCACCTAAGTCCTTAAAGATAGGTTTGGTAGGGTTAGACACATTTTTCCAATTTGCACAAGTCTTAGTGTTTTGTCAAAGGTTTCTAGTAGGTTGACATACATACTTAGCTTTACCATTAGGTTTTGGCTTCTGATTACACACGATTTGTATTGCTTGATAGATATTGACATTGAAAATTCCTTTATGAGGTTTTTCCAAAGCCTGGCCTTGTTTTACAAAAATAAATTTTTCAGGAGAAACAATCATTTTATTAGACTTAACTTTTTCTTTAAAACCTAGTCCAGTTTTATCTTCAAAATTCATTCTACTACCAACAACAATCTCTTCATAAGATTTAGCTTGTGTTTCAAAATGGAAACATTTCTTAAATACATTTAAAAGATTTTGTTTGGATTCCTCCATATTCAGTTAAAGTAGCCTTGTATCTTTCTTCTAAGATAACATTTTTCTGAGAGGGGTCTTTTATTTTTAAGGAAAATTCTTTAGTCTCTTTCTCATGAGCAATACGTTGCATAGTGTAATCTTCTGCAATCTTTCTGATAGTTTTACTAAGTTGTTAAATACATTTAGTCAATTGCTTAATCATCTTATTCAATGTGGCTCTCTTTTTAAGAGTTTTAGTGTACAACTCTTGAATATTAGGTAGGATATCATCGGACTCGCTAAGTGAAGTGTGTGCAGTGTCCCCTATCGTTTCATTTTGTGCAGTTGGACTCACACACATGCTCAATTTATTAACATTGTTTTCACTTTGAATCACCCATAAACTAGACTTATCTACATGATTTTCAACAACAGTAGATACATTATTTTCACTAGTAGGAAGATCAACATCAACAAGTATAATACAATCATCAACAACATTATTAATAGGTAAACATGCGCTGTCATCAGAATATATGATCTTGGCATAAGAGGGCATGCATGATTCATTAACAATGGATGAATCAGGCTCATCTTCATCAGAATATCTTGAGTCATCCCAAGTTTTACACATATTAGCCTTGACATTATTATTATTATTATTATTCAATTTGACTCTACACTATTGGCAGTAATGTGTCCCATTTTCCCACAACGTCGACATTTAATGTGGCGATTATAAGGCTTAGGCCTATTGTTATCATTGGTCTATTTTTCATCATTTCTATCACGAGGTCTATGAGTTTGAGAGTTTTGATAACCATGTCTCCCCTGTTTAGAAGCAATAGAGTTTCTAAACTTTATGACTTTCTTTAATTATTTTCTCATGAGAGAAATCTGGTTATCCAAACTTTCTAAATCACAGTCCTCACTAAGGTCTAGTCAAAGTCAAGTGGGTTCATTTTGGGGACAGTCACTTGAGATGGGAATACCACATATGATCCAGAAAATCTTTTGTTATGGGAGGTCAATTTTTTCTTAAATTCTAATTCCATCTATATTGTTCTAAGTTTACTACTCAGTAATTCGAGAGTCAAGTTAGGATCACCCATCTCTTCTATGGCATAACATTTATTGTCAAAGTTACAGGCAAGGATCTTAAGATTTTAAGCACTATTTCCTTTCTATCACATGTTATCCCATTTGCATGTAACTTGGTGACAATATGAATTAACTTAATATAGAAATAATCAAATGAATCATTCTCATCCATAATAAGAGTATTTACTATTGGACTAACATCTGAGTCTTCCCAGCCTTAACATGCTCATCACCTTCATGGGCAGTGACGAGTGTGTCCCAAGCATCATTGAAAGTGGAGCAAATAGATATACATTTGAATTCATTCTCATTTATGGACATAAAGATGTAGTTATTTCCCTTATTATTGTTAAGTGACATCTATTTTTCTTCTTTGGTAAACTTACTAAGACTTTTCTTAATTCCTATAGTTCTGGTTTCAGTCAAATGTTTAGTTGGGTGAATGTAGACATTTTCAATCAAGTCCCAAACATTATCACCCAAAGTCCCTTGAATGAATGCAAACATCCTTACTTTCCAATAAGGAAAATTGTGTCCATCAAAGAGGGGTGGACAGGATAGGTTACCAAGCTTATCAAATCTCTCATCCATTTTAAGAAAGCAGTTTTTGAATTTCCAGGATCAAAAATATTTTGACAAACCCGCTATGATACCAATTAAGAATCGTTCTCTAAGTTTTTAACACAAAGTAAAAGATTAAATAAACTCTGAATTAAACTCATTTCAGAAACTCCTTTTAGAAATCAGAAAACAAGATGTGTAAACGTTATTACAGCCATATTCAAGACTTGGTAGCTTGATTACCAAGGTTTTAAATGAAAAAAACTAATATAAATCTTTGTTATGAAAGTAGCCATGCAAAAACTAAGAATAAAAAGTAGTAAAGTTTGACATGGTTGTTTTTAACATGGTAAAACCTTAAATCCGAGGAAACATCCATCGCGACCTCTACGCCACAACCAAAAATTCCCTAGAAAAAATTACAAGAATTACAAGCACATGAATCCAACCCACAATATCTAAAGCTAAAAGATAGAAATATACATACTTAGCAAAACTCCTCCACAATATCTGATTCTGACGCTTTTGATCCTCCTGAGCATTCTTTGCTTTAATTCCTTATTCTTCGTTCTAGTAACTCTATCAAAAAGAATTTCTCAAAGAAACAACATACTTCTATTTGTTTGTGTGAGAGTGCAGTGACTGTGAAATGCCTATTATTCAGTAGGCAGTCTCTTGTCTCTCTTATATTATAAAAACAGTCCTATGAATTTATAAGATATATATATAAGATGTAGAGTTTTAGTTTCAAGAAAATCATACTTCTCAAAGAAAATTATTTTAGATCTAAAATTATATATTTACAAAAACCGATCTAAACTCAAACTTATTTATATACAAAACAAATTTAACAAAATGTAAAACTTTGTTCGAAAAGAAGTTTTCAGATCTAAAAATAAAAATGGTCTTCAAAGTCTTTTTTGTGAAAATAGAGATGTAGGATCTACAAAAATATGCTATAAAAATCTAGACTTAACTAGGGAATGTATTTCTATAAGAGAAATACATAGAAACACCTAAAGATAGACGTGTAAATGTATCTCAATGGTATTTCTCAAGATTTCTAAGAAGAAATATGAGAAAAACCTAGAGACGGTGTTCCTAAGAGAGATAACGTTTGAAGAGGTTTCTTCAAATAAATAAACTCACAAACTCTCCAGAAAACCTAAATATATAACTCGAATAAGGGTGGTTTTCAAATTTTTGTTTACACTACGAAGGTAAAGCTGTTTGGATTTTAAGAGAAAACACTCAATTCTTTCTTTTCTTTTCTATGTTTTCTCTCTCTCTCTCTCTCTCTCTCTCTCTCTCTACTATCTCTTCTCTATTTTTTCTCTCAGTTGGACGACTTCCAAAAGTTCTAAAATGATACACATAAGGGTCCTATTCATACTGCTGAGAGAAGGTTCTGGATGAAGGGTCAAAATCAATGGTTTATTAAAGAAATTTGGATGGTTTAAATCGTATGGCTATAAATGCACTGCTGCACCTGATTGGTGCATTGGGTTTGCAATAAGATTGATTAAGAATGCACGCAGACCATCGATAGGAAATGATCTAACGATTGGGATTGAACCTCAGGGTTGTGAGTGGGAGGAAACACGAAGCTATCCACTAAGGCTCACGCACGTGTCACACAATCAGTTGATACAAAACGCATGTTTTAGGACTTTTAAAAATCTCATTTTATACCACAAAATTTTATGCCTATTTTTTTTTCTACCTTGGAAGTTTTTAGGGAATTAAAATCCAACTTTTAACCCCAAAACATTTTAATCCAATTTTATAAATGTTGAAAAAATCATTTAAAATGTTTCAAAAATTCTCAAAAAATATTTATAAATATTTTAACATGCACACCATTGCAATGCATGAATGTGTGTCCATGTGTGTTCTTTAACTTCTCTTTTTTACCCTAAAGGTTGTTTTTTATGAAGCTTGATGGAGTATGATGCCTTCAATTGTAATATAGATTACAGCTCAAATTCTAATAAAATTTTGTCAATATATCCACGCTAGTTGGAACTCCTATATGGCACAGACTCAAGTAAGTCAACCATATAGTGTGTTCTCAGCCACTTCTTACCTGCTTTATTCCTAAGGTCACCGTGCTTAATTTATTGGGATCCTATACACTCTTAGGTTTAAAGAACATATAGGAGGGTATCTTCAAATGAATGAGACAGATATGTTTCCTAAACCATTAAACCTAAGGAAGTAGGGATTGTTTTAAATACTCAAGCTAAGAAAAAGAAAAAGGAGAGAGTTAATCTGAGGGAGATTTTTATGTTGATGAATTGTCCTTGTGAGCAAAATTTTTTTAAAAATTTCTCAAATTTTTCAAAAATAATTCGTGCAATAAAAGGATTTTTTTGAAAAATAAAAATAAGAATGAGGTCAAGAGTAACAGTGGGAAAGAGGATGATATAAGGTGTTATAAGTGCTAGGGAAAAGGGAACAAAGCGCATGCGTGTCCCACTAGGCCAAAAATAAAGGGAAAAGTGATGGCAAGTAAAGCCACTCCTAGAGATAGTGACATCGAGTCGGTTGATTTAGGGGGAGAATCACCACATGAACCATGCATTGCATTCATGGCTTGTCACGCTAGCACTTCTAGTATGTCCCACGCCAATGAGAACATATTTAAATGTGAGAGCCTCAATGATGTTTCGATTCATTCGGGAGATACAGAGTGTGAGGATGAGATTTTTGAGTGACGAAGAAGGTGATCTACAAAAGGCTTTTAGATATTTACACAGAAACATTGAAGACGAAAAATATTAATAAAGATTTGTCTCTTAGGATGATTGATTTGAATAGAGAGATGAAAGTTTTGAGGGTGAGTGAGGTGTCAATGAGTCAACCCGAGAAGGAGAAGGTTTCTTTGTGTCAGCAATTGAGCATCTTAATCTGGGAAAAGACCAATTTGACTAACATCGTGGCTAGTCTTACGGGAGATCTTCAATCTTCATTGGAGACTCACGATTAAGTTGAAGCCCATGTGTCCCAACTCAAGAGAGATCTCGAACATTCCCGAGAGGTCAAGGTTACCTTAGAGGAAACATATAAAAATGTGAAATAGCGTTGCCAAATCCGTTTATTGAAAATAAACTATTTAAGCAACTCCGAAAGTTTGTTGAAGAAACTCTTTACTTAAATCAAACTGATTTTGAACACAAGATGTGTTAACAAAAATTATGTACGAGATAAGGACAAGATTTGATAACAAGTTTTAGTAAACAGTTTAAAATATTTTAAACTCAGCACACATCAGACTGGGATGAGAAGATGTAGAAATATTAATACTCAGGATTTTTAACGTGGTAAAACCTCAACCTTGAGGAAACATCCATGACTCCCTCTTCGGAGTAAAATAAGAAAATATCACTAAAACAAATATGTGAGTTACAATCTATTTAACTAACATGCACACAATAACAAGTCTATACAAGTTCAGGATTATACCCTCTGGCGTCCTTAAACTTTTCTGCAGATCTTGATTGTTGATGTAGTCTTCTCAGTTTGTCAACTCTTCCTTTGTTTCAGCAGTTTACGTTGACTTATGTTCACCAAATCTTATAGCCAACACTTTCAATGTATGTAGTGTGAAGATGTTTGTGAAAAGTGTTCTATATCACATGCATGAACACACGCACTCTTATTAGTTACAAACAATCCTAACAACTTACATATAAAGTCTATATGCAGTGAATTTGTTATTTTTCTTTCTTACAAAACCAAAAACCTTTTGACCTTTCAAAATAACCCAGATTCCACGGAGATCTTGCTTAAGAAATCGGTCAAGACCTTTTTCAATCTATTTTGAAAATATTTAGGAGATTGAAAACCCTCCAAGTGCGAATCCAACTAGGTCAGGTTAAGTTTTGTAAAAACAGAAACAGAAAAACATCTATTGTTGATTGTGAATTAAGAAAATGTTTTAACAGAAAACAATCAACAACGAACTTCTCAAGATGAGAAAAAAAATGCAACTAAGTGTGTTGTGACATGAAAAATTTCAGATCTATGATTTCTATTCAATCAGAAACAAGATCTGAGTAAGTGTCTAAGTTGGAAATAAGATTTTATGAACACAAGGTTACAGCAACCCAAGATCACTCAACTCGAACTCTCATAAACTCAAGAAACACTAAAGATGGTGTTTATTTGGTTATGGTGTTTTGGAGAGGTAAGTGGTTTAGGTTGGAGAAGATTTTTAGACAAAGTTAGGGTTTCTAACTTGGCTCTCTGGTTTCTCTCTCTCTCTTCTCTCTCTCTCTCTATTCTCTCTCTGAGAAATTTCAAAGTGGCAAAAGCTTTCGAAGGCTGAGATGAGAGTCCTATAAATAGGAAGAGGAGAAGGTTCCAGACTATCGTTCAAAAACAACGTCTGAGATTGAGTCAAGCTTCTTTGACTTCAATCCAAGGGCTCACAACAGGCGGTGGATTAAACAGGCTGTGATTGGCTTAAAGGTTTACACGGGGATTCACTCAGGCGACATGCAGGCCATTGATAAGGGTTGATCCAAGGGCTGTAAACATGCGAAGTTTTGTCTCTGTAAAGAAACACAACTCTGGCCAATCAGAGAGCAGCAAGTGTTGGCCATAGAACGAATGCAAACGCGCGTCCCAAACTAATTACAAAGCTAACCCTGGAGTCTCTGGCGCTTTCGGTTTCTACCCAGAGTAACTTAAGGTCAAAAATCACAACAATACATATTTAGATATTAACCCCAAGACTTTTTCAATCAAGTTTTAATTTAATAAAACCTAAATTAAAAGATGTTTAAAATTCCCAAAAAATTAATAAAAATCAAATTAAAGGATTTAAACACACTCACCACATTAATACACATAAAGGTGCAATATGATATGCAAGAATTAAGTTCTAAGTGTGTGAGTGATGGCTATAGTCTCAGGATCATTACAAGAAGAATAAGAGAAGAAGCAACACAATCTCTGAGGCTCTTTGGTTTCTAGGATGGACACAATTTTGTCATAATTTCCAAACTAGATGAACTCTTATACAGTCTAGACTCAAATGAGTCAAAAGTATAAGGGCTTCAATCTCCCCCTTTGGAAATATGAGACAAAATCTCCTTTGAGTCATCTAGAACTCGTAGGGCGACAAAAAATAAGAAAAACCTATTCCTATAAAAGTTCTATCTACCCAAATCCTAGAAAGCAAAAATTACATAACTCAACTATATACAGTTTAACATCCTATTATTACAATAGAGAATGACTGTACAAGAAGAATACCTGCAAAGAATTACTAAGATCAAGCTGTTTAGTATATGCAGAGATAGACTCAAATTTCTCCCCCATTTTGTCTCAAATGGACAAAGGGAAGGAACTTGGAAAACATAACAGGTACTACCAAAGGTTCTAAGGTACTTAAGATTAGGCTTTTTATTGTACCAAAGTTCATAAGGAGTTTGTTTGGAATTCTTTCTAAGATAGACCCTATTAATAAGATGGCATGCTGTACGAATAGATTCTACCCAAAAATACTTAGGTAAGTTCTTGGCATGAAGCATGACACGAGCCATCTCTTGAAGGGTTCGATTCTTTCTCTCAGCTATACCATTTTGTTGAGGGGTCTTAGGACCACTGAACTCATGTTTGTAACCATTATAGTCACAGTATTCTATAATACCAGTATCTTTGAATTCACCACCTCTATCACTTCGGATTCTATTTACTTGAGTGTCTTTCTCATTCTCAATCCGTAAAAGAATCTTTAAAAAAGTTTGAAAAGTATCGGATTTCTGTTTTAAGAAAGCTACCCAAGTGAATCTGGTGAAGTCATCAACCATAACTAGAATATAACTGTGTCCACAGAGACTAACAGTTTGAGAAGGACCCATTAGGTCCATATGGATGAGTTCTAAGGGATTAGAGGTAAGAATATCTTTAACCCTTTTATGAGGTGCTTTAACAATTTTTCCTTCTTGACAGGGACCACAGACAATGTTATGAATAGGTTTAATTTTTGGTATTCCTCTAACTATTTGTTGAGAGGACAATTTACTCAAATTTTCGTAATTAATGTGACCCATTCTGTTATGCCATATCTCATTGTCATCCATTCTGGCAACATTACAGATTTCAGAACTAGACATGACAGTATAACAATTGTCAGGAGTCCTGAATCCTGTAATTACGCATTCTCCCTTTTCATTTAAAATCTTGCAATTGTTCTTTGAAAAGGTAACAGTATGGTTTAAGTCACAAAATTGCGAAATGCTGAGTAAATTAGCCTTAAGACCTTTAACTAAGAGAACATTTTCAAGAACAGGAAGTCCTTTTTCTTTAAGAGTTCCTTTGCCTATGATCTGGGATGATACTCCATCACCAAAAACAACTTTTCCACCATCAAAGTGGGTTTTATTTAAAAGTTTTGTATGATCACCTGTCATATGCTTGGAACATCCAGAATCCAAATACCAACCAGAAGTTGTAAGTTCAGCTTTTAAGGCAGAAATAACAATATTACACTTCATCTGGGGTACTAGATCATCTTTTCTAACCCAAATTGCTCTGGTTTTCGATTTGCGCTTGTTTGCTCTCATTTGATAAAATTTGCGAGCATTAGATTTTTGTTGAAAAACATTTTGCGCATGATTTTGAGTAAATTTAAACACCTGAGCATTTGATTTAGAAAAGTTTCTGGGATTCCTTCGAGTAAATGTCCTTTTAGGTTTAGTCTTTCTATTCCTATAGTTGGAGTTTTTGTCTGGTCACCTGGGAAGGACATAATTGTTACGACTCCTCCTAGAATAGTTAAAGTTATGGTACACAAAAGTGTTATAGGTAGGCTTAATCAGTCTCCTAGCATAGCAATCATCGAAAGAGTGTTCGTATATATCACAATAGGAGCAATAAAGATTGCTCAGAATGGGGTTTACCTTAGGAAAGTCTCTAAACAAAGGTTTTGAGAAATTTTGAGGCTGAATTTTATTCCTAAGTAGCACAGGTTTGAAAGCAGGTTCACTTTTCCTAATTGGGGGGCAGACATATTTTCCCTTTGGTAAACTTTCATGCTTAGAGCAACTTGCATCTCCAGTGTTAGTGTCTTGATGATCAAACTCAGTTTTTAGTGAATGAAAGCCTAGACATGTTTCAATAGGTCTTTTGCCTCCTGACACGAATTTGATAGGTTCAACAGGTTTTGTTTGTGTCTTCAACTTGGGGCAAAACCCTATACCAGTTCGATCATCAGAATTGGTTTTAGATTCAGCAACAAATCCATCAAAACAGTTTGAATTATTTTCAAATTTTGTAAATTTTTTGAAAACAGTTGCTGTCTTTTCTTTAGTTTGTTCCAATTCTAATAATGTCCCTTTGTATTTTTTCTCCAGAATTTCATTAGCTTCAGTCAAGGTTTTCAGTTTTTCATCAAACACTTTGATATCACTTTTATGAGACATGCATTGAGTAGTATACTCTTCAGCATTCAGTTTTACCATCAGGCTTAGATCCTCTAGCTTTTTGGTAAGATCTTTCACAATCTTTTCTAGTCTAGTGCTTTTCTTAAGAGTTTTGGCATATAGAGTGTGAATGTCTGGGAGATCTTCATTGTCTGAGTCACTAAGTGAAGTGTGTGAAGTGACCCCTAAGGTTTCATTTCTTAAACTCACGCACCCATTGACATCAGCAGTATCGATTCCCCTTTGACTCACACACCCCGAGGAAGAAGTATTAATGTTCTCAGTAAGTAAAGCATCTAAACCAGTTAAAGTATGATTCAAAGCAACAGAGCTAGAATTACTAGACTCATCCTCACTATCAAGCACAGGCATATCATCATTATATATGATTTTGGCAAAGAAGGATAAACAAGGATGAAAACCATCAGATGTCTCAGGTTCCTCATTTTCAGAGTCACTTGAGTCATCCCATGTTTTGCAGATGTTGGCTCTAGAGTGTTTGTTTTGGGTATTTAAATTAACTCTACAGTCTTGAGCAATGTATCCTAGTTTACCACATCTATAGCATTCAGTCTTCTTGAGGTCTTGTGTTGTCCTTGTTCTGTTTGTCATGAGGTTTCTCATGAGGCTTGTGATTTGAAGGAGTAGAATAATTAGACTTGCCCTGTCTATTTGCAATACTGTTTCTAAATTTGACAATTTTCTTAAATTGTTTTGTCATTAGGGCAATCTGATTATCTAGACTTTCTAAGTCACAGTCCTCATCAGAATCATTACTAGGAGTGTTTAACTCAGGCTTAGTCATCTTAGAAGTAAAGCTAAGATTGCAATTGGTATGTTTCCTATGAGTGTGGGTCAATTGTTTCTTAAACTCCAATTCCATTTCCACAGTTCTTAATTTACTACTGAGTAATTCAGGAGTGAGATTTATATCACACATTTCCCCAATAGCATATCTTTTATTGTCAAATTTCTGTGGTAATGATCTCAGAATTTTAGACACAATTTCTTGTCTATCATAAGTTATACCATTAGCATGCAGTTTAGTGACAATATCAGTCAGGTTCATATAGAAGTCATTAAAAGACTCAGATTCAGACATGATTAAGGAATTATACTGTTGAATTAACATCTGAGTTTTAGCAGCCTTAACCCTAGAGTCTCCTTCATGGGCAGTAATCAAAGTATCCCATGCTTCCTTAGAAGTGGTACATGATGAGATTCTCTTGAACTCATGTTCATTTATGGACATAAATATAGCATTCTTTCCTTTATTATTATTGCGAGAAACTTGTTTCTCTTCTTGAGTAAACTCACTTAATATTTTCTTAACCCTCTCATTGCTTCCTTCAGTGGCTGGTTTAGTAGGATAAAAGTATCCATTTTCAATAATGTCCCAGACATCATCTCCCAAAGTTCCTTGAATGAAAGCAATCATCCTTACTTTCCAGTAAGAAAAATTGGTTCCATCAAAGACTGGAGGTCTGGTCAAGTTACCATATCTTTCATTTTTCTCGTCCATTATTGATTTTGAGAAAACAGTTTCAGAAACTCAGGATCTTTTTGAAATAAGTTCACCAATAGCTCTGATACCAATTGAAATAGCGTTGCCAAAGCCGTTTATTGAAAATAAACTATTTAAGCAACTCCGAAAGTTTGTTGAAGAAACTCTTTACTTAAATCAAACTGATTTTGAACACAAGATGTGTTAACAAAAATTATGTACGAGATAAGGACAAGAATTAATAACAAGTTTTAGTAAACAGTTTAAAATATTTTAAACTCAGCACACATCAGACTGGGATGAGAAGATGTAGAAATATTAATACTCAGGATTTTTAACGTGGTAAAACCTCAACCTTGAGGAAACATCCACGACTCCCTCTACGGAGTAAAACAAGAAAATATCACTAAAACAAATATGTGAGTTACAATCTATTTAACTAACATGCACACAATAACAAGTCTATACAAGTTCAGGATTATACCCTCTGGTGTCCTTAAACTTTTCTGCAGATCTTGATTGTTGATGTAGTCTTCTCAGTTTGTCAACTCTTCCTTTGTTTCAGCAGTTTACGTCGACTTATGTTCACCAAATCTTATAGCCAACACTTTCAGTGTATGTAGTGTGAAGATGTTTGTGAAAAGTGTTCTATATCACATGCATGAACGCACTCACTCTTATTAGTTACAAACAATCCTAACAAATTACATATAAAGTCTATATGCAGTGAATTTGTTATTTTTCTTTCTTACAAAACCAAAAACCTTTTGACCTTTCAAAATAACCCAAATTCCACGGAGATCTTGCTTAAGAAATCGGTCAAGACCTTTTTCAATCTATTTTGAAAATATTTAGGAGATTGAAAACCCTCCAAGTGCGAATCCAACTAGGTCAGGTTAAGTTTTGTAAAAACAGAAACAGAAAAACATCTATTGTTGATTCTGAATTAAGAAAATATTTTAACAGAAAACAATCAACAACGAACTTCTCAAGATGAGAAATAAAATGCAACTAAGTGTGTTGTGACATGAAAAATTTCAGATCTATGATTTCTATTGAATCAGAAACAAGATCTGAGTAAGTGTCTAAGTTGGAAATAAGATTTTATGAACACAAGGTTACAGCAACCCAAGATCACTCAACTCGAACTCTCATAAACTCAAGAAACACTAAAGATGGTGTTAATTTGGTTATGGTGTTTTGGAGAGGTAAGTGGTTTAGGTTGGAGAAGATTTTTAGACAAAGTTAGGGTTTCTAACTTGGCTCTCTGGTTTCTCTCTCTCTCTTCTCTCTCTCTCTCTATTCTCTCTCTGAGAAATTTCAAAGTGGCAAAAGCTTTCGAAGGCTGAGATGAGAGTCCTATAAATAGGAAGAGGAGAAGGTTCCAGACTATCGTTCAAAAACAACGTCTGAGATTGAGTCAAGCTTCTTTGACTTCAATCCAAGGGCTCACAACAGGCGGTGGATTAAACAGGCTGTGATTGGCTTAAAGGTTTACACGGGGATTCACTCAGGCGACATGCAGGCCATTGATAAGGGTTGATCCAAGGGCTGTAAACATGCGAAGTTTTGTCTCTGTAAAGAAACACAACTCTGGCCAATCAGAGAGAAGCAAGTGTTGGCCATAGAACGAATGCAAACGCGCGTCCCAAACTAATTACAAAGTCAACCCTGGAGTCTCTGGCGCTTTCGGTTTCTACCCAGAGTAACTTAAGGCCAAAAATCACAACAATACATATTTAGATATTAACCCCAAGACTTTTTAAATCAAGTTTTAATTTAATAAAATCTTAATTAAAAGATGTTTAAAATTCCCAAAAAATTAATAAAAATCAAATTAAGGGATTTAAACACACTCACCACATTAATACACATAAAGGTGCAATATGATATGCAAGAATTAAGTTCTAAGTGTGTGAGTGATGGCTATAGTCTCAGGATCATTACAAGAAGAATAGGAGAAGAAGCAACACAATCTCTGAGGCTCTTTGGTTTGTAGGATGGACACAATTTTGTCACAATTTCCAAACTAGATGAACTCTTATACAGTCTAGACTCAAATGAGTCAAAAGTATAAGGGCTTCAAAATGTAGAAAAGACGTTCCTCGGTCCTTCTTTATGTAACGTTGAGCTGCAATGGATAGGTTATGATGGTGCATCCACTTCCCATGTTGCACCCGAGATGGTTCCCGAGTTTATGTTAGATCCATTTGGCCCTCAACTAAACCCACTTACTAGAGCTCGTCCTGGACATTTTGAAAGAGGTGACCCAAGCCCGTATATTATTGTTCCCATTACAAACAAAGAGGGAACCTTAGGGAATTTTTCTTTAAGTTGGGGAGAGTGTCTCATTCCACGATATGTTAAAACACGAGTTTCCACATGTAAGGACATAATTCTATAAATGTCCGGGGTAGAATCTAGGAATTTTCTGTTTTCCCTAGATCACAGTTTGTATGTCTGATACCGCTACATTCGGCATGTCATCACGATCATCCACGAAGGACTGTATCCAAATCCATTCATCCATTATCTTCACATGTGCATCATGCTACATGCGAAGTGCTGCTCAACTGTTTCCCACTACTCCACTACGCAATATCGGTAAAATGATTTAATGGAGTTGTTTATTTTTGCATAAATATTTGGGAAATTTTTCAAAAAAATGTTTTTTTGAAGTCTAAATTATTTTTATCAAAAGCAGAATTTTTTCTAAGTGTAGAAGCGAAGTGCCTCGTTCGACAAGCTCATTCAAACGAGTTAACACTATCGTTCAAGCGAGATCAGCATCTTGCGCGAAGTCATTCGAATGACACGTGTCCTTCATTCGAGCGAGATGCCTATCTCGTTCGAGTGACTGTGACACCCCACCTAATTAAATACCGGGCGATCACTCCTTTATTAAATTAAATCAAGGTGAACAATTGGTTCATTCTTAGTATCACTGTCGAAAAAATAACTTTTCCAATTTAAACACCCTAATTAATTAAGCTAAGTGTCAAAACCATTTTTAGACATTACTTTTCAAGTTTTATTTTATAAACCAAGATTTAAATCTTTACAATAATTCAATATTAAAGAATCACACCACAATTATTCTGGAACATATAATCCAAATAAATTTAAACATTCAACAACAAAATTCCAACATTAAAAACTTAAAGTAAAACATCCAGAAAGTAATGAATCCCAAAGTGACAATACTAGAAATAACTAAATCACAATGTCCAAATAAACAACTGAATAATGGAAAGGGCGACACATGCCCCACTAAATGAATACGCTAGGAGTGGAATTAAATAAATGAAGTCGTCTAAGCAAGAGGCCTGCAACTCCCACCTAAGCTACATCGCGTTCCTTCCAAAGGATCCTATGCAAGACGCCCCTGTGGCTGGGCACCTGTAATATATACATATATATACAAGAGAGAAAGAGAAATAGGAACGGGTCAGAGCCCGATAGTGTAAATGATTTAAAATTTGTTTAGCAAGTATTTAAAATGTTTACAGGCCAATGCAACAACATATTAGTGCGACACTCTCTTGAGAAATTCTCACCTCTCTTCTAATGTGCACGCCTATCGCACTAACCTTCCCAACGGATTATCTTATCTTATATCGCACTAAACTTCCCAATGGTTTAACTTATCTTAGGTTACTCGTAAGATTTAAAACTGAACAATATAATTGTTTAAAAGGAAAATTTCATTTAGTAACAAAGCTCTCATTTTAACTTTATTTATTAATAAAGTTTCCCAGTGTCATATTATACTTTTTCAAAACAAGTATTTCCAATTTGAGTCATTACACATATCTTACTTACCATATCACAGTCGGCAGTTCCAAATTTTAGAATTTCATATATATATATATATATATATATATATATATATATATATATATATATATATATTAAATACTCGTATAAGATATATATTCTAACAGTACCCCACATAAAAACTTTGGTGCGAGCATACTCTGCTATCCAATCCCCGTATCTCTCGTACTAAGGGAAATACAAGTTCGGAATCACTCTCGAACTGTATTAACACATACACAAACAATATTGAGGCGAAGCATAGATTCCAAGTCTCTAAGAGGATAGCACATGCCCCTACGTCTCTTACGACCGTCTGAACTATCGATTCGATAGCCTGTACCAAGGATTTCTATCTTCTAGGGTACCAGTCAATATCCCCCATAAAGGTCCCATCGAGATAAGACTGTCCCATCGCGATAACCTCAGGGATAGCAAGTAGCGCGGTCACAATTTTCACACATAGATAGTATATGCATAAACACAATCATATAACTATACTACTATTACCATATCAATTTTGGTACATCTCTAATCCCATAATTACGACATTTGTCCTTATTTCTCATTATTTAGTTATCACGTATAACCGTTCATTTCTTACTTTAATTTGAGGGATCATTCCAACTTATTACGTAACACCCATGGACTCTATCCTCCCAAGTGTAGAATTCAGTAGGTACTCATCTAATTTCCAACATAACCATCATACGCGTCTCCCCCCTTAATACATAATTTCATAGTCCCTTATATGTAATTATCCCAAAAATACAACTCTCGTCTTACATTAAAGGCCCCATAATTATTTATAAGTCCTACTGGTCTTATTTATCTCCCAAAACATTTTAATAAGAGTGTCCAAGGATTATTTCTCATTAAATTGAATTCAACTAATTTAAAAAGGGAAATATGAGTCTGCCAGAAGGGGTCGATCGATCGAGGGTTGGGGCTCGATCGATCGAACCTTCGATCGATCGAAGCTCTTGGCTCGATCGATCGATCAAGCAGGTATGGCGAATTCTGCAGTTAACCAGTTACGGGTTCTATCACATAACCTCATCCAAATCCAAACTTTTCATTCCCAATCGCCCAGAAATTTGTACTACTAATAGTATAAACCCATTTCATACATCTTTTACGTAAAGCATGTGAATTTCCGTCAATAACCATGGATTTATAGGCCAAAAATTTATTTTAATCTCAAGAACCCTAGAAATTCTTTAACCTTGTTCTAATCAATATTTTTTCAGAAATTACTACTCCTAATTCATCATAAATTCGTGGTAAATCCTCTACACATGAAGGAGTTTCCATATTATCATTCAAATCATTACTACATGCGATTTCCTATCTCCAACATGAATTTTTCTTCTACCAAACTCATCCTAATCACCCTAGACTAACATGAACGATGCATTAACGAAAATAAATAAGATAAATACTTGCCTGGGATTTTCAGAGTTCTGGTTTGATGACGAATTTGGTGTGGTTGCGTTCCCCGCCGCGCGATCTACGCGTTGGTGGTGGTGGCGGTGCAAACGGATGGATTTTGGGCCTTGGATTTCTTTGAAAGCTCTCTCCTTCCCTCTCCTATGGCCATCACTTGTCTTTGGTTGTTTTAACCCTAGAAGGAAACCTTAGACATCTGATATAACCCTTGAAATTTCGTGGGTTTAATTACCCAAAAATGTAAAATGTTCAGAATGCCCTCCCGGGGTGCTAAATAGGCCTAGAAATGCCCCGAGACCCAAACTAAACCCCCGGGTATACTTTTCTGACTATCTCGACCCTTTCGGACACTTTGGCGCACTCAAAATGACCATACGATAAACTTATAATATATTCACTTTTATTCATCAATATTTAGTCCCGACGCGACACGGGCGCGTCCCGACTCAAATTTCCAAAATTGTCATTTTATTCACTCGTGACATTTAATATAACCAATATTATATATTACTTTGCTCATTAGTAATATTCAACAAATTTTCCATAATTACTAACTCTCATCACGTTAATAATTATAACATAATTAATTTCCGGATTTATATTAAATAATTAATTCACATTAAATTTAATAAATCCTCAAATTAATATAGCATAAAAATACGGGGTATTACATACTTCCCCCCTAATAACGGAATTTCGTCCCGAAATTCGAAATATAAGGCATACCTAGTAAAAATAAATCTGATATCTCTCGCGCATGTCTGCCTCGCGCTCCCAAGTGGATTCCTCCACATTATGATGCTCCCACTGGACCCGTACAAGTGGAACTACTTTCGACCTCAATCTCCTCTCGCTATGGTCTAGGATAGCCACCGGTATCTCCTCGTAAGAGCTGTCAGGCTGTAAGTCTATCTCATCCATCGCGATGTGAGTATGGGTCATATCATCCCGAAGATATCGTCTCAATAATGGGAAATGGTCTCACGTACCTCGGGGCCAATTTCCCTTTCTTCCCAAACCTCATCACTCCTTTCATAAGAGATACACATAGTAACACTTGGTCCCCCACATTAAACTCCCGGAAGAACCGTTTCACATCGGCGTAGCTTTTCTGCCTATCCTGGGCTACTCGAATGCGACTCCTGATCATCTCGATCCTCGCGAAGGTTTCCTGAATCACCTCTGGTCCTAGCAACTTGTTATCCCCCACCTCGAGCCAACAAGTTGGGGAACGACAAGGCCTGCCGTACAAAGCCTCAAATGGAGCCATGCCAATCGTGAACTAATAAGAGTTATTATAAGAAAACTCTACCAGTGGAAGATGTGGCTCCCAACCTCCTCCAAAATCAAGAACACACATGCGTAGCATATCCTCCAGCATCTGATTAGTACGCTCTGTTTTCCCATCTATCTGTGGGTGATAAGCTGAACTCTACCTCAACTCTGTACCCATAGCCTCCTGAAAACTCTCCCAGAAATGCGACACAAAAATTTTGTCTCTATCTGACACAATATTCAGGGGCACCCTATGTAATCTGAAAATCTCAGCAATGAACAACTGAGCATACTGACCCGTGGTATAGTCTGTCCGCACCGACAGAAAATGAGTCACCTTGGTCAAACGGTCTACAATAACCCAGATAGAGTCGTGGTCCCTTTGTGATGTAGGCAATCCTGTAATAAAATCCATGGAAATACTCTCCCACTTCCACGCGGGTACTTCCAATGGTTGAAGCAACCTTGACGGTTTTTGATGGTCCACCTTTACCAGCTGGCAGGTAGAACACTTGGACACGAACTCAGCAATGTCCTTCTTCATCCCACTCCACCAGTATTGTCGCCTCATATCCTGGTACATCTTATCTCCTCCAGGATGTACCGCAAATCGAGACCCGTGAGACTGGGTCATCACTACATGACGTAATTCTGCTCCTTCTGGAACCACCAATCTCCTATTAAACCTCAAACCCCCATCAGAACTAACAGAATAGGACTCAACACCCTCAGCTAAGAGCCGTACAATCTGCTCCTGGCAAAACGGGTCTGCGGTCTGTGCTTGTATCACCCTCGTAACAATCTCGGGTGTCACTGTCATAACAGATATGAAAGAACGGGCTACTGCGTCTTGGTGGCCTAACTCCTTCCACTTTTCTTTCCAGACGCCCGCTACTTCGTCTACCGATCTATGGCTCAACGCATCAGCAACTACATTGGCCTTCCCCGGATAATACTGCATGTCGAACTGATAGTCCTTCACAAACTCTAACCATCTGCGCTGACGCATATTCAACTCTCGCTGAGTGAACAGGTACTGCAGTGACTTGTGGTCTGTGAACAAGCAGAATTTCTCCCCCAATAAATAGTGCCTCCATATCCTTAATGCAAAAATGACCGCTGCTAACTCCAGGTCGTGGGTGGGGTAATTCTTCTCATGCGGCTTAAGCTTGCGGGAGGCAAAAGCTATAGCCTTCTCTTCCTGCTGAAGTACTCTCCCAAGTCCCCGTAAAGAGGCATCGGTGTAAACCAGGTACTCCACACCCGACTTTGGTAGAGTAAGGACCGGTGCTGAAGTAAGCTTGTCTTTCAACTCGTCGAAAGACAATTGGCAAGCATCATCCCAAACATATGGAACCCCTTTGCGAGTCAGGTTCGTCAATGGACCCGCTATTTTAGAGAATCCCCGAATGAATCTCCTGTAATATCCGACTAACCCCAAGAAACTTCGCACTTACGTCGGTGTCGTGGGATGTCCCCACTCCCTCACCGCTGACACTTTACTCGGGTCAACTGCTATCCCCTGCTCTGAAACAACATGCCCCAAGAACTGTACTTCTCGTAACCAGAATCCGCACTTCTCGTACTTAGCATACAACTGATGCTCTCGTAGAGTCTGAAGAACCTGTCTCAAGTGCTCGGCATGCTCCTCCTCGGAGTTTGAATATATCAAAATGTCATCTCTGAAGACGATGACAAACTGATCCAAGAACTCTCTGAACACTCGGTTCATTAAGTCCATGAACACGGCTGGAGCATTTGTGAGGCCAAATGGCATCACCCTGAACTCATAGGACCCATATCTCGTCAAGAAAGCAGTCTTTGAAACATCCTGCTCCCTAATACGTAGCTGATGGTACCCCGACCTCAGATCTATTTTCAAAAAGAAAGTTGCTCCCCTCAGCTGGTCGAACAGATCATCGATTCAAGGCAACGGATACTTATTCCGTATCATGACCTTGTTCAACTGCCGGTAGTCCACACATAGCCTCAGTGAACCATCTCTCTTCTTCACAAACAAGACTGGAGCGCCCCAAGGTGAGGTACTCCTGGGAATGAAGCCGTGACCTAACAGCTGCTCTATCTGATCTCATAACTCTCGCATCTCCGTCGGAGCCATACGATATGGAGTGCGTGCTATCGGTCTAGTATCCGGTAATAAATCTATGACAAAGTCTATCTCTCGACTGGAGGGTAGGCCTGGTATCTCCTGAAATACATCGGAATACTCATAAACAACTGGGATCGAGTCTAAGGGATTCACGACCTCCTTAGAGGTATCCTTCTCTATGTAATACAAATGGGCGGTCGAGCCTCCCTCTGGGCGAGGCATCGCCACTACAAAAATCCCTTGCCCCGAAATGGCAAAGATAATACTCCCACCGAAATAATTAATCATGGCTCTGTAAGCTGTGAGCCAATCCATACCGATAATAACATCATGCTCATGCATATCTAAGACTAACATGTCTGCAGGTAATACCAAGCTACCAATCTCTACCCCCACTCCCCGGCATATAAAGAAAATAAGCGACCCACTCCCCAGTGGTGAGTCTACATACGTCACCGTGCTCTCTGCTGTGGCTAACAACCCTAAGGCCTTCGCAAAATGCGTAGCTATAAAACAGTGCGTCGCCCCAGTATCAAATAAAACCCGACCCATAGTACCATGGATAGGAAACACACCCTAAATCGCGAGTGGTGCCTGTGGAGCTGCTGCCTGGTGGATGTTATAGACACGTCCATACTGTAACTGCCCCTGCTTCACTAGAGCTACTAGGATGGCTGGTAGGGCTGGTACCTGGGCTGGTGCTGGGAGGGCAGCTGGAAAAAGTGGCCTCTGTGGCTCATTACGGGCACTCTGCTGCTGTGGGGCCCTATCACCCTCTGGGCAATCCTGGCGCTTATGGCCATGCTTGTCGCACACAAAACATCAACCTCCGAAGTTACTCCCCCTCTGACCCTGCTGCTTTCGGTGTCGACCTTGCTGGCCTTGCTGACTTGATGCTTTATTCCTCTCTGGGAAATTCTGACACCTATGGTCTTTCCTGCAACATCGGAAACACTTCTCTCGAAACTGCTTCACTTCACCACGTTGTTGACTAGTCTCGCTTTTTCCCTGGTCTTGCTGGCCCTGAGGGGAGATTTGCGGAAAAACCATGTCAGGGTGAGGACAATCCCTCCACTTGTGACCCGGCTATACACATTTACAGCAGAGTTTCGAAATTCTTCACAGGTCGGATTGTAGTTTATCCCCAGTCTGATTGGGACAAGATTGACGTTTGTGACCGTCCATTCCACAATTGAAACACCTCTTTGTGATTTCATTCTGAATCCGACTTTGTTGCCCCTGACACTTTTGGCCCTTTACATAAATTTTGTTACTTCTGGAACTGACTCGGTCTTGGGTGGTTTGTTGTCGCAATTTTGGTGCCTTCGCACAATTGTCAACTTTAGTCACATGCATTTGGTTAACCTCTCTAGATCTTTTGCCTCCTCTAAGCTGTATGCTGCGTTCATGGTACTGTAAAACTGCAGTGGTAACTGCTTGGGCCACAATGACCGCAAATTCGGCGATTGGTACCCTTTTCGGAGACACCTGAGGCGTGTGTTGTCCTTGCTCATTAACCTCCCCAGTGGTATTAGCTTTTTCTTCTTGACGGGCCATCTGAAAGTTTTAAAATTTCATCAGAATAAGTTTAACATTCGTATCGACAAGTCGTAGAAGCACGAATTTCCAACACATAAAGACGAATACAACATTCCTAATGTTAGGGCTCTATAGCAAAAATGTTAAGCTGAAAGAGAAATAAGTCGTACAGATCCTAAGGACACTAGAACCTGATGCTCTGATACCACCTGTGACACCCCGCCTAATTAAATACCGGGCGATCACTCCTTTATTAAATTAAATCAAGGTGAACAGTTGGTCCATTCTTAGCATCACTGTCGAAAAAATAACTTTTCCAATTTAAACACCCTAATTAATGAAGCTAAGTGTCAAAACCATTTTTAGACATTACTTTTCAAGTTTTATTTTATAAACCAAGATTTAAATCTTTACAATAATTCAATATTAAAGAATCACACCACAATTATTCTGGAACATATAATCCAAATAAATTTAAACATTCAACAACAAAATCCCAACATTAAAAACTTAAAGTAAAACATCCAGAAAGTAATGAATCCCAAAGTGACAATACTAGAAATAACTGAATCACAATGTCCAAATAAACAACTGAATAATGGAAAGGGAGACACATGCCCCACTAAATGAATATGCTAGGAGTGGAATTAAATAAATGAAGTCGTCTAAGAAAGAGGCCTGCAACTCCCACCTAAGCTACATCGTGTTCCTTCCAAAGGATCCTATGCAAGACGCCCCTGTGGCTGGGCACCTGTAATATATACATATATATACAAGAGAGAAAGAGAAATAGGAACGGGTCAAAGCCCGATAGTGTAAATGATTTAAAATTTGTTTAGCAAGTATTTAAAATGTTTACAGGCCAATGCAACAACATATTAATGCGGAACTCTCTTGAGAAATTCTCACCTCTCTTCTAATGTGCACGCCTATCGCACTAACCTTCCCAACGGATTATCTTATCTTATATCGCACTAAACTTCCCAATGGTTTAACTTATCTTAGGTTACTCGTAAGATTTAAAACTGAACAATATATAGTTTAAAAGGAAAATTTCATTTAGTAACAAAGCTCTCATTTTAACTTTATTTATTAATAAAGTTTCCCAGTGTCATATTATACTTTTTCAAACAAGTATTTCCAATTTGAGTCATTATACATGTCTTACTTACCATATCACAGTCGGCGGTTCCAAATTTTAGAATTTCATATATATATATATATATATATATATATATATATATATATATATATATATATATATATTAAATACTCGTATAACATATATATTCTAACAGCACCCCACATAAAAACTTTGGTGCGGGCATACTCTGCTATCCAATCCCCGTATCTCTCGTACTAAGGTAAATACAAGTTCGAAATCACTCTCGAACTGTATTAACACATACACAAACAATATTGGCGAAGCATAGATTCCAAGTCTCTAAGAGGATAGCACATGCCCCTACGTCTCTTAGGACCGTCTGAACTATCGATTCGATAGCCTGTACCAAGGATTTCTATCTCTAGGGTACGAGTCAATATCCCCCATAAAGGTCCCATCGAGATAAGACTGTCCCAGCCCGATAACCTCAGGGATAAGAAGTAGCGCGGGCACGATTTTCACACATAGATAGTATATGCATAAACACAATCATATAACTATACTACTATTACCATATCAATTTAGGTACATCTCTAATCCCATAATTACGACATTTGTCCTTATTTCTCATTATTTAGTTATCACGTATAACCGTTCATTTCTTACTTTAATTTGAGGGATCATTCCAACTTATTACGTAACACTCATGGACTCTATCCTCCCAAGTGTAGAATTCAGTAGGTACTCATCTAATTTTCAACATAACCATCTTACGCGTCTCTCCCCTTAATACATAATTTCATAGTCCCTTATATGTAATTATCCCAAAAATACAACTCTCGTCTTACATTAAAGGCCCCATAATTATTTATAAGTCCTACTGGTCTTCTTCATCTCCCAAAACATTTTAATAAGAGTGTCCAAGGATTATTTCTCATTAAATTGAATTCAACTAATTTAAAAAGGGAAATATGAGTCTGCCAGAAGGGGTCGATCGATCGAGGGTTGGGGCTCGATCGATCGAACCTTCGATCGATCGAAGCTCTTGGCTCGATCGATCGATCAAGCAGGTATGGCGAATTCTACAGTTAACCAGTTACGGGTTCTATCACATAACCTCATCCAAATCCAAACTTTTCATTCCCAATCGCCCAGAAATTTATACTACTAATAGTATAAACCCATTTCATACATCTTTTACGTAAAGCATATGAATTTCCGTCAATAACCATGGATTTATAGGCCAAAAATTTATTTTAATCTCAAGAACCCTAGAAATTCTTTAACCTTGTTCTAATCAATCTTTTTTCAGAAATTACTACTCCTAATTCATTATAAATTCGTGGTAAATCCTCTACACATGAAGGAGTTTCCATATTATCATTCAAATCATTACTACATGCGATTTCCTATCTCCAACATGAATTTTTCTTCTACCAAACTCATCCTAATCACCCTAGACTAACATGAACGATGCATTAACGAAAATAAATAAGATAAATACTTGCCTGGGATTTTCAGAGTTCTGGTTTGATGACGAATTTGGTGTGGTTGCGTTCCCCGCCGCGCGATCTACGCGTTGGTGGTGGTGGCGGTGCAAACGGATGGATTTTGGGCCTTGGATTGCTTTGAAAGCTCTCTCCTTCTCTCTCCTATGGCCATCACTTGTCTTTGGTTGTTTTAACCCTAGAAGGAAACCTTAGACATCTGATATAACCCTTGAAATTTCGTGGGTTTAATTACCCAAAAATGTAAAATGTCCAAAATGCCCTCCCGGGGTGCTAAATAGGCCTAAAAATGCCCCGAGACCCAAACTAAACCCCCGGGTATACTTTTCTGACTATCTTGACCGTTTCGGACACTTTGGCGCACTCAAAATGACCATACGAGCAACTTATAATAGATTCACTTTTATTCATCAATATTTAGTTCCGACGCGACACGGGCGCGTCTCGACTCAAATTTCAAAAATTGTCATTTTATTCACTCGTGACATTTAATATAACCAATATTATATATTACTTTTCTCATTAGTAATATTTAACAAATTTCCCATAATTACTAACTCTCATCACGTTAATAATTATAACATAATTAATTTCCGGATTTATATTAAATAATTAATTCACATTAAATTTAATAAATTCTCAAATTAATATAGCATAAAAATACGGGGTATTACAGTGACGCCACCACCTCGATTTTTGTATAAATACTAGTGTTCCTTCTACACATTTTTCAAGTCTTTTTCCAACACGATTTGTGCAAAAAACTACCCAAAAACAGACTTCACGTTTTAAGATTTTACACCTTGTTTATTCACATAAACACTCCCATTTATATATGTGAATCATTAATCCTTCATGAGGATCATTTTTACTCATCTGGAGTAATTTATGGAGAAGTTGTTCTCTTCTTCATTGTTGCCGACCTGGAGTTCTTGCGGGAGATTCCAGCCGAGACATCAAAATCGACACCTGAGGGCATTTCGTATCTCGCTCTTATTTTCATTATAATCCGTATAACCGTTTTTACAAATTATAGTGAAAATAAAAAGGTTTTGCCCTTTGGGGGGATTTTCCCTCATTTGTGTGTGATTAAATATTCTTGCATGATCATATTATTTCCAATCACACCTAGATGCATGTTTTAGGACTTAATTGAAAAACTGAGATTTATTTGAATAATTTCCTTATTTGAACGCACGCGCACTCTTCAAATTGGAATCGGAGCCAATTACACAATTATACAGTGTAATTTTCCGCAAAATTTTTCTAAGATATCAATTTTTTGAATAATTGATTTTTGAAAAAGGGCGTGTTCATAATGGAGAAATTATATAATAAAATGCTAGTTTTTGACAGGACTAATTATGCTTACTGGAAAGCCCGCATGAAATCTGCTTTAAAGGCCATTGATGAAAGAGTTTGGATTTTGGTTAAAAGAGGGTGGACACCTCCCTCCATCACTGTTGAGAAAGTGACTAGTTTAAAATCTATTACTGCTTGGACTGAAGAAGAATTTATATGGTCATCTTTTAATTCTAAGGGTTTAAGTGCTATTTTCGGATCCATCACACCTGACGAGTTCCGATGCATAATGACGTGCACCACGTCAAAAGAGGCATGGGATATTTTACAACTTACCCATGAAGGAACTAATGTTGTGAAAGAGTCTAAACTACAAAATTTAACAACTCAATTTGAAACAATCACCATGCTTGAGACTGAATATTTTGATGAATTTTATTCTAGGTTATCTAATATTGTAAACACTAGCTTTAATCTTGGTGAACACATTCCTAATGCTAGAGTTGTTAAAAAGATTCTAAGATTACTGCCTAAGTGTTTTATCCCTAAAGTCACTATGCTAAATTATATAGATAATTTAAACACGCTTAAATTGGAGGAACTTGTAGGAGACTTACAAACGTATGAAATTGATATGTTTCCTAAATCTGTCAAGCCTAAAGATAAGGGAGTTGCACTTAATGCCTAGGATAGAAAGAGTGAGGGGTCGGCAAGAAAAAGGGTAGAGTCATCTAGAAAAATGGAGATAGAAACGTCAGATTCAGAGTGTGACTTTGATTTAGATGATTTGGCCCTGTTTGCTAAAAATTTCAAAAAAATTCTCAAATTCAAGAAAAATGGTCATTTCAAAGATAAAAAGAATTTTGAGAAAAATAAATTTGAAATGAAAAAGATTTTAAAGACCCTCCTAAGAAAGACAGTGAGAGATGTTATGAGTGCGACGGTAAAGGGCATAGAGCTTTTGAGTGTGCTACTAGGCTGAATAGACTTGCCAAAGAAAAGGGAAAAGTTGTCCTTAATGCTACCCTTAGTGACGACAGTGAGGTCGAGTCGGTGGACTCTGGAGACGAGTCACCGCATGAGTGTAACTTCACTGCATTCATGGCTAGTCATGTGAGTACTTCCAGTGCTCCTCACAACGATGAGGATGCTGCTTCACAGGGACACCTCGACAGTGAGGGGGAGGATGATGCAAGTGAGAGCGAGAGTAATCTTCAACGCGCCTACGCTGAGTTATATAATGAGTCATTTAAAACCAAAAAGCGTTAGTTATTAGGATCACTGCATTAGAGGAAGATTTAGAAGAAGCGAGAGAGAGAGAGAGTCCTCCACCTACACCACCTTGAGAGAGAGAGAGTCTGCATGTGTTGAGAAATAAAGTTTGTTTAGAGAGAGATAGAGACTGTTTGGAGAGAGAGAGAGAGAGTGGTTTTAAGAAAGAGAAAGGGGACTTAAATAAACAAGTGGCTAGTCTTACGAGTGAGATCCATTCCTCCCTGGAGACTCGGAAGAAACTTGAATCCCTTGTTTCCCAGCTTACTCATGATCTTGAGAGAGAACGGGAAGTTAAGGTTCAAATCGAGGACAGATCAGGAAAGATGGGAAAGATGTTCCTCAACCCTACTTTAGATTTTGGTGATAGGCAGGGAATAGGTTATGATGGTGCTTCCACCTCCCAAATTTCACCTGGAACAGTTCCTGAGTTTACGATGACTCCATATGGCCATCGTCAAAAACCACGAAGAAGAGTTTGACCAAGAAAAGAAAATTGAGGTCCGCCTAAGATTGTGTTCTTTTGTACGTACTGCAAAAGAAAATGCCACCTCAAGGAGTATTGTCATAGTTTGGGTCGGACACGACGTACTACTTCTCCACCACACCATACTGATGATTTTGTCAGTCTAAGAGAGCGTGTTGAGTTTTTAGCTGCCACATCACAGAGTTTGATGGAGGAATTCTGACGGATGTCTTTGCCGTTAGTGAATGCGTCCCGCATCCCGACTAAAACCAACAACAACAAGGGTAAACAAAAGGTTACTACTTCTTGGGTACCTAAGAAAGATAAAAAGTCCCTTATTGTTCACGTCTCTCTCAAAGCACATAATACCTCACAGTGGTATTTTGATAGTGGGTGCTCCAGACATGACAGATGATATCTTATTTTTTACCTACCTAAAGGAGTATACGGAAAATAGAGTAACCTTTGGAGACGGGAGCAAGTCTAGCATCGTAGGACGAGGTACAGTAGAGTTACCAGGATTTCCTAAGCTAGAGAATATTTTGTACATCAAAGGTTTGAAATCAAACCTTCTCAGCATTAGCCAGCTGTGCGACGCTGACTTTATCGTAAAGTTTAATCAGGACGCCTATAATGTCTATAATCAAGCCAGGAAACTTTTAGTGCAAGGGGTGAGGACAGAGAATAATTATTATGGGGCTGTGCCCACATCCTCACTTATCTGCAACAGCGCCACGATCACTCATGTGGATCTGTGGAACCAACGTCTAGGTCATATGAACGTTAGAGATTTGACACACTTAGCTAAAAAGTACCTAGTACATGGATTACCATCGATTGGAAAGCCAACTTCCATGATTTGTGGACCCTGTCAGTTGGGAAAGAAAATCTGTAGCCCTCATAAGAAGTTGCATTTCATTACCACCTCCTGTGTACTTGAGTTGATTCACATGGATCTTATGGTTCCTACTCGTACTGAGAGTCTGGCCGGTAAGAGGTATATCCTCGTGATGGTAGATGATTTCTCTAAATATTCGATTGTAGGTTTTTTGAGAAAGAAATTTGATGTTGTAGATTTTTTAATGACCAGGTGTCGTGTCCTGCAAAATCAACATGGAGTCACTATTAACAGGATACGTAGTGACAAGGACACGAAAGTTAAGGAAACAAAAGAAGATCTTTACTGTGATAGCCTAGGAATCAAACATGAGTTTTCTGTTATAAAGACTCCTCAGTAAAATGGGATTTTTGAGAGAAAGAATAGGATGATTCAAGAAATGGCTAGATCTATGCTTCTAGGTTGTAAGGTTGCTAAGAGATTTTGGGCAGAGGCAGTGTCTACTGCATGCCACACGGTGAATAGGGTTTACCAGCATCCACACACACTTAAGATGCCTTATGAATTATGGACTGGTAAGAAACCCAACCTTGCATATTTCCGTGTCTTTGAGAGTAAATGCTACATCCTACGGGAAAGAGAGCAATTAGGAAAGTTTGACTCCCGGAGCGACAAGGGAATATTGCTAGGATATTCATCAAATAGTAGAGTGTACCAGGTTTTTAACTTGAAGAGCCCTAAGGTTATGGAGTAAATAAACGTCAACGTGTAAGATGACAAGCCTTTGACGTTTATTGATCCTAGCCTTCAGTGTGAGGATGAGGACTTTTTTGGCAGTGATTTACTTGCCCCTCACCCACACCCTGTGGACCCTACTCCTGTGTTAGGGGACACGCCTGCTTGGGTTCGCAAGAGTCATGATCCCTCTGCCATTGTTGGCAATCCCACTTTAGGGGTCAAGAGTCGTGCTCAGCTAGAGAACGTTGTTAGTCATTTTTGCTACACGTCCACAGTCGAGCCCAAGAATCATAAAGAAGCACTCAAGGATGAACACTGGATATCTGCCATGCAGGATGAGTTGCTTCAGTTTAAAAAGAAAAATGTCTGGGAACTTGTCCCCCGACCTAGTGAGACTAATGTGATAGGTACCAGGTGGATTTTCAAGAATAAAATGGATGAAAATGGTACCATAATCAGAAATAAGTCTAGGTTGGTCGCTCAAGGCTATACACAGATAGATGGTGTAGATTTAGGGGAGACATTTGCTCCTGTTGTGAGGCTTGAGTCCGTCCTCTTACTACACGCCATAACATGTCATCTGCACTTTAAGTTATATAAGATGGATGTCAAGAGTTCCTTTCTAAATGGCATTCTACAGGAGGAGGTTTACGTGGAACAACTAAAAGGGTTTGAAGACCCTAAGCACTCAGAGCACGTCTACTATCTGAGGCTAGCCTTGTATGGTTTGAAGCAAGCATCTCGTTCTTGGTACGAGAGGCTTACTTCCTATCTCTTAGCTCGTTGCTTCAAAAGAGGGGGAGTTGATATGACGTTGTTCGTTAGGAGAGATAACAGTGCTATTTTGGTTGCCCAGGTCTATGTGGACGACATAGTCTTTAGATCCACGACCTCCCATCATGTTCACCACTTTGAGGAGGATATGAAAATTAAGTTTGAGATGAGCATGGTAGGTGAGCTTACTTTCTTCCTTGGTCGCCAGGTTCGTCGGCTAGAGGATGGGATGTTCATCTCCCAATCCAAGTATGCTAGAGACCTAATGAAGAAATTTGGTTTCGACTCCGCTAAGCATGCATGTACACCTATGAGTGCTTCTATCAAGCTTAGTAAGGAAACTTCAGGCAAGAACGTAGAGCAAACCTTGTATCGAAGTATGATAGGTAGTCTTCTCTACTTGACTATCAGTTATCCCGACATAACCTTTAGTGTTGGAGTCTGTGCGCGATATCAGGCGTCCCCAAAAAGAGTCACACTTACTCACTCTAAAATGTATTATCAAATACGTGAGTGGGACTGTCTCATACGGTATTTGGTATTCCTTTGTTACCGATGACCGTTTGTCTGCCTATTCGGATGCCGATTGGGCCGGGATATAGATGGTTGTAGGAGCACTTCTAGTGGGTGTTTCTATTTTGGTTCTGCTCTTTTCTCCTGGCTGGACAAGAAGCAAAAATCCATCTCTTTGTCCACTACGGAGGTTGAGTACATCGTCGTCGGGAGTTGTTGCACGCAACTCTTGTGGATGAAGCAAATGCTGGAGGATTATGGGATTTCACAGGACACCATGACCATTTCCCGTGATAACACGAGCGTGATACACATATCCTGCAATCCAGTCCAGTATTCGCGCACAAAGCACATCAGGATACGTGAGCACTTTATAAGACAGTTAGTTGAGGAGAAAGTCATATCCCTCAGTTTCGTACCCACCGACCGTCAGTTGCCCGATATTTTCACAAAGCCTTTAGATGCCCTTAGATTTGAGAGTCTTAGGAAGTCTTTGGGGATTTGCACAGTTAACTGAGGGGTTGGTTCATGTCTAGGATATGATGCATTGTCATGTTCATATCATATGATTCCTATTGCTAGTTTGTATCATGTGTATTATTATTTTTGCTTTTTATATTTTTTTGAAAAATCCAAAAAGATTTTCTTTTTATAAATTTTGAAAAAGCACAAAAAGTTTTTTGTATTTTATTTGCACCTTTTATGGATGAGCATTTAAGATAGCCGAGTCACAACTTTCATTCCATTTATCCATGTGACTGTTTGATAGTGATTTGAGATGCTACATCATTGCATCCATGTGCTTTACATTGTTTGGAGTCTTTGAGATGTTATTAGTGATATCTTTCTACATGTTTGGCTCCTTATCTCCTTTATTGCACACATGCATGGTTTTATTTGATTATTGTACTTGTCTATCACATGTTTGCTTGAGTGTTTCCATCTCAATTTTGTCTATACAACGAACCATATGCGATAAAACTTGACAAGATTGAAATGCATGTAAAAAATTGTTTGGTGAGATTATGTTTTTTTTAAAATGGCGAAGGGCTACGAAAAGTTCTTATCTAGACTTTGCGATTAAGCCACCATTAAATCGAACCAAAAAAATTGAGGAATTTTATTATGTGGGATCCAAGAGGTTAAAAGAGCCCAAAAAAATTTAAAGGCAATAAAAAGAATTTCATGCCAAATATGAACCATTTAGGTTTCACCATCAAATCTCCAAAGTTTGAGAATTTAGATCACCTCTATTCAAAATATAAATCCGAGGGAGTTTGGTTGGAGAATTTAAACGGGTTTGCACTTCCTTGAAAGTCCTAAAAAAGCATTAAATCGTTTTGGACGTTATTGGTGTGGAAATAATTTTGAGCTTTGGTTTGTTGATTTGATTGAGTCAATGTCTCATATTTCCATCTTTTTACACCTAAGGAAGATGTTGAGTTTATTCGTTAGTAGTATCCGATATTCATCGTGCACATATGTCATGTTTGTATGCATTGATTTTCCTATCGAATTTTATCACACCCCTACATTTACGCTATCATCGACTTGGTTGCTTTTGTGTTTGTTCATGGTGTGATTCTTTGTTGTCTATTTTGTATGAAAAAATTTGAAAAATTCGAAAATGGAAAGTTTATTACCATGTGACATTTTCCATATTTATGCTTCTCATATCTGTCTATTTTGGGACATCATAAAAAGGGGGAGAATGAATTATGGGGGAGACTTGTTTGGTTGATTTATCAATGATTTGATTAAGCTTAATTGATCTTGGATTTTAGCATATCATTATATTTCAAACTGTTGCTTGTCACGAGTATCTGCTTTTTCTCATGTGTGTAGGTACAAAGCTGATTTATTGGATTGCACACCCTGATGAGAAAAGCTTTGGGAGTTTCTGAAGAGATGAAAGTTTGAAGATGTTGAAGTTTGATTAAAGACATGTCATTTAGTATTATCGGTTTGAAGGTTTAATGGGGATATTATATGTATGTCATTTGTTTTAGTAAGATTTCATAATTCGAATTTTTTACATATGTACTGGCATAGACATAGGGGGAGATTTGTAAGGACATAATTCTATAAATGTCCGGGGTAGAATCTAGGAATTTTCTATTTTCCCTGGATCACAGTTTGTATGTCTGATACCGCTACATTCGGTACGTCATCACGATCATCCACGAAGGCCTCTATCCGAATCCATGCATCCATCATCTTCACACATGCATCATGCTACATGCAACGTGCTGCTCAACTATTTCCCACTACTCCACTATGCAATATCGGTAAAATGATTTAATGGAGTTGTTAATTTTTGCATAAATATTTGGGAAATTTTTCAGAAAATGTTTTTTCGAAGTCTGAATTGTTTTTATCAAAAGCAGAATTTTTTCTAAGTGTAGAAGCGGAGTGCCTCGGTAGCACTGTCATTCGAGCGAGATTAGCATCTCGCGCGAAGTCATTCGAACGATACGTGTCCTTCATTCGAGCGAGATTCCTATCTCGTTCGAGCGCCGCCGCTGCCTCGATTTTTGTATAAATACCAGTGTTCCTTCTACACGTTTTTCAAGTCTTTTTCCAACACGATTTTTGCAAAAACCTGCCTAGAAATAGACTTCACTTTTAAGGTTTATACCTTGTTTATTCACATAAACACTCCCATCTATGTATGTGAATCATTAAACCTTCATGAGGATCATTTTTACTCATTTGGAGTAATTTGTGGAGAAGTCGTTCTCTTCTTCATTGTTGCCCACCTGGAGTTCTTGCGGGAGATTCCAGCCAAGACATCGAAACCGACGTCTGAGGGTATTTCGTATGTCGCTCTTATTTTCATTGTAATTCGTGTAATCTTTTTTACAAATTATAGTGAAAATAAAAAGTTTTTTCCCCTTTGGGGAATTTTTCCTCATTTGTGTATTTTGTGTGTGATTAATTATTCTTGCATAATCATATTATTTCCAATCACACCTAGATGCATGTTTTAGGACTTAATTGAAAAACTGAGATTTAATTGAATAATTTCCTTATTTGAACGCATGCGCACTCTTCACCACACACACTCCCACATTACTCTGCATGCTACTGCACATCGCACAAGAGATTTTACGAGTTTTTGAGAGAAAGTAAAGTATTTAGTCAAGACTTCACAACATTTGATGGATGTTTTTCATAGGATGTCATAAACTTTGGAGAACTCCTTCGGGCCTAACGATTGAGGTTGAGACTTGTTTCTAGCGTAGGATGCTTTTCATGTTCATATCTTACATGCCTATTACTAGATTGTACTATCATTATACATATATTTTTCAAAAAATCAAAAAAGAGTTTTGTTTCCATTGAAAAATAAAAAAGATTTTCGGTTTCTTTTTAAGAAAAAGTGAAAAAGCAAAAAAGATTTTATTTTTTCGGTAAAATTTTTGAAAAATCCAAAAAGAGTTTTGTATTTTTTTACACCATATGTGAATGAACATTAAAGATGTCCGAGTTACCCATTCATTCCATATCCACATGACTATTTTGTAGTGTTTTGAGACGTGACATCATTTCATTTATGAGCTTTATAATGTGTGGAGTCATTACATGTTTGACTCCGTGTCACCTTTAATGCACACGAGCACGGACATATTTTAGTATTTCACTTACCTGTCACTTGTCGATTGTAGTGTTTTCATCTCAATCCATATTTTAAAAGAAACCAAATGTGAAAAATGAGATAATAAAAGTAGTGTAAGGACCATTGCCCAGATTGAAAAAAAATATAAAACCATTTTTTCGATAAGATTGGTATATATTAAGAAATTAGATCGGACTGTGAAAAACATGTTGGCTTTGCGTGAAAAGCCACTATTTGCAAATAAAAGATCCAAAAAGATTAAAGGAACATAAAAACAGAAGTGCCAAGCCAATTTCTATTAGATTGATGCTTCTTTATATATGAGCATTAATTTTTTCAAAAAGATTTGAGAGAATAATTCAATATGTGATATTTTGAGGGAGTTAAGTAGAAGACTAATGGGTTTATACCTCCTATAAAAATCTCGTAAAGAATTAGATAGTTTTTATCTTTATTGGTAAAAAAACACTTACGGTCTTGATTAGTTGATTAGGTTAAGTCAATTTCACTTGAGTTCACCACTTTTTTAACCTAAGGTAGACTTTGGGATTTTTTGTTAGTAGTGTATCATTATGATTGTCTATGTTGATTAACCTATGGAATATGTTCACACCCTTACATTTTGTTTCCATGATTCAGGTATTTTCGTGTTTCTCCATGTTGTGTTACATTTGTTAAATTTTATACTTGAGATATTTTTTTTTTAAAATTTCAAAAATAGTTTGTGGAGCCTTTGAGATTATCATTCCATGTTTGTCATTCATATGTTTTTACGATGATATCTTATTATTTTTGTTGATGCTCCCTATATTTTATGTTTAGATTCTACTCAGTGTCTATTTTTGACAAAATAAAAGGGGGAGAACAAGTTATGGGGGAGTTTCAATTACTTGGGAGAATTTTTATGAATTTTATTGTATATGTCAAACTCAATGCATCACAGTTATTGGTTTTACTTAATGTGTGTAGGTACTTTTGGAAACTCATATTACTATTACACTTGATGAAGACAAAGTGACAAAGATGATAATAATAATAATAATAATAATAATAATAATAATAATAATAATAATAATAATAGTAATAATAATAATAGTAATAATAATAATAATAATAATAATAATAATAATAATAATAATAATAATAATAATAATAATAATAATAATAATAATAATAATAATAATAATAATAATAAGAAGAAGAAGAAGAAGAAGAAGAAGAAGAAGAAGAAGAAGAAGTGGAGATTTGAATACATCATTATTCTTATACCTATCCATTTTAGGATTTGGGAGGGTATTAACATATTTTTATTGTCATAGCAGATTTTCATGTAATTTGGATTTCGGTTTTATGTTTGTTTCGAAATAGCCAAAAGAGGGAGATTTTTAAGAGCATAATTTGTATCATTTTCTCATACCTTAGGCTTACATTGATTTTGGCATATCCCATTACCATTTAACTTGAACCGTCGTGAAGAATAGAATCCTAAACATCACCAACTTTCAAGGATCTTCACACTATGAAGGTATAATTATATTTAGAGTTTAAATTTATTCATTAAGTTTATTTTGGGATGTTTTATTTTTATTAAAACTGAAACAAGATATTTGTTTTAAAAAATTCAAGCATTTTTTATGTTTAAAAATATTAAAATTCACCTGCCTCGTTCAAACAATAAGGCATTCTCGTTCGAAAGATTTTTCCTTTTCGTTCGAAGGCTTGTTTGAAGTATATCGAACGGGTTTCGAACGAGGGCGTATTATTTCCCTTCGTTTGAATGTCATTTGAAGGTGGTTCAAACGAGATAGTTATTTCGTTTGAACGAGATCCTATTTCGTTCTGACGATCTTCTATTCTCGTTCAAATGAACCTCATTTTCGTTCAAACGAATGGCGTCACCTCGAAATTTATGTTCGCCTTATAAATATGCATATCTTTTGCAAAAGTTTTCATACTTTTGAGTTTAGAAAATATTTTTGATTCACAAATCACATCCCCAAGATATATTTATGTGAATCAGTTTAAACCCTATAGTTTGTATCCTTGCATATACAACTCTTGTGGAGAGAGTTTCTTCACGGAAGACTATTGTGATTCTCGAGGGGATCATTGTTAAAGACAAAGGTTAATCGGTAGATACTGAGCGTGGAAGGCCACATGTGGATTTCTCCTCACCGAGTTGTATTCTTTAGAGATTTATGAAGACTAGCGTGTTATGATTGTAGCGATAATTAATTAGTCTGTAAGTCGACTATCTTGTAATATTCCTAAAGTGTTTAAAATAAAAGGTTTTGCTTGTAAGGAAATTTTCCTCAAACTTTGCCTTTGTTGAATGCATGTTTTAATTAATAAGTTTGATCGCCAAGATGTATGTCTTAGGGTAAAAAGATAAAATTTGGATATTGTATGTTGGACATTTAATTATATAAACAATCCGTTAAGATCGCTAGCGCACTCTCAAATTGGTATCAGAGATTTAGATCTATATTTACCCTTTATAATGCATCTTGGTCTCCATTGACTACTTCTCAAAATGGGTCGAAGCCAAGTCTTACACGGTACTTAATGCAAGGAAAGTAGCCAAGTTCATCATAAAGAACATCATCTCCCTCTACGAAGTTTCGCATGAGTTGGTGTCAGACAATGGACTCCACTTTAAGGCTCAGGTCACAGAGTTAATCAACGAATATGGAATTCAAAGACATAAATATTCTCCCTTCCGACCATAAACCAATGGTGTTGTGTAAGACGCCAATAAGAGCCTCAAGACCATCAACAAGATGATTGAAAACTGTAGAGACTAGGCCGATCGGATTCCATATGCCCTCTGGATCTACCGTACCTCTATTAGGGCACCCACTGGAGCTACTCCCTATTCTTTGGTAGACGACATGGAGGTTATTCTCCCTGTCGAACTAAAAGTTCCTTCTCTACGAGTTATGCTCTAAAGCAAGGTCGGTGAGGAGGATTGGCACCAGAGACGCTACGATGAAATTCCACTCCTAGACAAAAAGAGATTAAAAACTCTGTATCATATACAAGGGTACCATCACCAGATTGTGCGATCGTTCAATAGGAAAGTAAAGGACCGCGGTGACCAAGAAAGAGATATTACCCTCAAAGAAAATATAGAACCTGTTTGGGATCAGAGAGGAAAGTTCAATCCTAATTGGAGTGGACCTTACATTGTGAAAAAAATCTTATTCGTTGGCACCGCTATGTTCACAGACCTTGACGAAGAAGAATTAGTGTGTCCAATTAACTTTCACCGTCTAAAAAAGTTTTACTCTTAGGATAAACTCTCTTCGTGCTACAAATCTTCTCACCCCTTGTGGCCATCCCAGGGCATCGAACTCCCTCCGGCGCGAGAATGGCATTGTACCCTTCCTCGGGGCGCTCAACCATTATCATTATGGGGGATAATGTGTAACGATAGTGTCACCAGCCTATTTTTCTCAAAACAGGCAAAAGAATGTTGTCGCCTCAAGAGAATGACATCAAGGCCAATACTGAAGCTTGCAAAACCAAATAGTTTGAAGGTTCGGGGATTAAGTTATGCAATGGGAAGGTGTTAGGAACCCATCCCGCCCTTTCGGTATCTCATGGACAAATATTAATATTCACCTTTTAGACTCCGTGATGTGTGTGCATGTGTATAATATAAATGGTGGAGAAAGGAATCATTCAACCCTCGTCATGGAAAGAGATGGAGTGAACTCATCCATAGGATTATTCCCAAAAATAATAATTCAAAATATAATATGAGTGTTTGCCGAATCACAAGTCTATATGGAATAGCAAATGTGTGTATTGGATAAAACACAAGCATGTAAGAATATGAGATTCATAAAGAGTGTGTGTGTGTGTGTGTGTGTGTGTGTGTGTGATGTGAAAGAAATATATAAACATGCATAAATGAGGACTCGAATCTCGAGATTGGCCCAAGACGCCTACGTAGCCCAAGGGGCATCAAAGTCCACGTAGTTCGAAGATAGCATAAGGTGGGGTTCAATCCATAAATCCAAACGGGAGATTTCTCTTATGTGTGTGTGTGTAGAAAAATGTGCTTTTAAGAGTGAGAGTGTGAAATAGAAATCTCTCTTTTGGAATTTATGGATAAACCCTATTTTTCTTCTTTTTGGGTTTTTTATGAAAGTAGATTATGTGCAAATACTACTAATAAAAATTTGAGATTAATGGATGTGATATAATGGGACAAAAGTAGAAATAAAGTAAATAATACTAAAATGGAAGGATTTAGAGAAAGGTATGGAGAATATGACCTCCTTATGAATGCTTGATGTTGACCTTGAGATGTAGATATGCTGATCTTGCAATGGTATAAAAGTGGTATGGAGAGGTGGGGGGAATTAACAAGTAACGTAAGAAAGTGATGGAGGGAAATGTGAGAAAATGGTTTTTCAAGGAAAGGGAACCACAATGATAAAGAAAATGTTCTCTGACTTGCTAAGAGGGGTGTTCAGGGGTGATTTTCAAAGTGAGGTCATGGCCTCTATTTATAAGGCCAAGGGGAGTGCCGATTGTCATGGTCCTGAACCTACCTATTGGCGTACTACCTCAGGCACACTTTCGATAGGCAGGGTCCCTGGGTGCCTATAGGCAATCCGAAACAGGTTTTTTGAAAAAAATTGGCCTAAAATGCAAACCGTAAGTCCAAATCGTGCACGGGGTGGATCATTGAAAATGAAATTCAAATCCCTTTAAGAATCCATTGAGCCACTCTCAGGTCCGGAGTTAACCAAAGTCAAACGGGACTCGAAAGCGCCCGATGGTCTCTAGACGGGAGGTTTTCAGAGGAAAATGAATCTTTCGTCCGAACCGTAAGGTCGATTCGTGCATGGGGAAGAGCATTAGAAAAGGAAATTTGCATCCTTTGATATTTCATTCAACTTCGTTAGGTAAGAGCCTGATGACCCTTCGAAGTAAAACGGGTCGTTCGTCCTAATAGTAAGGTTGATTCGCGCACGGGGCGGATCGTTGGAAAAGGTTATTCATAGACCTTCGAATATTCATTAGGCTCCACTCAAGCTAGTGATTTAAACGGAATCAAACGGGGCCTGGGAGCGCTCAGTGGCATCCAGATCAGTTTTCGAAGTAAAACGGATCGTTCGCCCAAACAGTAAGGTCGATTTGCGCACGAGATGAACCGTTAGAAAGGGAATTCAGAGCCCTTAGAAGATTCATTAAGCTTTCGCTCGGGCAAGAAAGTTGAGTGGAGTCAAACGAGGCCTAAGAATGCTCGGTGGCCTCCAGATCGATACTAAGAGTATGACCTAGGGTTTATATGGTGGATGAAGCGTGCTAGGCACCTAAGGATACACTTTGGGGGGGTCCTAGGATGGGGTGTCTACACATCCCCTTCTATTTTAAAAAAATTGCCTCTCCTTCCTACTCACAACTACGTGGGACCTGATCCTCTTATAAACCTCCTTTTAGAAAAAGAAGAAGACCATAAATTTTCAAACCCAAAGATGTACATAGCGAGCCCATAAGACACGCATGTGCACGTTCCTTTCTCTCTCACAAAATGATATTCTTTTCTCCCTCTGAGAACGGTGGTCTCTCTCGTCATTTAAATGAACGAAAGGATTATGTATGTCTTAGTGATTGGTATATACAGTTCAAATACAAAATTCATCAAAGACACAATAAAATATGTAAAAATCACTGTTCTTTTATTTAAAATCAGGAATATGACTATTACATGCAGTATCAGTGATGAGAGTCAAACAAACCACTCCATTCCAAACCCTCATACAATATAAAACCCATACTATAAAAAGATTCACAAAATATCCAAACACCTACCCAAAACTGAACACAAACTTTCAAAAATAACTTCTCAAATCTTGCTTTCAACTACTCGATGGGCCCGTTTCATTATCAATACCTGTCCCTGGAGGCCCCCGGGAATCCCAATCCTGATTATGGATCCAGATGCACTCCATGTGATAATAGGCCATAATGATTTTAGATGAGACCATGATACCCTCTTCCAAGGTGTCGAACATTACGATCCATCTCTGCCAAGTCTCCTCCACTAGAATCTTCTCAACCACCCATTTTTACAACCACATCAAGTAGTCCCCTGATATGAACCCAACCTCTCTAACAAATTGTGATGGTTAGATGGATGGCTGGAGACACTGCTAGAGGTCCCTAGTATCATCCATAAAGACTTGGTCAAATCCTCCATCGAAAAGAAGTTGGTTATGTAGGGATGAACAATTTTCTCCCATCTTACTTGTCACAGAAGCTCCAATGGAAAGTAGATAGAAGTCTGGCGAAAACCCACTAACCACACATACTGGTCATACCTTAACTGCAAAAAAGGCTATAAGTCCCCCCATCATGGTGAAAACCAGTGAAGGCATTAGGCCCCGTGCTCCACAAGCCCATTAACCCAGTTCTCCATCAACGAACCAAAGCTAAAGAATGGACTAGAACAGAAGTTGGGAACGCCTGACATAAGGTACTCAGGAGGGGCCACCAAGTGCAGTCTCTCGGATAATCACATAAGCAACATGACAGGGTTCCTTCATAAAAATTCGGTCGGACCCTCCTTCCAAGCATCGAGGCCATTCAGGGTCTCCGCTAATACCACTGTAGTAGGACTACAGTGGTAGGACATCTATAACGCTATTATGGCCACCTGAGGGTCGGGCATTAGATTGCGCTTCACCAATAGAAGCTTGACAGTCAAACCCAAGGCTACAACAACGACAAAGCCATCATCAGTAAAATCCCTCCAACATATTGAATTCGTGGTTGTTGGGAGGATGATGTTTCCTCCATGTACCAACGATCAGGTGGCTAAAGGGGAGATGTGGATAAACTCCGCCAATGACACCTGGGGAGAATGGGATAAATTTGGTATAGCTGCCACTACACTAAGGCTGACATTCACCATCGCAGAGAATTCCTTATAGGTGGGACACAACTCATCTAATCCAAACCAAAAAACATGGTCTTTAGGATACTAGAATTGTATCGCTGCATCCATAAGGTTCCAGTCTATGGGAAGATTATGCCACAAGGAGACTTGGTGCAGACCAAAAGCTTCATAGTTAATGTTCTAGAGGCACATGGCCTCTAAACCTTCGAGGTAAACTAAAAAGGCTTTAGAAACTGAAAGAGACATTATAGAAAAGAAGAATAAAGTAACAAAGAAGAGAATGTAGGATGTGGTGATGAAAACCACCTCCAAAAGCCTCCTTTTATACTACAAAAATTCACAAAGGATAAACCAATTAAAATGCCACCGGACTTCCTTCTCCAAAGGTACCCAAAAGTATGCAGAAAGTACAATCAAAGCTAAGGAAATGATTTGGACTTGACCATTATGCCGATAGGCAGGCCAAGGGGTATGCTGATCGGCAACCCCCCATTTTGGAAATTCTTTCACTTTCCTCTATTATACGTATCATTTCCAAAATAGACATTTACTTTAAAAATTCAATCTTCGAGTTTTCCCTTTTGGAAATTACTTATTATCTCTTTTGTAAATAATTTCCAAAATAGAAATTTTCTTTTACTTATGAGAAAAAATCAATCTTCGAGTCCCTCTTTCATTTATTTATCTTATCTCTATCATTGCAAATAACAAAAAACGTCAGCAACAAACAAAAGTGCATTTAGAAGTAAGCTATTGAACCAAGATAACATAAAAAATGCATTTCTTATATTTAACTTGTTTAGAATAATTACATCCTCTTATAGGTAAAATTAGAAAAAGGAAAAAAAAGAAAAGAAAAAATATATATCGGGAAGCATCCCGGATACCTCCAAAATCTCTCTAAACCCCCCATCTTTAACCACCTCGGCAGACGTGTTTCCCCCGACGACAAGCAGTGGACCCCCTACTCCCCGAACCGGAGATCTCCTCAAACGTGGTTGGCAGCACCAAATAGGCACTGGCTGACTTTCTCACGTAGTTCGACATCGATGCCATTCAATACTGGATATCCCACAACCAGGTTGTCGACCCGTGGACAGACTGTAAAAGCCAAAGCACCAAAATGAAAGAAAGCCGGTAAAGAGGAAAAGAAAACATGAAATAAAAAAGAGAGAAAGATTGTTATACTTCTCCCCAAAAGAGCCTCCTCAGGAACACCCGTAAACACACCTATCGCCGCATGAGGGCGACGAGGCACCAATATCACATCCCCACTATGCAACCGAATGTGATGGGAAGCGGTGGAAATATGAGGAAACGGAACCTCCTCCGCTACCGTCATCGCGCCTCCTCCATTACTATGGACCGATGTCGCCAGTAAGATGGTACCTCTCCTCGATCCCGCCATAGGTGGAGACATGTTCACAAAATTTCGATAATCATAGCCCGTCATCATACCGATGTAATACGTATTCACCCTCCATCGTCGTCACCCTAGCCTCGACAGTCATCTCATTTACCCGCCTCATAAACTCAAGGGGAGTTGATGGTGGGACCTCCACCTCACCCTCCATGATCTATCGCACCATCATCTCTCTAAGGTACCAGACTTACCCAACTCGTGTGCCAATAACCTCCTCATCTGCGCATTCATACCCGTAACCCTAGTGGCACTCGAAGATAGGCACCAGGGGTAGAAGGTCATTTGTTTCCCCAACAAAGAATCCGTAATCTATCCAAAAGAAAAGTTTTAAAAATTCAAAAGAGACAAGGAAAAAAAAGGGACCGAACATGGTTGCTAATCATGGTGTTCAGCACCACTCGCACATCCCCTAGCGAGAGGAATTGGTTCGAACACCTGTTCGACTTACTCTATCTGTACATCCTGCAGAAGTCTCCCATCTCACTCGGCTTCAAGGACATTAACCCCATGTTATTACCTATCACCTCATAAAACCACGTCTACAAAAGGTAACACCAAAAGTCAAAAGAAAGCAAAACGACAACAGGAAAATAAAAAGGGAAGTTGAACATAAAGATTACCTCCAAGAGATAGGTAGGTCATGTAAAAGTCTTTTGGAAAGATCCCCCACTCATACAAATGGATCTCCGAAATGATCCTCAAAATGGTAAAAAATATAGATGGATGACACGACCGCTCATCATCACCACGAATCCCCCCAACTGAAGTAAAATGAATAGATGGGTTGCCTGTCTCACCTATCACCCGTCAGTCTCGTCAATCTTCCTGAATAAAAATGTCTCTTTTAAAATGGATATCCAGACAGAATCCCCTGACATGATTCGTCCTATATCCCCTAAAGTAGCCTGCATTTCTTCTTCCATTACCTGCGAAGTGTGATCCACTACAATCTGCTGACCTGCATACTCTAACCCTTTTAGATGTTGAACATCCAAAGGAGTGACCATCATCTCCCCAACTTCCAAGTGAAATGTGTGGGTCATCTCCCACCACCTCTCTCCCAGAGCACATAACACCACTGTAGAGCGCGGTGTCTCATCCAATGCCCTCGCCAATAGGCCAAACCCAGTAGACCCCACTATCTAACAAACCGCCTTAGGAAGACGGTCCCAAACCTCCTTCATCTCAGTCGACTCTTGGAACCAAATGATCGAAGTGGTTATATCAACATGCACAGAAATTAAGAAAAACCCTTAAGAATCCCAAAGACAAGAAGAAAAAGAAAAAGGAGGGAAACCAAATGACAAGAACTTATATAGCCATTAGGGTTCTTCACAGTTGCAAAACGGTGATGTGCAGGATCCCGTAGTAAAACCCTCTCATCCAGCACCGGTTCGAAGTTGTCTTACACGTTCTCGTTGCCTAATGCTAGTAGCACCGCAGCCTGCCATTCCAAGCCCTCTTAATCATCAATAGTCGTCCAGTCATTGTTATTACCAGGAGTACCTTCCATGAGTGCTTGTGAAGAAAATAGACTCAAAATCGACTTTTAGAGAGAGAAATCAAGAGATTCGATCACTTGAAAGTGTGAAAAAATGAAGAAGGCCTCCCCCTTTTTATAAGAGGCTAAGAGGTATGCCGATCAATAGTCCCCTAGACCTGCCTATCGACAGTGACCTTTCCTTTCCTCGAGAATCCCAGAAATTTGTGCCCTATGCTTCTAGAAGAGTTTTTCGGGCCACAAAACTGATATTGACCCATCGAATCGGTCATTTTCAATTCTTAGGGATGTAGAATCGACCTCGACCCTCTGAATCGGTCATCTTTGTCCCATAGGTCTGTAGAATCGACCTCAACACTTTAACCAACCATCTTCTACCTCCCGATGAGGTCATCGATCCTCGAACATTTATGAGGTGTCTATCTTTCGATGACCTCTGTTTTTACCAAGATCACCCATCGAGGGGATCTGTATACACCCCATCATATTACCCCCTAAGTACCTCCTTAGGTCCCTAACACTTCTTCTCCCTTCGTAAACCCCAGGTCCTACTCCAAATATTGATCTAAAAGCCACTGGGAGCTTCCGAGACCCATTTGACTCTATTAAACTCTTCAACATGAGAGAATCTTAATGAAACATCATAAGTCTTTGAATCCCCTTTCCAACGGTCCATACCGTTCGTGAATCAGCCTCACGATTCGCACGAACGATCCCTTTTACTCGGAGAACTGATATGAAGGCCACCGAGCACTTTTGAGCCCACATTTGACCTTAGTAAGCGCTTAAACCTGAGTGAAGCTCAATGAAACCTCGTAGGTCTTTGAATCCCCTTTCTAACGGTCCATACCGTGTGCGAATCAGCCTCACGGTTCGCACGAACGATCCTTTTTACTTCGAGAATTGATCTAAAGGCCACCGAGCACTTTTAGGCCCCGTTTGACTCCGTTCAACTCTTTAACCTGAGGAAGCTTAATGAAATCTCATAGGGATCTTAATCCCCTTTCGAACAGTCCATACTATGCGTGACTCGGCCTCACGGTTCGCACGAACGGATCTTTTTTACTTCGAGAACTGATTTTGAGGCCACTGGACACTTCTGAGCCCTATTTAGCCTTGGCCAACTGCCCAAACCGAGCAAAGATCAATGAAATCTTGTAAGGCTCTGAATTCCATATCCAACAGTCCATATTGTGCATGAATCAACTTCACGGTTCGCATTTTACTCCAAGAATCCCCCGTTTAGAGACCGTCGGGGAGCTTTCGAGCCCCATTTGACTTCAGTTAACTACCATACCCAAGAGTGGCTCAATGGATTCTTAAAGGGATTTGAATTCTCTTTCCAATGATCCTCACCTTCATGATTTGGATTTACGGTTTGCATTTTATGCCCGTTTTTGTCAACAAGTTTGTTCCGGACTGCCTACACGCACCTCAAACCCCCGCCTATCGACAGGGCGTACTTTCCTTGGCCAACAAGGCATAGGCTATGACAATAGAAGGGTCAGGGTCCATGCCAATCGGTATACCCCTAAACCCTAATTTGGAACTATTTAAGGAGGCCATGACCTCATTCCCAAGGACCCCTTTTTGAGCAATCAGAAACATTCTCTCGAAATCATAGCGCAGTCATTCCCAGAAAGCCCAATTTTTCAACATTCCTTCCATTTATCTTACCTCACTTTCATACTACCTTTGTCCACTTACCTCACCCTACTTTACCACCAGTACATCACTATAAAATCAGCCTACTCTCCTTGAAAATTCAGTAGCAAAGTCTTCTATGAGGTCTATTCTAACTCCTTTCTAGCTTATCTCTTTAGTGTTGTTTATTCACTTTATTTCCATTTTTGATATCTTTTAGTCTTACTTTATTATCTTACATCAACTAATACCTTTTTTTATTATTAGTATTCACATAACATATTTTCATGAAAGTTAAAAGACAAAAAATATGTTTTACTTATAAACTCCAAAAGTAAGAGTTCCTCACTTTTCAAACTTCTACACTTGAGCACGCTTTCTTCAAAAATAATTAAAGAGGATTCTTAAATATGGGTTTATGGGCTAAACCCCGCCCTTATGGCACATTTAACTGCGTAGACTTTGATGCCCCTTGGGCTACGTAGGCATCTTGAGCTAATCCTGGGATTCGAATCCTATTTTATCCTTTTACGCTCTCTTGTATTTATTAGCATTTGCGAGTCATGAATTCTTAGATATTTGTGTTCCACTCGACATACACATTCACTTTTCCATAGTGACTTGTCATTCGACGGACACTCACATTATATTTATTTTTATGTCATTTTTTGGGTACACTCCTTAGGATGATTCTGCTCTGTCTTCCCCATGACGTGAGTCAAATGATTTCTTTCTCCCATTATTCACACTACACACATGTACACACACATCAAACTTTGGAGAAAAGTAGAATGTTAACATAGCCCATCAGAGACTAAGGGATGTGTGCCTAACACCTTCTCATTTCTTAACTTAGTCCCCAGACCCTTGATTCATTTGGTTTCGTATGCATCAATATGACCTTGATGCCATTCTCTCGAAACGGCTACATTTGTTTTGCCTATTTTGAGCAAAATAGGTTGGCGACTCTATTTCTTCATGTTTATCCCCTTTTGACGACGACCAGTTTATATCTGAGGCAACCCGCGAAGATACCAGCGCGAGTGGTGGAAAGAGGACTCCCATATCCTCGAATCACCCGCACGCGTAGGGGGAGAGAGGGACTTCTCCGATTTTCCCTCCCGTCCCGATTTCAGGGCTGGCCTATGCCGGGGGAATCCTACCCGGATGGCCACACAAGGCATTAAAATTAATAGTGGTATGTGTAGTTTTATCTTTTACTATATATAAGAATTTAATTTTTGAAACATTTTTTTCATGTCCCCTCTTTAAAGAGGAAATTAATTTCAAGGTTGAAGGTATTTTTTAATAGAAATTCATTTGTTTCTAACAAATTTGCTTTTGTTTATAAGGATGAGTTTTTTATCTGCTTTGGTGCATTCGAACTGATCTCTACCTTATCATATATATATATATATATATATATATATATATATAACAGAAATAGATATAACCTTAAATCCTTATTTCTCATAGTGAAGATTTTTGTAGAGTGCGATAGACATAAGAGATTGAGAGTGTAACAATTTATGTTCCTTATTTCTCATAGTGATGATTTTTCCTCTCCTCCCGTGAACGTAGCCAATTTGGTGAACCACGTTAAATCCTTGTGTCTCTCTTGTGTTTTGTTATTTTTTGTATTTATCTTTATAGTGTGTTTCATTAGCTTTAGAGATAAAGTAATTGTTTGTATACGATCGGAGGCAGGGGATTTGTCATTAAATCCTAACAACTGGTATTAGAGCTCTAGGTTGATACGATAAGTTCTTAGCGCCTTTTTCCTCTAATAGATGGTGAAAATGAAACGTGGTTACTCCCGCAATTTCTTCTAGCTCTAAGAAGTGGAAGCAAAGTTATGGATCCGAAAGTACAATGAAATTCAAAATAAAGCCTTTTGACAAAAAGATCAATTTTGACTTATGGAAAAGGCGGATACATAGTTATCTTATCCAACAAAGAGTGGAGATTACTTCGTTAGGAGTAGAGAAGAAACCTAAGGACATGACTGATGCTGAGTGGCGCGACAATGACCAAAGGGAAAGCTATTTTATTGAGATGAATATCACAGATGATGTGCTGAATCACGTGATTGAAGAGATCATGACGAAGGGCATGTGGGATAAGCTTAAGGAGATATACTTGGAAAAATCTTTGTCAAATAAGCTTCAACTCAAAAATAGGCTCTTCAAGTTGGAGATGAAGGAAGGTGAGGATGTGATGAAGCATACCAATATTTTCAAAGCTTTAATCAACGATTTGAGCCGGATAGACATTCAATTCAGCGAGGAGGATCGAGCTTTGTTGTTGCTTGCATCATTGCCAGATTCATATGAGCATTTTATCACCACCCTTATGTTTGGGAAGACAACCCTCATGTTTAACGAGGTTGTGCAAGACATCAGCTCTCAAGTGACGATGAAGAAAAAAGATGGTGGAGAAGGCACATTTTCTCATAGTTAAACTTTGACGGTCAGAAGTGGAAATGGTGGACAAAATATGAAAAGGCAGACCAACTATAGATCTAAGGAGACAAGTAGGTCTAAATCACATGATGGTAAAAGAGGACTGTAGTGTTACAAGTGCAAGGAATGGGGCTATAAAAGATGGGAATGTCCTTCATGGAATAAGAAGGAAGAAAATGGAGGAGATAATGCTACGATAAATGCTGCAGAAAGTGATGATTGCTTTGGATATGCTCTGAATATTTCCAAAGGTAAATCTTTGTCTTGAGAAGATTGGGTATTAGATTCAGTTTCTACACATCATGCGTGTACCAATATTGATAGTTTTAATTCGTTCCAATGTAAAAAAAAGGCTATATGACATTACCCAACGGTAAAACTTGTGTCGTAAAAGGGGTGGGAACAGTGAAGATCAAGATGTTTGATGGTGTAAAACGTACTTTGGATGGTGCGGCCTATGTCCCAGAAGTACGTAGAAATCTAATATACATTAGCCAACTGGATTCCAAGGACTACCGGGTGTCGGTAGAAGGTGGATTTATGAAAGTCGCACGTGACTGCATGATCCTAATGAGGGAAGAAAAAAGAGATGGGTTATATCATCTGATTCACACTACAAGGAATAGGGTTCACAGGATACCAAGCGCTTGAGACATGATTCGATTGTGGGTACAACAATGAAAATACGGGTGGCGGGCGAGGGTGAGAAGGAAAAACCTACTAGAGAAGGGAAAATCATGATGTCCCCCTTCGAAGTCGACAAATAAAGTCAACTGGAGATGCTATACATATGCATTGGCTGATATTAATCAAGATGGAGTTAGAATCTCATTGTTTGATCCAGGTATGTGTAGCGGGCACATGTAGCAGGGAACAACGGGAAGACTTGATGTAGGGTAATGGAGGAAATTCTTGTCAAGGTGGAGTTGTGTTTGACGACTTGAGGATTTACAAGTGGGAGCTCTCCTTATTCAGTGATGTTGTGTTTTTCGCCAAGGTGGAGATTGTTTGAAGTAATGGCTCAAAATTGTGGTAAATGAGTCAAATATTGTGAGCATTCAAAATATGGTTGGCAAGATATGGTAAATGAGTCAAAACATGTGAAACATTTGGATGTTAACTGCCTACAATTGGAATAGTAACTTGTTAGGTACCTACAATTGGAATAGTAACTTTGATCTCAACCTTCCAACCTTATTTTGATCCAACGGATGTGGCTAATTTCAAGCATCTATAAATTGGCTTCATTCATTGCAACATCAATAAAGAACAAGCAAGAGAAAGTGAGAGTGTTGATAAGGGTTGTAGAGCGAGATAGACATGAGAGATTGAGAGTGTAACAAGTTGTGTTCCTTATTTCTCATAGTGAAGATCTCTCCTGACTTAGCCAATTTGGTGAATCACGTTGTAACTTTGTGTCTCTATTGTGTTTTGTCATTTTCTTTATTTATCTTCATAATGTGTTTCATTAGCCATGGAGATAAAGTACTTGTTTGTATACGGTCGGAGGCAGTGGATTTGGCCTTAAATCCTAACATCAAGAAAGGACTAGGTGACAAAGAACTAAAGGACATCTAGATAAAGTTGGCCCTTTGTTTTCAGTTAGATGAAATCAAATCCTTAATAGAAGAGTGTGGAGAAGGGTAAAAAAGGGGTGCTGAATGGGCAAAGCATTCGAATTATGAGTTCTTTATGGGCAGTGGTTGGAGTTTGCTGCACCCCAACTGATTTCATTTGAATTTTGTTAATGAAAAGCTTTGCGTGATTTCTGTATTTTTAAGTTGAAACTGTCCACTGGGGTGCTATTGTTCATCCAGTTCTCTTTTTCACTTTTATCCATATAATATCTGCCTACTGGTTTCAGTTTGGTAAAAAATTATAATTTCTTTCTCTTTACCTGGTGCAGAATGATTTTGTTGCATTTTTTATTTGTAGTGCTTGTTTAGTTCAAGTTTTTGGAATCCCATAGTGATAAATATCGTCCTAGTCTCATAATTTATGTCGAGTTTCAATCACACAATTGCAATTCTTTTTTTCAAGGCTCAAACTCGAACTAAACTAGCACTAAAGATTCAATCACGAGAGGCTGAGCAGGATCTTAGGATTCTGGAGTTCTACCATACATACTCAATCATCTGGACGATATAGTCAGAAGCCTAGAGTGAAATGACTTGTTTATGAAGGGAACCCTGCAAAAGTTAATGCTGCCATGATCCTTTAAAATCAACAGAATCTATTTTCATACTCAGGTTTCAATCTTATACCAGGTGAAAAATATGAGTATACAGCTTTAGGCACACCATTGCAGTTATGTAGGTAAATAGTCCAAAAAAAATCCTCTTGTTATCCTATACTGGGTAAGGATTTTTTTTCTTCTATTAATGTTGAGAGATCTTTGCTTATATTATGATAAAGAATGTAACATTATTTGCAAGAATAATCCATATACCCCTCTTTACTCTAGACAAACAACTTAGACATACAAATTTAGACAAATAATTAATAAAATCTACATACAACATAACGGAAAAAAATGATGCCCTCCTCTATTCTGTTCTTACAGAAGGCCATTCACAGGTGATGTGCTAAAGATTGGCCTATCTTTGACAACAGCATTTCCACCATTGTTGCTGTTACTTTTTCTCCGAGGCTTCGCCTCTCCCAGCATTGTTATAACATCCCTCATGGACGGTCTGTCCTTGGGGAGCTTGGCTGTACATATAAGTGCTATCCTAAGGACTAATAGCATCTCTTCTTGAACATATTTGCAATTTCCCACGCTCGGGTCTAGTGCTTCTTCTAAATCCTTGTTATCTCGTATCTTCCTTCGAATCCATTCAACAATATCAACAGATTCTCCAAATTCAGGGTCTAAGGGTCGTCTTCCAGTCAGAAGTTCCATTAGAACAACTCCATAGCTGTAAACGTCACTTTTCTCGTCAACCTTCAATGTGTATCCATATTCTGCCAATTGAATCATATATAAAAAATAGTGATTGTTAGTTGTGTGTCAAATATCATAGATAAATCGACTAATAATCCAGTTTAATCTTCACTGTTCTGGATGACTATGAATATCTCAGTTGTATTCAGTCTATTCCTCTACATCAATCTTTTAGACTTGTATAGTTATATCAGTATTCAGTATAATGAAAATGAATAATCCTACATTGAGACAGTTTTCAGGACATAGTTTGACTGACACGATGTGTCATGAATGCATTTGATAGTGTATGGGGTTATCATGATTGACAAATTATGACTGATCAGTACACTCATGCCACTTTACTATGTCAACTAAATTGTGTGCGCCTAGAATTACTCAATGAAAATAGATCAGTGCTAGGAAGTAGCAACTCACCAGGTGCTATGTATCCATAGGATCCTGCAACCATTGATACGGTCTCATTCTTTTTAAGCATCATCCTAGCCAACCCGAAATCAGCAATCCTTGCCTCAAGATTCACATCAAGTAATATGTTATTAGACTTGATATCCCTGTGGATAACAGGTGGGTGACAGTCTTGGTGGAGGTATGTTAGCCCGTGTGCTACCCCAACTGCTATGTTATACCGTGAAACCCAGTCCACAAGCAACCTCCCTGCTTGTTTCCCATGCAAAGCTTCTCCAAGACTGCCATTCTGCATGTATTCGTAAACTATCATCGCGTTGTTGTCGTTGTGAAGAAACCCCAATAACCTCACAATGTTTCGATGCCTCAACCTCCCCAAAACATTCACCTCCCCCACAAGATCATCGCTGCTGCTTCCCATTTCTATATCGTTCGAGGTTCTCCACAGTTTCTTAACCGCCACAACGGCGTTTATCCTCTGCATTTCGGCCTTGTAAACCATCCCTGTTGCTCCCATCCCAATCACATTCGATTCCTTAATGGATGCAAGGATGTCGTTTGTGGTGAAACCGAGCCTCTGGAACGCCATTAACCTCCACGGCCACTCGCCACTCCCCATCTCGAATCTTTCTTCGAAACAACTCCCATTTGTGTACCACCTTCTGTATAGAGACCGAGCGCCAAAACCTGCCATGGCGACAGCTAGTAGTGTCGAAATTCCAATCACCCATCCAGCAATGACGTGTTTCGCGTGCACTCCCCTTTGCCTTGACATGTACGCCATACTTTGGGTGCAAGGTGGGAGTATGCTTCCACATAGACCTGGATTGCCCACAAGATCATTTGGGTTAATTGTTCTGAGCATGCCATTTGCAGGAACAGGACCCTCTAGTCTGTTGTAGGAAACAATCAGCATTTCTAGAGCCGGAGAGTTTCCAAAATTTTCAGGTATTCCACCGTTGAGAGAATTGTTGGATAAATCGAGAATCGCTAATGTGGACATCATCGCGATTGATTTTGGGATTGATCCAGTTAAATTGTTGTTCCTAAGATTCAAATTTACTAATTTCTCACACGAAGCGATACTAGCTGGAATGCTTCCGGTGAAATGGTTTGATGAAAGATCAAGCACTGAAAGCGAAGGGCAATCCTGGAACTGATCTGGAATTTCTCCTATCAATTCATTTTCTGATATCAATAAATTTTGAAGATTTGGAATAGAAAGAATTGAAGAAGGGAGAGAAGCTTGCAGGCTATTTTGAGAAAAATCAATGAATGAGAGTGAGGAAGAAGAAGATATGTCATTTGGGATTTGACCTGTGAGACTATTATTCGCTAATTCTAGCCTTTGAAGCTTTTCAAGTTTGCCAAATCCAATTGGTATTGTACCAGAGAGAAGATTATTTTGCATACGAACACGGACTAATGACACGCAAGTTGATAAACTAGCAGGAATCGAACCCGAAAAGGCATTGTTAAAAAGGATGAGCTTAGTGAGGTTACCTACATTGCACAGGCTCACCGGAATTTCACCGGAGAATGAGTTGGACGATATGTCCAACCACTGCAGTGGTGAACTGCGGCCAAGATTTTCCGGTAAGGGGCCGGACAATGTATTGTTCCACAGCTCAAGCACCTGTAACTGAGTCAACCCACCAAGTCCAGAAGGGATTGATCCTGACAAATGATTACACATAAGATTTAACAGCTGCAGATTCTTCAACTCACCAATCTCAGCTGGAATTTCGCCTGACAACATGTTATCAGAGAGATCCAACAAAGTTAACGAAGTCATATTCCCAATTGCTGGTGGAATCTTTCCTTCAAAATTATTCTTGTACAGGAAAATTGTAACAAGGAACTTTAATTTTCCCAATTCGGCTGGAATTGGACCACCAAGATCGCCCACTGCCAAATCCAGATACTTGAGATTGGTGAGATTTCCAAACTCTTTTGGAATTTCTCCAATGAGATCATTGTACCCAAGTACAATACTCTCTAGTGACAAAAGCTGGCCTAGTTCTCGCGGTATATTACCCGTGAGATTGTTTCCTGAAAGCCCAAGAAACTTTAACTTGATCATGTTCTTGAAAGACTTTGGGATTGAGCCTTGGAAAAAATTTCCTCTCAAATCTAGGTTCTCAAGAAATGTGCAATTTCCAAGATCCTCGGGAAGATAACCCGAGAAATTATTGCTCGATACGTTTAGTATTTTCAATCCGGTTGCCCTCCCTAGGCCAACTGGTAAGCCATCAACGAAGAAATTTTGACTCAGATCAATGGTGGTCAGTGCAGTGAGATTGGAGATAGATGATGGGAATGGTGATGAGAATGAGTTACAGCATAAGTTGAGAGAAGTGAGGCTATGTAGATTCTGGATGTTGTTGGGTATAATGCCACTGAGATTCATATGGGAGAGATCGAGCCTTTGGACCATACGATGGGAGTTGCAACCCACTCCAGTCCAGTTACAATGAGCTAAATTGTTTTTTACATTGTTTGGCAATGTCCAATCTACAAGCTGGTTTAATGGGTCAATGAGGCTGGATTTTATTGAAAGTAATATCGATGCTTCATTGTGGAAATCAACTCTTTCAACCACCTCAGCACACCCATATGAGTAACAGCCAATGTAACAGTAAAAGAAGAATAGGAAAAGAAACAGATGGTTTTTTTGAAACTTCATGTTTGTTTTTCTTCAATCTTCTCAGCAAATATATTAATTCTCCACCATTTTCAATCTCAGAAACAGTGAGAAAGAAGATGGGTCAGGTGAGGTCAGATAGAGAGAAAGAGAGAGTATTATAAAAGAGGTAATGGAGACAAGATTGGTTGGTTGGTTTGTGCTAATAATATATATATATATACATAATATTTATGAATATCATATTATATGGGGATTAGTTTTCTGGGAGAGCTCGTGAGGTCTTGGGTTCTGCAACAGCTGTTATTACGAAAATTATGACTCTAAAATTTGGATTTAATGAAAGTGCTTCCGACATCAAACATGGAGAGAATGTGTGGTTACTACTGATACATTGTTTCTTCTTCTGCTTCTTCTTTCTTTGTTAAGTCAACTTGAGTGGGTAAAAATTGATCAAATTCTTCTTTACTTATTTTTATTTCATTTTTTGACAAAATATTATATTAGTAATTTACAGTCGTAAATTTTCCTCTGGGACTGTATTGATCTGGTTTTCGTTAAATTCACTGGGAATCAAGCAGCATAGCTTCCATGGTCAATAATTCATTACTGCTAATGTTAGTCTGCGTATTTTAGTAATTGTATGATCGAGACAAGAGGAAATGCAATATTATAACTAAGACTTTGTAAATTTATGACCTATTGTAATATGTATATTGAAAATAGGACAACAAATATGTTATTATAGTTTTAGTCCCTATTTTCTAATAAAGCCGCTGGTGCGGACCCGTATTCATAAAATGTTAACCAATCACCGTATGTCATGTGTCCTTTTAATTTGAAAATAGAGATTAAAAATGGAAACGAAATGTTTGTTGTCATGTATCCATAATCAATATTATTTTAAGTCTTGAAAATACATAATCTATTATAACTACTTTAGTTCCAATTTAAGAGCTGTACCTTTTATTTTGGATTTTTGAAATAGGCTCTAAAAATTAAGGGACCAAATGACACTTTGTTTTACTGAATTATTTGCCATTGATTAAACTAAATAAAAAAAATTCCTAAAAAATAGAAAACGTGCAAAAAAATCCGATGTTCTTAGTTTTTGCCATAAACGGCCATGAATTACGTTTAATGCATGAAACACCTTGAAACGGAAAAAAGTTTGATGTCTTGAGACGTCAAAAGTTTGAGGTGTTAGAGATGTGATTGGTCAATATCACTGGCGAGGACCCATTTTCACAAGTAATGTGGGTCTGCGTCAACGGCATTGACCAATCACATCTCCAAAATATCAAACTTTTGATGTCTCAGAGATGTCAAACTTTTTTCCCTTGAAACTATACATTTTGTTACCCAAAAAAATCCATGTGTTCAGGGGCAGATGTAGGAATATTAATTAAGGTGGGTAAACTATAATATTACAATTCTATCTCAAGATTAAGGTGGGCAAAATGTTTAAATTCTCAAATTTTACTTTTCTTTCTTCAAAATTTTCACAGTTTATTATTAGTATTTATATAAAAACTTCAAAGGTTAAGGTGGGCAAATGCCCACCATAGTCTTCACATGGGTCCGCCTATGCATGTGTTGCTAATAATAGACTTTATTTATAGATATAAAAAATGGGTATTTGCAATAAATGCATAATTCTGGAATTTCTTGAATTTAGGATGTGTTTGATTGGCATGAAAAAAATTTCATGGAAAATAGTTATTTTGACTCGTGTTTTGCTTTTATAGTACCTTGATTATGAATACTTCGTATAAGAACAACAATCATTCACATAAGAAGTACTCCTTCTCAAACCTCATTTTTGTAAAAATTATTTCTTATCCATTCACCAAATAATTGATTTCCATGAAAAATAGAAAAAGTAATATCAAAAACTTGTATATTTTTTCACTCATTTTTCAACTTCTCATCCGAACGAGCTATTTTTCACGCATTTTTCATGTTTGCAGCCAAACACATCCTTAGTGTAAATCTGTTTACTGTTAAGATTGATTATAGATGCTCAACTGACTGCCTCTACGGATAGAAAGTTCTAAAAGAAAAAGGAAAAAAGGAGAAATTACAGAAGAAAAAGATGCCTTTTGCTAAAATTGTCATAAAAGCACAGGTGTGGAAGTGGAACCCAGTTCAGCTTAAGATTTCCCCTCTTTTTTAGTATTCTTCTAGTTTACGGTAACACCCGAGTGTGACAATTATTCATGAATTATGAGTCAAGACAACTCAATACTCCGGGTTGGGGACCCACAATTGAACCAAAAATGTAAGGGACACACACTCCTTGATAGGTACTTCAATTTCTGACTTGCATTTTCTTTTTTTATAAAAAAAAATCAAGGATAGGGATTGAATGGGAGAAGTTTTTATGGAATTAATAGTTTTTTTTTTATTTAATTTAATTTTCAAAGTTTTGTTAAGCTACCATTTCATATATTTTTTTAAATTATTTTAAGTCTCATAATCATACAAAATTGCTTTTTGCTTCCTTGTAGCCTCCTCTAATCATCTATCTTTTTTTTTCGCATTGCTTTTAGCATAAAATAACACTTGTCACATAATTGTTACCGGACCAACAACTAAAAATACAAATATTTTACAAATGAATTTTTCAAATTGAAACTAAATACTTGTCATTCCTCGAATGAATAGTCCTCACTTTTCCTGGAAAATAACACTACCAACAACTAAAAATACAAAAATTCTACAAATTAATTTTTCAAATTGAAACTAAATACTTGTCATCCCTGAAATTAATAGTCCTCACTTTTCCTACCAATGCTACTTTAATAAAATTAATAGCTCAAGTACTTGATTTTTTCCTTTTTTCTTTTTTTCTTTTTTTGTATTACGTATCTATTGTGTTAAAAAGTACAGTAATCCGTATTTTCAATTATTTTCACACGTTAACCAATATACAAGTCAACAAGTTATTTGGTCAATTAAGTCACGTAGACTCAGTAGCATTGCTCAATTTACTCCACTATATCGGGGTAAAATTCTCTAAGCAACAGATCAAATCCATAACATGTTGTTTAATAAATAATCTTCAATCCATAAAAGAGAATCTTTCCATGTTAAGAGGCAAAAAGGACATAGGAACAAAACAACATAACTCCTCAAGTTTTCTCCATTTCCATCCCTTGGAAGCAACTTGATTTGGCCACAACAAAACAACTCCATAATAAAAAGAGGAGAGAGGGCAAACAAGATGGAATGGAGGGGAAGAGTGATGGATGGACATGATCAATCATGGTCTGAGCCAACCTAACAGCCATTTCTCTTATTTTATCTACTTATATATATATATATATATATATATATATCAGAAGGAAACAATAAAGAATAACAGAATAAACTGCCTAATATCACATGGAAACATGTGGAGTGGGTTTAAATTAGAAAATTGAGTGGTACTGGTGTGTCACTATGTGCTATAAAGTGTATGGGTGGCCATGTGAAACCGTAACTTCCTGGGGAAGCACTTCCCTACCAATTATTAGAGAGAGAGTATTGGATTGAAATCAATTATGAAATAGTACATATGCACTTCATAAATAGATCTATATGCTAATATCTTAAAGCCCAAAGGGAGTGAAGTGTTACGTGCCCCCCCCACATGGCTCTATACAACACATATCAAACTCTCCATTTGCATAATTGGAGAGAGAGAGAGAAACATAGTTGTGGTGATTGTTCATGTGGCACATGCACAAGTTCTGGGACCGATATACCCACACACAAGGGAAAATTAAATTTACCAAAAAATGGGTTTCCTGTTTTTTTTCCCTTAATTATTTATATTACTACTGAGGTGCATTTGAACGCATTAAATACAGATATTTACCGTATCTGCAAACATTTGAAGGGCTTATATGCAACCTATAGTTATCCCGTGGCAAGGTTATCCACTTTCTTTGTCTTCAATTAAAAGTTTTAATCTGAAAGGAAGAGTTCACTTTTAAAATCAATATACCAAATTTCAAAATATTTTGATAATAATAAATAAATAAAAAATAACCTTTGATTATGTTAAAGTCCAGATTATGATAAGGTTCAACTTTCAAGTCCTAGTGAAAATCCAAATCTGAAAACAAAGAAATCAAACAATAAAATTGAATTACATTAAATATTGGTCTACTGGTCTAGTAATCTTACTAAACGAGTTGAGAACAATCCGTCTCGCCTACAATCTGCCTTATAAGACATTGCAATAAGGAAAAATCAAAGAAGGGATGAGGCAACGTATGCAGTTGCATCCGTTGTGTGTAATTGGATTTGTATGGTAAAATAACTTGTATATAACCAGAAACCTGTCACTAATTTGTTCGAGCGTTTTTTTCGTGTCAATTCATTAATGGCTCGAACCCATTATATGTAAACTCATACCACTTACTTTATGTTGTTTCCGTTTGGCTTTAAGATGGCAGAGAGTGAGACCTCCACAAAAATGAGAACCATTATAGTTCAGTAAGTTGCAGTAAAACCTAATGCAAAGTATTTAGTTCAGTCACTATAGAAGCTAATGCTGAGTATTTAGCCTCTGAACTGTAAATAGAGGTTGCTCTGCACTGGGAAGTTCTGCAGCTGTTAAAATAAAACAACAGTTCTGGGCTTTTAGCAGGAGAAGACTGAAGAGATGAATGAGAAGCTATCATGTGATGAGAGATGTAAGTACATGATTCGTATAACGGTTACACAATGCATTTGGATTGTGTGGGGGGATTCGTAATGTGCTAAAACCAATCTGATATAAGATGTATATATCTGTTATATTCTCCGCTGTCTGAACTGAAAGCACTCTCACAACTTGGATCCATACTCTCTTGCATTCCATCCATGTACAGTTTTTTTTGTTATCTCCCTCATTCCAATTCATAATAGGGTTGTACTCAAAATTTCTTTCGGTTATTTTCACTTTACCCCCCAATTTTTTGTGCTAACCTAGTCCGTCCCCCAAACTTCACTTGTTTACGCCTGCTACTCAAAATGGGTTTGGGGATATAGAAAGTGAAACAAAGCGTGTCACAGAAAATTACTTTGAAGGACAAACGCCAAGTGAAACGTTGCCAGAGGAAACCAACACAATTAAATGGCAAACAAAGTCAAAATAATCCAGAATCTTTTGCAAAAATTTACTAGAAGAACAGGAAAGCAAAAGGAATTCATATAGAGTGTTGAAGAACCACCACACAAACATATTAGATAAAGAAGAAAGAGAGGCACTAAGCCATCTCATCATTGAGCATATTGCTTTCAATTACTGAAAAGGAGCAAAGTTTAAAGTTCATATTTAGTTTCATGTATTGCTTTAAAACTGGCAATCTGAATGTAGTATAGAACCCAATTGATCAGCTAAACCTTTTATTTTACAATTGAGAAAACTGAAAATCCACAATAACTTTATAACTGCCTCTCCCAAATTATCCGAGGAACATCAATATTTGGACCATCTAAAATGGGATGAAATAAAACGAATCACCACTTCTCACATCCAAATTCTACACATGAACAAATCTGAAAATTTCACCCCTACGAAAGAAGAGGTTTCATTATTTAACCTAACTAGTCTAGCATATATGATCCCTAGCAAAGGGATTTATCTCTGGATGTCTGTCCTTGAAGTAAAAATAAGCAAGGGCTGACCTGTAGCCACCAGTAAAAAATAGCCACCATTTTTATCCTACCATATATATATGATTTGTGAGTGAGCTTTTTACGAGCCCAATATGAAGGCGTAAATCTCCGCCCAACTGTGGACTGTGTAAAGGGTGCGGGCCAGCCCCTTCCAATTGGAAGAGCCGGCTTCAACGAGTTCTCTCTGTTTCTTTACCAAACCGGAAAACAGTGGTACAAACGAAATACCGAAATGATCTCCAAGTTTCTTTAAGTTGTCACTTGGAGAGATCACAATGCCTACATCTGCTTTCAGCAGGCAAAGCAAGTCACCCACTGAACCTCCAATGTAAACACTCAAGTGTTTGCTGGAGCTATTGAGGAGAATTTCATTGAAAGCTTGAAGCTTTTCCATGGGAGACTCCACCTTCTTGCTGACTTCACCTGTGCTGATACATCCTTCGTAAACTAGGTCGTTTGAATGTATATTCAGAACATTTAGAACACCTGTCCAATGAAAATATACAATCAAACCCTAATTATTCGACAAAAAATTAAAACAAAATAACATATTTAGTTACCATTTAATAGAAGGTACGGACTGATGACAGGAAATTGGTGAATATTATATCAGGCACAGGTAGGCTGGCCGAATTAATTGGGAAAGGGTATATTCTGATATTTTCTTGTTGCTCAATTTTGGGATGTTTTAGGTATTAATATATTATCAGGACATCTATTATTATCTTTTTCTTATTTACTTTTTTTAGTTGTTTTGGTGAGAAAGACTTGTAAGCACAATAAAAAAAGGCCCTATGACTTTATGTGAGAGAGAGGTCAATTTTATTGTGCATGCTTCTGGGGGTTTACATCAACTTATTTGCAATTACTAGGACGGACAAGGCTCAGTTGAATTGGACAATAGATACCTTGTTTTCACTCATTTTTGTATTTCAACAACCAAAATAGAGTGAAGTGCAAAAAACTCACTGAACTATGCAAGTTTTGCAAGAAAGTTACCGAAATTATTTTTAATGCAAAAAGAAATATTGAATTGTGCAGTTTGTTGATAAACAACCTCCGAGTTGTCGCTAAAATGTCCCTGGAAGGGGGTCTTTTCAACAAAATGCATAGTTCAAAGGGGTTTGCACTAAAACTAGTTCAGGAGAGTTTCTTGCAAAAACTACATAATTCAAGTAAATTTTTGCACTTCGCATTAAAATATTATAACGTTAAAATGAAATTTACATAGTAAGCCAAAACATTGTATCTCCATAGACGGAAATAAGATTATTAAGGTCCAACTCTCTAATAATTTTAAACAGAGCAGGAGATGAGACAGTAAACGCAAAGAACAATACTTATCTTTCACAAAAAGAGCACGGATACAAATGCCTGAAATGCATACCTGATGAGAAAGCAGACCTAATGAGATCGCCACACCAACAGTATGAAAGTACATGAACATCCGTTGCCAGATTTTCAATTTTGACAATCTCTTGGAAGAACTCTCTACAACCATCTTGAAGAATGAGTCGTTCTCCAGCCCATTTTATGTCCTCTAGATTTAATCCTTTCAGTACAGACGACTGAACCACTCTTGAATTCGCCCTTTTCTCAAAATCTGATAATTGTTCAAATGCTTTACACAAAATCTCGTAATTGGATTCACCTAATGCAAGACATTAGAATGATATATGAGAATTTTTATCTCGGTGGTGTGTAAATAAATAACATATATGTCAATAATAACAGTGTGATGCGTCAATCAAGAAGCAAACCTACTCATTTTACCTGTTTCAATAAGCATGATGCTTTGTATGACTTGTTCATACTCTTCGATATACTGTCTAGAAAGAACGCCCCAAGTGTTTCGAAGCTCATCTGGTGATATCCAAGTGGGTTGGGTTTCACATTCATTTAGATTATTTGATGATTTCATGATTGCAAGCTCTGCTAAAACGGCAGAAGAGTCAACCGCACTACATGTCATGTCAAAATCACAAAATATGGTAAGATTTTGTTCATCGATATCATGGGATCGAGATAAAGGGAGTATCGCGTGCTGGGAAATTGGTTGAGATGAGAAGAAATCTACTTCAAGTTTTATGGCTTGATGATATAGCTTCTCTACAACTTCAAGCTCTTCGCCAGTCAAAGAGATGGTCAGTTTATCCAGCAAATCTTCAATTTGAGAAGCTGAAGCCTCGAATTTCTCAGAGGAGAGGCTGTCAATCCACTTCTTGTAGATGTGATTGTTTTCATCGGGATCTAAAAGAGCCTGGATCTCTTTACATAGAAAGGCACGGAGCCTCATGCAGGGTGCAATTGCAGCAAGTGCATATGCAGCAAGCTTTGTTTTCTCAAAAGGAGTCGCAATTTTACCAGGGAACTTCTCCCCTACTGCTTTCCCCGAGGCAGTTGCCAGCAAGAATTCTGTATATTTTATTGTTGCATTGTTCAAAGTGCTCTCTGATGGAAGTTCAAAGCCCCATTCCTGTGTAATGAAGATTCAGATATAAACTTATGATTAATCACCGAGTCAAACTAAGATTACAAGTTTCAAAATTTATCTAATTCTAAAAATCGCTTGGTGGATAGTCATCTGTCAAGTGGCACCAATTATAATAATAATGTCAACTGAAACAAGGGCATGCAATAGTAGATTTGAACCAATAATAAGGCAGATGGGCAATCTAATGGAGCTTTAATGGCAACCTTGTCTGTTTCTAGACCTCCGTGTCATCAAGGAATGTTATATGACATTCACATTAATCAACGATTTATTTGCTTACATTTTATTAAGAAAAACACATATCTAATGGTTTCTATGAACTAAATAGCAACCTGCTTGGTACTTATACCTCCTTATTTGCAAATAGTCAAGCGGGATGAAGATATTTTCTCTCTTCACCGCCTAGACAATAAATTGTCATATGAAGTCATTTCTCTCTTTACCTCCTCGACATTAAGTTGTAACCCACAAGTATCTAACGGTTGAATCAAGAGTTATTCGAAACTTCTGTTCATATATCTATTCATAGTTAATCAAGGGCTATAACAAAAAATTCAAATGAGGAGTTTCTCTGTGCTACTCATTTCAGTTTAAATTGTTGCATGATTACTTATTCCTCATAAAGAGTATCGGCATTCTAATCATTTCATTTACCTTTAACACAATTTACATGGGTAACATTTTTTAATCGCTCTCAAGCTGTTAACAGTTTCTCCACTAATTTACTCTACACTTAAAAATTAAATTTTATTATTATGAATTGTAGGAGCAAAGTACAAAATATAGTAAAAAACAAAAAAGGAGTGCTTTAAAACATGGCATACAACCAAAAACGAAGAAAATTTTGAAAATATAAATGTACGAAGAAATAAGTAAAACATATGGTAGGAGATGCTAAGTTTAAGGTGTGTGATGAACTTTATACAAAAGTAGGAACGCAAAAAAAGGGAAAGAATATATATATATATAGCTTGGTATATTTAGGGATAGAAAAACAAAATATTCTAATAACGTTAAATGCATTACGAATGTTGATTCAAGATACTTAATTGAGGATATAGAGATTAAGGAAAGATGAAAAAGTCATTTTGAGGGGTTATTTAATGAGGATAATGGGAGTAGATTGAATATGGAGGAATCTAGGGATGTTTCACATTTTTTCGCAAAATAAGGGCAATGAGGATCATAATAACAGTACAAAAAGTAATGAATTTTCTATTACTGTAGGTTTGCACCAAGGGCCAGCCGTAAGTCCTTTTATCTTCTTGCTCTTCTTATGGATATTATTCTCTAAATTGGAAGTGTAAAGAAAAACACTAGAAACAAGAGGGTTTAAACTAAGTAGGACTAAAACCAAGTGTATGGAGTGAAATTTTATTAATAATATAAGGATAAATGGGGATGTGCTAAACTTGAGGCCTTGAGAGAGAAGATACACCTAAAAGTGAGTATTTTCCATTGTTTAGGCTCAATTCTCCATAAAGATCAAAATAGTAGTGATGTTGTTACCTTTAGAATTAAGGCAAGTTGGGTCAATGAAGAAGTACTACTAGCGAATTATGTGATCGGCGTATACCTGTGAAGTTAAAGGGTAAGGTTTTATAGGACGGTCTATATATTTGTCATGTTATAGGGACAAAGTGTTGGGCAATCAAAAATTTCAATATGCAAAAAATGAGTGAGGCGAAGATGTTGATGTTAAGGAGGATGTGTGGTCAAACGATAAAATTATAAATGAATATATTCAGGGAGCAGTAGAATAGCTCATATTAAAGATAAATTGAGAGAAAATTTCCGTAGAATGGTTTGGACAAGTCAAACATACACCATTGTCCCTGTAAGGAAGAGCGATTTAGTTAAAATTGATGGTAACACTATGGGGTTAAGGTGGCCTTAAAGCGACTTGATGGGATATTATAAAAAGGACATGGTATCATGTGATTTGACCAGGACATTGCACTAAATAGAACGAAATGGAAAAATAAGATTAATATAGCCAACCCCAAATATTTGGTAAAATGCTTTGTTGATTTGAATGGCAAGAACGAGTAGAATGTATTTTGAGTAAGGGGAAAGATCTATGTATGGCCACATTGAAATATAATTCTTTGCATACTTTATTTTTGTGGGCAGATGGTTATATCCGGAGCTTGCTTGAGCCTCTTTATGAGTGGGTGGATAACTTTTCATCGCTATAGCAATTTAAATTGTACCCGAGAAGTGTAAATGGGTTGTGCCAACTCGAGTGCTTCTCTAATATACAAATTTAACTAGTTCAAGAAATCTATTTGCTTTTAGAATTGAAGAATTGTGTACCGTGAATTAATTGTAATAAATAAGAATGACCAAATCATCTCTCTTTTTCCTTGTACAATTTTTAGTTCAATTATCAAGTCTGATACTGAAATATTGTTCCCGTGCAGTTGAAAGCTATTTGATTGCGATATAAATGCCCCGTTTCGAGTATGTATCCAATCTCTCTTTCAACAAAAGTATGTGTTTCAAATATAATAGGAAACTCAACGCACTTTCATCCCTGTTATTTATAATTGATCCTCACATTTGAGAATTATTCTCACTATCCCCTGTATATCCAAGCAAATATCCAGCTTGCTAAGAGAAAACAAAAATTATTTTGAAAATAAAATCTGTAATGTCAGACATCAATCATGATGATGATCATGATGAAACAAGATTGGGATGACGGTTGTAAGTGTAAATAGTTTTACAACATAACGTCCAATCTATTCAAAAAACAAAGAACGATGATGATGTAGAATACGGTTTTAATATTTTGTTTTGTTATATGTTAGTATTAAATATAATAAAAGGGGTTTTAGTCCTCTTTAGTATATATTAGAATATATGAAGGGTATATCGGTCTTTTAATGCTTTCCCAGTTAGAGTAGGATTACTTGTAGTATCAATAGGTGATGATGTAATAAGAGATGTAATTTTTCTTTGGTTGATAAAACAATTTTCAAATTTGTGCTTGTTTTCTCTCGAAATTATAGAAGATCTGCTTTCAGATCAAACAATGCCATCAAATTGAGTATGATTGTATGTGTGATAGCATCTACTGTACCAGGAATATCAATGAACCAAGTATTGCAATTGCTCAGGATACCCTTTTTTAGCTTTTAGGGTCTATTTCTTAATTCAAGAAACTCTGTTATAGCCATTTAAGTACATTCAATGTACTCTACGGGTAGAGGAATACATAGAGTTGAACATTGAAAAATAAGAAATTGAAAGATTTTGTTAAAATTGTTCATTTGGAAATTTCCCAAAAAGCTGATCATATTGGTGGTGTTTGCATCAATGAAGAGTCCACTAGAGAACCGAAAAAAAACTTGCACAAGAAATCCCACATGTTATTAGCAACTCATACACTTTTATCATTAGAGCCCTGGGAAAGAAAATATCGTAATCACATTAATCAAATTCCCCATCCCTAAGGGCTAAGTTTGCTTCAAAAGGACAGATTCCAAAAGTAGTTGTGGTTAGATTCCCATGATACCACATTAGCTTTGAGAAAGACGTAGAAAAGAACACCAAGGAGTTTCCTCAACACAAATGTGTTCCCAAAACCCTAGTTTTTCTACCCTCTTCACACACACCCCTTCCCCAAAGAAAATGTGTGTATCCCAATAAGGAATTCAAGGCTTAGATAAATTAATTTCCAACAATTGTGTTAGGTACTCCGCTTAGAGAAATTAATTGCCAATCATCACGATAGATCCTCTCACTGCCACTATAAAATCCCACCATTTTCATGAACACCATACATGCTTTCAATAATTGAACCCCAAAATAGAGCCCTTTTTTAAAAGGACCTGCATAATGACACTCAATGGAGACAAAAAAAAATTATTAAATTTGTTAAAACTCAACCCACATTTTTCCAAATCCTATCGCAAAATTTTCCATCTCAATAAGTGTTCTTTTTACCTTCCCAAGGAAATTTTCTCATGAGTTTTTTACCCACCTTATTGAAACATTAAAAAGGGACTAAAAATAGGCAGGAATGCTATGGTAAAATAAATACCCAACTACAATTATGGGAGTTATGGTAATACACAAAATACATGGGATCGCACTAAAAAAAATCTCAAAAGGACTAAATCCCAAATAAACTACATTAAATTTGAGAGCCACTACTCCCTTTTAAGTTGTGGAATTCATTTTCATTGTTGGAGAGACAAATTATTTTCATTGTTTGACATTTCAACCGGTCAGTAAGAGAGAAACGTTTTTTTTTTTTTTATATTTAGTTTCAAAACTCCGCTTGTATTGTGCTTAACTTCTTATATATTTATTTGGACAATCCCAAGCCCGGATAAAGGAGGAGGGTTGTGTTAGGTAGCTAGTCGCTAACGTAAAACTTTGTGTAGTGCAATTTTAGTAGTAATAGGAGGAGAAACGGGAATGTGACAAAATTGGAGGGTCAAGCGATTTCTAGAAATGATCATTTTCGTTATTTAGGCTCGATTATCCAAAAAAATGGAGATACTAGTGATGATGTAGCTCATAGGATTAAAGCAGGCTGGGTTTAAATGGAGAAGTGCTACCGGTGGTGTGATAGGCGTATACCTTTGAAGTTAAAAGGAAAATTTTATAGGACGACCGTTAGACCCGCCATATTATATGGGACAGGGTGTTGGGCAATCAAAAAACAAAATGTGCAAAAAATGAGTGTGGCGGAGATGCGAATGCTAAAATGGGTTTGTAGTAAAACTCGAAAGAATAAAATTAGAAAAACGGTAAAAGTAGCTCCTCTAGAAGATAAATTTATAGAACATCGACTTAGATGGTTTGAACACGTTAAGCGTAGATCAATAGATGCTCCTTTAAGAAAGAGTGATTTAGTTAGTATCGATGATAATACAAAAGGTATCGATGATAATGCAAAAGGTAGATGTAGACCAAAATTGATTAGTGGGATATTGTAAAGGGACATATACCAAATAGTCCCTCGAACTTTTTTTAATACACGTTTAGTCCAAGTCTTTTTATTTTACACCAAAAAGTCCTTCACCATGCCAAAAAAACTTTACCATGCCTTCACCATGCCAAAAAGGTTTTACCATGCCGCTGATGCGGACCTTTAAAGATAAGAGAATAAGGGATTTTTTGGTACAAAATAAAAACTTGGACTAAATGTTTATTAAAAAATGTTTGAAGGATTTTTTGATATTTGATCCTATTGTAAAATATGACACGATATCATGTGGTTTATCAAAATATATTGGCAATGAAATGGAAAAATAGAATTCATGTAATCGATCCCAAATAATTGGGAAAAAACTTTATTGAGTTGACTATGTTGAGTTTCAAGAAACAGACGTAACAAAGTAAATTTTGGCGAGCTTACTTGAACAAGAGTATGATACATATTGAGCCTGTTCAATACTCGTCTCCTAATCTTGCGAATAACAGCCTTGTCGTCATCATCATCTGCGCAGTCTTCTGCCAATTCATAACTGAAACCCAAATAATATATAAGCACCATCAAATTATCCAAAAGAAATAATTAAAAAAAGTGGAGATTTATTGTTATTATTATTACGCTTGAGCAAAAGCTTGAAGGAAATGGACATCCTGAGAAATACAATGAAGAAAAGAATCGGTATCCAATCTACCAGAAGCCAAGCAGACAGTAAAGGGGGTGTAAAAGGCCAAAACGGATTCTTTCTTAAATTTGACCCATAATTTTCTTGCTATTCCCACTTCGTCTCCAACTGCAATTCCACCCATAATGTGTGTGTTTGTGTGAATAGGATGAGAGAGGGGAATCGTAATAGTTAGGCTTATGGGTTCAAAGATTAAGACGCATCAACGTAAAGGGGAGAAAGAGAGTTGGTGATGGGAATGGATTGGTATTCACGTTTGGGTTGATTTATATAATGTTAAGATGGGGAGTATACTTGGTCCAGTTTTGCGGGAAGATAAATGCCGCGTTTAGAGAAAAAAAAAGGGTGACGGCTGCGGTGGGTCAAACGGACTAGGTAGGTAGATAGATGCATGAAATATCCGTGGAAGACAGAGGAGAAAAACGGGGACACTGTCTTTAAAGCTACCGGTGATCTGCCTGCTCGCCTCCCGTGTTGTTTCATGATTTTTGCTTTTTCTATCATCATTCTTCTAATGGAATAACTCCTAAAATTTACTTTTTAATTACCGTCTAATTGGGGTCGTAAAATGAAAGAAGCTCTCAAGTTTGGATCGGGTTCGTTTAGGAAAAAAAAAGCTTGTTTGAGACTAGATCGTAAAATAAATGAGCCAAGCTTGAACAAAAGTTTAAACTCGTTATCTTATTGAACTCGGCTCGGATTCGGCTCGACCACCTATATCCATACTAAACTAGTGTAAAATAATCAAGCTACTCGAGCTCGACTCGTATTCGTTTTTTTAAGCTCTTTCGAGCTTGCATCGTAAGTTAAATGAATCGATCTTGAACATACTTTTATACTCGTTTACATTTACAAACCAAGCTTGAGCAACCTTAAGCTCGGTTCGACTCACCTCATTTTCACCCCTACATCTAATCTAATCTAATTAGTAATAGTAGTAGTAGCAACAGTAGTAGTAGTGGGAATATCATTATTATTATGATTAGCAGTGGGAATATCATTATTATTATGATTTTTTTGGCTCAGCTTCATGGTTGATATTTTTTTTCTCTATTAAATAAAGGGTGGTAGAGTTGATTGGCCCAAATGCAACTTTAGATCAACACCTATTACGGTGGTAGAGTTGCAGAGGCGAAGGTTTACTTGCCAACAATTCCACCCAAAATCTATTACGATTTCCACTACTTTTCATGGTCGAGCTTCTTTTATTTCCTCGAATAAGGAATCTCACTAACCTCCCTTATGTGAAACTTACTTTTAAGGAAACAAATGAGGATAGGCAACTTCTCTTTTCCATTCTTCATGACTAGGATTAGGAGTCTGCATCGAATAGGAGCTAGCATCGATGATCGAATACCACCATATATGTTGACGAGTGAATAGATTAATCGATAGAAATAGGAGGTTTCAAGGCTCTGGGGTGGAGATAAGGCCTAGGCCAAACGGATTCACCATCGCTTTATATAAAAAAAATATTGGGGGTGGTTAAGGATGACTTCATGAAAGTGCTTTTTGAATTCGACAAATATGCCTCACTAGAGAAAAGTGTCAACACCACTTTTATTGCCTTGATCCCAAATAAATGCAAAATCGTTGACATTAGAAATTTTCTCCCGATATCCTGATGGGTAGCTTATACAAAAGAATTACGAAAGTGCTAGAATCCAGAATAAAGAAGACGATGCATTTGATCATATCGCCCCATTAGAGCAACTTTGTTTAAGGCAAATCCTGTAATAAAATCTAATAATGAATGAGTTCAATGACTTAAGAGTTAAAAGAGAGGAACTAGGAGTTCTATAAAAAATTGACATACAAAAGGATTACGACCATGTCAACTAAAGGTTTCTAGGATATTTGCTTTGAAGAATAGGATTCGGAGTAAAGTGGATAAAGGTGTTTATAACGACGACATTGTTCCTTTTACTCCATAGGGCCTCATGAATATCGCCCCCACAGGCTTCTTCTATAGCTCTCGAGATCTTCAATAAGGGGACCCATTATCCCCTTATCAGGACTAGAGTTACGATGGCACATGACCTGCACGTGTTCGACACAGTCCCACAAGCTTCTTGTGCGTTCATTTAATTAAGAATATAAGCCACACAAGATTTCCGCATGTATATCCCTTGGATCGGCTTAAACTGATAAGAGATAGGCCCGAACTTATAGGGATAACCATTAACGAAGCTTTGGACTCTCTTAAGATCCTCTATAAATGTAAGCCCGCCCCTCTTGGGAACGGGCACATGAGATTATAACGTTAAGCAGTACTATAACTCTGTCAACCTGTTCTTTAAGTTAATAAAAGATCAAATCCCAAACCCCATGGACATAGGTACATTGTCGAACCACGTATATTCTTGTGTTATGTGCTTTTGATCCTCATCCTTGAGTACTTATCCTTATTTAAATTGTGTACATTGAATACAAATACTATAGGAAATTATCACCTACAATTATTATCGTATGTGGGAAGCAATCTGAATTCTTTACCACTAGCTAAATTCTTGGGATGTCTTACTCTCCCAACTGAGATCATATTAATGCGTTTGACCAAGAGGGACATCAACAACACAACTATAGAGACCCAGAGGGTTATCCTCTTGGCTACAAAGATTATGACTACTAGAAGAGTCATCACTCAGCCCTCCCTCTCAGAGGGTTAGATATGAGATTGATGAGTATTACCAATCCTCAAATGCTCATTACCGTCCTCATGAGGATAGAACAGTGAACAATGTTGATCTTAAACCATCCAAACCGATCTCAAGGCTCTTTGACAACTATGAGAAGCACCTCCATGATGAAAGGGCTATCAACAGGCTCCAATAGGAGCAAAACGTCGCACTCAATCGACACCTAAAAAAGATGAAGAAGGAATCCCGTAGAGAGAAGTGATCTTCAATAGATTGGCTAGGATGGTAGCCAAGGTAGGATTACCCAGCGACTAAAGAAATATTATCCTCACCAAAGGTCCCCTAAAGGGGGACCATGCCCCGATGAATGGCGAGGAAACAGGGAGATTTGTGACTTTATCAGAAGGGAGGTAAAGAGATACCCAGTCCATCAAGGGGCTCGTACTACCAAGGAGATTAACAGAAGATCACTCATCTGCTAAATGAAGTCACTATTTAGACAATTTATTGCAGATACAATGACCATAGTTGACTAGGAGTTCTCAAGCTAGGATGGAGAGCGACAAAAGCAACCTAAGAATGGGGATAAGTAGGGAAAGAATAAAAAAGGAGGAAGAAAGAAGAATGGGAAGTAGAATGGAGCCGAGAAAAAGGATCGTGAAAAGTCATTCAATGTAGTTAACACATTGTTCTTTGAACCAATTTACAAGACCTTTTATAAGATTAAAGGGCGGAAGTATTTCAAATGGCCTAATAAGATGTTCAACGATCCGAAGAAGAGAAATCAGGCACTGAAATGTGCACATTATGAAGATCAGGGTCATAAGACCTAAAATTGCAAGGCACTAAAGTCCCACCTCGAGGAGTTAGTTCAAGTTGGGCACCTAAACGACTTTATAGAGAAGGAAGGCATAATGCAACCCGTGCATGACTAGAGACCAGACAACATCCTAGATAATGACAAGGGATATGAATTTGTAGTAATCTATGGGGGACTAAGACTGGGCAACATCGTGGAAGAGTGTTTGGTCCATGAATCTACAGTGATTCATGGAGCAGCAAACCCAATCCAAATAAAGGGGAACTCCTTCAGGATAGAGGTTAAGAAGTTATAACAGTCATGAAAGCCTTTCAGATTGACCCGGCCAAGCCCATTGGGAGAAAATGCCAGTGACCAGAGGATATTAATTACACGAAGCATAATATTTTTACTGATGACGATTTGGTTAGAGTAAGGACCCCCACCACGACGCTCTTTTCATTACTCTCAGAGTTTCGAATTGTGATGTGGTGAGTTGTTAGTAGATCAGGAGATCTTTGTAGAAGTTATGTACCTCATAATGTTCAATCAGTTAAACTTGCATGTAAAAGCCTTGTAAGAAGACACCGTTCTATTGGTCAAATTTTCAGGAAGGATGACCTTGACCCTAGGAAAGGTAATTCTCCTTGTTTGGGCAGGAGGGATCTCCAAGATTATTGAGTTCCTTATAGTGGATATAGACTCTTCATATAATGTTATCCTCAACAGAGGGTGGTTACATGCCATGATGGTTGTACTATCCACCTACCATGAGAAAATAAAGTGCATTACTGACAAATGAGTCATGGAGATATGCGAGAACCAAGACTTAGCTAGAAAATATTTCATAGTTACTATCTGACCTAAGCAGGAGAAGAAGGAAAAAGCAGAAGAGTTAGAGGAAGGCTCCATGACCTCCAAATAGCAGCAAAAGTATGGGTGACTTGATGTTAAGCAAACCAATATTTCCCCTTACGATCGCATTATAGAACCCTTGTAAGAGGCGGTGTTTGATGATAATCAACCTAAAAAGAATTCTAGGTTAATAGTTCATTCACGAAAAAGGAGAATATAGAGTTTGTTGCTTTCCTCAAAGGAAACCAAGACGTATTTTTATGGAGGCCATATGACATGCCCATAATAAACCCAGAAGTGATGTGTCACAAACTTCTCCTGGATCCACTGTATCCACCAATGGCTCAAAAGGCGCGATGAACTCTGCCCAAGAAGGCCAAAGCTATTGAAGAGAAAGTGGGGGAACTTTTGTAGGTGCAGTACATAAAAAAAGTTCAAGTGGATATCAAATGTGGTAATCGTAAGAAAGAACAACGAGAAGTGGAGAGTCTACATAAACTTCACTGAGCAAAATAGTGCATGACCAAATAATAATTTTCCCCTGCCAAAAATAAACTAGTTAGTTAACGCCACCGCTAACTATGGGCATATGAGCTTTCTCGATGCCTACCCTAGTTACTACCAAATCCTATTATTCGCCCCCAATTGGGAAAAGACGTCCTTCATCACCACTTTGGGTCTATATTTCTATAAGGTGATGTCATTCGAATTGAAGAACATTAGGGAAACCTACCAAAGACTTGTGAAAAAGATGTTCAGGGAGCATTTGGGAGACATAATGGAGGTATATATCGATGATATGCTTGTAAAGAGCAAGATGAAGGGAGATTACCTTGCAAGCCTGACAAAAACTTGTGAAGTGCTTCGTTATTACAAGATGAAGCTAAACCCTGCGAAGTTCTCCTTTGGAGTGCAATCGAGAAAGTTTCTTGGATACCTAGTCAGTCAAAGAGGTTTCGAGGAAACCTCAACCAAATTGAATCCATCAGGAAGGTGCAACCCCCTAAGACCTTGTGCGAGGTACAAAAGTTTACTCGCATGCTAGACGCCCTCAACCCTTTTATATACAGTTCCTCAAAGAAGTGCCAACCTTTCTTTCAAGAATTTAAAAAAAAAATAAAGGAAGAGGTATAGAACAAAGAATTCACCAGGGCACTTGAAGAAATAATGAATAATCTAAGAAAACCATCATTGTTGACTAATTTAAATGACAGAGGCCCTTTGTACTTATATCTGGTAGTGTCCAATGACGTTTGTAAGCTCAGCATTGGTTTGCAAGAAGAATGGGGGTTAGGCTCCGATTTAGTATGTGAAAAAAAAATCTCGACGCTGAAACTAAATACCTATTATTGGAAAAGCTTACATAAGTGCTAGTGTTAACCTCTAGGAAGTTGAAACATTACTCTAAGGTGTGCACTATCATTGTTTAAACCTCCTTCCCTTTAAGAGTAATGCTCATAAATGCCAATCTATCTAGATGAATGCCCAAGTGATCAGTGGAACTCGGGAGGCTTGATATCCAGTTTCAGCCTAAAACCTTGATCGAAGGGCAAGTCATAGCAGACTTCATCGCCGAATCGTTCAATGATCACGAATCGTAAGAGATCAAAAATAGAAGTACAGACTTTGTCCCATAACCAATCGAAAAAGGTGATAAATGTGTACTGTATATTGATGGAGCCTCAAATTCCAAAGAAGGATGAGTAGGGGTAGTACTGGTATCTTCGAAGAAAATAGTTTTCGATCAAGCAATTAGTCTGGGATTTAAAGCCTCCGACAATTAAGTTGAGTACGAAGCCTTGCTTGACGGACTGCGAAAAGCACTCTCCCTGGACGCCCATCACCTTAATGTCTTTTATGATATCAGGAGACTACGTCACTAGGGATGAGCGCATGTCTGCATACCTTAAGGAAGACCAACATTTGGTCGCCTAATTCATGCATGTAAAAGTGTAACAGTTCCTAAAAGGGAACAATAGTCACGCTGACGCACTGGCCACACTTACTTTAACCATTAAGAGGGACATGAAACAAATGATAGAAGTGAGATACCACGACCATCCCGGTATCAATAAAGGGAAACGTGCCTATTAAGTTATGGTCATCGATAGGACCCCGAGATGAATGGACCTGGTCATGCACTACCTAATGGAAGATGCCCTACAATTGATAGGAAAGAAGCACATAAGGTACGAGTGAAATCTTCTCATTTCCACTTGAGGGAAAATTAAAAACTTTACCGACGCTATTTTTCAAAGCCTTATCTCTAATGCCTGCACCCAGACGATGTCGAACAATCCCTATACGAGCTTCATGAAGAGATATATGTGATCTAGCGGAGGATCATTGGCATTTAAGGTAATGAAAGAGGGATAATGGTGGCCATACATGCAAAAGGACTCAGTTGCCTACATTCGAAAATGTAAGAGCTTTCAACTCTTCTCACCACGTATATTCTTATGTTGTGTGCTTTTGATCCTCATCCTTGAGTACTTCTCCTTATTTATCTTGTGTGTGTTGAATACAAATACTGTAGGAAATTTCCACATATACCCATTTTCAATTAATTATTATAAGTGAGGTGCTAAGCATACTTACTAAGAAGTTGGAGGAGCCTAACCCAACCTTCTATTGACAGTTTTTTTTTTGGTAAGAAAAGGGCACATCATATCTTATTTAGACACTATTACTGATGACTATGTTTTCCTATATAAAGCCAATTATTTTTAGCTCAAACTCCTTAAATGCACCTTACGGTGATTCGAGGGGGTTTTAAGAATTAGGATAAATGTGGTTGAAAGTTCCATCTATTTAGTAGGAGGGGTGATCAATATAGAGGAACTCATGACAGATTTAGGGCAAGTTGGGTTACCTTCTATACTCTTATCTTGTTCTTTTAGTTTGGTGCTAAATAGCAGTCTAAGGCGATATGATATCCTGTGATGGAACACTTTGAGAGGAGACTTGCCCTTTTTTGTTGGAATAGTGAAAAGTATATTTATATAAAGCCAAAGGTGGGAAACACACCCTTATCCATAATAGAGTTTTTTTCCTTTATTGAGCGAGACGTCCTATATATTCTCTACCATTCTATCTAATAAAGGGTATTTTCGACCAGTCTAAAGCCGAATGAAAGATATCATTAAAAAACATTATGATCACCAGGCACATGAGGTAATAGTTGACATATGAATGAGAATAATGGATTAACAATCGAGCACACGACTTAATGCATGATGAAGGCATATGGAGTATGACGACTTTTTGAAGACAAACACCCCATATTAATCAGTCGAATGCCCAACTCCATCAGATGAACGCCCCTTTGAATCCCTAAGACTTTGTCAACAAGCCATTAGTTCTAAAGTTTAATAGTTCCCTAGTAATAGGATCGGGAATATCAGCGAACGAGTAACATGAGAGTACATGGAAACGCCCAAGATGAACACATGCTTTCTTAAATTTAAATCTTTTTAACATGAATGCTATGAATCAGGAAATACGTTATAAAAGACGAATATATAAAGCCTCTTATAGGGTGGGATGGAACTAAGCCAAATCTATAACCTGTTGTAATTTTCTTTAATTCCCCTGAAGTAATCAAATAACTCCTCCACCCCTTCATGTAGGCCTAGCCTGACCAAACCACGTATATTTGGTGTTTAGTTCTTCTCTCATCTCCTTCATTTAATTGGCATTATAAATTATAACTTCATTGTGTTGTATGCGTGGGCTTTAGATTTTTACCCCAACATAATTGGCATTATCTGTGGGAACGACAGTTTCCAAAGCTATGAACAAGAATCAAGTGATGCAAGCCATCGTTGGTCTTAGAGAGAAACAAAAATCCTTCTAAGATTAACTCACAGAGCTCTTAAGCCGTTTACCACACACTTCGTCACTAGCACCGGATCAACAGGTGGACCAGGCTACTCCTGCTGAGCAAAATATAGAGAATGAAGTACCCCAACCACTACCACCACTAGTGAAGCTCTTATCCACAGTTCAAAAAGTGTTGACCATCAGGAAGGTCGAATACCCATCGACTATTGTGAATGCCGGAGACGACGGGCGTAAGTCTTCATTCAGTTGGGAAGTTATGGACTGCCCAATACCATCCAAACTCAAGCTCCCAAGAATAGATTCCTTCGATAGGACCTCTGATCCATGAGACCACACAGACTATTATCGGGCCTATGTGGATTTTCTAGCTAGCCCAAACCATATCAGATGTTGAGAGTTCGCCATGACACTAAAGGGTTCGAAGATAACTTGGTTCAATCACTTGCCACCCAATTCGACTACGTGCTTTAGAGAGCTTTTCGAATGCTTCTAATTGGGAGACGAATTCACACAAAAACCACCGATCACCTGTTCAACATCCTACAAACCAAGGATGAGAATCTCAAGAAATACGTGAAAATATTCAACGATGAGGTCCTCCGTATTGATGATTCGAACGAGAAGGAGGTCATATCAGCTTTCCTATGAGGGCTATATAGTATCAACACAATCTACTCCCTATCGAAGAATCCACCCACCAATATGATCGAGCTCATGAAGAAAGTGGAAAAACATATAAACATTAAGGACACAATTAGTAGTCAATAATCAAACCATTGGACCAGAGATTTCGAGGAAAGGAGGGTGCACGACGAGTAGGGAAAGCATAGGTCCACCTCGAAGGTGTAATAGCTCGTATTTTTACGCATATTTATTTTATTATGAAATTATGGAAATTGGGATTAATTAATTTAAAGGGAGAAAATTTAATTTATAACTAATCTGATTTTAAAGGTAATAATTACTAGCGTGACGAGAGTTGGTAGTTATCGAAAATAATTATGTTGAAATCATATTGAGTAATAACTATGTTGAACATTACGTAGTGAGTAACATAATATCATTTCGAAAATAATAATATGGTCGGGGACGAGATACACGAAAGTTAAGATATAATTATTTGGGACGCGCGTATGAGTCGCGTCACTATTATATATTTGGGGGTTAAAAAGGTAAATTATTTTTATATAACTCGAATGACTATTTTGAGTGCATCAGCGTGTCCGAAAGGGTCGAAATAGTCAGAAAACACTACCCAGGTGTTATATTTGGAGTCCGGCGCATTTTAGGCCAAAATGACACCCTAGAGGGGTATTTTAGTCTTTTAGGATTTTTGAGTAATTAAATGGACAAAAATAGGATTAAAATAGGAACATAGAGGGTTAGTGGTCTGTCAGTTGCAACTTACGTGAGAAAGAGAGAGAAAGAGAGGGAGAACCAAGGAAGAAGGAGACCCATTGGAGAACAAAGCCAAAAGTTGGAGATTTCTCACAAATAGTTACACCAAAGTGTAGATCGCGACGAGAGGATCAACCACATATCAAATTCAATCAAAGAATAAAAAGTGTATCCCAAGAAAAGTGCTTATCTTGCTCCTCTTTTAGCAAATATTATTCTTGTTGATTTAGATTAGATGATATAAACTTGTTGCAGTGAAAACTTAGGTTTAATTTGACTGATTTGTAAAGAAACCTTATGAATTGGAGATGGGTTTGCATATAGAGAATCTTCCCATCTTAGACCTATTAAATTTGGTAATTATATGTTGAAATCATGAAATTTATTTGGGAGTTTGAAGGTTGAAAATTCTGGGTTCACATTTAAGAGATTTATTAGGAATTGAAGAAATTGTTGAATTCCATTTGAGTATATAAGGATTTGACCTTTAATTTGTATTAGAAAGCACCTTAGGGTAATTTGGAATAGTTTAAGAACATTAAATTAGAGTTGGGTTGAGTTTTGGATTGATATTGAGGATTGAAAGTTGGAAAAATTGAATTTGGAGAAGAATAGGGGTCTGCCCGAATTTCTCGTTCGAAGTCTGCCCAGGTCATTCGAACGAGACTTCCAATGAGAATTCCAATGAACTTTCTAATGAAATGATGGATTTCATTCAAAGTGAGAACTTCGTTCGAACAACCTCATTCGAACGAAATTCCCTTGATTTCTAATAAGATTCCAGAATGGATTTTTAGGGTCCGGTCGAGTTAAAAATCATCATAGGGTTATCCAAGTGAGAGCAACGACCTACGTGAGTAACGGGTGACTTAAATTCCGAATTATTAGTGTGTTGGGATTGTAATAGTTCTCGGGATATAGAAAATTTATAGAACCTAGGAGGGAATGTAGGTTCGAGAGAGGAAATATATGATCGAATCACGGTGAGTGGTAGAATTAATACTACTACTTATGTACTATGGAAATCAGGTTGCGTGAACGCCTAATGAGGAAATTTCTAGGGTTCATGATGAAGCAGAGGGTAATAGAATCTAAACCCAAAAATATCCAAGTAATATTAAGTATGAGAAGCCCGAAGACTGTGAAAGAAGTGTAATCACTTACTGGAAATGTAGTGGCGCTAAACCAATTCGTAAACAAGGCAATAAATAGGTGCTTCCCATTCTTTTGGAATCTAAAGAAGGCATCTGAATGGTTGAGTGCGAACAGGCCTTCTAAAACTTTAAAAATTACATGAATGAAGTCCCGCTCCTCTCTAAACCAATTCCCAGAGAAGATTTATACCTCTACCTCGATGTCTCTTCTATGGAGATCAGTTTGGTCCTACTTTTGGATGATGCAGTGATTTAGTGCTCGTCTAAGATGTAAGCAATGTATTTAGAGGAGAAAAATTAAGATACCCATTGTTGGAGACATTGAAATTTACATTAGTTATGTCAGCCCAAAAGTTGAGGCTTTATTTCCAGGCCCATACCATAGTCGTCTTGATAAGATTTCCACTCAAGTAGGTCCTTTATAAGTCAGAGGTCTCCAAACGATCAATGAAATGGTCGGTTTAGATTAGGAATTTCACATACACTACAAATTGAGGGCGGAAGTAAAGGTGTAAGAAGTTACCGATTTTATAGCAGAGTTCACCAACACCGACGGGGAGAACACCCCTCAGTATATTGTTGAAAGAGAGCATATATGGGTGGTTTATATGGATGGATCCTCCAATAAGGAAGTTTGTGGGGAATGGGTAATAGCAAAAACTCTAGATGGTGTAAATGTGGAGTACACCACTATGCTTCAACATCAGGGTGTCCAACAATGAGGCTGAATATGAGGCTTTAATTACAGGAGCGCGGATTGACCTATCTCTCAAAGTTGTCCATGTGGAGTTCCTCAATGATTCAAATGTGGTCATCCAAAAAGTAATTAGAGAGTATGAATTGAAAAAAAAATTAAGGTGGCGTATCTAAAGTGGTTTCAAGACGTAATATGACAATTCCAAGCATTCATCATCAGGCATATCCCAAGGGAGGATAATGCGAGGGCTGATAACCTAGAAAAACTTTCAATCACCAACTAAGGAAATACCCTAATGGAGACCATAGACTGACCTAGTATTCATATTGAGGAGGGAAAGATAGCCAATGTTGCGAAAAAAGGACCTAGATGGATGGATAAATACGCACAATTGATAAAAGAGGGGATCCTCTCAGAGGATCAGGTAAAGTAAAAAACTTTGAGTAAAGGAGACAAAGTACCTACTGTACGAAGGGGTTTTGTACTGAAGGGGGTATTCCTGACTGATCCTTCAGTGCGTTTATCTTACAGAGGTGATGATAGTTCTAAGAAGGTTACACGAAGGTGACCATGAGGGATACCCCAGTAAGAGAAGCTTGACCAAAAGGTCCCTAACATGGGTCTATTACTAAGTGACGATGAGAATGGATATTTATCACTATGTCAGAAAGTGCCATCGATGCCAAATGACTGACAGCGATAACCATCATCTAGTCGAGGAGTTATAAGTGATCACCTGCCCATGGTTGTTTGTGTTAGGGAATGGACATCCTTGATCCATTTTTAATAGGGAAGGGTAAATGTAAGTTTATGTTAGTGGCAATCAACTACTTTACATAATTTGTGGAGGCAGAACCACTGTACAGGACCATCGATCGTAAGTTACATTCATTCATTTGGAAGTTTATCATTAGTCGGTTAGACATTCTTCAAACTATCATTTCGGACAATGGGAGACGATTTGATAGTGTTAGAATTGACAACTTATGTGAACACTTCAAAATCAAACACTGTTAGTCAGCCCCATGGAACATCAGGTGTAAAGGTCAGGTTGAAGTAAAGAACCGAACTCTCCTCCATGGGATCAAAATGGAGCTCACTAATTCTAAAGGACTCTAGGTGGAAAAGTTGGTCTCCATCTTATGGGCCTACGTAACAACGATGAGGGGATCTATGGGGTCCACACCTTTTTCTTTAACTTTTGGTATCGAAGAAGCGATACCAATTGAGTTAGAATTGCCAAGCTTAAGGGTGAACTGTTTTAATCAAGAACAGATTAGAGAATGAATCCAAACCAACCTGGACTCCCTTGACAAATGCTAGAGAAGAAACAACATTAAGGGTGGTTATAATGCAACAGAAGGTAGCCCGATATTACAACTGGAGAGTGAAAATCAAATCCTTCTAGGTCGATGACCTTATCCTCAGGAAGATGATGCAGTCGTCCAAAAATCCAAGCTATTGAAAATTATCCGACAATTAGGAGGTCATTTATATGGTAGGACACATCATATGATGACATACGACCTCAAAGATCATAAGGGTCATGCTAATACTCGTTCGTGGAACGTTGAGAATCTGAAGATTTACTACCAGTTAGAACAATCACCAAGAATAACTGAATGGCTGATCAACCACTTGGATCACGTCCTTAATATACATTTTTTTATTTTAGTAATTTAATTCCTACATTTCCTTCCTTTGTTTTCTTAAAGATATAGCTCTATTTAGCAACATTAAAATTAATAAAAGGATGTTATTATCTGAGTGATGTATATTTCTCCAATGATTATCTTATCTCTAATAACACATTTTTTCTCATGCCCACCCTACTCAGAGCATACCGATTATGCACCACTACAATGTCAGTGCCCATCTAAGCATTCGGGTCATACCAGATTATGAACCAACCGCTAGGTCAGAAGAAGGCTCACATGAGGCCACATCTTGGTATGCCTTTTCCAAACTCAAAAGTCTTTAGAAAAATAACTTGGTTGATCACCAAGTTAACTCTCGGCCCCCTCAGATCTGATTTGGTATGAGCAGCGTGGCCAGCATGAGTATAAATTGGGTTAACTCCAAGTCAAGAAGGGTTGTTTCTGATATTTTTAAATAAAATAGGGTACATATGGTGGTAATAAGTCACGCATGCTAAATTTCGGAGAAAATAATTTCATTTTAGTAAAAACTAGTGATTGAAACATAAATGGTCATTCATACCACCTTTTGTCAATTGAATTCGTAGTATAAATAACTCGATTTGTCAACCGAGTGTAAACATCTTGAATAAAAAAAAACTCAGTTCATCAACCGAGTATAAACAACATGTATAAATAACTGAGCTCATTAACTGAGTATAAACAATCGGGGTAAACAACGCGGTTCGTCAACCGAGTATAAACACTCTTTGTAATAAACTCATTTCATCAACCGAGTATAAACATTCTTCATAATAAACATGGTTCATCAACTGAGTACGAAATATCTACTCGACAAACATCGACCACACTATAAATATAAAGAGAAATCAAACACATGTGCAAAAGTTGACATGATTTGGCATTCTTTGTAAACAAGTATAGTGGAAAACAATTCACATAAAAATCAAATAAGCAATAAAAATATGCATTTAGAGATAAGGAGAAATCCTCACAACTTAAACAATGAAAAGGGTCGATATAACCATGATGTTTAGAATACGGGTAAAATAAATATTCAAAGGCTGAATCCAATATTACAGATCCACAAAAATTCAAATGTTCGTCAAATAAAAGGAGGCTTTGGAAGTTGGGGGAGGAGCAAGGGTAGACACATGAGACAAAATTCATCCCATCTCCTCATGTAATAAAATATAGATATCTTCAACATTAAAATCCATCGGAGGCCAAGGACCGTCAGAAGCCCTTGATACTGGGCATAACCCTGATGGTCCAATAATTAAGGCAAATGCATTAGCTCTTCATTAGCTTCACAGTCGTCGAGATTGAAGGAAGAAAGGTTTTGGTCAGGGTGAGCCTCATTGACTCGATTGATAAGTTCGTTATAGCTATTAATGGAGTATTGATATTTTAGTACTTCACGGTACTCAAAAGTCAGAAAAAGACTTCAAGTACCTGAACTTGATCAACGGGGATATGAACTTTCAACTTTAACAACCTCATCCTTCTCTTTATTTTTTTGAAATAGAATACGCCTCAAATCCTAAATTTTAGTTTTCGATTAGTGCTTCGGGGTGGACACTTCAGATAAGGCAGCATCTTTGGCATCATATTCAGTGTCACACTCCCTTCGGGCAACCACAAGGGCATCGTTGACTTTGGTCTATCTTTTTTTCGGGCCTCCATCTCGGCCTGCAGCCCGTTGATGGCCCTTGAATCATCCTTCATTAAGTATAAAAAAAATAATGTGATTAGAGTATGATAAAAAAGATAACGTGAACAAAGGACAATTCAGGAGAAAGACATATTTACTCGAGATCTGAGTTGGATCATCTCCTTAGAACTGTCGATTGGGACCCGCTTAGTCGACCGGTGTTCTTGTAAGGTTAAGTTGTTCCCGTTAATATCATCATAGAGAATATGGGGACTAACGACCCTCCCTCGACCATGAGCATTTATTCACCCTCTTCATCCACTTTTTCTTTATCAGTGATCAACCTTCGTCGGGCAAAGGTATGAGTGGTTTCAGTCTTCAAAGGCCTTTTTACCACCTCCTCCTTTAGAGAGCCTCTTTATCCACCAACTGGACGAATGGCATATCCTCAGTTACTTGTAGAGGAGGAACAACTTCAACAACCCCAACCTATTGGACTGGGGAGTTCACGTCATCGTAGGAGGGTTCGAGTGAGTAGCAGGAAGATAAGGGCAGATCGTGTTTGGTTCAGCCTTCGGAGCACTGTGTGGTACCCTCAATGGGCCATTTCTCCAGAAGATTTAAAAATAAGCCTAAAAAAATAATTGGTCAGTTTAGAAAAATAAGTTAAAGGTTTATTTCGACATGTACCAGTTATACTCGAAGAGTGGGGACACTGAAACTTAAAGAGTAGAAAGCATCCTTCTTCGGTGTTGACCTGGAGCAAGAGAGTGTCACGGTCTCGAACCTCTTTTCCTCTTATGATAAAGACAAGTTCCTTCAATATTTTCAAATAACCGACTTATTTAAACTATCAGGATTTTGGCACATCTTCCCGAACCCTCTCTTTTTTTGTCTCAACAATGTCAGGAAGTTTATTAAAAATCCCTGTATAAAATCACGGCGAAGTGCAATTGGTAAAGATAAACGTCATATGAAGAGTATCATAAAATATAGAAGTATAGATCTCTGAGGTAAGGTTTATTCCAAACAAGTCGAGCAATGAACAAATGACCAGTAAGATCATTCTGGTTATCATACTCCCATCCATTCCCTTTAACATAAAGAAAGTAATGCCTCTAGTAATGGTTTGAGGAAGAGAGCGAGATGACAAATCATTCACCCTTATGTCTATATGTTAGGGTATACCAACGCCTTTACGAAGCCATGGACATGTAAACAGTTAGCAACTCCCCCATGATCAGGGGATGATCAACATCGAATAGGTAATAAAAATGCACCATAGAGCCAATCAGGATTCTCTGGGCATTCGATATAAGTTAGGAAGGGGCAAGGTTAGTGAAGTAAATCACTCACTAATAGTCTCAAAAGAGTAATTATAATCCTCGCCTAAAAGATGTACTCATAAAAACATACTGTCCCATCGTGAGCATTTGGGGCGCGATCTATCTCATCAGTGAGACCAATGAATAGTGCTCTAAGAAGGTAAAGATGTTCACACCACTCATTGGTGGTCTTTTCATTCCCATCGATCATGGTCTGATAGGGGTTTAAGGAGTTTCCTTTAGAACCACCAACCCGAGGGGGGTCGAATGAATCTTCTTCTTGAATGATATTTTAGGCCTCAACCAAATGGTTGGGCCTATTGACATTTGATAAAGAAGCTCCCCGGGTGCAAGAACTTCGCTCATTATGTTCAAACCCGATGGCATTGAAAATTTCATCCATATCGGTAAGGGCATGCTGGTGTTGAAGTATCCCTTGCTGGTCCAGATTGAAGGATCAACCAATTGATTGAAGCCATTCAAGGTATTGAAATAGAGGGGAGTTAGAGGCAACGAATTCTGAAATATAGGGATTCCCCTTTGGAAGCTAAGATACAAAATTACTAATCCTAGTAAGAGAAATAAAAGAGGAGGCATACCAGTGAGAGAAATGAGAAAAATATGATGACAGAGTACACAGTCTCTCCTAAGATAAGAAAATGTCAAGGCCCTAATGCAAGGTTAAGAAGGAGTTCATAGAAAAAATATAGCCGGGGGTTGAAAAACATAAGGGTGTCTGAAACAAGATTTTTTAAAGAATAAGAGCAAAGTGAAAGCTCTGGTTATATAGGGAGTATCAGACGCGAAAGTTAGAAATAATGGTCTGGGGGGCTTTTATATAAAATGGGAAAAGTTTGATTAAAATCAACGATTGAATGTAAGCAGATCAAATGGTTTATAAGGGTTCAGTGGATGGAACGCGTGATTAGGGCGCGTGGAGTGGGTTCATACCCCCACGTGCATCTCGGGAGCCTACGAGTCATCAAGCGTTTAATAATTAAAGCTCTTCGATAAAGTGTCATCTCACATTGAAAATAGTTCATGCCGAATCCATATCCCCTCCCAGGCATTGACTTCAGCACAAAATCGTAAACATATCACAACAAAAAAATGAGTTAGTTGTCACACTCATTATTGAGCATAACAGGAAAGATAGCACGTGGAAGAGACCTCATTCGTCTACAAACAAAACTCGTCGGCTCATCTCAGTGAACCTAAAGAGTCTAGGGTTAACTTATAAAAGGAATTTTCGACCAGTACAAAGCCGAATGAAAGATATCTGTAAATAACATTACGATCATCAAACAAATAGGGTAAAAGTTGACGAACAAAAGAGAGTGGTGGATTAATAATTAGATAGACGATCGAATACATGATGAAGGTACGAGTAGTATGATGAATATTTTAAGATAAACACCCCATCGTAGTCATTCAAATGTCCCAACTCCATCAAATGAGCGACCCTTAGAATCCCCAAGACTTTATCAACAAGCTGTTAGTTCAGACGGCTAACATGTTCCCTAATAATACGATCGAGAATATTGGCAAACGAGCAACGTGGGAGTACATGGAAATGCCAGAGATAAACACGTGTTTTCCTTAAATTCAAATCCTCTCAACGTGCATGCTATGAATCATGAATGACGTTATAAAGGCGGAATATATAAATCCTCTAATAGTGTGGTATGTAACCAAGATTACCATCTCTGTAACCCTGTGTAATTCTGCTTAACTACCCTGAAGCAATCGAAGAAATCCTCCACACCTTTAGCTCGTGGATGTAGGCCGAGCCCGATCGAACCACGTATATTTTGGCGTTTCATTCTTCTCTCATATCCTTCACTCAATTGACATTATAAATACAAATTCAATGTGTTGTTTGTGTGGACTTTATATTTTCACCCCAACACCAACCTCTACGGCTACTTGTAAGAACTAAATTCTTTGCAATAGATAATTGAATCTCTGGATAAAATAATCTAGTAAAAAATTTCTTACATAAAACCATTCATATATCACATTTGTGTGGATCTAGTATGGATTTATATGGATTCGTTTGGTTATTTTGATTATTGCTTGAGCCGAATGATGAAAAATTATCATGTACGATTTCTTTGAGGGATGGATATATAATAATTCACTTATCCTAATAACAAAAAAACTAACTTAAATGATCATGTATTAAGAGCTAAATTGGTTAGAGGTATGGATCATAATTAGTACAGAGATCCTGCATCACCTAATGATCTTTTATATAACTTTTCACTAGTAACTATTGGTACCATTGCATTTAACACATGCTTAGCGATTCTAGAACCATCAATGATTGGTGAACCAACAGATCCATTTGTAACCCCTTCGGAGATATTATCCTAATCGTATTTCTTTCCCGTATTCAAATACTTCGAATAGTACCACATACTTTTTGGATACTAAGGTCCCTCTTCATTAATGTATATCGATTTGAGTAATGTAATCAATAAATTTTGTAAAGAATACACGAATTTTTTATGAAAATTTGTAACTTGTACGTGAAATTTTATAATGTATACAAGATTTTTTATAATATAATTATGTAAATTTTGTGTATACCCTAACTTATAAAGGTCTACATTAAGGGGTGAGGGACCTTAATGCTTGAGAAATATATAAGTGGAATAAAGCCAAAAAAATATTGTGCCAAGGAATGAAATGAAAAACTCCCGTATTATTATTATTATTATTATTATTATTATTATTATTATTATTATTATTGTTGTTGTTGTTGTTGTTGTTGTTGTTGTTGTTGTTGCTGCTGCTGCTGCTAAAATATTTACTCGTAACATTTCATAATAATAGGTGTTCTTTCCAATTTTTACTTTATATTTTATAAGGTTTATGTTATGTGGATATTTACTTTCAGTGAGGAATATATTATTATTTTTTATATTGTAAATTAATAATGATATATATGTGTATGTACATAATTTTTTAAAATATTTTTTTTGCATTTTTTCCTATCAAGCAAACACAAAGAAAAAAGACTTCCCTTTTCTTTCACTTAAGTTTTCTTGAGAATCGTTTTCTCACTTAACTTTTTGAACAATTAAACGGAGCCTTAGGTTCCTGGTAAACTAAGTAGTAGTTTTTTTCGACTCCTTGCCCTCTGTGTGGAGCTACATATTTATAGTAATTCAAAATTTTAAAAAAAAATTACTTTGACAAATAGATTATTATTCTACGAATACGTTGGATTTATGCATTTCGATTAATTAATAAAATTTAATTGTGTAGTTGAGTTCATTTATTTGGTGTTGTTTTTGCATGTCTTGGTTATTCTCAATTGTAATTGGTCATTTAGAATTCTAGAGGCTTATTTACAGTTTTTGTGATGTGTTGTTTTGTAAAATTAAGTAAATGTGACACCCCATATTTTCTTTACATAGGGTGGCCAATCCCATGTACAACCCGTAATGGTTGTTTAACAATTAACTAATATTTTAAGCATATAAGGATAAATAAAAACATGATTAATAGATGATAGAATAAATATCTGAATTTATCCAAACCATCGACTTAATTAAAGGATATCCAACATAAGTCTCATCTACATAATAATAATAATAATAATAATAATAATAATAATAATAATAATAATAATAATAAATCTATAAATGAAAAATAAATAAATCAGCAAGAATAAATCCTCAAGTGAAAATTAATAAAATCCAACCACGAGGCCAAAATGTAGACCTGACAAAATGAGGCACGACATGATAATACGACACGAAGTTATAAGTTAATGGGTGGACCCTTAATGGGTTTGGATCATATCAGTGCCAACCCGATAAGACACGATAGTTAACGGGTCGGGTTAGGGTTGACCCCCTTTACCCGTTAATACCCGATAAAACCCGTCATGACCCATTAATTTAAGTAAATAAGATATACTTTTGGAACTTATAAATAATTTATATAGAATAATGTTAATTTAATCATGATGAATTTTACTAAATGAGAGATTTAGTAATGTCAATGAACTAATGGGTCTATTTGGGTTAAAAAATGAGATAATAAGTCAACTTGTATATAATTAAAAATGATTCATTATCTTAATGGGTATTAACGAGTGAACACGACACGATAACATAACGGGTCTAGTTTGGATATGATTTTTTCACACGATAAAAAAGTCACTCGTTTAGACACGAATCCAATAAGACCCGAACACGATAAAAAAGACACGAACACGACCCATTGACAGGTCTACCAAAATGGCTCATACATAAAATCTTGAAAATATGCTAAGGCTTATGAAATCAAATAATTAAAGAAAATTGGATAGAACCTTGGAATATGTTGTTTAATTTTATTATCTCACATTTTAAAATAGTTATATGATTTAATTTGATTAAAATTTCCATGCTTTAGAATAATGGATTTTTACAACGTGTTAGGGTATTAGGTTGAACTTGAAAATCATATGGTGAAATTGATATAATTCACATGTCTTTGATCTTGCATAAATTATCAGATAATATAATACGACTTGGGCCAAGATATTTTAATAATGATTTAATCGACATATGTTAGGATAAATAACATCATTGGTATTATTGGGGTATGTGCATTAGATTGTACTAGAAATTTAATTATATGAAGTTATTATTCTCTCGGTTTGGGGACTAGAGAGTAGTTACTTTTCCAGTTGGGTAATTAAAAGATATGGGACTAGGAAAATGTTATAAGTTTGTTTATTTTCTAAAAATGTGACTGAGGAATATTGGTGGCTTGGGGTATTTCCTAGGTATAGGTAGGGGTGGCAATTTGCGACACGGCCCGTTAACCTGACACGAAATCAACACGCTTTAAGCGGGTTTAGGTATAGCCTTAACAAGTTCGGGTCATAAATGGGTGGACCCGCCAGACCCGTTAAGAAAACGAATCGGGCTCGTGTATATTCGCAAAAGCCGTTAGTGACCCGTCACCCGTTTATAACCCGCGTGACTCGCTACCCATTTATAACCCTTCACCCGTTTATAACCCGTCACCCGTTTAGAACCCGCGACCCATTTGTAACCCGTTAACCCATAATCCAAACATCCTACATCGATTTGTTATGAAAATTCTCCATTCTTAACTAAGTATAAGTAAGTTGTTTCCTCTATAGATTTTTAAAGTAACTGGGTTACCGTTTTAAATGGGTGAAGCATGTTAAATGGGTGAGCCGGGTTAAATGGGTGAACCGAGTTAAACGAATGAACCAGGTTAAACGAGTGAACCTAGTTAAACGAGTGAACCGGGTAAAAACATTCGTTTATTTAACGAGTGTAAATGGGTCGTGTCGTGTCGTGTCATTCGTTAAGTAAACGAATCGTGTATGAATTTTATTTTTCCACCCGTTTAGTAAACGAATCGTGTTTGGGTGGATGAATTTTTGACACGATTTGTTTATCACCCGACACGAACCCGACTCGACACGACCTGTTGCCACCCCTAGGTATAGGTCACGAGATACATATGATCTTTTGTGATATCTAGGAATGGGACTAGGGGTGGATTGGGTTGTAATGCCCAAGTATTTGGGAAGAAGTGATAATTGATGACAATATGATTAGTACCATAGATAATAACGGGTATTAGAGATTTATGGATTTGTGGCGTTATTATACATGCGGGGTGTACATTCACTGGCTACATTGTATGTGCAGGACCTAAGAAAACTATATATAGTAATGGTTTTATCTGTGCATCATGATATGTGTGGTGTCTAAGGTTGTCTGTCTACCATAGTATGTGCAAGACTTAGGCAAATTCGGCTATAGTGATGGCTTTTTTATGTTGAGATATATCATGATATGTGCATGTGACATTATTGACCGTCTAGCTATAAATTGATAAGACACGAGTAGCACGCCATGGTAAGTGTAGGGTCATATAGGATATTGTCTATATATAGTGGTGTGTCAATGGATAAAAATGATATTGAAAAGATAATAATTGTTGAAAGAAACATAAATGGAAGGATGGATAATTGGTTTATTTTATATTATTTGCATCGTTATTTAAATTGCTTATCGTTAATCAAAATATTGAATTATGGTATTTATTTCATCAAACGCTTGTGATTGGGTTCATGTAACCCTAATTGGGAAACATAAATGGTATTATTGCAATAGGGCTGACCCATTGCCATTGACTAACATTTTAGGTTAGGTTATTGTTAGCTTCATGGTTTGGGGTTAGTGGGAGTGCAGATGTAGTTTATCTTTATTACTTTATATAGTTTTCCTTTCAGTCATATTTATTTATGAAACAATTACATTTTGATTTGGTGGGTCCTTAGACTGCACAAACATTTGTGGTTTTGATTTTAGAGAATATATTGATGACATCTTATTATTTGGAGTTTTATATTATTATGGTTTTATCATGGGGATGGATTTATTTATTGTGGATGGTATATTTATTGTTGGATATCTCATTTCATATCTTGTTGGAAAAAGTTTTAAAAGTCTGATATTTTAGTCACATGCTAATAATGGTATTTTACTTATAATGACCGGCATATGTTGGCATTGGTACATGTGAAACCTCAATGGAATAATATTCGGGTTGTTACAGTTGCTATTTGAGCAAGATCTTAGGTCTCGAAGGTTATAGGTATATTATATTTTTTCGCGTGCCGATATTTGATAGGTTTTATTGATTTATACTCTTTAGGATTTGAGTCTGACATACATTTTATTCCTATGTTTTAAGATGGAGAACACTAGGAGAGTAGGATCAAGGAGTTCTAGTTCGGGTACTGGTTCTTTGGGTAAGGAGAGAAAAGGGACAGTTTCAATTAGGAGCTAAAGAGTAAAGGGCTATCATTTGGGAGCCACGATTGATGGTATTGAGATGGGTAGACAGAGGTTAGAGAGCACCAGGGAATGACCACATCAACCTGGGATAAGGGGAGGGATAACTTCAGAAAGAGGAATCCTCCCACTTTTACTCAGGGATGTGACCCAACGACGGCTTACAAGAAGAGGAGAGACATGGAGAGACTCTTGTAACTACCCGTATTTTTTAGAAAATAAAATTTAATTAATTGGTTTAAATTTAAATTACAGGTGTGACGTAATTTAATGGAAATTAAGTATTATGGGTTAATTAAATTATTAATCAGAGAGAAATGATTAATGTTTATCGAATAAAATTACTATGTGAATAGTAACTACGTATTTGATGTTTATCTCAACCGAGCGTTGTGTGTGGACAAAATAGGATCGAAATAGGAAATTAATTATGAGTAACTCGAATGATGATTTTGAGGTTATGGTTGAGTCCAGAAGGGTCAAAATAGTATTCTCAGGTGTATAGTTTGAGTCTCGAGACAGTTTTAGACCAAATCGACACTACGAGAAGGCATTTTGGTCATTTGGTAGCCTAGGGTTAATGGAGCTATGGATTTCCAATGGTTATTTAAAATTGTAGTTGTAAGAGGCTAGGGTAAATGGAATAGAAAACACTTGGAGGCCATAAGAGAGAAGAGGAAGAGTTTTCTTGGAGTTTGGGAGAGTATTCTTGGAGAATTTACCCTTGTTCTTGTATCACAACCATTCTTGGAGTGTAAATTAGAAGAAAAGAGTCATCAAGAGAACCAAAGCATATCATTTCCATACAAGGCAAGTATTTATCTTGCAAATTTTTATGAGTTATAATACCCATGTAGATTAGGGTCTTTGAATTAAGGAAAATTAATATTATTCTTGTGATTTGATGAACAAAACTCATAATGGGGAATAGGATTGCATGTAGAATGAATCCACTTATATAGATAAAATGAAATTTAGAGTTCGTGGATTAAGAGTATGGGATAAATATGGATTTTTGATTAATTCATGTGAAGAACGCAAAATTGTAGGGCTTATGATCAATGGAGCTTAATCTGATATTGGATGAAATGGTATGGATTTTATACATGATTACGTTAGAAATTATCCCTACATGTATATTTGATGTTTAGTCATGTTAAATAAAATTTTGGGACTGCTGTATAAAAGTTTGAAGAATTTGAGTGTAGAAAATCATAACAGCGGATTGTAAAATAAGACCCCTGATACATTTCAAATCGATTCGGCCCAAGGGAGAATCAATTTAATTTTGTCCAGAATTGAAAATTTTCCTTTTTAAAACCCAAAAATTATAGATAATTCGTCAAGGGACTTTTGGGATAATTTTAAAATATAAAGGGAAATATAAAAATGAGAGTAGGCCTAAAGTGATGATTAGGTTTACATAAATTGAGACGAGTTAAGTGTTGGGATAATTGAGAAAAATATCCAAATTGATAAATGAATGAAATTCAAGACGGGTCACGGAGTGAGGAGTAGACCTGTGTTTATGACCAGTAGTACACGATGGGAATAACTACTTATTACATAAGGGATAAATAGGACGCTTAGAGTCATCAGCGATACTCAAAAGTATAAGAATTGAATTGGTAGTTGAAATTAACGGTACATTGAATATGCGAGTGATATATACTATGTACGAGTAGATATAATTGGGTTGTGTTCATACCTATTTAATAATATATGTATATAGGTTGTGTGAATACCTATAAATATGGTTTAATTATGTGTGTAAACATACCTATGTTTCCTGCTATCCGGAGGTTTCCGCGACGAGGGCGATCCAACCTTGACAATTTTAGTGAGGTCTGGATTTGTGCCCCAGAGTATAGAACTTAGGGGCTCACTATATGACGTGTACTAGTTAGATCGACATGTTGTTTGGGTATGTTAACGTTGATACCAAATTTAGTCTGCTGACATGGCTCAATTGGGTGAAGACACGTGGCATCTACATGGCAACGACAAATACTTACGAACAACACCTCGACTCCGAGGAACCATACTGCAACGAGGAACTCTGTTTCCCCGATCAACTCAGACACTTCGACCTACAAGAACTCTCCGAGGAACTTTTGATTACCGAGGAACTTTTGAGCACCGAGGAACTTAGGCGGTCCGAGTTGCACCTCGGACAAAACATTATTAGCCGGATAACCAACAGTTTGACTGCGCATTAAATGCTTATTATTATCATACAGATGTATACGCTTAAGGAGCATTAAATGTATTACCCTTTCACATTACAGCCTTAGGTCTATAAATACATTGTATTATCCTCATTATAAGGGGACGGGAATTTCTTGAGAAAACTTGTAATCGAGAATTCCCAAATAGTCAGTAATAACAGAAACAGTGGACGTAGGTCATTCTTATAAAGCTGAACCACTTTAAAAGTTCTTTGTCTCATTTTATTTATCTGTGATTAAATAATTAGATATAATCTAATTTTTGCCCTTTGGGCAGCAACAAATGCATACTTGAATATGTCCAAGGCCGTTGTCAGGTCGTTGTTTATTTTGGATTGATATTTTCCAAAATGGTGACAAAGTCTGCCTCAAATTGCAAACATAGAAATAAGGAATATGTCAAAATAGACAATAAAAATTTCAAAGAAATCTAGGCAGAACAAAAGGAAATTTGGTTTATTAGAGGCAATGCATGAGTAGTGTAAATAGAAAGCTGATCGCATGAGCGAGCACTCCCCCTTCAGCAATCTAAAGTCCAATGAGGGATTCTTAGTCACTAACATCACCAGCTGAGTTCTCCTAGAGTTATTGGAATTACCCTTCTTGTAGGGCATCAGGGATATTAAATAAGTGGCCGTTTCCTTCTTGTCCTTTTTCTGGAGTGATAATCCCGGTATCGATTCAAGGGTGGAAGGGCCATCTTATTCAATCCTCTTAGAAGACTTGGTCTTGGGGGAAGCAGGATCCACATCATCATCATCATCGATCAACAGAGTCCTCATCTCGGGGCCATTAAATTTTCCTCGATAGTAGGGATAGACTCAACGTTCAAGGATTCAAATGAAGAATAAGTAAAATCTTCCTCACTTGAAGACAAAAGTGGAACCTCAGGAACTATATTTACCAGGCGAGCTCTGAAGCTATTGGTATAATTCTTGTATTCGATAAGGAAGGTGGCAGAATAGGGATGTTCGTCACCTGGAACCAAAGGCATCCTCAGCTTCCAAACTTTGATCAATTCCTCTTTGTTGATGTGGGAAAGAGAGGGTTCCTGCTTTTTCGATCAAGTTAATCAGAAGAAAAGAAAAATTCACCAATAATCATGTAATCAAGTAACGGCTCAGAGCAAGAAGAAATGAAATGTTAACCTATATCACTCCCCCACTCCGGGCACAGAAACCCTTAATATTGTCGCCCACTGGAAGAGATGGATGTTACAAATTTCGAGCAATAAAGCCTTGATCATATTACCCTTTATTGAAATCGGGGAGATTGACTACAAAAAATCTATAAACTTTCCTTCCCTTCATATATAAAATACCATCTATAGTATGGGATCAGAAATACCAATACCTAATTTTGGGATTTCTATGTTGGTCCCATATAATTCATTTATCCTATGAACTTCATGCCTAATATTCCATGTATTTGGGGAAAATTGGGTGGGAACTACATAGAAGAATTCACAAAACTCTAAGAATAGTTAATTTAGGGGAAATGTTATTCCCCCCTCAACCACTAATAGTATGGATCCAATGACCACACTCAACATCAGCATAATTTCTGGGCACTGGGGCACACTCAATCGTTACCCAAGGGGGAATTGAGTATTTTTTTTACTTAAATTCCCCTAAGGTCCTTTAATTAATAGTGCAAACTATTTTTGAAGAAGAAAAGTGCGGGAGAAGATGATATTCAATGAAAATAAATAGACGGAGTCGCAAAGCTAGGAGAAACAAATAAGATTTATAAGCAGATTGTGAAGACAAAAGCTCCAAGTAATCTTTTTGTGTAAGGAAAGAGTATGAAAAATGATGGTATGGAGTTTGAAACAAGCGAAGAACAAATTCCAAGAGATTAATCATATGAAACAGAACCCAAGAACGAAACTAGTTGTTCATTTTTTGAACATCGGACTAGCGTAACCTTATCTTAATCAAATAATTACAAGACATGCCCATATGCAAACTCAGATTTGGGATTTATCATTTGGTCCAATAGAACGGGTAAACTCCTTTAGTCCATTATTGATAAATAATTTTAGGGAAAATTGTGGAGTGCTAACCATAATGGCCAAAACATTCGATAGCCCAACCCAAACAAGACCAATGTTAGTGTCACGTGGATAATTATGGAGGCTCATTATTATTGTCGACAATCTCAGAGGAGATAAAAGTGGATCAACTAATGATCAAATCAACAGTTGGAAGAGTTCAAACACGGCTCAACCACTCTTATTAAAGGGGTGTGTATTTTTAAAACTCTAAAAGAATTAATAGAAATCGAGAAACCCTCCGCGGACGTAGGCAGTTGCCAAATAACGTATAAACTTTGTGTGTCATGACAATATTTTCTCTTTAATTTCTTTGCTATTAGAATCAGATTTCGTGATTATTTACTCTCATAGTTAGAGAGAGATAGAGAGGAAGTACATTTAAACTATACAAAAAATGTGGATCAATCACAAAAAATGTAGCCTAATGTCTTAAAAAACATTCACATAGATGAGAGATCTAACCCCCACCCCCGAGGAGTCAAATAATTTAGACAAAATCAATATGAATTCATAAATGACGAGAAAATGATGGACAAAGACCATTCAAATGACCATCTACAACATCAAAGGAACTCATTTTCTAATAAATATCCAAGAAATACTCAATAAAGAACAAGAATGCTCACTTGATCCTTTATCAGACACTTGGCATGCCATTTAAACCCATCTGATAGCATTACAAAAGAGTTCAAATCAGCCTAAATACAAAATAATCGATGAAATGAATAATTTTTTGAACTCTTAATAAAAGCTTGTCATTAACAACACAATTAAAGAATCCGGAATTCCAAATACCCAAAAGTGCAACTTGGGTTGGCATCTCATATGTTTTATTTAGTGAACTAATTAATCTTGGTTAGATAGGATAAGATTTCAGTCCACTAGATAAATATGGTTACACAATTAATTGTTCAAGATTATCCACACCAAATAAATATGTACCTGGTAAAGGTGGGATATAAAAAAATTATTAGAAACAACAGAAATCAAGAAACTTCCAAATACTAACCATTTACTAGGATATATAAACCAATGTTCAACCCCTCAAAAGTATGAAAAGGACCATGAAAATAATCACAAAAGAAACAATAAAATATATAAAACTATATGAATATGAGAGAGTCATTGTAGCTCGAAATTCAAATGCATGATAAATTAAAATTTTACTCCTAAATATAAACTCAACAATAATGAAAAAGGATAATCAACATAAAACCAAAGCCCTAAATTTGAAAGTGGTGGAATCGTTGTTTACATTAAAATTACATTCAAGTCCTATGTTGTTCCTTTTCTTTTAGATAAAAAATTTTCTTAATTTTTCAGTGACCTGTAGAAAGCAAAGTTACCTAATGTAATGCCCCGACCCGGATTTATGGGTTACCCGTGGTCAGCCCGATCTGACTCGAGCATGAGGTGTGAAGTGCAATGAAACAACCTATATAATGTTGCTAGTCCAATTTTATTTTAATTAACATTTTACTTGTTTATCATGCACTTCCAATTTCAAATTAAACTGCGTGAGGGGCCTACGGGGAGCACCTCAAAGTCCAAGCATACAGAGCTACTAACGTAAAAATAAAGAAAGAACTTACCTGTATAACGGTCTCAAAATACAAAACCGCTTCCAACTTACTATAACAAAGCGAGGGTGTGAGCCAAAGGCTCGGTGAGATATATACAAATCCAGTATAAAATCGAACGATAGAAATAAGGCGCTAACACGTTATGCCTACGTGCACATGCAACTACCATGTATACATAAATATACATATACTTAAAGCATGAAATCGTTTACTGTCGAAACCTTACAATCCAAATTAATTTGCCTTAATCTCGTTAAAGACTTCATTTTCCTCATTTTAGCATTTTTCACTTTATTTAACACACACGCTAAAATACTTGGAACCCATACACTTAGTTTTATCGAATGCCATTTCTTTACCAAAATTACCCTTTCCTTTTAACCAATTCACATTAGTATTTTTATTGAAAATCACCCTTTCAACACACGCTTTCACCGTGCAAGAAAATACTTATTTAATCCTTGAAAATCTTTTGTAACACATTCTTGTGTTAATTATGGGTTTAACAACTTAGGTTGCTTAACCACCCATTTATCCACGTACTTTGACTTTTTCCTTATCTTATGGAATTTAATAGATTTATTCATTTACTTATCAATTTCACCTTTATCGGAACATTTATTAATTAATTCAAGTTAGGTTTTATTAACACATTTCACCAGAGAACCCATTTCTTGACATATTCCGTATACCTTTATCTTTTCTCATAATCTTTCAATAACCACATACTTCAACGGGATCCATACTATCGGGTATGCGCACCATATGCTATGGTAAGTCGTTTAGGTCTTTCACCCCAGGGCTCCGGGCCCTCCTTAATTGTTTTGGTGTCATCCGAGTTCCTTTTAATGTGTGTTAATATTTTACAAAAATGTCCACATTATTTCACTTTTTCTTTTACCCAGCCGAAGCCAAAACTTGGGGTTTCACAACACCTTGTGTTACACTTTGAACTTTACCATTTCATGTCCTTTACACTTTAACCATGATTTTATTCCAAAAATCATATTCATTTAGGTCCAATTTGTGTAACACCTTTTCAACATTTTTTTTTATAAAATGTTCTACTTTATGTAAAATTACCATTTTAGCCATTTATTTCGAAACTCATCTTGTACTCCACTAACTTATTAAGTGTTTTAACACCTTAACACTCTTTTTAACCTTGGAGTAATATTCTTCTTAATTGAAAACATCCTTATTCCATTATTTTCTTTTTAATTTCATAAGTGTTAATCTTTGACAACATTATTAAGTTACACACACCAACTTTCCAATGTTTAACCATTAACACTCATTCAACACCAATACTAATCATTTTTCCAAACTAGATATTTCTTTACTTTCTTTATTCAAGAAATCTAATTACATTTAAAGACTACTTTTATAAGAAAATGACATTTATTTTCATCAACACATGTAGTCTTACAACCTCATATTCATTATACCTTTAATCATATTTTCACACGCTTGAAAACGAGAATTTCCACTTTTTCTTTAGTCCATGTTTAAACTCAATTAAATCTTCTTTAAACTTGTTTATATACTCATCATCCAAATACTACAAGTTTATATGAATGAGAAGGTGGATTTTAAACATTAAAATCCACCTTAATGGGTTAAACATATTTTTCATTATAGAAATTCATCATACTTGCAAAAATACACTTTCTAAGGATAAAAGACATTTAATTTCCTTCAAACTCAACAAATGTCCATTTTTCATAAAGTCTTCATTTTTGCAAGAAACCTTGAAAATATTATTTCATTAATGTTAAACAAAACAAACCATTATCTTCAAACATTTTATTTCATAAAATGTTTAGCATCAATCTTTCAAGAAGTTACATCATTTTCACAAAATACCAACTTTTAATATTTCAAAACCTTGAAATATTTATTCATTCTTTATTTTAAACAAAATAACATTTTTCCAACATTTGTATTCCATAATATGTTTATTATTTACTACACATAATTTTATCATTTAATCAAATGCACCCTACTCATATAATCTAAATACAAGACTACAATTAATGCAAAATAGAGTCTTAATACTAAGGGTAAGATTTACCTACCTCTAAAGGCTCCAATGGTGGTATAAATGTTGGTCTAGGAGATGTAACCTCCACTTCCAAAGGTGATCTCAAGTTGTTACCAAATGCATCCTCTAAAAATGCACCAAATGTGATCCATCCAAGCTTCCAAGCAAAACCCACTTCAAACTCCATGGAAGTTCCATCTTCATCTTATCCAAAAGCTCCCAACAACACCTTACAAATCCGTAGCCCTTCTTCAAAAATGGTGGGAATGGGTGTATATGGTCCAAATATGGTGGAATACACTAATAAATTATGGTTTATGATTGATGTCTGGTGGAGGAGTAGTGGTTTGTGGTGGGAAGAGGTGGAATACCACCCTTCTCCCTCTCTCTATGTCTTCTTGTATTTTTCTCCCAACAAAATCTAGACTGATCTGGGTCTGACAATATTCCAAATTAAGGGTAAAAAATATGACACTACACAAGGACAATCTAATTAAAAATTCTCGAGACACATCGTTCGAACTACATGCCCATCTCATTAGAGTGACTTCTCCACCTCGTTTGAAGTTTGGCTTTGCATGACCTTAGCGCGACATGGAACTGTAATGCAGTGGGATCTAATTTGAAGGTCTTCTTCTCATGACCTGTGTGTGACCTTCACGCGAGATTCCTATCTTTGTTTCCAATGACAGACCAATGCCGTTAGAACGACCCTTCTTTATATTCTTTTATTTTGTTTTCGAATTTTAACCCATCTATAATTACCATTAAACCCACTTCAGTATAAAATTTATATTTAACTGAATCATTGGGGCAGGGTATTACAAACTTCCCTCCTTGGGGAATTTTGTGCCCAAAATTCTCGATCTGTTAATCCTTAAGCTTATGGGATCCACTCACTTCTATTCTAAGACATAAAAATCCTCCAAGACAAAATCATAAATGTTGTCAACGTTGAGGTCACCCTAGATGCCTCCCTACGGGATTTGTCACCAAATAATCAATATGCGACAAGCTCTAATGCTCAACATCCCGCCAACAATGAACTTTACATAATTAACTCCGAGTCTCCACTCACTTGATGATCATGTTCAAACAATTTCTAGCACTACCTATGCTAGTACCTATGGCATATCGGCACCTCCACGGGCAAATCCTTTCTATCGATCAACACTCACCCGATGTGAACCGTAATACAACCAATCGTTGTATTCATTATCAAAATCAATTCCATCTTAGAACCGTACACCCTACACTTATAAATATTTAGGCTATCTTGACTATACAACTCACATGACCTCGCCGAAAACCATACCATTTTATTCTCTCACTCAAAGGAGTAATATTATTATCAAGTCATCACCGTGCACTCGTCCTATGTCTTCCGTTGTGTCACTCTGATGAACCTAGTACAACCCTAGGTGTGTCACCTTTGATTACTTGCTAGAGCCTAGCTCTAATCCACTCACCATGGCAAAGTAACATCATATGATAAGTTTTCCTCGATTTTCAGTACTATACTGTATCCTAAAGTCATTATCCCGCTCTTTGCAACCCGAGCCATTGACTGCCATGCTGGCCAGTCAAAAAGGCCACTAATCCTAAGAAAAACCAATTTGATAAGTAAACCGTGTGGTCGAAAGCGCAGCCACCCATACGCAGAACTTTATGCAATAAAAAGAATACCTCACATGGGGTGCACCCAGTTATTGAGCTGCATTGACCATACCTGGTTCATCGTGCTCTCCCAGACCCAGTCGCACCGTCATATAACATGGCACAAATTCGAGCCACCCCATAGGTGAGAATACCGATCCCTGATTACCGAAACCGAAATGGACACAGGAGAGTCAGAAGGAACAAGCAACCATCTTGAGAAATTTCACTGATAAATGTCCGACTATGATTTACGAAAGCGAACGTACGCCATACACTTGAAGTCATGTCACTTATTCTCAAAGTTCTCACCAGCATAAATCCTACCCATATACCCTGGATTGGGTCACTTGTCGTGATGAATTGAATCACAACTATTTATTCTCGTAATACGAAAGCAATATACTAATCGGTAGTCTTCTAGGAAGTCAACGCCTGATTTCCCTCCTTGCTAGTAAGGCCCTACCCTTCACATCCTTGGCTTACATGGACCATTTCGATTGACGAATTCCTTACGCCCTTGTCTACATTGACCTTGTTCAATTATTGGTGATGATGTCACCAGCCTACTACACCTTGGTTATTATCCGCCTTATCATATCGTGATCGAAATCCCAATATCCCGTAGGCATTACTTAGTTCAAGCGAGGAACTCACCTTACCGCGTCCTTTGACCACATGAGGTTGCCACCAAACTTACTTTAGGATTCTACCCACACAGAATTTACGTAGAGACCACACCCACCGCCATTGACATTGTACGGGTAGTAATTATCACATAGGTCTACATCTTCTAATCCGAAAAAGCTTAACAAGACATGACAAGAACTAGTCCTTACATTGCTAAGGCTACCCTAACATATACCATTGACACATGCCAACATTATAACCATGTTTCGATGTTACCCCACCTCAGTTGTCATTTTGAAGTCTCCACATGGCGTCATCACTCTAAGTTTCGAACACATTTCCTAGTACATCCCTAAACTAAGTATCACCACACCCATACTAGTCATACCATGACATCCAAGCATCACTCCTGTAACAATAAAAATTATCACCCTACCTTAGGTATTACACTAACCATCTATGCCGACTTAGGAAGCTACACCCGACACGTACGCTATACAACCAGAAATCTAGGATCATCACCTGACCCTCAACACAATCATCACTAATTTGCTAATGCTCCTTCATACCAGGCTGACTGGTTTCTAAAGGAAATTAAACACATTTGATGTAGCCATCCTCAAGACCCAACAATACTTCAACATCCATACCTTTATCAATGTAGGTGAGCTCTATAAACCTTTCAATACCCACATCATGATTACTCGGTGCTGGCAAAGATACTAGTCTACAAGCTTCTACCTATATGCATTTTAACCATCAAACACCTCAAGGCGTCACAATATTTTATCTTTATCCATAATGACTCCACACACAATTTGTCATATGGGTACCTCAAAATGCCTATGAACTACTCTGACATTAGGATTACCTCTCACCTAGCCATTACCTTGGCAACTAAAATGAGTCTCTACGCTTAGATAATAATCTTATCTTTCTTCCAAATGGTCGTGACTATAAGCCACGTACAAACCACGACCAACGTCACTAACTACCTTGGCAGAACCATTACCTTGGCATGGTACAGGATGTCGCTTTCCACCTATAAACCTCATGGTTTGTCTCACCTAATCCTTAATAACTATGACAACTATATTGACTTACTATGTAAACATCATACCATGTGCTAAGCTACAAGTTGACACGACTATATAGATCTTGGTAGGATATGGGATGTCGGGTATTACCTATAAATAACAAGGCCTACACCACGGAAGCCACGCGGGATCCTATTTCTCAATGCCACATTATAATCAAGATACGTGAAACCCAAGTCCTCAAACAAGGAACCCAATATGTTCTTACCACATAATCAATACTTATGAATACCACTCCGCCATCTATCCTCCATATATGAAATATACAACCTTTACAGCTGGGTCACAATGAACACTACTCATTGTTGCCACTACCAAGGCTACTCTCATTATCAAAGTTACCACACAATGCATCTCATGTAAAGGATCAAGGTGTTACCACTATTAGTCTTCACAATTTCATATGTTCACCGAACAACCATCAATTGCGATATCACCCCAAGGATCGAATTTGCCTAATTTCATTACAATCGTTAACTACCTATAAGTGCCGCACATGAGGGCTATATACTTTCTAATTACCAATCACCAGTGCTTAATCATGACATCCTAACCATAAACCTCTATCGTTGACTATATGTAACTCGTGCCACTTGCCCAATGGGCATTATCTCACTCTATGAACATCTCAAATGATTATGTGTCATCAATAATTTAACACAAGTACCTCACACTAAGAACCATGGTGTCACCACTATTGGTTTGCCTGGACACCCAAAATTTACTAACAATTCTCATCAGAAGCTCATAAGAGATTACTAACAATCAACTTAGTCGCGTGTCACTTGGAACTAACTTACTTGTCGTACTAACCTCTTTGCCTTTATCATCGAGAACACGAACTAAGTCATCACCAAACTAGCATGGCTGGCCCAAACTAACACCGACGTTGAAAGATCCAATACCGATCTCACCGCGTCACTCCCAAAAGGAACCTTGAACCTAGAGATTTGATACCATTTATAACGTCCCCGCTCGGATTTATGGGTTACCCGTGGTTAACCCGATCCGACCCGAGAGTTAGGTGTGAAGTGCAATGAAATAACCTATATAATATTTCTAGTCCAGTTTTATTTTAATTAACATTTCATTTATTTATCATGTGATTTTATTTTCAAATTAAACTACGTGAAGGACCCATGGGGAGCACCCCAAAGTCCAAGCATACAGAGCTACTAACATAAAAATAAAGAAAGTGCTTACCTCTATAATGCTCTTAAAATACGAAATCGCTCCCAACTTGACGTAACAAAGCGAGCCAAATTCGCAGTGAGAAATATACAATTGTAGTATAGAATCAAACGACAGAAAAGAATACTCTAACAATTTATTCCTATGTGCACATGCAACTACCTTGTATACATACATATACATATATTTTTTTCAGAAATAAATCATGATGATGCTAAGATTTAGCACCACCAGGTAAGTGTTAGTGAGCTCAAACAGTAGCAGCCATGGCAGCCATAGAGGTGTATGAGTGTATAAGTATGTAGAAGGGGATGAGTATAAGAGGAAATTAGACAATGATGTATAGTGGTTCAGCCAATTTGGCCTACATCCACTGTGAGTGTGTGATCCACTAAGTATGGGCACTAATGGCCTTGGATACAATGCACATAACCCTCTCTCCTTCTCTACTGTGTGTGTACAAGCAGAGTTTTATCTAGGGCTACTGTTCATGGATCGATCCCCTGTAGGGTTAGGGGTGACAAGTATATATAGGTCTTGGGGGGTGTAGTGTACCCCCAAGTAAGCATGGTGCATGTGAATAATGATCTAGCCAATACCCTGTTGACACCTGTAGATGCCAAATGATGACATAATATTCCCTCACGTGAGGGGGTGATTCGGTTGTAACGGTCTTCCACGTGTCACATGAGCCTCACGCGCACTGTTCCACGCGTCTCCCAAACCACGCGCTGTCATGACGTCACCCTCGGCCTATGAGCCGAGGCCGAGGGCAAAGTTTCTTCCGGCAGTGAGTCTGGCTTGATTCTGTCCTCGTACTGTCGTACCCTCGTAGGGTCGGCCGGAGCCTGGTGAGGGGTCGGCCCCTCGCAGGATCGTCTAGAGCCTGTTGAAGGGTCGGCCCCTCGTAGGGTCGTCTGGAGCCTGGTGAAGGGTCGGCCCCTCGTAGGGTCGTCTGGGTCTGGTGAAGGCCAGTTGGGGCCTGGTGAAGGGTCGGCTCCTCTTAGGGTCGTCCGTTGTGGAGGCGATCCTCCTAGAACATAAACGGGTATATCAATCACCCCCCAGCCCTTAGCCATAGGTGCTGTTGAGATGGCTGAGGGATAGTGTTTTAAATGAGATGCAGGTATGATCAGTTAGGTGAGTGACACCTGGTTAGGTACTCATTGTTGTTCCAGTTTCCAAGGCATGACGGCTGCACACTGCGCTTGGGTCCTTGCACCCTAATGATGCCTTCCTCGTGGGCTGTGTCCTGCCTTGGTCAATGGGCCCACTCATTGCTAAGGTATTTAAGGTATTTTCAAACCCTCTTTCTTCCTTCTTCTTCTTCGCGCCTAAGCATTCTCTCCTCATCAGGTAACCTCTTTCATCCAGTGCTCTCTTTTTCTTTCACTTTCGTTTGTTTTTTAGGCTCGTAGGCGGCCATTTTCCTTAAGTTGTGCCATAACCTTTTCCGGTGTCTTTTCCGGTGTCTTCTCCGGTAACTGGCTCTTGGATGTTCTTGAGTGTTCTTGAGTGAAAACCTTTGAGTTCTTTGTTTAATCCAAAAGTCAAAACCTGGTCCACTCCCCACTTGTTTGTAGCTAAATTAGCGAAGTCTAGTATAATTTCTTTAAGTGTTGGGTATTCCCCTTAATGCTTAGGAGGCTTTACAACCTGGTGTCTGAATTCCCGTCCCTGAGAGAGAAACTATTTACCGAGATCAGACGAATAGAGGAAGAGGAAGAGAGGAGACGAGGGGCCGACCCTAATTGGGTACGACCCATTTTCCCCATTCCTCTTGCCACCATTAGACCATCTGAACCCTCTGAGTCTTGTGGGTCGTCGTCTCATCCGGCCGAGACACCCAACCCAAGTGAGATGGACGAGGGAACCTCCTCTCCAACTGGTGCTGGAACTTCTGGTAGAAGGGACTCACCTGACCTTAGCCCTCCCCGAGAGGCCGAGGGTACGATCCCCTCTGAGGCTGTCCCTGTGACAACCCTATCCCCCAACGCCTTCCAAGTAGCATTTCCTCAGGGTCCTCCTGCAGGTGATGAGGAGGATGAGGACGATGATACAGATGATGAGGTTGATACCTCCCATGCCTCGTCCTTTATCTCATCTGTCAGGGATAGGGATCTTCTGATATGGAGGCATATTTACGGAGTGCCACCTGGGGTGACTATGAGGGTTCCCTCCGAGGATGAGAGGGTCTTTGAGGGTGAAGAGGGAGAAGTTGCAGTCTACGAGCAAATGTTCAAAGTAGGTGTCAGACTTCCCTTTCACCCTGCCATTATAGATATTCTGTCGGCTCTGGGCGTCTCCCCCTCGCAACTTCCACCCAATTCTTGGAGGACGATTCTGGGGTACATCTCTCTGTGGAAAAACGCTTTCACTGACGAGCCCTCATCCGACGTGTTCTTGGCCTGCTACAATATCACCTCTTCATCTAAACAGCCCGGATACTATCATCTGGGAGCGAGAAGGTCTGAGAAGAAGCTGCTCCACGTGGCTCAAACTTCCAATCATGATTGGAAAAAAAGGTTCTTCTTCATATCTGGGGCATGGGAGAGCTCCACCGAGGCGTCCCCTTCTGCCGATGCTCCGAGAATTCCTAACAGATGGTCTAACCCCTCCATGAAAGCTAGGTCAGACCCCGGACTTAGCTTGGAGGAGAGGGATATTGTTGAGTATCTGAGGGGACGAGGGAGAGAGGGTGAGATCCCAAAGTTTGAAGATTTGATGACCCCCCGCTTCCTTAAAGAAGCTGGTCTGAGGGTCGGCCCTCTGACAGAACTATGTGAGTTATACTGAACATTTTCCCTTATTTACTTATTTTGAAGTGTTCTCTCTTTATCTCTGAACTTTTCTGATTCATCGTATCCTTTTCAGGTCGTCCTGCAGGCGTGTCAGATTATCTCTGGGATATGACTGCTCCAAGCCTTCTTGCTGGTCTGTCAAAGAAGGGGAAGGAGCCTCAGCAAGCTCCTAAGAAGACAAGGGCCTCAGGGCCGACAGTTATCGAGCCGACAACTGTTAACCACAAAAGGAAGGAGCCTGAGGCTCCAGTCGAGCCTCGTCCTGACCCTAAGACGAGGGCCAGGGCCGAGGCCTCTGAGGGAGTAACCTCTTCATCAAGCATGGGGGCCTTCTGGTCTCAAAATCTGTCCCATCTGAGGGCCGACCCCTCATCTCTTATTGCCAACCTGAGGGCAGCAAAGGCCTCTATGTTCTCTGCACCGTCGGCCTCCGACTTCGAGTTCTTGGCGCAGATGCCTCCAGCCAAAGTGTATGACTACGGTCTGCACTCCCTTGCTCAGGTATTGGCCCTGACCTTTAATTTCATTCTTTCACAAAGTGTTTCCTCGGCCCCCCTTGATGTATCTTCATTTTTCTTGCAGTCTGTCTGTGCCTTCACCTCTGCCACCAAGTGGATGGCCGAGAATCAACAGAAATTCCATGAAGCTGAGAGGGCCATCCAGCAAGAGGCTGACCTACGGACAGAGCTGGACACTGCGAGGGCCGAGCTGGAGAGCACAAGGACTGAGCATGCTAGAGTCCTTGATGAGCTGACGAGGCAGCATGATGCCGATATGCAGGCCAAGGACTTGTTGATCAAGGACAGGGACTTGTTGATCAAGGGCAAGGATGAGGCTCTGATCAACCTGGAGGCCCAGCATAAGACTGATCTGGAAGCAGCCATCAAGAAAGCTGAGGCTGATGCTGTGGAGGCATACAAAACTTCAGATGAATTTCAGGGCTTCGGCCTTGAATATCTTGAGAGGGGGATCAGGACGGCCTGCCGATGGGTCGTCCTCAAATTTGGCGATGTCGTCTCCTCTGTTCGCCCATCACTGGAGGGTGTTCAACTGGACGACCCCCTGATTGCCGAGGCCCTCAACCAAGTGGAGGCCCAAGTCCAGCTCGAAGGGGTCGGTACATCTGAAGATCACCCGGTGCTGGTTCCTGGGGAGACCATTCCCATTGATGTTGAGGCTCTGCCCTCTGATGTCGTCCCCTAGGGTGGCTGCAGCCCATACCCTTATTTTTGTAATTTTGTTCAAAGGCTTTGTAAAAACACTTGATACTTATATTTGCTTAATACCAGTCTCTTCCATAATTGCTGTCTTCCTTATTTCATTTTATTATGGCTTGCTCACTGTTGATGCTACAAACCCTTCCATCGTCTTTTTTGAGGACCACTGTGGGGTCGTCCCCTAATGTCTTCTCTCGTCTTCTTTGAGGACAGCGGAGGGGTCGTCCCCTCCACTGGCCCTCATTCTAGCCCAGGGAACAACTAACCAAATTAATGGATTTTAATGTAGTCTTCCCTCGTCTTTTTTGAGGACAGTGGAGGGGTCGTCCCCTCCACTGGTCCCCATTATAGCCGAGGGATCAACTATCCAAATTAATGGATTTTAATTTAGTCTTCCCTCGTCTTTTTTGAGGAGAGTGGAGGGGTCGTCCCCTCCACTGGTCCCCATTATAGCCGAGGGATCAACTAACCAAATTAATGGATTTTAATATAGTCTTCCCTCGTCTTTTTTGAGGACAGTGGAGGGGTCGTCCCCTCCACTGGTCCCCATTATAGCCGAGGGATCAACTATCCAAATTAATGGGTTTTAATTTAGTCTTCCCTCGTCTTTTTTGAGGAGAGTGGAGGGGTCGTCCCCTCCACTGGTCCCCATTATAGCCGAGGGATCAACTAACCAAATTAATGGATTTTAATATAGTCTTCCCTCGTCTTTTTTGAGGACAGTGGAGGGGTCGTCCCCTCCACTGGTCCCCATTATAGCCGAGGGTTCAACTATCCAAATTAATGGATTTTAATTTAGTCTTCCCTCGTCTTTTTTGAGGAGAGTGGAGGGGTCGTCCCCTCCACTGGTCCCCATTATAGCCGAGGGATCAACTATCCAAATTAATGGATTTTAATTTAGTCTTCCCTCGTCTTTTTTGAGGAGAGTGGAGGGGTCGTCCCCTCCACTGGTCCCCATTATAGCCGAGGGATCAACTAACCAAATTAGTGGATTTTAATGTAGTCTTCCCTCGTCTTTTTTGAGGACAGTGGAGGGGTCGTCCCCTCCACTGGTCCCCATTATAGCCGAGGGATCAACTATCCAAATTAATGGATTTTAATTTAGTCTTCCCTCGTCTTTTTTGAGGACAGTGGAGGGGTCGTCCCCTCCACCGGTCCCCATTATAGCCGAGGGATCAACTAACCAAATTAATGGATTTTAATTTAGTCTTCCCTCGTCTTTTTTTAGGAGAGTGGAGGGGTCGTCCCCTCCACTGGTCCCCATTATAGCCGAGGGATCAATCTTTCCATGCATGCTAGGACTGACAATAGGATGAAGGAAACACTGATATTTCTCATTAATTTCCCAAGTGTTCTGTCAGAGCAACCCTAATTACAATTATGGCCTTTCAAGACCTTACAACACTACTGATAGTATTTCTTCAAATGATCTGCATTCCAGGGGTTTGAAAAAGGTTCCCCCTCTAAGTTTTCTAGCCTGTAGGTCCCTGGGACAACTTCATCGATGACCCTATATGGGCCATGCCAATTAGGATGGAGCTTGTTGGGCTTCTGCCAAGTCTTTTTAAGAACCAAGTCTCCCACTGCGATAGGCCTCTGTTTCACCCTTTGGTTGTAAAACCTTGCGGTCCTCTGCTGGTAGGAAGCTTGCCTTATCTCAGCATCCTCCCTTCTTTCCTCAATCAGGTCTAGGTCAAGTCTTCTCTCTTCCGTATTTCCCTGGGGGTCATACATTTGGACCCTATGAGTAGGAAACTCCACTTCGGTGGGGATGACTGCTTCTGATCCATAAGCTAACATGAATGGGGTCTCCCCGGTAGAGGTCCTTACTGTCGTCCTGTATGCCCACAATACTGCATATAACTCCTCGACCCATCTTCCTTTTGCCTCCTCAAGCCTCTTCTTAATCCCATCTAGGATTGTCCTGTTCGTAACTTCGGTTTGCCCATTGGCCTGAGGTCGGCCTGGAGTGGAGAAAAATTGTTTGATGCTTACCCTCTCACAGTACTTCTGCAGAGAGGCATTCTTGAATTGAGTCCCGTTATCCGAGATGAGGGTGTTAGGTAGACCATATCTGCATATCACATTCTTCCAGATGAACTGGAAGGTCTTCTGCTCTGTAATCGTGACCATCGGTTCGGCCTCTACCCACTTTGAAAAGTAGTCAATTGCTACGATGAGGAACCGATAGTTATTGACTGCCCTCGGTAAGGGTCCTACTAGGTCAATCCCCCATACTGCGAACGGCCATGGGGATGTAACAGAGGTAAGAGGCTGATGAGGTTGGTGAGGGATGGTAGCAAATCTTTGGCATTTGTCACACTTTTTAACGTATGCGGCAGCATCTTTTCCTAAGGTTGGCCACCAGTACCCCTGGGTTATTACCCTCTTCGCTAGGGATCTACCCCCAATGTGGCTTGAGCACGACCCTTCATGCACATCTTGCAAAATGGAAGGGACTTCTGAAGGATGCACACACCTAAGTAAGGGGAGCAGAAACCCCTTTTTGTACAGCGTGTCTCTGATGACAGTGAACTTTGCAGCCCTGTATCTCAGCTTCTTCCTCTCTTGACTTGCTTCTGGCATCTCTCCTCCTTTAATGTATCTGATCAGAGGATCCATCCATGAAGGTTCTTGAGAAACATTCATGCAAATGCCAAGTGTTCCCTCGTAGTCTTCTATAGTTGGTCGAAGCAAGATTTCTACAGGGACTGTCCTCCTTATGTCTGTCCTAGTAGCTGAGGCCAACCTTGCAAGGGCGTCAGCACGGCCATTGTCGAGCCTAGGTATCCTTTTGAATTTCATTTCTTTGAAGTTTTTCAGCAATGACCTCACCTGATCAAGATACCTAGCCATCCTCTCGTCTTTGGCCTCATAGGCTCCTAGTATCTGATTCACCACCAGCCTTGAATCACTGTGAACCAAAATTTGGCTGACACTAAGGGATTTGGCCAAGGAGAGGCCAGCTATCAAAGCCTCATACTCAGCCTCATTGTTGGAGGCTTTGAAATTGAACCTCAGGGCGTACTCGACGTCTGTGTCATCGGGTGCTGATAGTATCAGTCCAGCACCACTTCCGCTATCACAGGAGGACCCGTCAACGAAGAGGCTCCACGGAGTCTTTCCTTCAGAAAAATTTCCCTCAGAGAGGGACCCCTGTCTAAAGATGTATCTTCCCTCTTCGTTTTCAGTCACTTTCCTTCTAGCGGTGCTCGTCTCAGCCATTTCTGCGGGTGTGTCTTCTGTATCTGCCTTCCCGAGGGTCTCACCCTCGGCCTCATCTTCTTCCCATGTGAACTCAGCCACGAAGTCTGCCAAGGCTTGCCCCTTAATGGCTGTCTTAGGCTGATACACAATGTCAAATTCCCCCAACTCTATAGCCCAGGTCATTAGCCTTCCTGATTTTTCAGGCTTGTGTAGGACCTGCCTAAGAGGAGAGTCAGTAAGGATGACCATAGTATGGGACTGGAAGTATGGTTTCATCTTCCTTGAGGCATGGATCAAGGTATAGGCCAACTTCTCCATCCTCGGGTATCTCTGCTCTGCCCCCTGGAGTGCCTTGCTGTTGAAATATACGGGCTTCTGTATCCCATCTTCGTCTCTTACGATTGCTGCACTGATAGCGGATTCTGAGACAGCAAGGTACACGTACAGTCGTTCACCCTGCACGGGTCGTGACAGCAGCAAGGGAGACCCTAAGTATGATTTCAGCTGCTTGAAAGCCTCATCACACTCTTCGCTCCATTCAAAGGCTTTCCTGAGGATCTTGAAGAATGGTAGACACCTGTCTGTAGCCCTTGACACAAATCTGTTCAAGGCAGCCACTCTCCCTGTGAGCCTCTGAACGTCTTTAATGGACTTGGGGGTCTTCATCTCAATAAGGGCCTTTATCTTTTCAGGATTGGCCTCGATGCCTCTTTGATTGACAATGAACCCCAAGAACTTCCCCGCTCCGACCCCGAAGACACACTTGGCCGGATTGAGCTTCATTCTGTATTTGTCCATTGTATTAAAGGTCCTTTCCAGGTCTGCCACATGATCCTCTGCCTTCAGACTCTTAGTCAGCATGTCATCTACGTAAACCTCCATAGACTTCCCAATTTGGTCTTCGAACATTTTGTTTACGAGGCGCTGGTACGTTGCCCCCGCATTTTTTAGGCCAAAGGGCATGACCCTGTAACAGTATGTCCCCTTGTCAGTGATGAAGGCGGTCCTCTCCGAGTCCTCAGGGTTCATGAAAATCTGATTATACCCTGAGTAGGCATCCATGAAACTCATGAGCTCATGGCCTGCGGTAGCGTCTACCATCTGGTCGATGCGGGGGAGAGGGAAGCTGTCTTTGGGACAATGCTTGTTGAGGTCTGTGAAGTCCACGCACATTCGCCACTTCCCGTTGGCCTTTGGGACAATGACTGCATTGGACAACCATTCAGGGTAGATGGCCTCTCTGATAAATTCAGCGTCTTCTAATTTTTTGACCTCATCCCTGATGACTTCGTACTTCTCTCTAGAGTAAATCCTCCTTTTCTAGCTTTACCGGCTTCACTCCCTCTACCACATTGAGCTTGTGGCACATGATTTCAGGGTCGATCCCCGGCATATCTACATGACTCCACGCGAAGACGCTTCGCCTTCTCCTCAACAGTTTTATGAGGTCTTCCTTGATACTGGGATTCAGAGATTTGCCAACTTGGACGGTTTTTCCCGGGTCATCCTCATCGAGGATGATGGGTTCTACCTCCTCAGCGGCCTCTCCTTTTTTGAGTTTCGTCTCATCCCTGGGGTCTAGGGTATCAATGTTGTAAGTGGCTGTAGCCCTCTTGCGTGCCTCCCTTTCTTCAGCGGAGTTGTAGTAGCACTCTCTCGCTGTCGTCTGGTCTCCCTGAACTTCCCCCACCCCATAAGGGGTAGGAAACTTAACCATCTGGTGGACCGTGGACGGCACAGCTTCAAACCCCTTGAGGGCCACACGTCCCAGTATGATGTTGTATGCCGAAAACACATGCTCATCCAGCACAAAGAAACTGACCCTCTTGGTGAGCCATCTCGGCCACTCGTCCCCCATCCTGACATCAGCCTCATATATTCCTAGAGGGTGAACCTTCTCCCCACTGAACCCAATCAATGGATGATGGTATGGGACAAGTCTGGCACGACTGAGGCCCAAGGCCTTGAAGCATGGCCAAAACATCACATCTGCGGATGAGCCCCCATCCACCAGGATCCTCGGCACTTCGCACCCGTGCACCCTGGTGGTGATGACGAGAGGGTCATCATGCGGGGCCAATAGGCCCTTGAAGTCCATTCTTGAAAATCCCACAATCAAAGTGTCCATATCAACCTTCTTCCTTTTTTCTGACTTGACCTCTACGGAGGTTGAGTGCACCGTCTTCATCACTGCCTTAGCCTCAGCGACATGGGCCTTCCTGTCGGCGACCTCAGACCCTCCTCCTGCTAAACCCCCGGAGATCATTCCCACCCCGAGCGAGATCATATTGAGCCTCTTGACAGGGCCTTGGTCGTCTCTCGGCGGGAGGTCAGGGTCGTCCTCATCATCAGAGGGGTCGTCCCCTCTTTTTTGAGGACCTTCTCTGCAGGTATCGACTCGCTTCTTTCTGGGGTCGTCGCCTCGGCCCCTCTTGAAGTCGGCTTTATCGACGTACTTTCTGAGCTTCCCTTCCTTCAGCATCTTCTCAATCTCATCTTTCAGAGCAAAGCATTTGTCTGTTACGTGGCCGTGGTCTTGGTGAAATTCACACCACAGGTTCCTATTTCTCTTGCCGGGGGCTGCCCTCAGCTTCTCAGGCCACTTCAGCGTTCGGTCACTCTTTATCTCATTGAGGATCTGTTCACAGCTGACCGTCAGAGGGGTGTACCCCGCGAACTTATCATCCATGGTCCTCTTCTTCCCCTCTTTGTTCTTCTTGAGGTATTTATTCCCACTTGCACCTCCTTTTTCATCTTCATGTTTTGCGGCCATCGCCTCTTCGACGTTCATCACCTTCCCTGCTGTTGACAACAGCTCAGCCATCGTCCTCGGAGGGTCTTCGGCCAGCTTCCATAATAGCTTCCCCTTCTGGAGCCCTCCAATCAGGGCTGTCATAGCTATGCTCTCCTCATAGTCTTCCACCTCCAGCTTCTCTTTATTGAATCTGGCTATGTAGTCTCTCAGAGTCTCGTTCTTTCCCTGCTTAACATAGAGCAGGTGTGTGGTCTTCTTCTGTGGCCTCACCCCAAAGCAGAAATTATGGATGAACAGGTCTGCCAACTGCTTAAAGCTTCCAATAGAATTTTTTGGAAGAGATGTGTACCAGACATGCGCAGCCCCTGTCAAGGTACCAGAGAAGGCACGACATCTCATCTCATCTGAGATAGAGTATATGTCTGCTGCGGATTGATACATCTCCACGTGGTGGACAGGGTTGGTGCTCCCATCGTATCTTGGGGTGACCACAGGAGGCCTGAACTTTGATGGCGTGGGGAAGTTGACTATCTTTGCCACAAAGGGTGAGCCTATGGTGTATCCCCTCTGAAGAGGGTCCCGGCTCTTCAGTATGTCGCCAATCTTATCCTCTAACCTCTGGATTGAGTCATTCCAGGGCCTCACAGGGTCGGCCTGGCCAATGTTATCCCCTGCTGCCTCTCGGAGGTGGATGGAGGGCTCCGCTACGGCAGGCCTGTGTCGGCTATTTACTTCCCTTTGGCCGTCATCCCATCTTTGGGGTCGGCCTTCTGCTTCTTTCCTAGATCTCGCTGCGCTTCTTGACTTGGACAACTTGTCTCGCAGGTCATTCACTGGGCCCAGCCTCTCGAAGGCCGACCCCCTGCTCAGGCGGTCAAAAGCAGAGCCTCTTGGGCGATCATCAGGGTTTAGTCTCCCGCACTTTCCTCTACTGTCCTGGAGGGGTCGTACTGTATTGTTGGAGACCTCATATGGCTCCCAGCATTCTACTGGAGCCTCTTCTTCCTCCAGATCATCATACCTGTCCTCGGGGCAAGGGTTTCCTTGCCTCCCCAGGCGTAAACGCCGGGGGTCAGCAATATCCCTACGCCGCTGAGGGGGTGGCAGGTCTTTATGTGGTGCCTGGGGTGGTCCCCTGGCCTCATGATGTCCTGGAGCTGCTGCCGGAGTAATCATCTCAGGTGAGACCCCTGGTGGTCTCAGTATATTCTGACTTAGAGCTGTAAACTGCTCCTGCATCATCCGCTGGCTGGCTGCTAGAGACTTTAGGGCTGCTGCCACATCAGCCATCTCAGACTGAGGTGGTGGCTGACTGGAACTGGGTCTTCCCCCATCATCCGGCGGGGGAAGTGGTGGCGGTGGCATCTCAGGTGCCATGTGCTTGAGCTATGAAGAGCTGAACTGAAGAAAATACTGGTTAGCTTGGGAACCTTAGTGGGTCTCTTTCAATGGTGAAACACCTCCTCTCAGGGGGAGTGTTGGTTCACCACCAGAGTGCCCAGTGAGGTCAAGCTGTACAAAGGAAGAGATGTCTTCTCGTTCCCACAGACGGCGCCAAACTGATGATGCTAAGATTTAGCACCACCAGGTAAGTGTTAGTGAGCTCAAACAGTAGCAGCCATGGCAGCCATAGAGGTGTATGAGTGTATAAGTATGTAGAAGGGGATGAGTATAAGAGGAAATTAGACAATGATGTATATTGGTTCAGCCAATTTGGCCTACATCCACTGTGAGTGTGTGATCCACTAAGTATGGGCACTAATGGCCTTGGATACAATGCACATAACCCTCTCTCCTTCTCTACTGTGTGTGTACAAGCAGAGTTTTATCTAGGGCTACTGTTCATGGATCGATCCCCTGTAGGGTTAGGGGTGACAAGTATATATAGGTCTTGGGGGGTGTAGTGTACCCCCCAAGTAAGCATGGTGCATGTGAATAATGATCTAGCCAATACCCTGTTGACACCTGTAGATGCCAAATGATGACATAATATTCCCTCACGTGAGGGGGTGATTCGGTTGTAACGGTCTTCCACGTGTCATATGAGCCTCACGCGCACTGTTCCATGCGTCTCCCAAACCACGCGCTGTCATGACGTCACCCTCGGCCTATGAGCCGAGGCCGAGGGAAAAGTTTCTTCCGGCAGTGAGTCTGGCTTGATTCTGTCCTCGTACTGTCGTACCCTCGTAGGGTCGGCCGGAGCCTGGTGAGGGGTCGGCCCCTCGCAGGATCGTCTAGAGCCTGTTGAAGGGTCGGCCCCTCGTAGGGTCGTCTGGAGCCTGGTGAAGGGTCGGCCCCTCGTAGGGTCGTCTGGAGCCTGGTGAAGGGTCGGCCCCTCGTAGGGTCGTCTGGGTCTGGTGAAGGCCAGTTGGGGCCTGGTGAAGGGTCGGCTCCTCTTAGGGTCGTCCGTTGTGGAGGCGATCCTCCTAGAACATAAACGGGTATATCAAATCATATTATTCAGAAGGAGAAAAAAGCCTTTCTCCAGTGGCAGAACAAGATTAACAACATCGAATTTTAAACTCCCTAACAAGCTCAAGATCCATACTAGATTTACAATCTGTGAAAGGGAAAGCTAAAAAGGAATCTCTAATGCCATTGCGAATATTAGAAATTAAAACTTCAGTCTTCATTGTCTGGTTATCATAAACAGCTCTATTACGACCTTTCCAGATTTCCCAAGTAATAAGCATAGGAATAATGATGAGAAGAGAAGAAATAATAGTCTTTCCTTTGACTTTAATCCACCATGACATAAGTTCTCCTCTGATTGAGATGGAAGAAGTTCTGATACCTTTGAAATGAGTCCAAATGGATGAAGCTATATCACTTGTGAAGAAAAGGTGGTCAATTGATTCTTGGGCAGGTCTAGTGCAACAGTGGCATTTGGATACAATAGGAATTTTAATTTTGGAAATTATATCATCAGTAGGAACAATTTGATGGAGTAACTTCCACATAAAAATAGAAACTTTACTAGTAAGTCTCTTATTCCATATTTTTTTAAAAGAGAATTGAGGGCATCTTTTATGTCTAACAACGTTCCAAGCTGATTTGAGAGAGAAGGTGCCATTGGGGTTCGTCATCCATTTGAGATCCCCATCAACATTGATCCACTCTTTAACCACTGAAAAAACCTTATGCATCATTTTCCATACATGAGAAGAATTTATTTTGCAAGAAGCTTCAAGGGGGGCACATCTTTTACAGTATTTATTTTTTAAAAATCTGCTCCAGGGAGAATCTACTGTTAGAAATCTCCACCAAAGTTTGCACGAGGAAGCTTCAATATAATCAGAAATGAGCTTAATGCCTAATCCCCCTTCATCATAAGGAAGACAAAGAGACTTCCAATTTTTCCAATGCCTTTTCATAGTGCCTTCGGAATAACCCCAAAAAAAATTTGAGAAGATTTTCTAGAGTCTTGATAATGGAAATTGGAGGTTCCAAAGTTGCAAATAAATGATAAAACATTGATTGAGTGGCATGTTTTAAAAGAATAAGTTTCCCTCCTTGACTCAGTAATTTACAGGACCAGCCTTCGAGTCGCTTCTTGATTTTATCTATGATCCCATTGAAAAAAGAACTCTTCTTTCTTCCTGCATAAAGAGGCACCCCTAAAATAAATAAGGGGAGGATATTTGAAAGTGAAGTTAATTGTTCTTTCAATAATCCGTCTTCTAGATAAGGAGCATGACTGGGGAATTATGAAGGTGCACTTGGATTTATTCAAAACTTGACCAGAGATAACTTCATACTCATTGAGAAATGACATGAGTTGTTTTAGAGACTTTTGACTGCCAGAGGTGAAAATGAGATTATCATCTACAAAAGAGAGGTTAGAAATAATGGGACTACCAGGAGGCAAAGAAAAGGAATCAATTTTACTATTCTCAACCAACTTTTGCAGCCCTCTATTTAAAACATCAGCTGATAAGATGAACAAAGCGGGTGAGAGAGGATCTCCCTATCTAATACCACAAGAAGACTTGAAAAAGTCATGAGAAGTTCCATTGATAAGAATTGAGAACCAAGAGTATGATATTAACCTCCACACCATGTCTATAAAGGATTCGTTGAAGTCAAATTTTCTGAGAACTTGAGTGAGGTATAACCATGAAACTCTGTCATATGCTTTGGACATATCAAGTTTACAAACTAAATTTGTTCCTCTCAATTTTTTGTTGAAATTAGCCATAATTTCCTGAGCAAGAAGGGTCTATTCAGAAATAGATCTGCCTTTGATGAAACCAACTTGGTTCGGACTAATAATATCATTAAGGAGCAATCCCAATCTATTGGCAAGAATTTTGGAAATTATTTTATTTGAAGTATTGCAAAGACTAATAGGTCTGTAATCATTACAAGAAGAAGGATTATCTGATTTGGGGATGAGAGTGATTAGAGTGGAGGTCCAGCTTTTGGGTAATCTATTCCCCATGAAAAAGGAAGTGATGGCTTTAAACGGGTCTGCTTTAATAATGTCCCAACATTTTTGTAGAATTGAGAGTTGAATCCATCAGGCCCTACAGTGCTAGAGGAATCCATTTGAAGAATAACATCTCTAATTTCTTGAAGAGATGGAGGAGATGAAAGAAGAGTATTATCACTCTCAGTGATAAGATTTGGGATATAGTTTAGTAAGGATAAATCATCATGAATGGAAGAAGAGGAAGAAAGAATACCTTTGAAATGATCTGAGAAATGACTTTTGATAGTGACTGGGTCTGAGATCCAAACACCATTAGAGTATTTGATTCTAGAGATATTAAGATTATTCCTTTTATGATTTACCATATCATGGAAGTATTTAGAGTTTTCATCCCCATCTTACAGCCATTTAACCCTTGCCTTTTGTTTCTAGAATTCATCTTCTATGGCTAATTGATGCTGCAGATTAGCTCTAGAAAGCTTGTATTCAATATTGGCAGCTTATGAGAAATTAGACTCTAACTCAGTTTCTTTTCTAAGGACTTGATCTTCTACTATGATTGTGGATTGGAAAATATTTTTGAAAGTTTCTTTGTTCCACATGGCTAAAGCCTGCTTTGTGGCCTTTAATTTCTGTGAGAAAACTCTAAGAGGGTCCCCATTACAATCAGTACTCCAAGCATGCTCCACCACTGATATGAATTTTTTATGCTTATTCCAAAAATTTTGGAATCTAAAGCTCTTCTTAGATGGCTCATCATTTAACATAAGACTAAGTAATAGAGGGCTATGATCAGAATTAGTTCTATTAAGGTGAGCTACTATAGAAGTTAAAACTTTTTGGCTCCATTGGAAGTTGCATACCACCCTGTCAAGCCTGGCCCAAAATCGATTACCTCCCTCCCCGTGGTTACACCAAGTGTATTTGGAACCAGTGTAAGAAATTTCTGATAAACCATCTAACCCCAAGGCATTATTAAATTGAGAGCAGGCCTCAAAGTCAATCTCATTGCCTCCAACTTTCTCCATAGGGGAAGATACCACATTAAAGTCACCTCTTATAATTGTAGGGAAGGAATTATTGCACTAGTTGAAAATATCTTCCCATAAATCTTGCCTTTCCAGTTTGTTTCACTTGCCATAAATAGAAACTAATTTAATGGGACCATGTAGAGAGTTATCCTGAAGCTCAAGAGACAAGTCCTGTACAGAATTTAGAGCTACAGAGATATTCCATTCATATTTCCACACAATCCAAATGGATTTATTGATGTTTGCCATACCATTTACAAAATTCAACCTGAGAACCAAATGTTGAAGTTGAATCTCATCAATTTTTGGTTCCATGATTGCAACTAGGGAAATGTTATGGACTTTAATAAGTTTTTTTAGTCTCCTAACTGTAGGCTTATTCCCAATACCTCTCACATTCTAGAAAAGGACTCTAATCATTGAGAACCAGAACAAATTGAAGCTTGTGAAGATTTCTTTTTCCCTCTAGATCTGGTGGTAATTGAAGATGCCTCTAGTTGATGAATTTTTTGTCCTGCTTTTTGGTGACATTTTCCTCATCTATCTTTCGCAGACTTTTTTTGGATAAGGTAATAGAGTAGGTTTTGAACTCTTCAGTAAGATTGGGTAAAAATGGTGGGTCACAGTCTTTCTCACTGTCAGATAGGTTATTAGAGCTCTAGTCAAAGGTCTTTTTATGGGGAAGGCAAGGTCTGGGATATAGGTTGATAGAGTTCAGCCAAAATTTTATGGGAATCATTAGTTTTCTATGGTGGAGTTTAGGAAGAGAATGCTTAAAATGGTCTAGGTTACTAGGGAGGAATTCTCCTTCTTCAAATGAATGAGGGGGAAGGTGTTTGGAAGGGGATTTAGAATGTATAGGATTAGAGATTTCAGGAGAATTAGTTTTTGGATCAGATTTTAAGCAAGCTGGCACTTTGAGTGAACATTTTTTTACGGGAAGAAGCATTTTGTGAAGGAATGGTTTGATTAGTAGCAGCATGTTTGCTTGATTACCCAACCAAAAGATTCTTTTTGGCAGTCCACGCCTTAGCTGGGACTGATATATTAGACAAAACTCCTGTAGAGATGGGGAGAAAAGAAGTGGTTTACTTCACAGTATCCGAATCGATGAGAGAAGTGTTTCATTCCTTTTACAGTCCCTATCCAGATGGCCCTGACGCCTACAGTTCTTGCAATATGGAGGAATTTTCTCGTATTCAATGGGTTGCCAGAACCCCATGTCACCGTTACCAATCCAGACTCGATGGATAATAGGTTTAAGGAGATCTAATTCAACACATACCCGAGCACAACTAGGTCTAGAGAGGCCTGCAGTAGAGTCATCAATTTTAAGAGGAGAACCAACCAATTGCGCAATAGAGAAGAGGGCCGCCTTAGAGAAAAAATGTATGGGTAGAAAAGGGAGGGAGATCGAAACAGGAGTTAAGGAGCAATCAATATTGGCTTGAAAGGTAGGAGTCCATTTTGATATTTGAAAAGGATATTTGTAGATATACCATTGGTTACGAAGCCAAAGTCTCAGAAAATCTTCTTCACTATTAAGCTTAATAAGAATATGCTTCTCATCAAGCAAAACCAATAAAGAAAGCAGTTTTAAGAGAGAAAGAATGAAACGTTTTCCTGATAACCTCCAAGGGTGGACGACCAAGAGTGAATTTCCCAACAATGGAGAATTTGAAAGGATCAGATAGAGTTCTAATATCATCATTAGAAAAAAAACACAGCAGGCTCACCTTTGTGCATGCATGGAGTTTTTAACGAGGGAAGATGAAGGTTTGTTTCCAAGAAGAGAAGCAAACGATTTGTTAGCAAAAGGAAGGATAGGTTTAGAAGGATTGGCAAGTAATGAAGGAGGATCCGGTGGATGATTAGAGATGGAAGGGGCTTCCACAGCCTCCATTCCTAAGTGGGAATAGGGTTAGCAACGACCAGAAGAGAGAAGCTCTAAGAGAAAACTTTCATCAATTGCATTTGTTGTAATGCTTAGTCCAACCCGTGGTGGGTTGGGTATTGTCGAAATAGGCTCCAATGTTTTCAATGCACATGAAATTGTTTACTTCTGAAACTTTACTACCCAAATTAATTTACCTTAATCTTATATAAGACTTTCTTTTTCTTCATTTTAGCATTTTTCACTTTATTTAACACACACGATTAAATACTTGGAACCCATACACTTAATTTGACCGAAAACCCTTTATTCACCGAAATTACCCTTTCTTTTAACCAATTCACATTAGTATTTTCATTGAAAATTGCCCTTTCAACACACGCGTTCACCGTTCTAGAAAATACTTATTTAATCTTTGAAAACCTTTTAAAATACATTCTTGTGTTAATTATAGGTTTAACCACTTAGGTTGATTAACCACCCATTTACCCACTCACTTTGCCTTTTTTTTCTTATCTTATGGACATTAATAGATTTACGCATTTACTTGTCCATTTCGCCTTTACCGGAATATTTATCAATTCATTCAAGTTAGGTTGTATTAACGTATTTCACCACACAAATCATTTTTTGACATGTTCCTTATTCATTTATCTTTTCTCAGAATCTTCTAATAACCGCATACTTCAGCGGGCTCTACACTGCCGGCTACGCGCACCATATGCTCTGGCTAGTTGTTTTGGGTCTTTTACCCCAGGGCTCCAGCCGCTCCTTAATTTTTTCGGTGTCATCCGAGTTCCTTTTAATATGTGTTAATATTTTATAAATGTCCACATTATTTCACTTTTCCTATTACCTGTCCGGAGTCAAAACCCAGGGTTTCACCCCAACTTGTGTTACACTTTACATGTTCTTTACACTTTAACCTTGATTTTATTCCAAATATCATATTAATTTAGGAATAAATTGTTTAACACCTTTTGCAACATTTTTATTTCGTAAAAATGTTCCCCTTTAAATAAAATTACCATTTTACCCATTTGTTTCCAACTCATATTTTATTCCATTTTCACAAATATTAATTTTTTCTAAAACACTATTAAGTTGCCCACACTAACTTTTTAAGTGTTTTAACACCTTAACACCCTTTTTAACCTTAGAGTAATATTCTTCTTAATTGAAAACATATTGATTCCATTATTTCCTTTTCAATTTCATTAATGTTAATCTTTTACAGTATTATTAAGTTACACACACCAACTTTATAATGTTTAACCATTAATACTCATTCAACAACCATTTTTATAAACTAAAAATTTCTTTACTTTCTTTATTCAAGAAATCTAATTACACTTGAAGACTACTTTTATAAGAAAATACCATTTCTTTTCATCAACATATGTAGTCTTACAACCTTATGTTCATTATACCTTTAATCCTATTTTCACACACTTAAAGATGAGAATTTTTACTTTTTCTTTAGTCTATGTTTAAACTTGATAAAATCTTCTTTAAACTTGTTTATACACTCATCATCCAAATACTACAAGTTTATATGCATGAGAAGATGGATTTTAAACCTTAAAATCCTATTAAATTGGTTAAACGTATTTTTCATTCTAAAAATTCATCATTCTTGCAAAAACACTTTTAAAGCATAAAAGACATTTAATTTCCTTCAAACTCAACCAATGTCCATTTTTCATACAATATTCATTTTTGCAAGAAACCTTGAAAACATTATTATATCAATGTTTAACAAAATAAATCATTATCTTCAAACAATTTATTTCATAAAATGTTTAACATCAATCTTTTGAAAAGTTATACCATTTTTATAAAATACCAATTTTTAATATTTCAAAAGCTTGAAATATTTATTCATTCTTTATTTTCAACAAAATAACATTTTATTAACATGTTTATTTCATAAAATGTTTAATATTTACTACACAAAATTTTATTATTTAATCAAATGCACACTACTCATGTAATCTAACTACAAGACTACCATTAATGCAAAGTAGAGTCGTAATACTAAGGGTAAGATTTTTCCACCTCTAAAGGCTCCAATGGTGGTAGAAATATTGGTGTAGGAGGAGCAACGTCCACCTCTAAAGGTGGCCTCAAGGGGTTACCAAATGCATCCTTTAAAAATGCATCAAATGTGGTCCATCCAAGCTTCCAAGTAAAATCCACTTCAAACTCTATGAAAGTTCCCAACAACACCTTACAAATCTAGCCCTTCTTCAACAATGGTGGAAATGGGTTGTATATGATCCAAATATGGTGGAATACACTAAGAAATGGTAGTTTATGGTTGATGTATGGTGGAGGAGTGGTGGTTTATGATGGAAAGAGGTGGAGACCACCTTTATCCCTCTCCCTCTCTTCTTCCATTTTCCTCTCAACAAGTGAACCAAACAAGCCTTATAAAACCCCTTTTAAGACCAAAAATCTCGTTTTTCCCAATCTAGGCTAATCCAGGTTTGACAACACACCAAATCAAGGGTCAGAAATTTGACAGCACGCACGGGAAATATGATTAAAAATCCTCGAGACATGTTATTCACGTGCCTATCTCTTTCGAGCGAATTTTCCACCTCGTTCAAAGTTTGGCTTCGCGTGACCTTTGAGCGACATATAACTATAATGTAGTGGGATCTCGTTTGAAGGTCTGCTTCTCGAGACCTTCGCACGAGATCCCTATCTCGCTTCTAACGACATGCCAATGTAGTTAGAACGACCCTTCTTTATATTCTTTTATTTTTTTTAATTTTAACCCAAATTTTTTCTATAATTACCATTAACCACCCCACTTCAGTATAAAAATTATATTGAATTGAATTATTGGGATAGGGAATTACACCTAATGTTACAAAATCTGATATCTGTAAAAATAAATACAAACACCAAATCAGATAAATGAAATCCAGATGTACACCCTAAGCTGGCGGGTTTACCTCAAAAAATCCAAAATAAATAACAAAACATAGAGATTTAATTATGGCGTGAAATATCTAAAAGGATAAGAGGATGGAAAGAGGAGTTGATTCATCGGTAAATCGGGCATTTGATAAGAAATAGGAGTGTTAATTCATTGGAATAGAAGAATAGGGAGAGTGAGAGATCGTCTCTCTCTCTCTCTCTCTCTCTCTCTCTCTCTCTCTCTCTTTATATATATATATATATATATATATATATATGTATGCACACACACACACACACTAGTACATGCTTGTTCAATGTCACACCATCGAATTTATTTTTGGTATACGCGTTCCTATGACATGCCTCATGTATTGATGGAACTTACTTAATCTTATCACCGATGTACCATATAGTGGGTTGTGGCATATCAAATTAGTTACTTAATCTTTACCATCATGTGACAATTTCTAAATAAACATTTTTTTTTTCATTTACATTCCTTTTTATGTCATTCAAATACATAAAGGTTGAATTCAAGTTCACAGTTTAAAGATAAAAAATAAAACACTTTTATATCATTAAATCTACATACGTCTGTTTTGTATTAACTATAAAAAGGAATCATGTTACATTCTAAAAATAAATAACTGATGTGTAGATGTTAAGAAACTATAAATTATGAGTCTATAACTAACATCATCAAACGACCCATAAACTATCTAACAATTCTACATCATCATCACTTACAACACACCATTAAAAGTAGTAAATCACCCATCATTGACTGACTTTAAATGACAAAATAAATGATCGATACCCAAATATATATATATATATATATATATTAAGTTTATTGGTGCAATATGACAAACTCATAATGGTGGTAATGTATCACATTTAACCTATTTTATCCAAATAGAGATTGATCCATTCAGCAAAGAGAAAATTGCGTATACAATTTATAATTTCATGTAGCTTTGATAATGGCATTGTCCCCTCTCATCATATCCTTTAGTAACCTGAATTAAGGATTCAACATTCTATATCTTTGCTTCCATATATGTGTATTGATTAAAATGTTGTAGTGACTAATTTTGGCACAAAAACCTGTAAAGGTCATAGTAAACTCATGTTAAGTTAAACTCCGTGATAAAAGGTATCAAGAAATGGAAGCACGCCTCTTGTCATGTGATTTTTTTTTGCAAATGAGGTAATCAAAATCTGCATTTTTCTTACTTCCAAGAGTAAATGTATATACAATTCCAATTAGGTAGACAATAGGAAGAAAATAATGCTACATATGAAAGAGAGCTAATGACCACATAAAAAACAAAGGAAAACATAAGATACAACTTATAACAGTGGAGTCAAGAGGTTGTTCATTTAGTGAAAACTTGAAAAAACGAATAACTAAACATACATTATACTCAAAAAAATGAATTACAAATGAATAACAAAACACACATTATACGCAATATACTCAACAAATGAAATATATTAATAACTAAAAAAATAATTACAATTTTCACAACACCAATTTAAGCTTTCATCCAATAATACTCACATATATTTATCTCTAATTGAAACCATCCCATCATGCCCCACTCCACTAGCCTCTTATAGGAATCTGCCATTTCATCCTTATCATAAAAAACATGAAGATAAAGTAGTAATCAATTAATTACCCATGAATACTAACACTTTCACAGTAACAAAGAGTAATTCATTTTAAACGCACATGTGTTTTTGAGGTTTGACACACATTATACTTAACAAATGGAAAAAAAATGTAAAGATAAAGTAACAATCAATTACTTAAGGTTTAACATGAGTGAATTCGAGTAGAAGTTGATGAATTTTTCAGTTGACCTCTTGGATAGACAATAAAAAATGTTCTGGTAAGGAATTTAGAAAATCTATTCTATAGAACACATTGAGTATACTACACTCTTACAATCTCCCACTTGGTCGAATTCCGAGACAAAACATAAAAAAAATACAAGAAAATGAAAGAAATCTACCATTTTATGACTCTCCGCGCTAAGGGCCAATATAAAAATAGAAAATTACATTTTGTTATAAGTAACTAATCACTACAATAGACTCAACCTTCTTCGTGAAACAAAAGATCTTCATTATTTAATTAACCTTTTATCAATTCATCAAATATATCATTACTTAATGCATTGTCCAAAGTGATAATGCCTCACTTAGACAACAAATTGGATATCTTTTCGGTTAAGAAAATACCATTATGTGGAGGCGGCATCACTTAAAAATTGAGAATCTTTTTTTTTTTTGCAATTTTCTATATTTTCAATGAAATGTGAAGTAACACACGCAAATCCATCTGTGTTGATTGAAGACCAAATCATATGTCAAAGAAACCCTACTGAGAGGTAACTCAATAATTTTTTTTCAATATTTTCTTTTCCTTTTTGTGCATTTTAAAGACATTAGCCTTTATGGTATTTAATGATATAGTAATCACATCCTTATATAAGTACTGAAAATAGCCATAATACTCTCATAATCTATGGATTGAAATGGTAAATCATACATTACAATGGCCTCACTAACTAACTCCTGAGATTTTTCACCCTCAAATTTGGAAGAGCGCATTAACATATACCCACAGGATTGGTTATTTAGCATTTGGGATACATTATTTTTGTCCCTTTGTGGACAATTTTTTTGAATGCTTTTTCAAACTATCACTCCCATTCTTAGTGTACACATATAAAAAATTTAAGATTTTTTACATTTGGCTCTTTCTTTTCCATCAACACCAATGGGAAGATTGTCAAAAAAAAATTCATACATTTGTCCTACATTCCCTATATTGCTTGATTGGTATGCCCTCTTTTGTTTTTGTCTTTTGTTTCACATTAACTTCAACAAAGTCATCATCCTCATAAGAACTATTGTCTCCAATGTCAACCTAAAAAAATCATAGTTATACAGAGGGTATGAGACTAAATAAACACAATCTGAAAAAAAAATACACAATCTCAAATAAGCACACAAAGATATAAATACACAATCTAAAATAAATACACAATATGAAAAATAAGACACACAAAAAAATAAACAAATAATCACCTTATCTTCATCTAATTCGTTCATAAAAAAATAAAAAAATTTCACCCTCTTTTTCGCCCCAACGGATTGAAATGATTTTGCCATTTTCTTCTCATTATCGTTGATTTTGAGTTCATGGTGAATTTTGAGTAGGCATCGGAGTGGGAAGTATTTTTTGGAGGTAGGCACTCAAAGTGACGAGGGGGAGGTGAACCCCTATAGAGGATGATGTGATAATGAGGGTTGTTATGTGACAAGCCTGTGATCAGGGATGGATGGGGGATGAGGGATAGACAGTAGGTAAGGGATGGAGGAGGGAATGAGTGTGGTAAGGCTTTGCGAGGTTTGTTACTACTAAGGTTGTAAGTAAATGAAAATGATAGTTTTTTTTAGTTTGGGGGTTAAACTTCAAATGGGTATTGAGTAATGTAATGGGCCGAACCTTTAATGATTTTAACTTGTAAATGGGTCAATAATGAGGTCAATAATAAGTATAAATGGGGTCACTACCGTGTCTTTAATTGGGTCTAATCGGATCCAATTCGATTCAATTTCGTGGTTAAAATTAACATCAACATAACCCGACACAGTGGAGGGTCCATTGAACCCGACATGAACTTGACATGCTGTGTCAATTTCGTGTTAATTTTGTTTTGTATCCTGTCGTTTCATTTGAAAAATTCCCACCCTTAGGGGTCATAAGGCATATTATTAAACTCTTAACCAATTAACATGTTAATCTTCCCATATTTACAACAACTACACCACTTCATATAATCATATTTAAGATATTCTCAATATATAGGAGTTTCACCAATTTCAATATCAATTGATGATAATGGGAAATCAATTAGATTTATCTCGCCTTAATTAAACTTGTAATCTCTTTTAGTTAACCAATAAACTTTGTTTATGCAATATTTAAATAATAGAGCACTAAAGGGGAAAAATATAGTATTCTTTCTTTTTAACTATTTCTGAAATCTGACTTGAGTCCCTTGATCTCCTCTGAATTTTGATCAAATTTTCTTCCTAAAGCAATCCCAATTTTTAAGCTTAAGGCCCTCGAATGGTTTTGAATGTTGTGTTTTGATGGGGTTTAGGGTTTTTGAGGTTAGGGATGGAGAGGAATATAAGACTTGTAGTTTTAGTGTAAGAGAATATGTAACTTCTAAATGAAAATTCATGGGAATAATCCATATAAAAGAAACTAGGAAGCATTCCCCGCAAGAAAATTGGGAGGGGGTCGCAGATCATCAAGGTCGTGGTCCTGCCTCTATTACCCGTGGTCGTGGTAGGGAAAACCTAAGGTTAAAGCCTCACCCTCTTGTCAACTGCCATTTTCCCCTCTCTTCCTTCTATTCACACATAAATAATAATGCACTATAATAAGCACAAATAGAACTCCTCTAAACCCTAACTTGGTCACCAAGTCATACCAAAAGACCTCCTTGCCCCAAAAGTTTAACCTCATTCACCATGTACCAAAACCAAATAAAAGCCCATTTAATCCAAATAATTAACACACAATTAATAAATATTCTATACGTTTAACTTCACTTAATTAGTAAAATCTCTTCCATCAAAATCAACCCAATTTATATATTCTCTTGAAACATGAATTATTATTAAATCATTTAATTAATCAATTAAGAAATACGGGGTAATATATTTGTTCATACTCTAGCTCAAGCGAACGTTCTAAAAGGACTTCGGGATTCATTAGAGCATAAAATTGGCCTAGGTTTCCCATCAATTTCACATCCAAAGATATCAAGGTCTCCTAAAATTGATATCATTTGAGAACATGATCCCAAACTGAAGTTGAAAAAATACGAGTCTTCCTCTGGGTCGATAAATTAAATTAATCTCAAATTAATTATTTCCAATTTTAATCTTGAAAAATAATTTATATTAGATAAATTATTGATTCAAACTCAAATTAAGTTAAATAAAATAAATATGGCGCAAATTAAAAAAATGATTTAATTTGATTCCAATTAAATTAATTAAGTCAGTTTTATAATTTACCAATTAATTATGTCCAAATTTCATACGAGGTGATGAAAATTAACTAAAATGAAAAATAAAAGTGATCACACACATAAAGCATGTGGTAATTTAACGTGGAAACCTGTTGGTAAAAACCACATGCACTCACCCCAAACACAAGTCCACCAGTACAAAAGCTTCAGGGACTAAAAAAAATGCATACACGACTTACAACCTGAATTTGACCGTGTCCACATAACACTTGCATTCTGAATCTTCAACCTCTACAGTAGTAGCTCTGTTAATAACCGAAGCTTCGACTTGACAGCCATAAGTCCCAAGGCCTCGGTATCCACCGAACCATGAATTAGATGTGTTTACCTGAATTTCCACCCCAACATCGACTCCCGGCTCACTAGATATACAAACGTGTTATGGACCACAATCCGTGATAATCGACTCATCTATCTCTGAAAATCTCCTCAAGCCTTGATCACAACCAAAGCCAAATACCTTCACATATTTTTATATAAAGTGTGGAAAATTTTGTTTTAAAAAAACACCATTGTAATATATAATTTTATGTATAAAAGGAGTTTTTTAAAACATTTAAAAAGAATCAGATACCAAGCAATGAGCTTGGAAGTTTGTGGGGTTAAAACTCACAAAATGTCTTTGCAGAAACAAAAAGAGGAGCCATAGAAAACTATCACGTAACTCTCCTTAAATAGATATTAAAAGATAACTTGTAGGAGCCCTCCTTTGTTGAAACACTTAAAAATGAATTTTACAAGAATAAAAACATCTACAAAACAATCTCTGCACAACCCCCGCTATAGTGCCCTCCATCACCCGCTATACCGTTAGGAGAAGCCTCTAAAATGACGTGCACTAGTCATGATCGTAATTTAGTGCCCTGTGGTTACGGGCTTCCAATTTCGCGGCCCAGACGTGGAACTCTTGCACATGAAGTTGCTTCAAATTTTTCTTTTTCTCATTTGGTGTTTTAGAGAACGCCTGTAGGTTGAAATTTTTTAGGGCCCTTTTCAAATGTCACTAAAGGTGGATCGTTAAAAATACTAGACACATAAACACTTAGAAAAAATCCCGACAAAAATAAAACATATTTTTAAAAATCATTTAAAAATTAACCAAAGTAAAAATGATTTTATCTTTCGAATAATCATATTTCCTACATGTACTACCCGTTTGAGTGATTTTTACTTTGGTGTGATGAATATTGATGTTATTTTTGATGTTGTTGTGTTATTAGCAAAGTATTTGGTTGTGTAGACAATCTTTAATCAATATGACATAAACCTAAAGTGCATTTTGCGAATTCGAAATTACGACAATTAGAGAACTATGTTTTTACAATTCTCTCCCTTTGTCAATTTCAAAACAAAAACAAAGACGCAACGACACATTAAAATATTCACATAGGCCTATTATACCAATTTTTATCCAGTCCCTAACCCCTTGAGACTCGATATGCAAGATATGCTTGATCCATCTTCAAAATGTAGTTGCTTAACCTGTCATCTTCACGCTTGCAACACATACCATGTGAAGTACATAAAATACAAGAGATATAAAACAGATTCATCGAGACGAGCAGTTAAAAATGCAATGCACATTAAAAGTTTACTCCCCGTAAAGTTAAAACCTTTCTCCTAAAAATAATCGATACTCCTTAACCTAAGAACTCTCCCCCTTTTCGTCAAGAGGACTAAGGTAAAATTGAAAAGAAAAATGAAAACAAATAACGCAACGTATCTCATTAAAACGCAAAAACGAAGGATAGATACTAAGGCCCGAACGAAATATATTCTCCACAATGAACTAAACTTAGCAACATTAATGATAAGAACATGAGTGATTAAAAGTGCTAGAATTTGGTGAGTAAGTAGTTTTAATTTTTTTTTGATAGCATACCATGAGGTGTCCGGACAATTCGAATTCGGTGAGTAAGTAGTTTTGGTAAGTTTGTAAAAAAGGAAAAGAGTTGGGCCCGAAAGAAATTGGCAGGGCTGTTTCAATGTTCAGCCCAAACCACCACCGATCTGGCACGTGTGATGCAACATAGATTTGGCGGGTGACTAGAAAACCACTCTCCATCTTCTATTCACCAATCCTTCTGAAAAGCTCAAGTGAATGGTTGTCGTTATTACACATTCCCTCATAACAGCCATTTTATCATCTCTCTCTCTCTCTCTCTTCAATGGCTACACTAGCATTCTCCTCCCCACTATCCAAATGTTCCCACCAACCTACCTATCTTCCAGGTATTTTTAATATAAATATTTTGGTTCAGTTTCTTTTGGGAAAGTTTCTATTTTTACATTTCTGCAACATGTTCATTATAAGTCAGGAGACATATATGGGAGGAATTTGGAAAATGGGTCTTCCAAATTGACTCCAATGTGACCACTATGTGCTTGATGAGGATGTAATAACAGGGAAATTAGTTGTTTACTATGTATGGTTTTATCAAATATAAAATCTTTGAAAACATTGGAAACCACCTAAAATCATCTATCTCAATTAAATTCTGTGGTTTTGTTATTTTATGAAAGTTTGGAATTTAACTTTTTCCTCTACAAAACTTTTGTTGTATTTCTTCTTCAAATTAATTGTTTGATAATTTGATTGAATGATTGCAATCTTTAGTGGTTGCCATCAAACTCTGACTTGAAATCTAGAATTTGATTTTGGGTATGTTGATGCATTTTCAATCCAAACATAAGTGAGTTAGTGATGTTGATCAAGGTGTGCATTGATAGGATTCTAATATAGGGATGCTAGTTTATTTGGGTTCATAATCTAAGATTATCGAAAAAATCAGGTATTTTATAACAGTAAGGTGTGATATTGATGACGTTTTTCTCAGTCTCCCCATCTTTGCTTAACATTAAATCAATGAAGAATTGCCCCTCTGGGTTTGGCTCAAGTGGTGAAGGAAAAGTGAAACGATGTATGTTTCCAAAAGAGAGGGAGTAATAAAATTTCAGTGTCGTTTAGTTTTTCAATGTAGGAATTTGAAACTCTTCTTTCAAAACAATTTCTCAAAATGAATTTTTTAGGGTGGCAAGGTAGTGGTTTGATTTTCTTCACCAATGAGGTTTAAGGAAAAAAGAAGTACGACAACTTATGCAGTGTCTTTAGAAATTGTATAAAACTATGATCTTGGGGTCAATACCTGAATAATAATGGAGTGATAACCGTGGAAGATATTGATTTATAACGGAGTTGTCTGTTTCTTTGGGCAAAGATATTGATTTTTGAGCTTCCAGCGTAAAGTATTAGACAGCGCAATAATTCCACTGAACTCAAGACTAATTTGACATATTGATATTATTTCTACCCAAAATTAGTAAATAAAGTAATTCTAAGATTACGCATTCAGGGTCTTGCCCCAATGCACAAAAACTAAAGACGTTGCAATCCAAGATTTCGTTTTAGCGTGCGGTCCAAAATCCTTTTCATATAACTTCAAATGTGTGTTAATATGACAGTTTGTAAATTATGCAATGTGACTATTTGTAAAAATATTATATAATTTGACTGTCTACCATAGTCATGTTCGGCAAACTGAGAAACTGCATCCTACAACTGAAGTCATTTTAGATCATGTTTGTTGTTCCTCAGGACCAGATCTATTTCACCTCCTAAGATAGACCTATATACAAATTCTGGTTGACTGCCACCCCCTTTCTTCTCCCTCTGATACCTGAAGCCCTTAAGGCCTATTAAGGGAATGTCTAGTATAGTTCTAAACATTCATAAACATTGGCCGGCATCTTATATAAGCAATGGGCTTGTAATCAATGCAAAATCAATACTGATAATGCTTGTTATGGGTTGTGTAGGCATGGCATCCGGGGCTATACATCGTAGGGCATGGTCCACATTTAGCGGCCAGCCCTTGCATTTACCCTTTTCGCGTGTGATCCCACAAAGACGAAATTCCAAAATGTCTACACTTAGTATAATGATGGTCAAACCATCAATTCAATTCATACAAGGAACCGATGAACAAACGGTTCCCGACGTGAAGCTAACCAAATCAAGGGATGGAACTAATGGTATGGCTATATTCCGGTTTGATCAACCGTCCGTTTTTGACTCGTCTCGCGAAGTCGGCGATATCACCGGTTTCTATATGATTGATGAGGAAGGGGTTCTTCAGTCAGTTGATGTTAATGCCAGGTTCGTTAATGGAAGGCCTGAGGGGATTGAAGCAAAGTACATTATGCGTACCCCACGAGACTGGGACAGGTTCATGAGATTTATGGAGCGATATGCTAATGCGAATGGCTTGGCGTTCATCAAAAAATGAGGCAATGTATATTTTTTCCGGCTTTACCCCTCCACATATATACTTCTGACAGTTCTATTTTTTTTTGCTCAAGTGAAAGCTACACTTGGAAATAATTGTTGATGTCTACGTAGTTACCTGATGCTGAGTTCTATATGTTCCCTCTTATTTATTAAGGCTTTGATATTTTGGTGATATTAAAGTTGCTAAAATATCGACTCATGGATTTTTCTTCTTTCATATGTTTTTGCTTGTATATGTAGAGGAAATTGAATGGTCACTTAGTACATTAAAAGATTAAGCAGAAGGTTTTGCTGATAAATTTTCTTGTTTTCATTGAAATTAAGAACATTGAGATATCTATATGATTGATATTGTGGAAGATCGAGAAATTGCAGAAGTTGCTGGGATTATATATACTCCTTGAGTTCAAATTTTGATAAAAAATTGCTTTTGACTCTTCCACAATATAGACTATATGCATCTTATTACAGAATGTAAGTGAGTTTTTATTTTAATTAATTATTGGAGTTTGCGGCAGTTACCCCCTCTAAAAACAGTAAAACTATATTTAAACTCAAAAAAGAAAAAAAAAAGAGATATTTATAAGATAGTCAACATCTTCCCTTGTCATTTTAGGTGTGAAATTTTGCTTAATCTTTATAGATTCAACAATGCTCAATGGTCCAGTTACAAGAATCTGTTGTTTTCACTCTCACCTTTTTTACTGATATAATGTGTGTTATTTAAGCATGAGAATCATAGAACTTTATATAATGAACTTTTTCATCTTTATCAACAGATAAAGAAGCTTAATTTTGACAAATTGTGCCTGAGTTTCCTCTTCGCCCGGTGGAAATCCAAGCCAATACAATTACTATTACCGCTACACCGCTACACCATTATTATCCTTTAATTCTTAGACTCTTGACTCCCATGTTACTGCTATAGGGCTCTTGACCCTGTAAAAACTGCTGTGTGAGTTCACCCATGTCAAATGCCCTTGAGCAAAACTCCCCATTCTCTTCCTTGATATAAACCAAACTCTGTAACTCATACTTTGATTTACATGTTTGAATGTCAGACGCCGTGGTTTTACTCTAACTATGATTCCCTTGGGTGCCGTAATTTCCACTGAGTAAACTGAATTAGGGTTCCCCACATTTGTTAGCCGCCTTTTAATCATCTTACTCATCTCCCCTGGCCTGAAAATTACAGAAATGGAGGGGTAATTCAGGCTGAAACCCCTGTTCTTCTGCATAACATCATGGCAGCTCACATTCCTGTGAGTGATGGTGAAAATTTCCGATGTTTTGTATCCGATAGTACATAGGTGAGTGATGTAATCATCTGCTCTGATGTCATATATTAACCCAGGATCGATGGCGCTAGTAGGGTTCACGTGTCCAGCTCCGATTGCGAAGAGTCCAGCTGGCTTGTCCCCATCCATTATCGGTTTTCCCGAATGGTCGGTTATATCTGTGGTGGTCATTAGTGCGGATTTGATAGCTGCCGGGGTCCACTTTGGATGAGCTGAGTGAATCAGAGCTGTGATTCCACTGACGTGGGGACAAGCCATGGAAGTCCCCGACATGACAGTAAAGTTCACTCTTCTAGAGTCTTCTGGAAGGCCGGAAGGGCCCAAGTTCTGAGGCCAGGCAGCTATGATGTTGACACCTGGAGCAATCATGTCAGGTTTGAGGATTGCGGGATCCGTAAAACTAGGTCCCCTCGATGAAAACTGAGCCACTGCAGGCGCTCTTGATTTTCCGATCATAGTTCCTCCAAATATGATTCGAGCTCGAGGTCTCCTTGTAGAGTTGATATAACTTTTGAGCTGAACAGCTTCGATGTAGCCGATCTGCGTTGCTGGCAATACATGGGTGTCAACCGAGTTTTCCTCCATATTTATCTCTGTATTTGCTAGGATCATCGCAGCACCACCGGCATCTTTCACAGCCTGGCCTTTCTCGGCCCGCCCATTTACACCTCGGTCGCAAACGACCATTTTTCCGTTAACTTTAGCTCTTGGGAGAGAGCCCTTGAAGCAATATTCAGCTCCTCTGTCCCCACCGGTTAGATAAACTAGCTCGAGCTCTCTCTCGGCATTTGGAACTAGATTCCCTGGATACATGGATTCTCCGTACAGGAATCTTCCGTTGCTCATTTGAACTATGGCGGGGAATCTCCGGTCCAGCGTGCTGGCGCCGATGGTAGCAATCCAAGGTGCCACGTTGGCGACCGAGCTCTGGATTGGGCCGTTATTCCCTGCAGCACACACCACCGATATTCCATGCTCCATTGCCCGAAAACTCCCGATGGCAATGCTGTCATCGTAGAGTGGTATAGGGAACCCACCGAGAGAAAGGGAGAGGACATGGACCCCGTCTCTAATTGCGACGTCCATCGCAGCAAGGATATCAGAGCTGTAACAGCCACTAAACCAGCAAACCTTGTATATGGCAATGTGGACCCCGGGGGCCATCCCTCGGGCCTCACCTGCCCCATTACCGAGCACGCTCGCCATTGGGACTGGAGTGCCCCCGACCGTTGATGCCGTGTGGGTCCCGTGTCCGTGTGAATCCCGAGGTGACACGTATTCCTGAAAAGAATTTAACGATGGTGACATTGAAGCAACACGATGGCCTTTACTAAAAAACCTCGCACCAATGAGTTTGCGATTACAATTCATAGAATTGAAGTTTTGCCCTTCTTGGCAAACCCCTCTCCAGTTCTGAGGAACTGGAGGCATCCCATGATCATTAAAACTCGGGCTCTCGGGCCAAACTCCGGTATCCAGCACCCCGACTATTGATCCTCTGCCGAAGTTAGACTTAACCCATGTGCCTTCTCTTTTTTGGCTTAGCCCCAAGAATTTGTAAGAGTAGGTAGTGTGGACTTCAAGCCTCCGGTCCGGCCTTATCGCTATCACATTGTGTAATTCTCGTAGAGTTTGAAGCTCATTTTCATAAAGCTGAGCTGCAAAACCTTCCATGGCTGAGGAGTAAGAGTACAAAAGGCGAGAAGAAGGGTCTTCTTCTTCTGAGGAAATGATTCTCTCTAGAAAAGAGAGGTGCCAATGGAGCTTGGAGGTGAAGAGTGTACTGGTTACTCCATTTGGGTGGAGTTGAACTATGTAGGTTTGGAGCTGTTGAGCATGGAGAGAGATGGAGAAGAGTAGTAGGGTGGAAAAGAAGAGTTGGGTTTTGGGTTCCATTCAAGCGTATCAAGAGAGTGATGGTTGTTGGGCTGTATGTGCTGCATGTTTTTGGTAAAGATTAGTGGGGTATTTGAAGGAAGCTCAAAACTGGGTTTGGGAGGCATTTCTGAGTCTCTGAGACAGAAGATGAAACTCGTGAAATTCAAGAGCTCTTCATCACGGGGATTATTTAATTTTTTTTAGAGAGAGAAACTGGTTTTTGAAGAGCTCAAGTGTAGCCTCTAAGCTTTTCACGAGATGTTTTTCGGTTGGGTTTAATAGTACATGCGACACTGTGTGTTTTTTCAAAACCTGTATGGCCGTTATTAGATATATCCCATCAATCTTTGAGTTGTACTCATAATGTGTTGTATTTTCAGTTGGGTCTGCTTATCACTCTCTCAACCTGAGAAATTCTTAGAAACTGGAACTACGATATTAAATGCAAAGTGCATTTATTTATACGCTCTGGTTTGCCTTCTATGGCTCCTCCTGGCACGTGCACCTCGTGCTTCACTACATGTAATTTCTCAACCCTTGTAATACTAAAACTGGAAAATTTCTCCTACGTTATTTGAACAATAACACTCACATCTCAAAATGATAGTAGGGCCGGTAATGATGTCAGTAAATTCCCATTGTACATTACACCTCTCTCCTCTAGTAAAACGTAAATCCATATAGACACGGCAAAAATTTTTAAAGTAGGTAATCGCGAAATGACAAAAATTTTCAAAGTATGTAATTGCAAAACGGTAAAAATACAAAGTGTAATTTTTAAAAAAATTGGTCATAATGTCATTTGTTTATAAGACTATCCACCCTGTTCAACGAATAATAAATTATCCAACAACATTCAAATAGTCTAAATTCATCAAACAAATTCACATATAACATGAAATACAAAATATTCATCCACTGAATTCACATCGTACCCCAAATAAACAAAGTGTCCATTTAAAAAAAAACGACATGATCTCCTTTGTTTATTGGACTATCCACCCTCTTAAGGGATAACAACCAATCCAACAATATTCAATGATCTCAAAAGTAAAATGTAATAAATATTTTAACGAAACAAACTTCGTAAAAACAATCACATAAATATGAATTGAAGTCATCCCGCATATTCCATTATAATAATTGTCTGTAGTTTTCAAAATGTGACCTGATACAAAATAAAAAATATAGTTAGTCAATTAAACACGAATGAACCGAAAAAAACGACACGACACATCATTTTTTTAACCAAACACGAATACAACTCAATTAAAAAGGGATACGACACATGACATGAAATCTTTTTTTCCACCCCAATAAAAGCAACATGATTTAAAAAATTGTTTTACAGTTTAAACATTTAAAAAATAACATATTTTATAAAAATAACATATTTTACTATTTTTTTAACAGTTTTATATTAACATTTTTTATATTAAATGTCAATATATATTAATTGTTTTTTTTGTTGTATGACAGTTTTTTGGCTGTATAACAGTTTTTTTTATTATAAAATAACAAATTTTTTTTTTATAAAATAATATTAGTTTATAAATGAGTGTTCCTTTCGCCATGGAGCTTGAAACGTTTCTTACAAAATGAATGTTCTGCTCTTACAAACGATCTCAGGGTTTATACTCTCAAACAGGGATTTATAATTGAGTGTTCCTTTCACTGTGGATTCTTAGTTTGATACGTTCATCTTAATGTCACAGATTTTATTTATGTTTGATATATTGTGCCTAAGGTTCATATTTTGATTCTGAAATATTTTGTGAAATTTAATCTTGAATTCTTAATACAGTTTTGGGTGCAATGTTTTCAGTATTTGCATTTTAGGATAAATTCACTTTTACAACACTTGCGAGAAAAAAAAGTGTCGTTCACCAAAAATTACAAATAATGAAAACTTTGGACTCCAAAGAGCATTACAAAGAATCACTGGGATCCAAAATACAAATAGCCCAATAAAATAAGTGAATAAAATAGACCTAATGTGTCCTCTCTTTGACTTCTGGCATATTCCCAGTTAACATTAATAGGCTGCCGAAATCTGCAAATTTAAAGTTTAGATAACTGACACGCAGATACAAAACAAATAATTATTTAATATTTCTATTCACAAATGTCTTCCATTAAGAGTTACTATAGAAAGGGCAGCTGATCTGCGATTAAAATAGTCCACAAAATCGTAGGATGACTGCATATCAAGAAAATGCATAACAATGTCAGTGGTATTACATTATGACTATTTTGGCCTCAAAAAGATAATTAATCTTGTCTCCATAGTTCGTATTACATCCCTAATGATCACACCATGGCTATAGTGATAGATTGAATATAACAAAATATGAAATTTTCAATGCCCATAATGACCATGAATAAATATAAAATAGAAATGTTGGATTTGAATAAATACCTGTAAATCTCCACCCCAACATATATATACTTTTAATATAGGAATAATTGAGTGGGTTATCCCTGAATAGTGGGCTTCAAAGAAATACCTGTAACATTATAAAATAGAAATGTTGAAATTAGATCGAGAGCTACAAATAACAACAATATACCCTCTCAAAAAAGAATGACATTGGTAGGTACAAAATGGTGAGAAAGGAAATTTACCTTGAGGTTGTCCACTGGTGGTGAAACCCCAATTCCACATTAACTCATCCACAACCCAAGCTTTTTCCTCGAAATAATTTGCACCTATAACTTTAATAAGTGACGGGATAACTTCGGGGGAATCCTGCTTTGCAACACCCGGATGGATTCCTACATATGAACTTATTATGCACTTATTATGCCAAATGCAAGTTTGGTATAGTAGGAGCATCCAAGGCAAAGAGTGTCAAACCAAAAATGAGGGCAGTCAATGGCAGGGCAGCATCAAAGCAGGTCCAAGTACCTGATATATTGATCATGCGAAGTCAAATTGAGGCCTACTGCGGTAGGGCAGCATCGCAGGTCTAAGAGCTAAGAAAAAGTGAGGCCTGCAGTGGTAAGGCATCAACAAAGCATATTAAAAAGAATGGCCAAAAGCCAAAAAATGGCCTGCATAAACAGGACATCAGGTATAGCAGGTCCAAATACCTGTAAAAGATGTTATGAGATAAATAGATATAATCCATTGCAGGTTAGGAGTTTTTAAATATGTAGGATAGGAGAGGGAAGAGTCATGATAAAATATTCAAAATCATTAAGAGTGATTAAAAAATCATTTACTATTAGCATACATGGATTTTGGGTTGTAATTTTATAATTCTTTCATACTCTAGTCCCTCGATTTCAATGTTCCCAAGCAACCCCGAAATCCTCTATGTGAAACCTCAATACAGATAGTGTGAAATGAGTCATCACAACAATTTTATAACATCATTTCACAAATACAAAATGTAAAAATGAACAATAAATGAAAACCAATCCAAGTAGGCAACATGTAAACCTCGATCCGCTTGCTTTTAATTCGTAAACCTCACCGGCTCTTCTCGTCTTCCTCATCTCCCTCGAACCATGTTTTTCAAGGCTTCAACAAACCAAAGATAATCAAGTCTCAATTTGCATAAAGTTGTGTAATTAAAAATGTGAGAAAAAGAAAACCATTGAGCTTTGTGCATTCAATAGCTATAGGATGATTCCTCCGTAACCAATGACTAATGAACCCAAATTCTATGAGACATACAAAGAAATTATTAGGTGGAAATGAAAATGAAAGTGAAAATTAAAATGTTGACATTACAAAGCAGGTTTCAAAAGTGAGAAAGAAATTCAGAAATAAAGAGGATAAGAGATAAAAAAAATGCTAATTACTTAGAGAAATACAACGTATTAGAAACGTATTAGTAACTCAAATTACTATGGCTAATTACTTAGAGAAATACAACTTTGTTTTGCTACGGCTATTATGGATTATATCAAATGATTGTATTACCATTCCAATATAGAAAACTTTGTATTACTATTCCAATATAGACAACTTTAAATGAAGTGCTAGAGTTGTTAAAAAAAAACATTATTGAATGGCTTATCCTAAAGGTGGAGCAGAGTAATAAAGATGTAAATCTGGGACTGTCTTACTATAAGCAAGAACGTACGCTCGTATATAGTTGTAAAATTAACAAATTATTGTAACATGGGTGACTATTTGATATTTCAAACAAAATATATTCAATCTCCTTCAAATTAACCATCAAAATGAAAAAAAAAACGTATATTTTACCATCCTTCATAAACTCAATACAAAAATTGAAAGCCAATATGAGATGATATATATTAAAAATGAAACAGAGAATACCTGATTTGGCCCATTGAACCAAAGAATCTGAGTCATCCTCCGAGATCTCAAAAAATGCGCACCAGATTCAGAAACTCAAAAACTTAGCTAACATTTGATAAACGAAAGCCACTAAAAAGATGAATGATTTAGCCATAGTTAACAAAAATTGATACAAAAGCATTGTTTGAAAACACTAAGTAAATTGATAATACGCAAATATTGCGTATTTTATCCCTCGAACCGACGCATTTTAGCCCCCTCGGGTATCTTATTCCCTATATTTATGCTCGTTAACCAGACAACCTCGGATTTCTATGATAACATATTTTGTAGGGGTTAATTGAGCTTTTATAGGTATTCGGATGCTAAGTGTGAAGTTCGGACGCATTCCGCTCAAATTTCGCACGCGATCGCACGTTCAAGGGCATTTTAGTCTTTTCACAGCTTCGGTACATGGCCTAACATCTTCACGAAAGTTGTAGTCCTCCTCGTAAACTTCGCGTGACCGTGAACGGTGCACGATTCCGATTCAGAACGAAGAAGTTACGACGATTTTAGCGGAGGAGAAAACCAAACACATCAAAACAGGAGGAAAAGAGAAGCAACCCTGCTTGATCGATCGATCGATCAAAAGGATCGATCGATCGATCCTTCAGAATTTTCCATCGAGTTGAGACAAGGGCTGATATTTTTACCATCGATCGATCGATCAAATCGATGCTCTGTTTTCAGCTGATATTTTGGCTTTTATTTTCTTTTTCCTTTTCTTTTCTAATTTAATTCCACTTACTATATAAATCATTTTTGTTGTAAATATCAGATATCAAGTTACATAATTCGTTTTAGATAGTTTAGGTTAAGGTTTTGGAGGTTTGAGAGCTCATTTCTTCATTTCTTCTTGGATTAACACCCAATTGGGTTTGTAATTTATTTTTTCATCTTCCATATCCATTAATATAAGTTGTATTTCCATTATTCTTGCTTTCTAGTTAATTTACATGCTTTCATAATTAGGTTTACATGCTTTCTTTCCGTGCTTTCTAGTGTAGTTTTATTGCGTTTATTTACCTCGTTTTTACCATGCTTTGTAGCTAAGTTAGTCTAGGTTGTGCCGGATTGAACTCATTCCGGGTTAACATGTTGCTTTACTTTGGTGATGGTGTTTACGGGTCTATTTCGGGTGCGTTGTCCTAGTTATTGTGCCTAGGATATTTAATGGGTCATATCGTGTATGTCTCGTGCTTACGACCTTGCGTGCGTAATTTTTGGGGTATTTATTGACGCCAAAATCGTATTAGGCTTTTATGCGTATTTAGGGGTGTGACAACCCTTGATTCAATTAACTGTCGAAACGAGACGCATTTGTAATAACTCGTCGACCCACGTGACCATTTTATAGTAATTAACTCGAGTGAGGGATATGCGACGCAACCTATAGTTTTTACTCGCTTTCTTAATCTAGCTTTATTTTTCTCTCGCCTAGATTAATATTTCCCTTTTATGCATATTTTTCTTTTTAGTTTGTAATCCACCTTTTACACTTTTATTTAGGAGTATTAAATCATATAAATTCTAGCAACTTGTCTATGTGGATTTTCGATACCCGACTTATCGCTATACTTGTATCGCAAGAATTTAGGTTTGTTTGTATTATCGCGGTGAAACGAAAACAACGATTATGTCCTTACACGAACACACCTTTCACGCGGTTGTCAAAATGGCGCCGTTGTCGGGGATGAGTTTGTTTTAGAATTTATTTGATTTAGTATTTCGTAGTATTTTCTTTCTATTTGTATTATTTGCTAATCATTTTGCAGGACTTCTACATTTGAGCACTTAGAAACGCTTGAATTTCTCGCGCGCGCATATCTTTGTGGAATTCGCCACTTCGAGCCATTTTTGGGGTAAGCATATCTTATTCCAATTCTTTCGGTAATCATTATGATAATTCTCAAAATTCTCGCAAACCTTTGACTTTTGGTTAATACTTAGAATCCCAAAAAATTGCAACATCTAAAATGACTTTGGACGAGTATTACAAAAGTCAAGCTTTGGAGTGCGTGTATTTTAAGGACGATGATAATGTTTTTGGGCCTTTACCTCCTTATAATAGGAATTATGAAACGAATTGCAATAGTTTTCAAAATTCCTATAATAATTCAAAGTTTCCATTTTCAAGTATACGCACCTTGGCCTATCTTTTGGTGAGGGCTTGCGTATGCTTGAGAATGAGAAACTTGAAAATCGTTATCGGGAAGAAAATCGTTGTTGGGAACATGAATTGGATTTATTATTTGAGTCCGACGACGATTTCTCTTTCGAGACTTTTGAAGTCGAGGAATGTTTTGAACCAAATGAGGACTTTGTTCCTACTTTGGAACAAACCATTCTTGACTTTGCCCATTGCGTAATAGCTATTGAAAGTGAGGATGAAAATGACGTAATATCTAATTGCAATGAAATGATTTCTTCTTTGGCACCCAAAGAAGAACATTTCATTGAAAATGATATTATTTCCTTTGAAACTCAATCTTCATGCAATGATGATTCATATCATGAGTTTGAATTTCTTTCATCCCCATTTTCATTCTCTGTTATCACACCGTCACAAGTACCCGATGATTCGGTTTCAAACTTTAATGTTTTAAACTTTTTTGCCGATGAGGAGTACTTGCTCAAGTCGCCTTCCACAATCGCATATTTTCCTTTGTGCGCCCCCTTCCATTCCAATTTCAAAATCTTTGGGAGGATATTCGGCTTTTCTCGGTCCCCACATATTTTTGTCACCCGTTCAATCCAAATCCCCCATCGTCCCTCCAAAACTTTTAATTGACGATGGTTCATTTCTTTAGCCTTACACATGCCTTCCATTGTGCAAACGGAATTCATATTTTTCGGAAGGCATGCTTGAGAGTGAAGGTACACCGGTTATCCTCCAAAGTCAAATCGTTTTTGCGATGGACCCTGAATTATTTAGACTTCTAGTGTACAGTTAATGTGAAGCCTAAATAGTAGGTTGTATATAGTTAACTTTTTATTCTTTCTTTCTTTATTTTTTCTTTCCTTTTTAATTTAGTTTAGTGTAATTAGTTAACTTTTTGTTATTTATTTTTGCTATGCTCGGTACTAACTTGTTTTGTAGATTCTTTGGACTTGTTCTTATGGGGATCGCTCCAATTTTGGGTAATATCGCTCGTTTCCTCTCTTTAACTTGGTTCTTAATTCACATTGAGGACAATGTCAAGTTTTAAGTTAGGGGGTGTGGGATATTCTATCCATTTCTTTATTTAGTCCATGTTTTTGCTCACATGTTAGTTACTTAGTATGATTTCTTCAAAAAATTCAAAAATTTCAAAAAGATTTTCATTTTTTTTCTCCTTTTTTGGCATTTTGCCTTTGTTTCCGATGATAAATTTCAATAATTGCCCGATCCAATAGACAACTCAATGATGCATGTTCTCAATTTTAAAAGTTATTAGACTTTAGTCCTCGATTATTAATATTATGAATAACTTCATGAATTAAACTTTAACCCCATGAGCACATGTACTTTATCGTTCTATTGATTTGGTTTAAGATTTTTATAACTCGATGATCTTTTGTTGCATTGTATATACTTACACCGAGCAAGCTTTGTACCTTTCGTCGTTTGTGAGTGTTATACACTATTCTTTCCTCTTTGAAAACGTTGAATTCTTTGTTAATCTCTCTATTCTTTCATTTTACCGTTCATTAATTGAGTTCATTCTTGAAATGTGTTACTTGATCATAATTTTCATATATTGTTTTGACTGGAGAATTGCGTAAACTTTTGAAATGATCATAGGCCATCTTTGTTATATCACTCATATTAGCCTTGACCTCACCTTATATGTTTAGCCTCGTTAATCCCTTTGAGCCTAAATATTAGCCTTTCGTTTCATAACCCAATTCCCATACCAACTCCACATTGGAGTTTTAGCCCATATATACACTTTTCATACCTTTGTTTGGAATGTTACTTAGGATTGAATGATGTAATTGTGTATTATGGTTGCAATTTAGGCATATGAGAGTGTGATAAGTAAAGAAAAGAAAAATTGAAAAAGAGATGAAAAAGAGAAAGCAAAAAGCAAAAGAAAACAAAAGAGAAAAATGAGAAAAAGAAGAAAAGAAAAAGAAAGAGAAAGAGAAAGTTATAAATGTTGTGTATATAGTTCAATAAGCTTTGATTACTCTCTAATTGTTATATCCAATGCCTTTTTGGAACTTGTTTTCCAATTTTGATATTGCCCGCATTTTTCCATTATCCCGAGTTTTCATTCCGAACATTTTGAATCCGTACATACATTCCTTTCATTTTCTACCCTAACCTAGCCTACATTACAACCCTATTAAAGTCTTATGTGATCTTAGGTTGATGTAATTCAAAAGTCATAATAGTTTTGATAATCTGTGAAAATACATTTCGCCTCCTTTAATGTGCGGTATCTTCCATTGAGATTACAATTTCTAATTTCATATATAGCGTTCTTCATTTGTGACATGTGTGCGATCTAGTTTCCATTTCCATTTACTCTTTATGCCCGCATGTTCCGTGTGTTAACTCTCTGTTTCGAGTGAATTCACTTGATGAGTGTAATGCCCGTGAGGATTGAATATATGCTTGCTTTATTTAGTATCCGGTTTATTTAAGTTTTTGCCAAATCACACTTTGCATGTGCTCGCTCCCCTCCCACATTTTAAAGTTTCAATTCTATGAGGTGCATTCTATAATGTTAATGATTTCAGACTTTTGTTTGAATTCGTTCAATGTGCTAATAATGCGTATGAAATCCTTTTCGTATTTTTGGGATTGTCGCATGTTGGTTTGGGCATATTTTGAGGAAACCATGTGATGTTTATGGGTATCATCCCTGAAAACCCTCACGCGACGACACTCGTCATTTAGGGTAACCAAGGGGTTTAATGGCTTATTGCATACGCTAAATGCAATCGAATCGCCTGCAAAAATGTCCTTATGCTTTTATACCATATTTTTGTACTATCTCCTGCTTTTGGTTTACTTGTAGTTCTTGTTGCATTTTATTTCATTGCTAGGGACTAGTAATGTGTAAGTTAGGGGGTGTGATAATACGCAAATATTATGTATTTCATCCCTTGAACCGACGTATTTTAGCCCCCTCGGGTATCTTATTCCCAATATTTATGCTCGTTAACCAGACAACCTCAGATTTCTGTGATAACATGTTTTGCAGGGGTTAATTGAGATTTTATAGGCATTTGGATGCTAAGTGTGAAGTTCAGACGCATTCCGCTCAAATTTCGTACGCGATCGCACGTTCAAAGGCATTTTAGTCTTTCTATAGCTTGGGCACCTATCCCAACATCTTCACGGAAGTTGTAGCCCTCCTCGCAAGCTTCGCGTGGCCGTGGACGGTGCGCGATTCCGATTCAGAACGAAGAAGTTATGGCGATTTTAGCGGAGGAGAAAACCAAACACATCAAAACAGGAGGAAAGGAGAAGCAGCCCTTCTTGATCGATCGATCGATCGATCAAAAGGATCGATCGATCGATCCTTCAGAATTTTTCCATCGAGCTGAGACAGTGGGATAATATTTTTACCATCGATCGATCGATCAAAGGGATCGATCGATCGATGCTCTGTTTTCAGCTGATATTTTGGCTTTTATTTTCTTTTTCCTTTTCTTTTCTAATTTAATTCCACTTACTATATAAATCATTTTTGTTGTAAATATCATATATCAAGTTACATAATTCGTTTTAGATAGTTTAAGTTAGGGTTTTGGAGGTTTGAGAGCTCATTTCTTCATGGATTGACACCCAATTGGGTTTGTAATTTGTGCTTTCATCTTCCATCTCCATTAATATAAGTTGTATTTCCATTATTCTTGCTTTCTAGTTAATTGACATGCTTTCATAATTATGTTTACATTCTTTCCTTCCTTGCTTTCTAATGTAGTTTTATTGCGTTTATTTATCGCGTTTTTACCATGCTTTGTAGCTAAGTTAGTCTAGGTTGTGCCGAATTGAACTCATTCTGGGTTGACATGTTGCTTTGCTTTGGTGATGATGTTTACGGGTCTATTTCGGGTGCGTTGTCCTAGTTATTGCGCCTAGGAGATTTGACGGGGCATATCATGTATGTCCCGTGCTTACGACCTTGTGTGCGTAATTTCCGGGGTATTTGTTGACGCCAAAATCGTATTAAGCTTTTATGCGTATTTAGGGGCGTGACAACCCTTGATTCAATTAACTGTCGAAACGAGACGCATTTGTAATAAGTCGTCGATCCATGTGACCATTTTATACTAATTAACTCGAGTGAGGGATATGCGACGCAACCTATAGTTTTTACTCGCTTTCTTAATCTAGCTTTATTTTTCTCTCGCCTAGATTAATATTTCCCTTTTATGCATATTTTTCTTTTTAGTTTGTAATCCACCTTTTACACTTTTATTTAGGAGTATTAAATCATATAAATTCTAGCAACTTGTCTCTGTGGATTTTCGATACCCGACTTATCGCTATACTTGTATTGCAAGTGTAGTTGTAATTTAGGTTTGTTTGTATTATCGCGGTGAAACGAAAACAACGATTATGTCCTTACACGAACACACCTTTCACGCGGTAGTCATAAATATCCAATCTCTAAACCCTAATGTCAAAACACGGTATTACCTCAGTGGTGTGTAGGACGAAGAGTTTCTAAATATGTTTTGTATTACCTCAGAAGGGTTTGAATCATATTTTTAAAGGCAAACCGAAAAAGTTTTGATCTCAACTATTTTGTAGATTTGGCATACAATGACAGGTAGAGGAAATGCTTTGATCTGCACGTTTTTGCAGATCTGAATGGATGAGGGTGTGTGCGGGGAACTGAGAGGGGCATCGGAGATAATGTCGGCAACGGGGAGTTAAGAGGGGAGGATTTGGAGCTGAGACGGCGGGGGCAACAGTATGGGGAAGTCTAGGTTATCTTCAATTTTTCTGAGAGAGAGAGAGAGAGAGCAGAAATGAGTGAGCGGGAAGCGAATGAGGGAGTCGGTTGGAGAGATGACTGTCGGTTGACCTTATCCCCATATATATATATATATATATATATATATATATATGAAGCACGAAGTTTTAAAATTTGAAGAGTAATATAGTCATTATAAAAGTAAAGGCTAGTCACCTTTTAGTTCCCTAAAGTAGTTTGGGGGTGTCTCACTTTAGTCCCGAGTATTTTAAAAGTTGCAATTAAAATCCTTAACAAGTGTTCAATGAGATTTGAAAATAGATGGATATTAAATGGGATACATATATAACAAAGCCTTATTTTTATTCATGAAATGGTGTCTGCTTTTTCAAAATTATTTTTAGTGAAAGAAAAATGCTTACCAAAATATAGTCGCAATTTATTAATTAATTTCTACAACAACAACAACAACAATAATTGTCATTTTGGCTGTTGGTAACCTTTCTTCTTTCATATAAAATTTTTATACGAGACAAGCTTTTCTACATTAAGTTACATTAAGTAGTTCATGTGTAAATCAGGTATTTTGAAGTCAAATTTTTCATTCATCTTTTGTCCTTTTGACTAAATGAATAATGTCATTCACCATGTAGACGAGAACACGTAGTCTTGCCAGGTTCGACGTGTGGGTGCAACTTAATAATGACTCAAAGTTGATCAAAATTCATGGTTGAAATATTAAATTGTTCAATAAATACACAATTTCCCCAAGAAAACATCCATCCCCTTAAATTTCCTTTCCCCAGAAAAAAATCCATCATAGTATCTGCTTGTTCCAAATGTATTAATTCGAGGGAAAAAGTCCTAAATTGAGTGAGTAATTCCTTATGAACCTTACATTTAATGCATTGTCTCACCTTTTTTAAGAAACTTCACAAAAAAGGTTGACTCAAAATTTGATGTATAATGTCTTACAAATATACCAATCATTTAATAACTCGTTGCACTAAAATTTAGTAATAGACACACAAAAAAGATGAGAAAGAAGAAACCAATACATAAACAATAAATTCCTAAATCAACTCACTCACCTCGATTATGGTGACCCCCTCTCTTCATCAGGAGCCTTAACTCGCCATCGTCACCATATGTTTTACCCATCCGATGCTGAGAAGCACCCTGCAATGTATCAACATATCCTTTAATCCCTTTCCTCTTTAAGAACCCTCATCACCATTTGTGTTGGTTCCTCTTTTTGAATGGGGTTAAAAAAAGAGGGAGAATGGTGGTGGCGGGATATATTAAGAAGTTTTTTCCACGGCTTTCTTGAGTCCCAATAAGGGGTCATGTAATCTTATCTCTATCTATCTATCTATCTATCTATCTATCTATCTATCTATCTATCTATCTATCTATCTATCTATCTATCTATCTATCTATCTATCTATCTATCTATCTATCTATCTATCTATCTATCTATCTATCTATCTATCTATCTATCTATCTATCTGTCTGTCTGTCTGTCTATCGATCCATCCATCTATCGATCCATCCATCCATCCATCCATCCATCCACCCGTCCGTCGATTCGTCCATCCACCCATCCATAAAGAATTTCAGTTCAAGATTTTGATTTCATTATATGGTTGAGTTTACAAATGACAAGCTCCAAATCAATCATATTTTAGATCCCTGATGTGTTTTATCAACGCATCACACCTTGCTCTCTCTCTCTCTCTCTCTCTCTCTCTCAATATATATATATATATATATATATATATATGTGTGTGTGTGTGTGTGTGTGTGTGTAAACTTGTGATTATCATCTTACCCACTTCCAAGTTGAATATTTGGATGTAATTTTTTTTACAGATGATCTCCTCATTATAGATATCATTTACACCAAATTTGATTGACACACACACACACACACACACACACACATATATATATATATATATATAAAGTAGGAGGGTGTTTTTGCCATGTCACAAGGTTTGTATACAAAACCTATATAAATGAGTTTTGTATCCATTTCTATACAAACAACTTTTGCTAATTAGTGACTCAGATTTAATGTTGAGAGTTTGAATATAACGGCTCAGAATTGTTCTGACCAGCTCTTGGAAGCTTTGAGCGTTTACGAATGTTCCATTGGACAATTTAAAAAACCTTTGAACATGGGCTTTTTTATTGGGACTCACAACCACTAGGTAGAGTGGCTGGAGTACCTAACCTAAGATATGGGCCAGATATCTTTACGCAAGGTAATTAGTACACATATATTATCACTACCCACAACATCTTTTTCTCTCTCCCACTAATTTATCACTACCAACTTTTATTCACATCTTACCTGACACTATCTCGAGCCTAAACCCAACTCGACGACATCCATCTTCCTACCCTGATTTTCCCAACCTCCATTGAAAACCCGGCAAGACCAACATCCAATATTCAAAACCGCCGGCGATCTCCACTCGATGTGAACCCACACAAACCAAAATCCGACCAACACACCTCGACGACGCCGGTCAAACCTCTGGGCAGACCACTTGCCACCTTATAACCAACCCATGCCTCCGACGAAGCCCACACACCAAAGCCTCTCTTCTCTCACCTCCATCAACAAAACCTCGAACCAATTACCTGCTCAACCCCTCATGTCCACAAATCGAGCTCCATTCCGACCCAACCATGAATCTGAACCTGCTGCCCCATACCTTGACCCCGCCAATCCAAACGCAGCAACCTCCGCCCATCTCTCTCTTACGCACGCTCTGCCTCTCTATCTGGGTTCGCATTCGCCACTGTCTCTCATGATTCGAAGTTCGATCTAACAAAAAAGTCATCTTCGGTGATGAGTTTTTTTTCATATCTCCAGTGATGCGTTAGAAACCCATAAATAGTACTCCGGTGATGAGTTAGAAACCCATAAAGTCATCTCCGGTGATGAGTTTTTTTCCAGATCTTTGGTGAAAGAGTTTTTTTTTTCAGATCCCCGTATATGGGGCAAACTGAATGGTGATAGAGTTCATTTGTATATATTGAAAAGTCATCTACTCTTCATCTTCATTTATATATATTGAAAATTCTAAGTTTTCTCTCATAGTAGTAAGATGTTCTCTACCAAAACAACTTTCCAAGTGATTTTTCATTGAGTAGTTGGTGTTTGATTTTGCAGATTCTTGGATGTGGATATAAGATTGTGAAGGCGTCAAAATTGTACGAATAATTTTTTTTTTATTTCATTCATGAATTTAAAGTGTATTATGATTTGGTTCATGAACTCAAGTTATTTGTTAATGTATATTTTGTATATTTGGTTATGTTAATTTCATTCATGGGTTTGCTTCTCTTAATTTCTTTGATGTTTTGAACATGACTTTTACTCTTCTTATGTTAATTTTGTTCATGTTTTTTTTTCTTATCTCACGAATATTTCTTTTGACGTGGAACTTGACGTTATCATCTGGTGTGTATGCTGATGACATCTCTAGAACGAATGAAAGATAATCATCAGAAATTCATATTTGTAAAGGTTATAATGGACTCTTGCCTATAGTTTAGTGTCATCAAATGAATATTTTAATATAAACTTGATTCAACTTATAATTAATTGAACTGTTAACGTTTGTACAATTAAGTGCTTAATCTCATATAAAATGGCTTAAACTTTGATTAGGATGTCTATCCATGTTTATATTGGTTAAATTTTAGTGTGATTTTCATAAATTCCTGTTGTTGTTGAAATCACTATTATTATTATTATTATTATTATTATTATTATTATTATTATTATTATTATTATTATTATTATTATTATTATTATTATTATTATTATTATTATTATTATTATTATTATTATTATTATCATCCAAGATATAATATGTATGTCCATTTTGTTGTTCACTTTGTCTAAAACATGAGTAATGGGATATCTTTCGTAAGTTCTCTTCTATATTTAGTTGCTAAGATGATGTGTTCTGGTGAAACAGTTCATTGGTGGTAGACAACATATAGCAATCAAACTTTTTCTCACTTTCAAGTGTTGTTGCGGTATGGATATTTTGTAGTGTGAAAGTTGATACAAAATAACGTGATTTATAATTTTCACATCACATTAAAATACTGTTTGACATGAATAACACAAGTAAAACTATGAATTAATCGTGTCATTATATTAATGTTAGGTGAAAAACACGACCCCTAATGACACGATTAATTCGTTGAGTTTTTATTAAAAAAATGGTGTCCATTTTTTTTGTTTAATATAAGTAACATCAATATTTTTTAGATAAAAATATCGTCCATTTTTAAAAATAACTATTGAAAGTTTTTTTTATTAATGTCTATATTAATAAAAAAAAATAATATAACATAATTTTTAAGCTTTACGGAGATTGACTCGATTTGAGTTGTCTGTAGTGGATTGCTCCATATTCTTCATTATTTTTAAAATATTAAATTTTTGTACCGCCTTTGCATTTATTATAATCACAAAATTTTGATCTATTTAAAATACCAACTCTTCTACATCAATATCACAAGTCAAAATTTTGAGACGCACATAACACGGGTTACACCTTCCATGACGAGTAAGTGTACCATGGGATGATCAATAGTATTTATATTTGCACTATTGGCGACGCATTTAAAATTATATCACGGGAACAAATTTTTCGTCATGCCATCGGTACGGATATAAAATATCAGGAGAACAAATTTATCGCCGTGCCATTAGTACAGATATAAAATATCATAGGAACAAATTTATCGTCGTGCCATCGGCACGGGTACATCGTAGTGTGTGTGTGTGTATAAAACATGTGCCCATAGTGAAGATGTTTTAAGCCTCAAAATAGTAAGTATGAAGGCTCCACATAAGTATTTGTTCCCTATTAATCGTATGCCGAAACCCTGTCCTTGCTATTTTTGAATTCTAAGTGTGTGCCCTTAGGGAACATGTTATCAAGTACCTATATATATATGGGTCTTGATAACAGTTGCCCTAAGGGCACACACTTAGAAATAAAAAATAGTAGGGATAGGGTTCCGACATACAATTAATAGGGTACACATATCCATGTGGAGCCTTCCTACTTACTATTTTGAAGCTCAAAACATGTGCCCTAAGGTAACATGTTATCATGTTCCTATATATATATATATATATATATATATATATATATATATATATATATATATATATAGAGAGAGAGAGAGAGAGAGAGAGAGAGAGGGAGAGAGAGAGAGAGAGATACTGCTCTTGTGCGGACCAATCCTCATTTTAAGAGTGCGGACCAGACATGTGTCACCTGGCGGTGAGCCCAGGAAAGGGAGAGAGTGTGTGCCTATAATTTAGCTGATAATTTTTTAGCTTACCACCAGGTGACACACATCCGGTCCGCACTCTTAAAATGTGGACTAGTCCCAAGAGCAGTATTATATATATAGCCTATTATAAAAATGAATTATAATAAAAGTAACTGGAGAAATTACAATAAGGACTGAAATTTAACATACAATAATAGTAACTGAAGAATTATTGAAGGTTATAGCTAGTTGGACTGGAATGCATGATAAAAGGTTTACAAATAACATATTACAAATGGAGAAATTTGAAATGGTTTACAAATGGTTTTTAGGAGGAAAATAATTGATGTGTTGTTTCGAGTTGGGTCTTACTTGAATTGAATGTTGAGGTTTTCATTTATCGATAGGCGTCCCATGCCTTATATATATATATATATATATATATATATATATCCAATGCTTGTTCTCTTTTATTTGTTTGCAATTTCTTATCCTTTTTTGTTTTTTTGCATTTGTCTTTGACAATGGCATGGTGGTTGTGGAGGCGGTGTTGATGGTGAAATTGGGGGTGGAGGTTGGGTTGGTTTGGTGGTGGTGGTGACGATGGTGTGATTTTGTCCGGTTAATCTTAGCTTAAAAAAATCATTTGACACATGTTAGAATGTGAAAAATAATTAATATTGACATTATTGTATTGTTATTTTCTGCATTAAAGTTGTATAATTTTTTTTTACCAAATCTAAAATACTTTCTTCAAGGTGCGTAGATATTCAAAATTGTTTTCGTTGGATAAAACTAAACTCTTTTAATGTATTGCATATTTTCTTATGTGTTTAATAGTCTTGGAGTTAATGTAGTTGATAGTTAAAGACAATTGTATAAATCTTATTGGAAAAATCTCTAGTAAAATTTAATTTGGTTATTAATCTTGATAATACATTTTTGCTTTATTATTTTGAAGTCGTTAATGATTTTTTTTTAGTTTATTAAGGTTATTTCACTCCCAATATAATGCCAAAACTAAACATATCCCAATTTTTTTAATAACAAACTTCTAACATCATTAACTAAGGATTACAAATCATAATTAAACTTTGAAAAATGATAACATGTGCCCTTAGGGCACATGTTTTGAGCTTCAAAATAGTAAGTATTAGAGATCCACATGAGTATTTGTTCCCTGTTAAATGTATGTCGGAACTATGTCCCTACTATTGCTCAGATCTTAATGTGTTCCCTTAGGGCACATGTTATCAGAACCTTAACTTTTCACATGATAACTAAAAACCAAAAATACCTAGTTTTCTTTCCCCACTTCATCTTCTTTACCCAAACTAACTTTTACTTATTCAATCTGAAATAAATATCCCTAATATAATACTAAATTACATTGATGATTAACATGCAATTGAACACAAATTAATGTTTCAATAGAACACAAAATTTCCACACAATCAACGAAAATGATAATGAACAAGTCGTTGACTAAACCAAATAAATTGATAAAATTCAAATTAAATGCAATTTAAACATCAAGTTTGGTTCATCGATTCGTCAAACCAAACTAGTGCACGAACCTTTTTTGTTTCTTCCCAAACTAAACAACCCATTACATGAACCTTTCTCAATCATTTACAAATAGGTATGTTCAAATCGTTGAGTTTTGAAATTGAATTGGGGTTAATCATCAACAAAAAGTTTTCACGGTTCAAAATCGACATGGGTTCAAAATCATTTTGGAATTTTTTGGGTTTGAAATCAATTTACAAAATTAATTGCTTAGGGTCATAGGTATCGAAATTGAAATGCATTTGAATAAGCTTCAATTTGCATGCCATTAGTTTTTAAATTGAGCTAGGGCTTAAATTATTGATGTAATCGTTATTTCTAGGTTCGACTTTGTTTCTCATGTTATCATTGTTGCTACCATTAACACATGTTGGGTCTGTTGATTTTGGTTAACTAAAGTTACAATTTATGCAATTAATTACAGTTTTAATTGGATTTGAAATAAAAGTTAAGGTTTAAATTGGATTTGATATGTGTTTTTATGGTGGTGTACAATTGATTAGGGCCCTTGAAATTAGGGTTAGGATTTTGGAAAGTAGATGAAGTGGGAAATAAGATGAGGGGTATTTTTATCTTTAAACTTCTAAGGGAACATATTATTATGAATTATGGGGGTTAATTAATGGTGTTAGAAGTTTGTTAGCAGATTGAGGGGGGGGGGGGGGGGGGGGGTTAAGTCCAATTATGACCTTACCTCAAGGGATAAAATAAAATGAAAATATTTTTTCATCTATTGTATATATTGAGGCCATTCTCAATCTTGGAGGAAGGGTTGATCTTTCTTGTGATCATTGTTACATATTAAAATAAGGTCTAATAATGCAGACACGCAACAAACTTCACCTGATTTTTTATTTTGATCACTAAACTTATAGAGAATATAACACTTTACTTTTGTTATGTGGTAAAAAACTTAACGCTGTGTTAAATGAACTGAGCACCTTCTTATATGTCACACTCATTAAATGACATGAAACCCATGTTGGATTGAAAAAACTCACAAACCACACACCTCATCCATAGGAAACACCACAACACCAAACCCATTGCCAAAAATACCATACGCACTACCGAAAATACCAAACCAACCAAAAACCCCAAAATTTTCTTTGGTGTGTGTGTGTGTGTGTGGGGGGGGGGGGGGGGGGGCTCGCCCCTTGAGAGATTGGGTTGCGAGCTCCAAAGGACATAAAACGACCATCGTCGGTGATGTGATGTGTACGGACGTGTATAGATCAGAGTCTCAAGTCTATTTTATTCAAAATGGACAAAATAAATAGCCATATCCGAAGAGACGGCATAAAAGACTACTAATGTATGAAACTAAAAAAATATGGGCTCAGAGACTATGTCACGAAATAAAAAGTTGTTAGGCACCCATTCCGACCTTTCGGTTTCTTATGGGCAATATACTATTCTCCTTCTCTTAAGGTGTGTTTATATGTATATAGAGTGATGAAGTGTGTCATGTGTGTATATAGGTGTGTAGGTGAGGAACAAAATCTTCGTATCCATAACATGGGAATATGGGAACACATCATTCGAAGGAGTAGGACTTAAAATAAAAATGTGTGAAAGTGACTAAAATGTGAACGATGCATTGGATCGCGACATCACTATGGGAACGTGAGTACATATGTCAACATGATCGCTAAAAGAAAATAAAAAAGGATTTTGCCGTGTAGGTAAAATAATTGAAAACTAATAAAATATATGTAATGCACCAGATCATGACATCACAATGAAAAATGAGTACGCATGTCAACGAGATCGCAAAAAAAAGTTGGGTTTTCCATATAGGCAATATAAGTGAAAATTACTAAAATATGCGATGCACCAAATCATGATGTTACTATGAAAAAGTGAGTACGTATATCAACGGGACCACCAAAAGACAATAATAAAGGGTTTTGCTGTATAAGCAAAATAAGTGAAAACTACTAAAATATATGCAATGCACCGGATTGTGACATCACTATGAAAAAGTGAGTATGCATGTCAAAAGATCGCTAAATAGTGATAAATATAATTCAAAAAAATGAACTTAAGTGTACGAAGTGAAATGACAACGTATAAATATAAAGATAAAGGTGAACACATAAATAGGACACGAACCCCAAGAGTAATTTCGGGACATTTACGTAGCCAAAATGACATCAAAGTCCACGTATTTCATGAGAAAAATGAGGTAGGGTCTAACCCAAAATCCAAAATTAGAGTTTCTCCTTTTATTTTAAAAAAATTGTGTGAAAATTGTGGTGAGAGTGAAAAAGTGAAGAAAATTTAATTTGGGATTTATGGGATAAACCCTCTTTTAGGTTTTCTGAGATTTAAAAAAAATAGATTTAGGACTATACATAATAAAAAAGTGAAGTTAATGGTGGGGAAAAGAAAGAATTAACTAAGATAAATGCTAAAAGTAACTAAGTATATTAAATAGTAAATGTAGGTGGTAATTTCCTACAGATGATGATATTCAATGCGCACATGCGTATTAAGAAGGAAAGTAATAAGAAGCAATGAAATCACACAACATAAGTTGTATGTGGTTTGACAATGTTCTTACATCCACGGGGTTTAGGGTTTATTCATTATTGCTTTAGAGAACTGGTCAATAGATTGTTGTACTTCACAACCTTACAATACTACATGCCACTGAATTGGGGGATGGGGTAGGTTTACATTTATAAAAAATCTTAGGAGAGTCCTAAGCTCCGTCAATAGATATCCCTAACAGTTCGGACCTATCCGGAATACGTGGGAGTCTTTTATGACTTAGACTCTTTATTAAGTATGGGAGCATGTAGCTTGGGAGTGGCATTACGAGCACATGCTTGTGTAATTATGGACCGCATAATTTCTCCCAAAGCTCAGGGATTTGTTGTATCCAAGTCGACCTTTAATTCTGACAAGTCTTCACACTAAAGGAATAGCAACGTTCCTTCATTCGGAGTTGATTATCGTTGGGAATGTTTGCTAGCTGGTCGGAGGGAAATTTAGTAAATTCCTAAAAATCTAGAAAGTTTATGTCCATTAAGTACCCCAGGGTCAAAATGGTAAACATAACCTATTTTCTGGGCGACAAACCGTCGCTTCAATGGTCGTCAAACGAACGTGTGGTCATTATGCTTTTGGGGAAATGTGAGGGCATTTCTCACCATAAGACAATGGTTCCCATTCTTTTATCACTTTCTTGTTCATTTAAAAAACTTATGAACTTTCAAAGGAGAGTTTTCGCAGTCGTCACTTCGTCTGTAAGAACTCTCTAAACTCTCACTTCATTTCAATTATTTTTCTTCACTTCTGTGATTTATCTTTTTTATTCTTTCCTTGAGTTGTTGTCTTTAACAGATCTGTACGAAATTAATGAAGACGCCTTTATAAAAAATTAAAACTTGACTACTAAATCTCTCAGTGGGTAATGGTAGAATTAGTTGTGGGACCCTGTGACCTTTGTGTCCTCCCTAATGGTGGTTGCCATTTATTTTTATTATTTAATGTGGGGTCACTTTTCTTAAAATTGTTTGTCCTTAGAATTTTGCTAACATTTCGATGTGGTCCCATCCCATGTTGCTCCAAATACTTGGAGGATCATTAATTGGGTTCATCGCATTAACGAGATCATGGTATCCATATTGGCATCACTGAAATAATGTATTATTACCAATGAGAAACAACCCATAGATTACTGGTATCATGGACTAGTTGTAAATAATTGGCAACACTATCACCTTCCTAAAGGTGTGGCATATGAGGGCCAAGATGCCCTTAGGAAGGGTGAGACACAGGTTATAAACTAATTAAATTTTTAACTTTTTATTTTTTCTTAATTTGGGCCAATGTTGAGTGATTTTCTTTGTTCTTTGTAGAGAAATCCAAGAAAAAGCTTCCTCCCAAACATGATGTCAATTTTATCGATCTTCGAACAATTTGGGTTATTCAATAGAGGACTAAAACTGTTGATCACTCTAGGTCGGCTGCATTTCTTCTCGGGTACAATAATTTTACCACATCTTTTGTTGCAAGGCTATTAGAACAGACACTGATCATCCCCATTTCTTTGGGCGACCCAGAAACTTCTTCCTCCCAGAATTCATAAAGGGAGGGATCAAACAAGGATGGAATGTCATCTTCTTTTGAAACGCTAGACATTTTGTTGGTTCCTTCTATTTTGGTTTCTCCCAGTACCATAGACAAGAGGAAGGTTGTGAACTTGATCGCCTCAAATATTGGTGTCAAGTCTCCTCCCCATGCTCCCCCATTAGGCAAAGAGAAAAGGTCTTTCTCATTCGATGGGCAAGAAAAATGAAGTTAGGGATTCTACTTATCCTATGGACATCGACTAGTCCCCTTACAAGTACCACAAGCCCCTTTAAAAGAGGTAAAAAAAGGATCACATTTGTCCCCCCACTGGATATTGTTGGGAAAAAGGATGCTGATAAGGGAAAGGGAACTACCCAACTATACTTACTTACCCCAAGCTAGCCCAGACTTGATTTGGTGGGGGTATTTCCTGGTGATAAGGCGTCTAATTCATCCCTATCATATTCTCGACTTTCGGAATGTGTCAACCACAACCTCTTCCTTGTAAGTTTGTTGTTTATTTATATTCTTCCTTTTGCATTTCCCTTTACTTATGTTCTGCTTATCTTTGTTCTCCCAATATCTACTATTTTCTGATCGATTATGATTAGTTGTTGGAGAAGAATGATGTGTTAAAGAAATCCTTCACTGAAGTGGGGGTGTTGTTTGAGGATTTAGGAAAGTCTCTGAAGTCTTCTCGGAAGCTTAATGTTGCCCAGGCAACCGAAAATCTTAAGCTCGGCAAAAATTTGAAGAGCGTAGAGGATGAGAAGATCAAGCTTCGGAAGAAGATTCACAATTACGCCATGCTAGTGGCTACATCTGAACAAGCTAAGAAATAGAATGAGAACCCTAAAGCCGAGCCAGAGCTTGCCATGACATAGGCCAGTGAGTCTAAGGCCAAAGTCGAGGAGGCCTTAGTTGGTGTTTTGAAGGCCAATAATGAGGCCTTTACTCATGACTGTGACACGACCTTTGCTAATGTCGAGATCCAGATTTCATAACTTAGAATGGTATTTTTTCAGAATGCTGGTATGAGGCTCTTGTCGAGGTCATCACGACTGAGAATGATGACCTCTTCAAGGAAAATAACATAAGTTCCCCTACTTAAATTGAGGAATATCATGTTGATGATGATGAGGTGTTAGTCGGAGAGCAGGCTTCTGCTATTGAGTTTACTCAGGTGTAAGTTGAACAAACGACTATGATTGGGACCTACCAGTTGGAGACCATAGCTACTCAACAGGAGGACGAGAAGGATAAGGTCAACAAGAATGCTCGTTAGGACTTTTTAGGAAACATTATATTTCTTTTATTTCAATGAATGATGTAGGGGATTGCCTCATTTATAATTTTTTCAATGAAATATATACACTAGTCAACCTGTTGCCCTTTTTTTATGCTTTATTATTACCCGCATGTTTTCTTTTGTTTTGCCAAGATTATATGTTTGACCACATGTCCATGTAATTTAATGCAAGACTTGTAGCGCTCATCGCTACTAAGCACGAATTCCAGGAAAGACGTGAAATACTTTTTGTTAATGGTCATGAGGAAGATAACGATGATGAGGATGATGATCTCGACCAACACTTGGTCTTTGATGTGTGTCTGAGAAAATGAGGCTTACGTGGATCTTCATCGCCTTTTTCATTAGGTTGTGGTAGACAACGTTTCCCTTTATGACATGATTTTTATCGCTCAAAATAGTCATAAGGAGTCATAATTCAATCTGAGAGTTGATTTCAACCAGAAATTGCCAAACTATGCAGATAAGGAGGATTTGATAAGAGACTGACCGATCTTGAGTCTTCTCATTCGATAAGGAATTGAGTTATTCATGCTGACCTCATGGGAGCCAGGAAGGTCTCCACTTTCTTGAAAAGGAGAACAATGACCTGAGGGCTGAGCATTAAAGACTTAACATGTCCAAGACAAATGAATATACTAGATATGGATCTTCCTTTTTGAAAAAAAGAGAACGCCCAACTAAGAGAGGAGCGGGAGAAAAAGTCTTTGAATGTAAAATTGGAGACTGTTAAGGGTCCATCTTCCTCCAATGGTCTTCGAACATAGGATCTAAAAAAAACCAAGAAGTCTTTGTACAATAAAGTTATGACCATCAAAAGTCTATCCGAGAAGCTTGACCATCTTACATTCCAATTCCATAAGAAACCTAGCCAAGTATAGATGGATGGATACGATGAGGAACTTATTATGGACTCTACCCTGAATGATGTTTATGATGTTAACGATAAGAATGGATGGATTAATGTCTTGATAATGGAAAAGATGTCAAAGGATTATGAATTGTGGAACTGGCATGACCCTGGCTGCCTTGATCAGCAAAAGCCCCCTTATAAGCATGATGTTTTGTGGATCCCAACGAATGCCATTCCAATCATCTTGATAAGGAAGTACCTTGGCGACTACTTACTTGATGTAGGTGATGAACTTTACCCACCTCAACACTTGGTTAACAGGGTAACTCATGGGGGAGTGTCGAGAATTAGAGATATATCTAGGACCGTTACTTCATGTGCACTGGATGTTCCACCTGCTAGAGTCAGAACTTCAATGAATGAGTCAAACCGATCACATAATTGATTTAGTTATACTTTCCATTTTGTTGTAAATTATTTTTAATTTCCTTGTAATAGCTCAAAATATTAATGAAATTTTTTGCATTTTTCTTTCCCTTTTGATTATGTAGAATCTGGTCTTACCTTTTAGGTGATGTCATCACGTAAAAATACTAGGCTTAGAGCCAAAAAAGTAAAAATGAGCCTGTTTACTGAATTAGTCTTTGGTGCCTAAGGTTCCCCAATATACCTTTTATCATCTATGAGGCGTTGTTTGTCTTTTGTTAATCATAAAATGTTTTGAGTTTATTGATTATTGGTTGACCAACCAATTAGTCTTCTACACAGACGTTTCAATTGAGAGGTGGGTGTTGGTCGACCAATTAATCAGTCTTAAAAGAAGACATTAAAAGATGATAATCATCACAGCGATAAGTAACATATTAGAGAAAATCTCACTTGACTAATTGACCTTCTTCATTAAATATTCGTTTGCCTTCCATTTAGAACAATGCATATAGATAAAGAAGATTTGAAATGTAATTCAAAACTATAATAAAGTAAATAAACTTAGACTTAAAAGTAAAACTTCTTTAAATTTGATACATTCCATGCTTGAGCAACCTCTCTGACCTCCATTGTTTCTAAGTGGTAGGCTCCCATCAAGTTGTCCCTAATGAGTTTGAATGGGCCTTCTTAGTTAGGCTCGAGTTTCCCGTCTGAGGGCTTTTTAGCTTGCCAACTATCTTTCTCAGTACGTAGTCTCCAACCTTAAAGTTCCTCTCCTTGATACCATGTTGTACTACTTGGACAACAGTTAATACCAGGAGATAAGATTTACAAGAGCTTATTCCCTCTTTTCATCAGTTAAGTCAATCTCAGCTCTGATCACTTTGTTGTTGAGGTCTTAATCTACTAAGGAGGATTTCATGGTTGGCAGACCTACTTCTAGTGGGATGACTGCCTCCATTCCATAAGCTAGGGCAAAGGGTGTTTCCCCCATTGATCTCGTAGGCATAGATTCAAATGCCCAGAGAATGTGGGGGAGCTGGTCGACCCATACACACTTTGCTTTCTCCAATATCTTCCGAATTCCATTGAGGATTATCTTGTTAGAAGCTTCTGCTTTCCCACTGCTCTGAGGGTAGACCACTAAACTATAATAGTGCCTAATGTCGTGCTCGTCACAGAAGATTTGAAAGATGCCTTTCTAAAATTGAGTTTTATTCTCTGTGATGATGATCCAATGGATGCCAATCCATCTTATGATGTTTTTTTTTCATATGAACGTGGTCATATTGACATCTCGATATTTACCAAGGGCTCTTCTTTAATCCATTTGGAGAAATAGTGTGTTCCAATTAATAAATACTTCTTGCTTCTAGAGGGGAGGGGATATGGACCAACAATATCTAGACCCCACTGATAAAAAAAGCCAAGGACTTGTGAGAGATTTGAGGTTTCAGGTTGGCTGATGCACTAACGGGGAGAAAAATTGAAAATTTTTACACTTTCGAATGTAGGAGATTTCATCCTACCATATATACAACCAACAGTACCCTTCTTTTATGGACCTAAATTCTAATGACCTGTCCCCTATGTGGCTTCCACATATACCCTCATGGAACTCATGAAGAGTTTTGTTGACGTCGTCTAGATGTATGCACTAAAGATAAGGCCCTGAAAAGAGTTTTGATAAAGTTTCTCTTCTACCGATAATTGGAAGCGAGCAAATTACGCTTGGATCTTACGTGCCTCCTTATTATCGTCTGGAAGGACATCCTCTTTCAGGTAATGCACTATTGGATCCATTCAGCCTAGGGACCTATCAATGGTTATAACCTCCTCGATTGGTTTTACTTTGTTGATGCTGGATCGATCAAGGTACTATACTTGGATAGTTTTTTTCATATCTTCCTTGACAGCCGAAGCAAGTGAAACTGCATGATGTTATTTCCCCTTGGGAACTGTTGCACCCATGTAACACCCCTTAATTTTGAGGATTTTATACTTAATTATTTTTGGGAGTTATAAAAATATTTAAATCGAAGAAACTTAAATTCATGAGTTAGAGAATTTATTTGAGTGAGCCGAATTATTTATAATTGGCAACTTTTAAGTTTAATGGTTCAAAATCTCGTGTGTCGCATTTTGAGGTTGAAATTTGGAAATGTCGAAAAGTATTTCGGATGGCAATTCTGAGTTCGCGGTTGCGTCCGGATGGGTCGAGATAGTCAGAAAAGAGTACCCGGGGATAATAATTGGGTCTCAGGATATTTTTGGGCATAGCCGGGCCCACATGGGGTGAGTTGGGCCTTTCTAATTAGGCCCACATGGACAAAAACGGGATTTAGTGTTTTTAACCTAATTGAGGGACTAGGAACGACGGACAGAAAATCCTAAACCTAGGGTTTGGGAGAGGATTAGAGGAAGTTAATCAAGAAGTCAATTGGGGGATCTTTTGGAGCCAAATTAAGGGGCTAATTTGTGGGGTTCTTCATCAACCATTCTCTACACCAACGGAATCAGTCCCTATGAACGATTTTAGGCAAGTGGTTAACTTGCTATAATGTGTAAATGGTGATATCCAATTCATATTTTAGTGATGTTTAAACTAAAATTCATTTTGGGGATAAATGGGTACAAAATGGGGTTTTTGTTCATGGAACTATTGAATGAGATTCAAAGTAAGAATCAGTTGTGATGTATATTTTTGAGTATGATTATCTGATTTGAATGAGAAAACCTGGGACAGGAAACGATGAAATTTGAATCTGAAATTGGGATTTTACCATAAGGATTTGTGTTCTTTAGTGGGTAAATATTCGTAGTATTAATGATGTTAAAAGGTTTAGATGGTGTTTATAGTTCATGAGAAATATAATAAGATGATTAACAGACTGGGTTGAGGTTAGAATTTGAGGAAAGAACCTTATTTTTTCGTCAATGGCCAAACAGTGGCCTGGAAAAGACGAAGTCTCAATCGATCGATCGACCCAGGGGGTTCGATCGATCGATGATACAGGAATCTTGGCAGTTCGGCCAATTTTGATTATAAATAGAAATTTATTTAAAATTTAATTCCTTACTTTTATTTAGTGATAAATACATGTGAGGCATATATTCCTTAACAATTATAGGGTGATATAATTGGGTGTAGGAGGGTGAAAAATTGTATATCATGAGATGAACGAATTTGGGGAAAATAATTCAAGTATTGAAATGGACTAAGTGAGCGAGTCCGGGTATGTTGGTAATTATAGGTAAATATAATTGGGAAATTTATGGAGATGAATGTGTAACACATTGTGGGCAAAAATGTGGGAATGGAATTCTGAGATGTAAAAATGGACCAAGTGAGCGAGTCCGGGTATGTTGGTTAAGTGACACCAAAGTATTAAATTAATTATTGAGAGAATAAATTTATTTGGAGTCGGAACATAGACTCGGGAAATATTAAGTTATAGGCCAAGTGAGCGCGTCCGGGGATAATGGTTGAGTGACACCAAGTTATTAAATTAATGGATGTGTTAATTAATGAAAGTAGAGTCAGAAGGTATACTTGGAAAAGTATTAAATTAATTGATGTTGTAATTAATTAATTTAGAGTCGGATTGTAGTCTCGGGAAGGTATTTATTAATTAATGTGTAAATAAATTAAATGAGAGTCGGACCACAATCTCGGATTGGTATAAATTAAATAAATGTGTAAATTAATTAACTGGGAGTTGGAACACAGACGCAAATTGGTATTAAATTAATAGGTGTGTTAATTAATTTAATTAGAGTCGGACGATAGACTCGGGAAGGTATTAAATTAATAGGTGTGTTAATTAATTTAATTAGAGTCGGACCATAGACTCGGGAAAAATATTATATTAATTGAGTGTGAGTTAAATATATTAGAGTCGGACCACAGACTTGGGTAATGATAATTTAGTAAGTGGGAAAATTAATTAAGTTCAGTCGGGCCAGAGATTCGGGGAATTTTAGGCTAGTATTACGGATCTTTGAGTACACGGTAAAGTCGGGATTTATAGTATATATATACGGTGTAGTGATAGTATATATATATATATATATATATATATATATATATATATATATATATATATATATATATATATATATATATATATATATATATATATATATTGTGTGTAATATTAAATATCAGTGATTAGATATTTATTTAATTTATATACTCTAGTGCTATCAAGGGAGGTTGCGTGATGTGGGTGAATCCCCTAGCTTGAGGAGTAGGGTGAGTATATCTCCAGGTCATAGCGTTCGGTATATGGGTTAGGGGATTATCTCACTTTCAGGGAAGGAATATGACCGCCTCCATTTTGTTTATGTTTAGGGCAAGGTTGGTGAGCGATTCCAACTTGGGTAACTAGGTTATGTGAGCACACCTAGTGAGATACCACTTTGGAGGGAATCATTTGGCGAGGGTATACTCGGAGGGATAGATATACGTATGTTATATGTGTGGATGTTTTAGTAGAGGTATGTATATAATGGTATTCAATATTATATGCGGGTAATAATGCAGTGTGTGATGTAATTACTTTATATAACTTGTGACACAGTTATATGCTACTATTTAAGAAGGAATTAATTAATTTAATTGTGAGATAACTTATAATATTCAAGAATCATTATACTCGAGTTAGAGTAGTATGGCAAGGGGAGGTTATACCAGGACTAGTTGGACGGGGTAGTACAACTAGGTGGGGTTAAGGTAATCGTTAGGTGTGCACATTAGTGGATGGGTGAGAATGTCTACAAGAGAGTGCGATACTAACTTATATATGAAGCGCATTCTTACATTTTAATTACTGCAGTTAATTTACTTGCTAAATATTTTCAAAATGTTTTGGGTTTTAACCCTTGCTATAAAACTATTTTCAAAACCTTTTAGGTGTCCAGCCACAGGGACGCCAGGATTGATATTCTATTCCAGGAACACGGAGCTGCGACATATGTGGATGCTAGCATGAAATTTGGGATTAGACGCATTGCTCATTCAATCCTAGAGTAGGAACTATTTCTCAGTTCAGTTTCATTAGGGCATGTCGCCCAGACTTTTCAGTACAGTTTCAGATTTATTTTATTCAGGTGTTGGATGTTTGTATTGGACTATTTACTTTGGTGGCCGATGGTTTATTCGGCATGTCATTTTATTTTTGTTCAGTTGATTTAATTCAGTTGTGTGAATGGTTTATATTTAATTTCGCATGTACTGTTTGTTAATTAAAAAAGTTAAAATTGGCACCCACTTTTGGAATACTAGGTGGTTAGTAAGTTTTAAAAAGTTTTCGACAGTGATGCTAAGGATGAACCAACTGGGATTCCTATTTTAATTTGGTATAAGATTGATCACCCGGTATTTTATTAGGCGGGGTGTCACAACCCATACATACTGGAACTGGATGATCAAGTGTTGGTCTTCTCCTAGGTATACGACCACGTATTCATCCTTAATGTTGTAGTCTCCTGATACTTGACCTAATATCCGTCTGGAGTCATAAAAGACATCAAGGTGACGTGTGCCTAGGGATCATGACTTATTTAATCCGTCGATCAATGCCTTAACTCCACCTCATTGTTAGAGGATTCAAATCCCAAGAGAATTTCCTGATTGGGAACAGATTCTTCCAGGGATACTAGCACTATCCCAACTCCCCCTTAGAATTTGAGGCTCAATCAATATAGAGGGTCCATCTCTCCCATTTTTCGACCCGTTCTTGGACAAATTCTTCACTTTCGGTGCTTGTCTCCATCGGTTCCTGATCACTAGAAAATTTATAAATGAAGTCCTCCAAGACTTGCCCCTTAACTGAAGTCCTAGGCTGAAACTAGATATCAAACCTTCCAAGTTCCACTGACTACTTAGACATTCGTTCAGACAGGCTACCCTTCTCAAGCATGACCTTCTGGAGGAAAAAGGATAGGACAATGATAGTATGTGCCTCAAAGTAGTGTTTCAACTTTCTGGAGGCTATCACTAGTGCGTATACAAGTTTCTCTAATAGAAGGTACCTTTTCTCAACGTCGAGAAAGGTTTTTTATGCATAATAAATGGGAACATGACTCCTATTCTTCTCACAAACTAGGGTCGAGATAACTATATTACTGAACACCAGTAGATATAAGTTCAAAGGTCCCTCATCGTCGGGGATGATCAATAATAGTGGTCGACTCAAATAATTTTTAACTTCTTCAAGTGCCTTGTAGCATTAGTCATTACATATTTCATTCCTTTCTTTCCTAAGTGATTGAAAGAAAGGTCGATTGTTCTCCGAAGATCTGTATATGAAAAGATTGAGTGTAATGAGAATGCCAGATCTATATATGAAGCGATCGAGTGTTGCACCTTCCTGATGGCTTCAATCTGGTCGGGATTTTCCTGAATACCTCTCTAATTGACTAAGTATCTGATGAACTTTCCCAATTGTAACTCGAAAGAGTACTTGGCTATTTTTATCTTCATTATATAATAACGAAGAACTTTAAATATCTTTTCTAGGTCTGTGAGGTGGTGCTCTTTTTTTTTTACTTTTCATAAGAATGTCATCTATATACACCTCCATTGTATCTCCCATTTATTGGTTGAACATCTTCATTACTAAGCTATGATAGGTTTCCTCGTTCTTTAATCCGAATGACATCAACCTGTATCAGTATAGCCCCAACGTGGTGATGAAGGAAGTCTTTTCCTTATATGTAGAGAACAACGGGATCTGGTGGTAGCCTGAGTAAGCATCGAAATCTCATACATTCATGGTTGGCAATGGCATTGACCAACTGGTCTATATTGGAAAAAGTAAAACTATCCTTTAGATATGATTGATTTAAATCAGTGAAGTCTATACATACCCTTTACTTCCCGTTTCTTTTCTTTACAACAATTGGTTTGACAACCACTCAGATAATTGAACTTCCTTTCTGGACTAAGCCTAAAGAATTTTCCCACCTTACTCTTCGATTGATTTGGTTTTCTCGAATGAAGTTTTTCATGCCTTTTAACTCATTAGTGAATGTAACGGATCTACGTGAAGCTTATAACACATTACTTATGGATAAATTCTCTGTATATTATACAGTTGCTAGGTAAAAACGTTCTCATTGATCTTGAGGAAAATAACTAGTTCTTTCTTCTCTTCTTTAGTAAGTGAGCTGCCAATCAAGAACTTCTTCTCACGCTGATTGTCATCAAATGATACCTTTGAAGAGGTTCTATAACCCAATCAGCAGGGGTGATATGCCCTATATGTACCCAACATCTCAGTGACACCAACCTCGACCAAGGAGATTGACGATGTTAGAAGGGCCCCAGATTGGCAACCAACGGTCTCATCCTAAGTAAGGTCGGCCATGGCCGACGTTACTAGTTGACTCACAGTCAAACAATAGCCGAGGTCTTCGTGATCCATGTGGACAGTTATCCATCAGGTCGGTCGAAGCCGACATCACGCCTATGTCATACAATAACCTCGGCTGGGTGTAAGCCGAGGAAATAGGGACAACACAATCGTCGTAATCTGCCTCGGCTGGGAATCAACCGACGTTCCAACTACTCCTACATAACCCCAGCCCAAGCCGATGTTATAACTCCACATGTCTCACCTCATTTTCCTTACTGAGTCGAGACCATCATGAATAATATCGGATTGGGCAGCAGCCTGACTTCACCAACCTCGTACCCTTCCAGGCCGAGGTTGGTACCAATCAAAGACAGCCGAGCCTTTACTCGCATATGCGTGGCTGGGAACACGTGTACTAAAATCAGTTGTAACAAATCAATCCCCTCACGTGGGGGAATATTTCATCATCATTCTCTACATGTGACAGTGACAGATGTCTTCATCAGATTGGCTAGATCAACACAAACATGCTCATGGCATGCATGGGGGGTGCATTATACCCCCCACACGCTATATATACTTGTCTTCTCCTCTATGGAGGGGGATCCAAAATTAACGACCATAGCTGAAACTCTGTCCAATTACACAGTAGAGAGGGAAAGCTTGATAGATTGTATCTATGGCCGTTAGTTCCTTCTTTCGGTGATCTTACTCACTCACTTGCACAGTGGACGTAGGCCTGATTGGCTGAACCACTTATATATTGGTGTTCATCCTCTTCTCCTCATATCAATTTCTTATATTTAATATACTCTTGTGCTGCCATTGTTATCACTAATTTGAGCTTACGAACACCTTGAATGGTGGTACTGTTTCCAACATCATCATTTTAGCGCCGTCTGTGGGAATGAGAAGCTATCTCTTCCTCATTTTCTGCTTAACCTCACCGGAGACTCTGGTGGTGAACCAAGCCTCACCCCTTGCGGGGAGCTATTTCACCATTGAAAGAGGTCCATTAAGGTACAAAGCTCATCTACTCCATAAGATCTTTAGTGTTAACGTATGGCACCAGAGTTACCATCATCTTTTCCACCGCCTGGTGCTAGAGGACCCAGTTCCAGCCAGACACCGCCTCAGTCCGAAATGGCGGACGTGGCAGCAGCCTTGAGGTCTTTGGCTGCAACGCAACAAGCAATAAGGGAGAAATTTGCACAAGTCAGTCAAAATATGATGAGACCACGTGGGATCTCACCGGAGATGTTTACTCCGGCGGCCGCTCAGCCCCATCCTGAAGCCAGGGGACCACCCCAGGCACCGCTAAAAGAACAACCTACACCTCATCGGCGGAAGGACGTTGCTGACCCTAGGCGTTTACGTCTGGGGAGGCAAGGAAACCCTTGTCCCGAGGATAGGTATGACAATTTGGAGGCGGAAGAGGTTCCAAAAGATTATTGGGAGCCGTATGAGGTTTCAAATGACACAGTGCGTCCTATCCAGCAGAGCCGAGGTTGTGGAGGCAGAAGAGGTGAAGAAGCCCAACAAAGAGGGTCAACTTTTGATCGATTGAGAAGAGGGTCAGCCTTTGAAAGGCTTATCCTGGTAAATAACCTGAGATAGAGGTTGTCCAGGTCGAGAAGTGCTGCTTGCTCATAAAGGGAAAAAAGGGAACGTTGACCTCATCAAGGACGACCCCACATCGGAAGACGTAGGGACCAGGAAGAGGTCAATAACCAATGTTGTGCTGCAGTTAGGGAACCCTCAGTCCACCCCTTGGAAGTGGCTGGGGACAACCTCGGCCAGGACGACGTTACAAGGCCATGGAATGACTCCATCCAACGTCTTGAGGAAAAGATAGGAGACCTCATCAAAAGTCGATACCCACTACAAAGAGGTTTCTCAAAGGGCTCTCCGTTCGTGGCTAAGATAGTGAGCTTCCCAATCCCTGCCAAGTTCAAGCCACCTACGGTGTCTCCAAAGTATGATGGTTACACCAACCCTGTATATCATATTGAGATGTACCAGTCTGCGGTGGACATTTACTCAATACCAGATGAGATGAAGTGTCGGGCCTTCTCCGGGATTTTGACGGGAGCTGCACACATCCGGTTTACCTCTCTTTCGAAGAACTCAATAGAGAACTTTAAGGGATTGGCTGAACGATTCATTCATAATTTCTGTTTTGGGGTAATACCATAAAAGAAGACTACTCATCTGCTATATGTCAAACAAGGGAAGAATGAGAGCCTAAGAGACTACATCGCACGATTCAACAAAGAAAAACTAGAGGTTGAAGATTATAAAGAAAACATAGCTATGACCTCTCTCGTAGGAGGTCTCCAGATAGGGAAGTTGTTATGGAAACTCACAGAAGACCCTCCCAAGTCCATGGCAGAGTTATTGGCAACTACAAGTAAGGTCATGAACGCTGAAGAGGCCATGGCCGCGAAGTATGAGGATGTGAACAACGGTGGCAATGGGAAGTTCCACAAAAAGAAGGATGGAAATAAGAGGCCAGATGATGACAAGTTTGCACGCTATATACCCCTCTAACTGTGAGCGGCGAGCACATTCTCAATGAGATCAAGAATGACCGATCTCTGAGATGGTCAGAGAAGCTAAAGGCTCCTCCACATAAGAGGAACAAGAACTTATGATGCGAGTTCCACCAAGACCATGGTCACGTTACAGACAAGTGCTTTACCTTAAAGGATGAGATCGAGAAGATGTTGAAATTGGGAAAGTTGAGGAAGTATGTTGATGGCAAGGCTCCCAAGAGGGGAAGAGATGACCCTAAAAAGAAGAGAAATGACGGATGTCGTGACGATACCCCAGCAAGAAGAGACTATGACTTGGAGGGTGAAGATAAAGATGATCCAAACCTCCCACCAAAAGATGACAGCTCCCCAGTGAAGAGGGTTGGTATGATCTTGTTTGGTGTTAACACCATATGCGGAGGACTCGCAGGGGGTGGTTCTAAAGTGGCTGACTGAAAAGATCATGTGGAAGAGGCCAAGTCAGTGGCCAAACTAGAAGTGGTAAACCTGACGTCTTTCGAAACCAAGCAAAAGAGAAAGAAGGTGGATATGGACACTCTTATTGTCGGGTTCTCCCTACTCGAATTCAAAGGCATCCTAGCTCCGCATGACGACCCTTTGGTAATCATAACAAGAGTGAATGGATGGGAGGTACAGATAATTCTTATAGATGGAGGAAGTTCAGCAGATATGATGTTCTGGCCTTGCTTCAAAATCCTAGGCCTTAACAGAGCTAGGCTGATACCCTATCATCATCCGTAATGGGCTTCAGTGGAGAAAAGGTCCATCCATTGGGCATGTATGAGATGGACATGCGAATGGGCGATGAGTGGACTAAGAGGTTGACCCGGAAGATCAATTTTTTCGTTATGGACGAAAACATCTTCTCGGCCTATGACCTCATCATAGGAAGAGTAACCCTTAAGGAGTTTGAGGCTGTGCCTAAAATTCCTGACCCCCTATGGGGTAGGGGAAGTGCAGGGTGACCAGACCATAGCATGAGAATGCCACTTCAACTCAGACGAAGAGAGAGAGTCCCATAAGAGAGAAACTACCACGTATAACATTGCGAAATTGAAGAAAGGAGAGGCCGCGAAAGAGGCAGAATCCATCGTCCTCAATGAGGACGAATCGAAAAAAACTGTCTAGGTCGGCAAAGCCTTAAAAGCGTAGATCAAGGAAGAGAGGATAAACTTCTTGAGGAAGAGGCAGAGTGTCTTCTCTTAGAGCCATGCGGACATGCCAGACATCAACCCTGAGGTTATGTGCCACAAGCTCAACGTGACTAAGGATGCTAGGCCAATCAAGCGAAGATGAAGAATTTACTCTAGGGAAAAGTATGATGTCATCCGGGAAGAGGTGAGAAATTTGGAAGAGGATGAGTTAATCAAGGAAGTCATATACCCGGAGTGGTTATCAAACGCATTCATTGTGCCCAAAGCCAATGAAAAATAGAGGATGTGCACAGATTTTACCGATCTGAACAAGTCTTGCCCAAAAAACAACTATCCCTTACCTCAGATCGATTAGATGGTAGATTCCACTATAGGGCATGAGGTCATGAGCTTCATGGATGTGTATTCAGGCTACAATCAGATCTTCATGGACGCTGAAGACTCAGAGAAGACAGCCTTCATAACTGACAAGGGGACATACTGCTACAAGGTCATGACCTTCGTCTTGAAGAATGTAGTGGCAACGTATCAATGTCTTGTAAATAAGATGTTTGAAAATAAAATAGGCAAGACTATGGAGGTTTACGTAGATGATATGTTGACGAAGAGCTTAAAGGCCTGTACCCACGTGGAAGACCTAGAAAAGTCCTTCGATACCATGGACTTGTACAGAATGAAACTCAATCCCGAAAAGTATGTCTTCGGGGTGTGAGCTGGGAAATTTCTTGGATTCATTGTCAATCAGAGGGGAATAGAGGCGAACCCTGAGAAATCAAGGCTTTGATTAACATGAAGACACCAAGAAATATCAAGGACATTCAGAGGCTCACTGGAAGAGTAGCTGCACTCAACAGATTTATTTCCAGAGCGACGAACTAGTGTCTTCCGTACTTTAAGGTGCTTAGAAAGGCCTTCGAATGGGACAAAGAGTGTGAGGAGGCGTTTAATAAACTCAAGTCTTATCTCGGATATCCCTTGCTCCTATTTCGAACCATAGTTGGAGAGAAGTTGTATATTTATCTAGCAGTCTCTGAGTCAGCTATAAGTGCAGCCATAGTAGGGAAGGCGTTGGGGTTCAAAGACCTGTATACTTCAACAGTAAGGCCCTTCAAGGGTCTGAACAAAATTATCCTCGGATGGAAAAGTTGTCCTATGCATTAATTCATGCTTCCAGAAAGATGAAGCCTTATTTCCAAGCCCATTATATGGTCATCCTCACTGACTCCCCACTAAGACAGGTCCTCCATAAACCTGAGAAGTCGGGTAGATTGATGATGTGGGCCATTAAGTTGGGAGAGTACGACCTTAATTACCAACCCAGGGTGACCATTAAAGGGCAGGAACTTGCAGATTTTGTTGCTAAGTTCACATGGGAAGAGGCCGAGGTTGAGAATAACGTAGAGACTACAGAAGGTTCAAATAACAACGTCTTTAGAGACCCGGAAGAGGTCGTATCCAACAGTGCCAGAAATGGAATAACCGAGAATGAGGAAGACTGGTACCTTTTCAAGCAAGGAATCATGTTAGAAGGGAGCTTCTCATCAGATAAAGACATCTGGAATCTCTTTATTGACGGGTCTTCTTGCAAAAATGGAAGCGGCGCAGGGCTGATACTCTCAGCCCCGGATGGTACCAATGTTGAATATGCCCTATGGTTTAATTTCAAGGCATCAAACAACAAGTCAGAATATGAGGCCATGCTAGCAGGCCTCTCCTTGGCAAAGACCCTCAGGGTAAGACGACTCCCACTTCACAGTGACTTAAGGTTGGTTATTAACCAAGTGTTGGGGGTTTATGAGGCCAAGGATGAAAGGATGGCTAAATACCTGAAGAGGGTAAGAGTGATATTAGAAGGTTTTGAAGAGGTAAAGATGAAGAGAATACCTCGGCAAAATAATAGCCATGCAGATGCACTAGCAAGGTTGGCTTCAGCAACAAGGACAGACATCAGAAGGATAGTTCCAATCGAGATCCTGCCCAAAGCGACCATTGAAGAAGAAGAGGTTAGTAACCCTTGCCTCAATTTGAACCTAGGGGACTCATGGATGGACCCCTTTATCAGATATATCAGAGAGGGAGAGCTTCCGGGATCAAATCTAGAGAGGAGGAAACTGAGGTACATAGCGACAAAGTTCTCAATAATAGGAGATGTCCTATACAAGAAGGGATTTCTATTACCCCTCCTCATGTGTGTTCATCCCACAGAGGTCCCCCGTGTCCTACAAGAGGTACACGAGGGTTCTTGCTCCACTCATATAGGAGGAAGACCTTTAGCCAAGAGGATTATTACGCAGGGATATTGGTGGCCAACCTTGGCCAAGAATCCTGCAGCCTCTGTGAAGAGGTGTGACAAATGCCAAAGATTCTCCATTATCCCCCATTAACCTTATTAGCCTATGACGTCAATAAGCTCTCATTAGCCATTCGCAGTATAGGTAAATAACTTGGTGGGTCCCTTACCAAGGGCTATGAACAACTACAAGTTTTTGATAGTTCATCAACTACTTCTCCAAGTGGGTAGAGGCCGAGCCGATGAACACGATTATAGAGCTGAAGTCCTTCCAATTCATTTGGAAGAGCATCATATGCATACATGGCCTTCTAAACACCCTCATCTTGGACAACGGAACCCAGTTCAAGAATTCTTCCTTAAAAAAGTATTGCGAGAAAGTTGGGATCAAGCAATTTTTCTCTTTTCCGGGTCGACCTCAGGCAAATGGTCAAACTGAAGTCACAAACAGAACAATCCTCAACGGGATCAAAAAGAGGTTAGAAGAAGCTAAGGGGAGATGGAATGAATAGGTTTATACTATATTATGGGCCTATAGAACAACGGCTAGGACACCAACTGGGGAAACCCAATTTATGTTAGCGCATAGCTCAGAAGTTATCATACCAATCGAGGTAGGGCTCCCAAATCACAGGGTTCAGACCTATGACCCTGAGAAGAATGGGGAGGTGAGAAGACTTGACCTAGATCTGATCGAAGAGAGAAGGGAAGACGCAAAGATCAAACAGGCAGCCTATCAATAGAGAACAACGAAGTTCTACAATCAAAGGGTGAAATCAAGACCCATAGCCGTGGGAGACCTGGTGTTGAAAAAAACATTAGAGAAAGCAAACAAACTTCAACCAAATTGGCATGGCCCATACAAGGTGATCGAAGAAGTTGTACCTGGGACCTACAGGTTGGAAAACCTTGAGGGGGAACCTTTTTCCAATCCATGGAATGCTGATCATTTGAAAAAGTATTACATATGATGTTGCAATAATTCCTATGTAAATGTGTCAACTTATAAGGAGATTATTAATGAGAAAATCAGTTCTTGTGTTAACTCTTGGTTCATTAATTTGGTGAAAATTTCATGGGGGTAACATCTTAGTTGATGACCTCAGACCTTAAAACATCATAGTTTGGTGACAAGGTCTGAGGTTAACATCACACTTGGATGACCTCGGACCTTGAACATCATTAATTTGGTGAATATATTATGAGGGTAACATCTTAGTTGATGACCTCAGACGTTAAACATCATTGATTGGTGACAAGATTTGAGGTGAACATCACACTTGGATGACCATAGACCTTGAACATCATTAATTTGGTGAATATTTTATGTGGGTAACATCTTAGTTGATGATCTCAGACCTTAAACATCATAGTTTGGTGACAAGGTCTGAGGTGAACATCACACTTGGATGACCTCAGACCTTGAACATCATTAATTTGGTGAATATATTATAAGGGTAACATCTTAGCTGATGACCTCAGACCTTAAACATCATGATTGGTGATAAGGTTTGAGGTAAGAATCACACTTGGATGACCTCATACCTTGAACATCATTAATTTGGTGAATATATTATGAGGTTAACATCTTAGTTTATGACCTCAGACCTTAAACATCATAGATTGGTGACAAGGTTTGAGGTGAACATCACACTTAGATGACCTCAGACCTTGAACATCATTAATTTGGTGAATATTTTATGGGGGTAACATCTTAGTTGATGACCTCAGACCTTGAATATCATTAATTTGGTGAATATTTTATGGGGGTAACATCTTAGTTGATGACCTCAGACCTTAAAACATCATAGTTTGGTGACAAGGTCTGAGGTTAACATCACACTTGGATGACCTCGGACCTTGAACATCATTAATTTGGTGAATATATTATGAGGGTAACATCTTAGTTGATGACCTCAGACGTTAAACATCATTGATTGGTGACAAGATTTGAGGTGAACATCACACTTGGATGACCTCAAACCTTAGACATCATTAATTTGGTGAAAAAATTATTTATGGGGATAACATCTTAATTGATGACCTCGGACCTTATAACATCATAATTTGGTGACAAAGTCTGAGGTGAGACATCATACTTGAATGACCTCAGACCTTAGACATCATTAATTTGGTGAAAAAATTATTTATGGGGATAACATCTTAGTTGATGACCTCAGACCTTATAACATCATAATCTGGTGACAAGGTCTGAGGTAAGACATCATACTCGGATGACCTCAGACCTTATACAATGTTATAAGGCTCACAAAGATACCATTATATTGAGACTTCAGGCCTTAACACAAGAACATTGCATGACATAGAAAACCATTCAAAGAACATTCAGCAACTAAGAAAGAAAGCCCTCTTCAGAGGTTGATAGCATGAAGTTAAGAGTTACAAGCCAAAATGTAATAGAATTTGTCATCAGAAGTTACAGATCAATGTTAAGAATTACTAAGGGTTCACAAAATGGATTTAAGTATCTGCAATCTCAGGGTTAGTAGCTATGCCCCCATCTCCCTAGCCAAGGTTGGTCACTTCTATCCCATCATCTTGAGTACTAACGTCTTTAGTCTTGGTATCCTCTTGAGGAGCAATCTCGGTAGGTGCAACACCTTCTTCCTCCTTGACCTCTTGTAAGGCCTGAGCGAACCGAGGATCAGCGTAACCCAGACCAATGATGTCAGAGGCTGCCAGGCTCCCTAACTCTTTCTCCTTTATTGCAGCCTATTTTCCAGTGGCCTTAACACCCCTTTTGAGATACTCGAAGCCGAAGTTGATGAACTTATGAGTGACCTTATAGTCCTCCAAAATCTTCTCTGAGGCGTCATCTAAACCAGCCTTCACAGTGACATCAACCTTGTGTTGAAGAAAGTCAGCCTGAGTCTTCAGGGAAGAGATATGATCCTTCTTAAGCTTGTCCATGTGCTTTTTCAGTCGCTTAATACTAGCCTCAGACTTCTCTAAGGAGGCCTTCAGACACTCCATTTCAGCGTTCAGAGTAGCCTCGATCTTTTGGGCCTCTTTGCCCTTCTCAATCAAAGGAAGTTTCCTCAAAGTCCAGTCAACAAACTGGTGCATGGTGAGGAGACCCTGCAGAACATGTGTAGAGATGTCAGTTCCAGATTTGACATAATTCAAAGATGAGGTTACACTTATTCAGAAAAAGCAAAAAGTCTTACTTGGATAGATCGATGGAGGACGAACTCGGCCAGCAGAGGGGTATCTAAATAACGATAGAAGTGTTTGTCAGAGTCGGTCATGACGTGCTGATAGCATCCAAGGCCTTCAGACTCCAGCCGATAAGACTGTCGCTAATCTTCAGTTGCTCTAGACGGGCAACTAGCACGTCTAGAAGAGATGGGGATAGCACGATCCCCCTTTGAAGTTTTCTTCTTCCGCCTCTGATCCTCTGGTGCAGGTTCAGTAGATCTCCTCTTCTTGGAGGCCTTAGCCCTGAAGTAGTAGTAGTAGGAGAATTCACAGTAAGAACTGCTTTCTTCACAAGTTTGGTAAAACTGGGGGCTGCCATCTCCCAAAGGTCGTTAGAAATTCCTTTTGGGCGCTTTGCAAACAGAAAGATCTAAGTTAAAAAATTAGAGGCATAACAAAATAAGAGGTATAACTTGTTGAAATAATAAAGTAACTTACGGGGCTCTGTCAGAGGACTCCCTCCAAGGCCAATTTCAGAGAGGTAGTAGGGGGTCATCAAATGCTCGTACTTGATCAACAGACCATGTTCCCCCTGATCTTGAAGGTCTTTGACATTCTAAAAATTATTCTGGCTTAACCCAGGGTCGGCCCTAGCAACTATTTACACCTTTCCCCATTTAAGAGGTATTCTTTGCTCTAGGGAAGAAGAGGGGGCACATGGGCTAAACTCCCATGACCCAGAGGCGAAGAAATATCGTGGTTTCCAATTATGGTTTGAAGTTTGGGTAACCAGCAACATCTTCTTGTTGGACTTTCGAGCTATACAATGGTAATAACTCGGATGATTCCTAGCAGAGGAGGGGACGTAACACCCTGTGAAGACCTGGACAGGAAGGTCTGAACGATGGACTGCCCTCCACAATACTATAGCTCCAATTATCACCCTCCAGGAATTGGGGGATAACTCGGAGGGAGCCAAGTTAAGATATGACAATGTGGCCCGAATTAGGGGATGAATGGGAAGATAAAATCCTAACTTAAACATCTTCTCATACAAGTAGATCTCACAATCTCGACCGCTAAAGGCCCTCTCATCCCTTAGAGGCCTCCTAAGTTTTATGGGGGGACCTATAGAATACAGATGTCTGAAGGCTAGGAGGTAGAGTTCGCTGATAGTGCTCTCTATCTCGGCTTCTTCCGAGGTGTCAACATCGCTTTCGCTATCATCACCGCATCTCGATCAACGTCGGCTTGAGCAGATGAGGGAACACCATCAGGGAACCTCTGAGCAAAATCAGCTCCTGTGGCGGTCGATAGGGGAATTTCATCACGGATTGGGGGAACAACCACACTAGGTCCTATAATTTCGACATCGGAGGAAGAATGTGAGGTGTTAAAACTCTTGTGAGATGAGGCACGGCTGGAAACCTCGGCTTGGTCCATCCGAACGGAATAGTCCATGGCCTCTTGGAAAGAATCCACAGACATAGGGTCTCAGGTTGACGACTCAGACATTGGAACAAGTTGTACTAGGACCTATGCAGACACAGATGGCTCTGGGTATATCACTTTCATAGGGGGTGGAAAAATAGGCCTGAAAGGGAATGCTTCTGCCCTACGAGCTTCCTCTTGGGCTCGTTCTATTTGCCTAATCTTATCTAAGGTTTTCTCCCTAAGAGAAGGTAATTCCTCTAAGATTTGATAAAGGGGTCTGAGCATATGGGGACGACCTTACACTTGTGGACTCAAGCTAAAAAAAAAATAGGATGAACACAACAATGAAAGATCAAACGTGGTTATTTGAAATATTTCTAACAAGAATAGTCCACTGAGAAACTCATAGGCTCACTGGAAAACCTAAACTACAGCCGAAAAGCTCAAGTTGATACCAAAAAATGCAGCAAATAGAAAAAAAAGGCTGAAAAAATGGCAAAGAAGAGGTAATAAACAATACCTGATGAAATACGAGGAGAAGAAGGGGAAGATTGGCAAGAAAATTCTACCAAACGCACTCTTGATCAAGCTCTGGAAGAGAGAGAAAGCAAAAAAGGTTCAGGTGGGAGAATGAAAGGAAATGAAGAATAAAGAGAGAGAAAAAGGTTAAAACCCTCGAAATCCACTTGCACGCATCCCAAGGCCCATCATTGCCTTGGGAGACCAAAAGACCACAATCCTTGCACTTGCCAAGCACACAATCTACTTCAGAAGCTGACACTTGTCAAGAAAATATTGGCACTTAAAGAAATCCAACCTCGGACATACATACCCCTTAGTCACCTGTTCACATAGGTAACTAAGGGCTAGGGGTGATTGGTATGCCCTATATGTACCCATTAGCTCAGAGACACCAACCTCGGCCAGGGAGATGGCCGAGGTTATAAGGGCCGCAGATTGGCAACCAGCGGTCTCGTCCTAAGCAAGGTCGGCCATGGGTGACGTTACTAGTTGCCTCAAAGTCAGACAAAAGTTGAGGTTTTCATGATCCATGGGGATAGTTATCCATCAGGTCATCCGGAGCCGACATCACGCCTACGTCATACAACAACCTCGGCTGGGTGTAAGTCGAGGAAACAGGGACAACATAATCATCGTAATCAGCCTTGATTGGGAATCAGCCGACGTTCCAACTACTCCTACATAACCCCGGCCCAGGACGATATTATAACTCCACATGTCTCACCTTGGCTTCCTTACTAAGCCGAGATCATCATGAATAATCACGGATTGTGCAGCAGCCTGACTTCACCAACCTCGTACCCTTCTAGGTCGAGGTTGGTACCAATCGAAGATAACCGAGCCTTTACTCGCATATGCGTGGATGGGAACACGTGTACTAAAATTAGTTGTAACAAATCAATCCCCTCACGTCGGGGAATATTTCATCATCATTCTCTATATGTGACAGTGACAGATGTGTTCATCAGATTGGCTAGATCAACACACACATGCTCATGGCATGCATGGGGGGTGCATTACAGCCCCACATGCTATATATACTTGCCTTCTCCTATATGGAGGGGGATTCGAAATTAATGACCCTAGCTGAAACTCTGTCCAATTACACAGTAGAGAGAGAAAGCTTGAGAGATTATTTCCATGGCCGTTAGTGCCTTATTTAGGTGATCTTACTCAATCACTTGCATAGGGGACGTAGGCCTAATTGGATGAACCACTTATATATTGGTGTTCATCCTCTTCTCCTCATCTCAATTTCTTATATTTAATATACTCTTGTTCTGCCATTGTTATCACTAATTTGAGCTTACGAATACCTTGAAGGGTGGTTTTATTTCCAGCATCATCAAGGGGCAACCCTGGTTTCCTCAACACCAAGTCGCCAATACTTTAGCTGCTACTTGGAGGGTATGGAGCCCTCTGTTCGCTCCACATCTTTCTTTCTCTTCTTTTCTTATTTTGGTTTGATCATTACTATGAAATATTTTCGGTCCAAGTCTTGGTTCCCCAGGATATCCATGGCCCCCTCGTTAATGATGCATTTTACCTTATTTTGGTAGGTAGATGGCATAACCCTCATAGCATGTAACCATACCTTGTCGAATATGGCATTATACGAGGACTTTAATCTACCATGAGGAACTTAATAAGCTTAAATATTTCTCATGCTCATATGGGAAAACAACCTTCCTAGGGGAAATGTTATCCTTCCTGTAATGCTAACCAGAGGCATAGTGGCTTTCTTATAGGTCTTCTATATGTATATTTAACTAATTAAACATTTTGAGGTACATTATCTCTGAGGAGCTCCCCCGATCCACCAATATCTTGTCCATACCCCAATTATCAATGTTAAGAGTGATTATAAAAGCAAAGTGATGGTGAGTCCTTACTCCGACTAGATCATTTTCAGTGAAAACAATGTGGTTTGAATAGTCAATATCTTCAGGTCACCGGTATTTGCCAGTAATGGGCTTGGTTGGGTCGATCTAAAAGGATTCCATAATTGTTGTAAGATTTTTTACTTCCATCCTAAGGGCATTCCTATTGATATGGTTTATGTTAGATGCCCCATGAATCACTAAAAATTTATGACCCAAACATTCGTCGAAGACATTATCTGGTCTTGGGACCGTATAGATTACCACGAACTCGTGTCCCATGTATTCGTCCATGACATTTTTTTGTCTCTGGTCACACACAGATGTGCTGCAATTTCCTTACTCTCCACACAATCATTTAAGTGTCCAACCTGGACCAAAAATCGTAATTTTTGGTTTTGTGATTGTTGTATATATGATATGCACACTTTAATGCACGGTTTCTCTTTTTGGGGTCACTAAACATCTTCTTGGGCCATTTAATGTATTGTCGACATATGATCTTGTAGATTGGTTTGGAGAAAACAGTATTGATGGCTTTGAATACCTTATCGGGATCCTTATTCTCGGCTCTCTTTTGCTTTCCATTTTGCCTTGTTCCTCCTTTCTTGTTCATCCCCTCTTTGTCACCGTTCTTAGAATGTTTCTGTCAATCTACTTCCTAACCAACTACGATCACCGTATCTTTAACCTTGGCATATTTCTCGATCCTCACCATATGGTCATCTATCGTAAAGACCTCTCACTTAGTAAATGACTGGTAAAGCATGGAGCTAATAGGGAGACCAATTTTGAAATATGCCGTCGTAACTTTCTCGGTGCAATCATTTACCTCGTTATATACCTCTGAGTACCTTTTGGCATACTTATGGAGTGTTTCATGAGGCTTCTTCTTCATCGTCGGAAGTGAGTACATCCATTTAGGATGAGTGTTGTTAGTAATTAATATGGCTATAAAATCCTCGGTCAACTACCTGAAGGAGGCAATTGATTGGTGTGAACACTTCTCAAAACACTTCTAGGCAGTGTCTTCAAGGCTGTAGGGAAATATTTAACACATCATTCCTTTATTTGTGTTCCATATCATCATCGCCTGAAAATATTGGTTAATGTGACTAGTGAGGTTTGTCTTCCCATCGTAGATCTTAAATCATGGAGGGGTAAAATTCTTTGGAGAATCAATCTCCTCAATATCCCGATTGAAGGGAGACTTTATCTGACAGACGAGGTCTCTTGTCTCTAGATCCTTGGTCATGCAAGACCCTTGATGGCCTAGATGTCTCTTTACCTCTCTTCAAATGAAATCGCAGAGCTCTCTATCTCCTTACCATTCATTAAAGCATGGTCTCTATCCATAAAACCTCTCATGGGATGGGGGGTTCCTTGTGTCATAGATACGTTAGAGGATTGGTAATAATCACCAATAACGGATCTAACCCTATGAGATCGAGGCGATGATTGATGACCCTCCTCGTCATCCTCATCATCATGGTCTATGGGATAGCCCTATGGGTTCTTGTAATTGTGTTCCCGATGACCTTCCTGGTCATTGAGATTTCGATGATCTTGGTTGAGTGAGTGAGACATATAAAAAATTATCTAGTGGTAAAGAACTCAGATCATTTCCATAGACGACTCCAATTACGGATAATAAGTTCCTAAAGATGATGATATCTAATGTGTACAAGCCAATTAAGAAGGAAAATAATAATAAGCAATGAAATCACATATACAACAAAAGATGTATGTGTTTCGATAATGTGCCTACATACACAGGGTTTAGAGTTTATTCTTTATTTTTTATGAGAATCGATTGACAGAGTTGTAGTAATGCTCAACGTTATAATATCACATTTCCCTCTCAATGCGGGGAGGTTTTACATTTATCGAGAACCTTAGGAAAGTTGTAATCCTCATCAATAGATATTCGCAAGAGTTTGGACCTATCCTTTATCAACTTCAGCCATTCTAAATGGTTAGGCGCACGTAGCCTAGGCCTAGCGTGACGAGCATGTTCTTGTGTAATTATAGAGGAAAGATTAATCTTTGTTATGATCATTATTACATCTTAAAATAAAGTCTTAATTATGTAGATACGTAATGAACTTTACCTAGTTTTCCATTTTGGTCACTAAATTGTTTTTGGCAGATATAACACTGTACTTTCATTTTGTTACCCGACACTTAACACCGTTTAAAACCAATTGAGGGACTTCTTAGGTTTCACACTCATTACATGACATGGAAACCATGTTAGATTAAAAAAAACTCACAAAACCACACACTTTATCTGATGAAAACACCACAGCACCAAACCCACTGCCAGAAGTACCATATCCATTGCCAAAAATACCAAACCCATTGGAAATCCAACTTTTTCTTTTGTGTTATCTTCCAGTAAAAATCTACTGTGGCCATCCGTCGCCCCCTGTGGGAGAATAGAGACTCTCTCCCCCTAGCACGTTTGAGTAGTGGGCTCTAAAGGATAAAAAACAACCGTCATAGGTGATTGGATGTGTGGGAATGTGTTGTCATCAAAGTGGTCAGACTATTTTACTCAAAACCCATCTTTGAAGAGGTGATATAGAAGACAACTAGTGTGCGAAGTGAAAATGATATGGGATCGGAGACTATGTTACGAAATGGAAATCTGTTATGCACCCATTTCGCCTTTTTGGTCTCTCATGGGAAACATAATGTTCAACTTCTCCTAAGTTGTGTATATATGTTCATGGAGTGATGGAGTGTGTCATGTGTGTATAAAAGTGTGTGGATGAGGAGCAAAATCATCGTATCCATATCATGGAAAGATGGGAACGAATCATTCTATGGAGTAGACTTGAAATAAAAATGTGTGAAACTGACTAAAATGTGAGTGATGCGCTGGATCGTGACATCACAATAGGAAAATGAGTACGCATGCCAACAAGATCATTAAAAGTTAATAAAAAAGGATTTTTTTCCCATAGGCAAAATAATTGGAAACTAATAAAATATATGTGAAGCAACAAATCACGACGTCACTATAGAAAAGTGAGCACGCGAGTCAATGAGACCGCTAAAAAATAATAATAACAAGGGTTTTGCCATATATGAAACATAAGTGAAAACTAATAATATATATGCAATGCACCAGGTCGTGATGTCACTATAGAAAAGTGAGTAAGCATGTCAACGGGACCGCTAAAAAACAATAAAAGGGGTTTTGCTATTTAGGCAAGTGAAAACTACTAAAATAGATGCGATGCAATGGATCAGGACATCGCTATTAAAAAGTGAGTACGCAAGTCAGTGGTGTGTCCATCCTAGTATCCTCTCTCCACGGGGGGTGGGGGGGAAGGTGTTTAAGGTCTCGCGCCCTCTCTTCTCTAGGAACGCTTCGACCATTGTCGGTGTGGGGTGAATGTAAAGAGATGGAGTCGCTAGCCTATGTTTCACAAAATAGGCAAAAGAACAGGTCGCAACTTTGAGAGAGTGGCATCAAAGACAAACTAATGCTTACGAAACTAATAGTTCGAAGGTTCGGGGGCTAAGTTATGAAATGGGAAGGTGTTAGGCACCCATACCGCCCTTTAGATTTTTCATAGGCGTGTGTTACAATTTTTTTTATTTTTTCATGAAGTGTATATGCGTGTATATATAATGGTGATCAGAATCGCCCAACTCATACCATGGAAGAGATAGAGTGAGGTCATCCATAGGAATGTTCCCAAAATAATATTTAGAAAAAATACGATTCATGCGTTTATCGAAATATTGATCGCTATGATGAAACGGTAATATATGTTGGATAAAATGCTAATAAGGATCACTAAAATAATATGTATTAAAATAATGTATGGATGAAAAGGATGAAAATGCGAAGATGAGAAAATTTGGGAAAATTGGTAAATTGGAAAATTAGAAATTTAGAAAATCGAAAAATTAAAAAAATTGGACTCGAGTGTCGGGTGTTAACTCGAAGCGCCTACGTAGCCTATAAAGGCATCAAAGTCCACGCAGTTCACATGTGGCATAAAGGTGGGTTTTATCCCATAGATGCGAACGAGATGTTATTATATTTGTGGGTGTAAAAAGTGTGTTTTAGTTTTGAGAAATTGTGATGAATAATCATGTTGGAATTTATAGGTGTAACCTTTTTTTTTATAGAAAATAAAGTATGTGCAATATACTAATAAAAAGGTGAGATGTTATTGTGTATGAACTAAAGTAAAAAACTAAATTATGAATTTAATGTAATTAATGAGAAAACAAGAAATTTAAAGAGAGAGAGAGAGAGAAGAAATTTGGACCTTCTTTGAAGAATTGAAACTTGATCTTGATCTTGGATGAGCTCCCTTGAATGTTGAGATGAATGTTGGATGGAAGAGAATGAGATTTGGCCAAATTAGGTATGAAAAGGATGGGAATGTAAGATGGAAAGGAATTTCACAGATGGAAACTTCGTTGATTATAAGAGAATGTTGCTGAGATCACTGATGCTGATGGATCTAAGGTTTGCTTTGGAAGTGAGGTCATGCCCTATATTTATAGGGTAAGGAAGGTGCCGATCAGCATAGACCTAGCCCTGCCAATCAACAGGTAACCCTAGGCACACTGCCAATAGGCAGGGAAATGGATCTGCTAATCGACAGTCTCGTGCAAGTTATTTAAGAAAAATGGTCATAGAATGCAATCCGTTGATCCAGATTACGCATAGGGCATACTGCTAGAAAGTTAATTTATATATTTTCAAGAGTCCATTCGACCCCTCCCGGGTCTGGGGATTGACTTTGGGTCAAATGTGGCTCGAAAGAGCTCGTCTGTCCTTTAGACGGGAGATTGTCTAACGAAAATAGATCATTCATTCGAATAGGAAGTCGTAATCATGCATGGGGTGGACCGTTGGAAAGGTTATTCGAGGTATTTATACATTCCAAAGAGCTTTGCTCAGTTTAATTTGGTCAACCTGGGCCCAAAAGTGCCCGGTGACCTTTCGGAGTAAAACAGATCATGTGTCCATACCGTTAGGACGATTCTCACATGGGGTGAACCGTTAGAATGGGTATTCAGTGGATTTCAAAGATTTATTCAGTCTCATTCGAGCTGAAGAATTGGCCTTGGTCAAATGGAGCCTGGGACCTCATGATGGCCTCTAGATCAATTTTTGGGGGAAAATGAATCGTTCTTCCGAACGATTATGCTATTTCCCACAATGGACAAATAGTTGGAAAGGTGTTTTAGTTCTCGTCAAAGATTTAAAGAGCTTTCACCCTAATGATGAAGTTGATTTGGGTCAAATCGGGGCCCAGGAGTGCCTGGTGGCCTCCAGATCGATTTTTGATGGTAAAATGGTTCGTTCGTCCGAGTCGTTATGCCAATTTATGCATGTGATTAATTGTTGGAAAGGGGATTCATAGCCCTTTGAATATTCATTGAGCTTTCACTATGATAATATAGTTGACCAGAGTCAAACGGGGCCCGGGAGCGCCCGATGACTTCTAGATCGGTACTCAGAGTATGACCTAGGGTTTTCAGTGAAATGGGGAGGTGCCAGGGACCTAAGAAGAGACTTTGGGGATCTTAGAATGTGGTTTCTATAGAGCTCCTCAATGGGTGAGTTTGGATCAAGTGAAATATGTTAAATAGACACCACACGATGTTTAGGAAAAATGTCGATTATGCAGACCTAAGGTAAGATGATCGATTTAAAGGGTCGAGGTCAATTCTGAGGAACTAAAGAAATGCTGGGGATGGCCGATTTTGTGATCCAAGGTCAATTCTAAGGACCTTAAGTAGGTGGCGACCAATTATGTGGGCTGAGGTAAATTCTGAGGACCTAAGGCAAGAGCGACCAATTATGCGTGTCGAAGCCAATTCAGAGGGCTTAAGTAGAGATGACCAATTCTGAGGGCTTAGGGTAGGGAGTGACCAATTCTGAGGAATTTCGAGGGCTTAAGTAGAAGCGACCAATTGTGAGGGTCAAAATCAATTCCGAGGGCTTAAGTTGAAGTGAACAATTCTACGGGTCGAAGCCAATGCTGAGGGCTTTAAGTTGAAGTGACCAATTCTACGGGTCGAAGATAATTCTTAGGGCTTAGAGATGACCAATTCTGAGGGCTTAAGTAGGGGTGATCAATTCTGCGGGTCGAAGCTAATTCTGAGGGCTTAAGTTGTAGCGACCAATTCTGCGGGTCGAAGCCAATTCTGAGGAAGCCAGTTCTGAGGGCTTAAGTTGTAGTTTTCTTGGGGAAATTTAGAGATTCCACTATGAAAGAGGTATTAATCCGTGCAGGCTTGCTGGGGATTTTTTTTATTTATGCGATCTCCTTTAGAGACATTATTGGGGAGATATCCAATTGATTTTGGGAATTAGTGTTGTTATAATGGGGAAGTAAATGTTTTACTAGGGGAAGTAAGTGTTTTATTAAATGTTTTTCTTGGTGAAAAAGATTCTGAAATTCATTTGGTAATTTTAGAAATTTTTTGGGGATTTTTTTGGCATTTTTGGAAATTTTTGTATGAAATTCAAGGAGGGTGTCGATCGATAGGTTGTAAGAGATGCCAAAAAGAAGTGGCACGGTCTTTGGGGGTACCTCGAGCGGGTTAAGGGATAGTGCCGATCGATATGTTGCTGGGAGCTTTCGATCGGCATGCCCCTTTGCCTCTTATAAAAAGGGGTGAGATTTCCAGATTTTTCACAGCTTCCAGATTTTCCCTATTCTGTTCTTTCTTTCTGCAAACTGTTTCAGAGTTCCAAAACCAAGAAATGGCTGATTTTTCAAGTAGTGAGGTCCACATGCCGTTGTTGAATGCCGACAACTGGGTAAACTTGGAGTGGTGGGCCAAGGTGCCCCTAGCGCTGGGTATTGAAAATGCTTTTAACTCGTTCGAGCCAGTTGCGGATGAGAGGACTCTTTTGCGTGAGCCGACTTGCCATCAATATTTTAGGGTGGTGAACCCTAGCGGCTATGTAAGTGTTAATAACTTTTGGTAATATTTTCTTCTTTCTTGGTGATATTTCCTTTTTTGGCAAGGATTTTTCCTTTTGTCTTTAACAGCCTGATATCTCTACGTCGAACTTGTATTCTCGAGGGACGACGGGGCTCAAGGATGTCTGGGAGAACCTTCCACCGGTAGTACATTAGGTGGTATAATTATCTGGTTTTAGTAGATTGTGGTCTGCATTAGACAAGACGCTTCGTTCGACGGTTGTCCTTTATGATTTGGGGGAGGTGGTGGGACATAACCCACACCATGCATTTCGTCTTTAGGGAGATGACGGGGACTCCCATCGACATGTAGCAATTGCTGGGGCTAGATTGTGAGGAGGTCCAAATAGAGGTGGGCCAGACTTTATGGGTGACGCCAGCAGTGGTGAAGAGGGCATTGGGTAATGTGGACAGGATAGTCTATGGTGACTCTATTCATTTGTCTCTTTTGAGGGAGGTGTTATTGAGTCGACTGATCAACGAGACCGATGGGCTACAGGTGCGGCAGATGGCCCATTTATTTATTCTGTTATTTCTTTGAGTGTTTTTGGCGGCAACGATTGGCGACTTCATCCACTTGTGGTTGTTTCCATTTTGAGGGTATTTTCGAATATCCGTCTTTTTGACTTGGAGAGTCTGACTTTGGCAACCCTTTATTTTTATTTGGATGCATTCAGCCGGTGCTGCCGACAGACTTTTACTGGTGCCATGTATCTTTTGGAGGTATTCTCTTTTTTGTGCATTTTTCTTTATGCATTTGCATTTTCCTTTATGCATTTTATTCTTTTGATTGATGACTCTTTGTCCTTTGCAGACGTGGTTCTGTGAGGTGATTGGTCTTAATGCCCAACTAATAGCTTTAAAGGACGAGTCTGTTGGTGGCCTTTGTCGGATGTATCGGTGCAGAAGTCCAATTAGCAGTCTTGGCAGTCCCTTTCTTTAGGAGCAGTGCGCTAGGTTTTGAACGGCCCGACGAGCAATCGGGTAAATCTTCTTTCCCTTTGAGACCACTTTTCCTTAATGATATTTTCAGAAATTTATTTTCCATTGGGGATTTTGTAGGTTACCTTCTATCCCTAGGGGATGACCATCTAACACACGAGGTGACCCGGGGGAACGTTCAATTGTGTCATTTGATGGCGCATGAGTTCGGCTAGTATGGGTACCTGGGGGAGAGAGTATTCTGATAAGTAGTGGAGGATGAGTTGAAGGTACCACATGCGAGGTCCCTAATGTATAAGAGGTGAGAGTGAGAGATGTTAGAGGATGTGAGGGTGGCGACGATGGTCGGTGAGGATTATTTGTCGTATACGGACATGGTGGCGACATATGATTATTTGGATTTTGTGTCGAGATGGATGATGTTGCCCAGCATATATGAAATTATGCCTTTTCCTCCTACGGGCTCTGTTAGAGGCACGAGTCGACTAGTGGGGGCTGACCACAGTGCGGGTAGCAGTGGAGACGGCATCTGAGGTTCCTTTTGTGAGGTTGGCTCCTCCTTCTTATAACATCCAACAGTCTGACAGAGGGTCAGTGCATATTCCGCATAGCCCCAATGCAATGGAACCAGAGGAGTTGGGGCTAACAGAGGACGTCCTTCAGCCGGCGTTATACCTTTCATATCTTTGCCTTTTGATTTTCTTATTTCCTTCTTTGCCTGAGACTGACTGATTTTCTCTTTTCTATTTTTCTTGTAGCACATTCGGGTATCGACCACTTGGCTAAGGGATATTTGAGATTGGGTGGCTTCAGCGACTACTCATATTTGGGAGTTGATCTCGATTTCTTCTTGCTTAGTGTCGTCTTCCTTATCTGGGGAGGGGTCTGATTCAGGGGGCGGAGGCTCGTCATCTCGTCGCTAGGGGAAACATATATGCCACAGGGACAGAAGGTATTAGAGAGAGAGAGAGAGAGAGAGAGAGAAATAAGAGAGAGAAAGAGGAGGTGAGAGAGAGAGAATGTAGGTGAAGGTGATAGAAAGAGAGAGAGTTTAGGGGGTTCGAGATGAATCCTGTTATTTTTGTGTTTTCCTACAAGATAAATGTAATAAATCAATATATATGCAATGAAATGGTATTTTGTTGATTTTTTGCTTTAGTGACTTAATGTATATGCCACTTTACTGCTGAGACCGTAAAAAGAATTTAAAATAATTTGAGAGAAGATTTATTTTAATACAGGATAAGTAAAAATATAGGGAGAAGGAAATTCTAAATTACTTAGAATAATAATTATTTTTTTAAGTTTTTTGATTTTGACAAAAAAAGAAAAAAAGGGAACTTTCCAAAAATAGGAGGTTGCTGATCGGTATGCCCCTTGTCCTACCTATCAGCAGGTTAGTCCAGTCTAATCAACTTAAGGCTTTGATTGCACTTTCTTCAATTACGTGGTCCTTGGTGGGGCATGTTTTCCTCCGGGATTTGCAGGATTTTGGTCTTTGGCTAGTTTTTCCAAGTATAAAAAAGGGGTAATGGTGGAGTATTTTCTTCACCCATCCATATTTCCTCTCTTTTACATTCTTCTTGCTTCTTATCTCATCACTTTTTAATATGGCTCTCCCTAGAAGTGTTTAATTTGCCTCTTACCTTGAAATCTCAGAGATGATATGCTCATAAAATATTGACTACGATGCTTTCAACATGTGTCGTGTTTCATTATGACACAACCGGCCTAATGAATGGAACATGCTGGTGGCGGCGATAGAATTATGGTACCCTGAATACTATATCTTTTGCTTTGGCTTGGACAAAGTTTGTCTGACTTATGAATAGTTATCTACCATGTTTGGTATAAATCCCAGTGTTGAGGCATCCATGCCTGAATTTTTCCAGTCTCCTCGAGAGCTGTTAGCGGGATTTATCCATATATCTCCCTCAGTGGCTCGATCGTTGGTTACGGGAGGAATGATTTCTCTCCCCGCCGTGCTGTATTCTGTGCATTTGCAGGAAGTTAGTGATGCAGGCTATGTTGGATCTATTATTCTTGGCTTAATCTAAAAATTACTGTTGGTGACTAGGGAACTGTTGGTGGACCCACAACTCACAGCCATAGCTTTAAAGATGTCGTATCATAACAATCCTGTGGCGGTGATGCTTACGGAGATTTTAAATGGTCTGGATTCCTGGGGGATGGCCATTCTAACTTCTTAAGGGGTAGTCTCATTATACTGTTCATGTGGTTGTCGGAGAGATTTCGTATGGTAGTCCCTACTAAATATCCCTTGGAAGTTGTACTAAAATTCTTTACTCACAACTTTATCAGTGTGGACTTGGATGTCGAGAGCTGGGAGAACTGGCTTGTAGAGCACGTGGCTCGAGGTTTGTGTTGGTCAGTGCCTTGGTGGGGAAAATTGATGCCCATTCTAGAATTAGGGGAATAATAGTATGTCCGATTGGTCGGCCTCCGACATATTTCTTTGTATTTTTCCTGGAGGCTCTTGTCCCAATTTGGATGGGAGCAGATTATACCACCTCGGATATTAGACTTTTTTCCTGTGAAGGATTTGACAAAGCATCTGCAAATGCGGCTGGTCTCTCTATGGGAGAATCACCAACCGTCGACCCATCATTCCTAATCTGTTGGTAGAGTCTGGAATATTTTTAAAGACTACATTAAGTGGTTGTGGAGGAGAGTAGTTGCCAAAATATTGGCCGTGGAGACTAGGCAAAGGTGGTTCACCATATCTGACACCATGGAGGGAGGTTTCATTATTTTCCCTAGGCTGGTCTGGGCTTATTGTTCCATGGAGCGCCATCAGCATTGTATTTAGGTAAGGGTGGCTTGGGGATCCCAGGATGTAGATGACGATGGGGTTGGTTCCTCTGGAAGCTATGGGTAGGATCCCAAGGGAATTTATTTGTGAAGCTCTTTGTGATGGTGTTTGGTTATATTTGGGAATAAAGTTGTTTAGGAGTGGTTTGGTTTGTTTTTCTTTTGTTTTAGGAAAATAGGGTTACATAGGCAAGGGAAGTAATTTGACTCCCTATGCTGATGTAATTTGTAACTGGATTTTTAATTATTGAAATAAAGAAAATTTTAATTATATTGTTGTGCCTATTATTGAGTTTTGCATTTGAATTATCTATACCAATCACTAAGGCATACATAATCATTTTGTTTATGTAAATAATAAAAAAGAACTGTCGTTCTCGGGGATAAGAAAAGAATAATATTTTGTGAAAAATAAGGGGGCCGTTCTCATGTAAAGCATATGAGTTGCCTACGTACCTTTGGGGGTTTTGAATTTTTTCTTTTTTTAAACTAAAAAGATTTTTAGAGGATCAGGCTCCACGTAGTTCTGAGTAGAGGAAAGTGAAGAATTTTTTTATTTATTATTTTTTTAGAATAAAAGGGAGATGAGAAGAAGCGTAGCGCGACGAGATTAAGGGTAGAATTTCTTGAGATGGTCCAAGTTGACTAAACGGGCCATCTCTTCTCCGTCGAGGTCGGTGAGCATAGCGGCGCCGCTAGATAGAATCTTCTTTACAATGTACGGTCCGCTCCAATTGGGATGGAAATTCCCTCTGGGGTCCCAAATAGGATCTACTATTTCTTTAAGGGCTAAGTACCCTTCTCGGACACCACCGTTCTTGACTCTCTTGTTAAATGATCGTGTTATTCAGTAATGGTATCCTTATGTATGATACAAAGCATTCAGTCTCCTTTCGTCTGAAGCATTGTGAAGGAATTTTTAGCTCCACGGGTAGAATTTCTTCCATGACGTATACCAAAAAGTAAGGGGTAGCCCCAGTAGATGCTCGAAATGAAGTGCAAGATGCCCGGAGGACGTAAGTGATCTGATCGGCCCAATCTCAGCAACTCTCGGTCATCTTGCTGATGATTTATTTGAGTTTTTTATTAGCAACTTCGACTGATACATTGGTTTGAGGTCGGTAGAAAGAAGACTTATGCTTGTAAATCCCATACTCGTCGACCACCTTTGTGACTTCTTCCTCGAAATATAACCCGTTGTATGATACTAGCTCATGCAGGACCCCATATCTACAGATGGTATTTTTTTGGATAAACTTGGCCACCTTCTTGGCATTCAAAATTACATATGACTTGGCTTTGACCCATTTGGTAAAGTAGTCCATGGCAACCAAGATGTATTCATGCCCTTTGGAAGTTTGGGTATAACTTTATCTAACGAACTGGTAGAAGTCATGTTGTATAGTTCCCGTGGAGGCAAGTGTTAAAAGTTGGAAATTGCTGGCATTTAAGGCATCTTCGAACATAGGCGGTGCAATCTTGAACCATGGGAGGCCAATAGTAACCCTGTCAGATGATTTTATTGGGGAGCATATGGCCATTCATGTGGGGTTCGCACTCCTCGCTTTGGATTTTTTGCATTATCTCTTCAATGTCAGCCCCTGTGATGCATTCCATCAAAGTTTCTCACAAACAGTGCTTTATCTCAGATAATGTATTAGGTAACCAGTCTACGAAGAGTTTCTCGATCTTTCTTGTTAGAATCTTGGGGATACCTACCATGCTTGAGGAGGCTCTAAATATCATAGTACCAGTAATTGGTTATATCAATATCTTCGTATTTGACGAGCTTAGTCTGGTAGCATTGGGTAGGTTTAGTTTACTTTTGCACCAGGAAGGCGGCCATTGTTATTCCTTCGGGCATGTCAACCATGGAGACTAAGGTAGCAAGTTCATCGACTGGGTTATTCTTTACTCAGGGTAGGTAGTTGAAGGTGATATATTGGAATTGGGAGGCTAAGTCTTCTAGGTGGGCATGGAAGGGTAAGAGGTTCTCGTCCTTGACTTTCCATCTACTGAGTACTTGATTGATGGTGAAGGATGAATCCCCATAGACACCTAGGTATCGAATTCCTTTCTTGAGAGTAACTTAGAGGCCTTCTGTGCATGCCTCGTATTCACTCATGTTGTTGGTTTAGGGAAAATACAGTTTGATAGAAGTGGGAGTGTGAGAGTCATCAAGAGAAATTAAGAGTATTCCAATTCCATATCTTTTCTTGTTGGAGGCACTATCAAAGAACATTTTCCATCGGAGGTCTTGTTGGGAGGTACAAAGGATATTCTTATCTGAAAACTCAGAAATCTAAACATAGATTTCTTCCATAGGGTAGTCAATAAAGTAGTCCGAGATGGCTCTTCCTTTCACGACTTTCTGTGTGACATACACAATATCGAACTCGGCTAACAACATCATCCATCAAGCCATTCGGCTGGACAAGGTAGGTTTCTCGAGCAATTACTTGAGGGGATCCATTCAGTAGAAAAGTTAGATGGGAAAGACGATCATATAGTGCCGTAGTTTTTGGGTGACTTAGACAAGGACAACACATGATTTTTCCAAGAAAGTGTAGTTAACTTCGTACCCAGCCAACTTGCGATTGGCGTAGTAGATGGATCTCTCTCCACGAAACTCTTCAAGGTATTGGGCTAGCAGAGCCCCAACTGTAATATCGATTACGTCAGGTATAGGAGTAGGGGAAAACCAGGCTATGGTGACATGAGTACCGGCGATTGGGTTAGATATTTCTTGATTCAGTCAAAGGCTTCTTAGCAAGCTTCATTCCAAATCTTGGTGGAATCCTTTCGAAGGAGTTTAAAGATGGGTTCATAGATAGAGGTTAACTGGCTGATGAACTAGCTGATATATTGTAATTTTCCAAGGAATTCCCAGACTGCCTTCTTCATTCGGGGTGGTGGCATTTCAAGTATGGCTTTGTAACAATTCGCGTAATTTTTGGGGTATTTTAAATTAATTTTAAAAATATAGAGGAAAATAAAGTTTTTGATTTAATTATTTTTTGCTAAAAAATGTTGAGAATTATTTTTGAAGACGACATTTTCAATCGGTTTCGAAATTAGAGTTAAAACGAATTTTAAAATGATTTTTTAAAGTTTATCCCTTGGAATTATTATAAGTCGGCCGTTTCAAAAATCCTGAGTGATCGATCAATCGACTCCAGGGGATCGATCGATCGACCCCAACAAATTTCGTGCGCAACAAGTTTTGAAGAGTTTTTTTTTGTTTTAAATTCCTACTCTTTTTTCCTTATAAAAAGAGGGCGTGGGAGATCTTTTCTAAACTATCTTTTGCCACATAAATATGCAGTAGCCTTTTCATATATTCCTCTCGCTCTATATACACATAGTCCGTTTATATTATCATATTCAACCTTAGTTTTTAGAGGTGTTCTTGGGGCTGTTTGGATGTTGGAGCTTGGAGATGATTTTTGGATCCTTGTGAGATGATTTTCGATGGTTTAATATGAGTTTCTGGGCAAATTCATATTGACTTCTTTTGATGGTTTAAGGTATGGGGTTTTACATAATATGCTCTTTAAATCTCTCAAGAGTTATTCCCTTTGATTTCATGTGATTATTGAACTCATATTTGAATAAATAAAATTCATTTGGAATCTGAAAATTATTGTTGGAATATGATTTTAATTTGTAAGAGGGTAGTTTAGATAAGACAGAGGCGTAACCCCTTTTGGAGTACAATAATGATAAGTTAATCTAGGAAACACCCTTGACCAATAAAAATATACAATCGCAAATCAAATGGATATAAGCTCAATTTAAACACTCAAGAACACTCGTGTATATCACAAAATAAACAATAAGGAAATTCAGAAGTAACTCATTTAGAGGGGGAGAAAAGTGAGCACCCTATAAACACCTTGGCAGGTAGCCAAACACCCCAACCACCCTCAAGATCCCTGTCAAGTATTAAAAGCTTCCTAATAAAATGACAATGGTAGTTGAGTAAACTCTCTAGTTTGTAATAAATCTCTCTCTGATGTATATCCTCTCTAGTAATAACTTCTCAACTCTTAAAAGAACATCCCCTCCTCAGAGGTGGTTGGGGTCCTTAAATAGCCCCCCACACCACTCCCGAGATAACCCAGTCATTAACAAAATGAAAGACATCCCTCATACTTTATGTCAAAAACATTAAATGCATGATGCACTAGTTAGTTCAACGTCATAAATATTAAATGCCAAGACATGCCTTTTGCCTAACCACTGTGTGTCTGGGGGCTATCGTCACAGAGGTGGCTCACCAACTGTCTGACAGCCCCAAATACCACGGGGGTTTACTCAAGTTCAGATTTGACATTGCATAGCTGGCTAGTGACATCAACTAAAGTAGATGTGATATTAAGTAGAGGGTTGTTTGGTTCACAACTCAACGCCCGATGGAGCTCAAGGCTGCCCTGCCCAAGGTTCCACGATCAATGTCTTTTGGTGTTTTGACAAGTATATCTAAGATGGTAAGGACAGGCCCCAACGGTGCCTCACTTCTCAATCTTCCAAACCAAGTCCCTCTGAAGCGCCCAAGGTGAGGTTGTTCGATAGAGCATGAAAACTCTCCTAGGCCCTGCCAAGCCTGGTCTCTCATGAGTACCGTTCGACCTCACACTAAAAATCATTACAATCATTAAAACTCATGGTAAATATAAATAAATAGATACAACAATGCTAAGTAAAATAATAGAACTAATAGAACTAAAAGATCGGCTCTCTCGGCCAGCTTCTTCGTTGGAGATCCCTCTGGGCTGCCACGCTGACCTACCTTACTTGAGCGGCATCACTGCCTTACTAAGCTGCATCACTTTGAGCTGCAACCCTGCCTTACCAAGATTCATCGTATTGAGATGTCTCACTGAGCTCCATCCCTTTGAGCTGTACCTCTGCCTTAATACCAAACACTATTGTTAATGGGGGGGGGGGGGGATTATCCCTAATCTCCATATTACCTTCAAGGCCCCTTACATTTTCCCCTTTGTTCAGAGATTTATTATGGAAACAAGAAATGTCTGCATGAAAACTTCTCAATCCAATGAACTTTCTCTGTGTGAAAAAATTCTGGCATCTTTTCCTTCATTGTAGCTACTGCAGTTAATGCCTTCAGGAAAAAGTAAAATTCTCCCCGATGTACCTGAGTCGAAGCGTTGCGGCTTATTGGTGCTCTAGCAAAGGGACATCACAACTTTTTTCTATTACTGAGCTTCAACCGTTCTGCTTTGACTATTTGAAATTCTCCCGATAGACCAACTGACTTTCCTAAATACCCATTATGACTCTTGGTAAGTGAAATTCTCCCGTTGTAAACTTATCCCTATTCGAAGGTGCTACTGCGTTGTCGTGTCTTCATGTTCGAAAAATAAAAAAAATTCTTCCCAATGCAGCTGAATCATAATTAAACACTGTTTGGACTTGTTGCGAGGGGACACCGTATAATTTTTTCTAAACCATTGGGACAGTTTCTTCATTGGCAGTTATTGGATATGTCTGACAAAAATTCTGGCGCCAAAAATCAAACTTTCCTGGGAGAAAACCCTTTCTATTCTCCATGCGTCACTTCATTAATGATGTGGTGCTGTCTTTTCAACTGTAAGGACACTTCCCAAAGTGACATGTGTCTGTTTGAAGTGATTATAGGTGGCTTTGCATGTGTGGTGGTGGGAAACTCAAAAGGCGAACCGAAAAATTTCAAACAACGATTATTAAAACACTTAACCATTTTTCCCTTACTTTGCCTTCGTCGTCTTCAACTCCCCGCATTCTTAGAGAGAGAAAAACCTCAAAGCGCCATTATTGCTAAGCGTTTACCTGGTTTTCATCCATAGCCCTTCTTTACCAAGATGTTTCTTTCATCGTCGCTTTTTACGGCTTCTTCAAGTGTCTCTAAGTCTACCACCATCGCTGTTCATCCAAGCTCCACCTCTACCACCTCTGCTGCCACTGCCACCCCTAGCGCCACCACCTTGGATGTTGCTCGTCAATAGCAACTAAATTTTTGCTATTGGTCTCCCATCTTTGGCAAGTGTGATGACTTCTATGGTTTCTGCAAGACCTGCACTTTCAGTTCTAAGTATGATTCTTTGCTTCTTGGGGATGAGGATGAGAATTCAACTGAATGGGACTTGCTCCCCTTGGAGGTAACTCTGTGTTTTCGTCTTGAACAAGGTGACTTCCATTAGTCCCATATAGATTTCGAGGGGCGTGGAGGCTCCCTTTCTAATTTTTCTGCTTGGAATGCGCATATGCAGAGCTCCCATGCCATGACTCTCACCAAGGTAGGGTTGCATCGGGCTAAATGTTTTGGCGAGTTCACCTTGTCAAAAAATAATGTTGCTCTTTCAGTCCTGGATTCTCGCTGGAACATTATGACTCATACCTTTATAGCTGTGTGTGGTGAGTTTATCGTGACACTAGAAGATGTTTGTGAACTTCTAGGTCTTGAGCCTACAGGGGATGTGCCTTATACCGATAAAGCCCTAGATGGCAAAGAGGCTGATAGCCGTTCGGAGTTGGATCGTATATGTCAAAGGTGCATAGGTACTTCCAACAAAGCCACTTTCACTCCCCTCATAAACTACTTCTTTCGAGATCCTTCTAAAGGTGTATCTTCTGAAGTTGCCCCAGGCCAAGGTACATCCCTGGAATTGGCATCTTATATTCTTGTAGTCCTTTATCACTTTTTTTTACCTGGGAAACCAAATGATCAACCCCGGAGGGATCTTATCAACATATCGATTTGTTTGGCCCGGGGTGTCAGGCTTCCCCTAGCGGAAATGGCCTTGGGATGTCTCTATACCTAGCTTAACAGAACCCACTGGAACATGGAATGGTCCCTTGGCCGTTATAATTTATCCAATTTTGCGAATGCCATAATTTTGACAAGCTTCCTGTATGTTCGTTTACCTGAAATAAAGGCCAAGACTATTCATCCTCCCTCTAAGGAAATCGTTATGCTCCCTCGCTCCTATATTTTCCATAAGAGATAGAGTCGCGATGGGGTAATTCGTGTTATTGATCAACCTGGGAGTTTTGTGATGAGGCCTTACGGAGAGGAGGTCTTCCTCCATACCTGGGATTTTTTCAAGCATTAAGCAAGGGTGGTCCAACCAACTACTTTGAACCTCATCGTTGAAGACCCCTCGCTAGCTGTGGTCCTTATATTCTCACTGGGGTACCGGCCTTCCTATACCGAGTGGGGATATACCAGTAAGTATTACAATCCCAATCAATGCAGCCGTCAATTCCGTTTCGATCAGGGGGCTCCTCACCTAGTTTTTCAGTTATCTTACCCCCAAGGTTTATTTTAGTGAGGAATGTTCCTTATTCTCGTCTACTACTGCATCGGGTGTAAGTTCTACAATGGCAGGGAAAGTCACCATTCCAAGCATCAACAGGCAAGTGAATGTGACCCCCTATTTGCAATAAAGTACTGGCCGAGACAACTGTCCCAAATTCATGAGTTTGTTCAGGGGTCTCCCGTGTATCCCCTAATTCTTTTATTTTCTGCCCTGGAGCTAGGGCTGGAAGGTAATTTCATTCTTAGGATCGAGTTCCCTCTCAGAAAAATCCCCAAGGATCCTCCCTCTGAGCTTCCTCCACATTTCTCCATGATTCTCGTTGCTACCCCAAAATCCAAAAAGCCCCAACACCTAAACAACCTACCCCTTCTCGAGGTATTTCTGGTGAAGGGGTTTCAATCGAAGTAGCCTCTGGTGAAGGACCTTTCCAATCGTCAGCCAAAAAAACTAGGAGGTCCAAATTTGGGACTTCCACAAAGACTAAGTCCCAAACTCAATCTCAAACTCATTTGGAAGCATTCCCCATCGCCTCCGTTCCTCCTCCCATGACTGTAGAAGTGAATGAGAAGTTAAGAAGGAAAATTCAGGTTGAGGTGGAGCGGATAAATGCTGAGTTTCGACGACACGCTCCTGTCGTTCCTCCTGCTACTGCCTTCCCTACTATCTTAGTTGATCCAACGGAACCAAGGTCAAAGAGGAGTAAGATCTCAAAGGTTCCTCAAAGTACTGGTGCTTCGGGTGCGTGGAAAAAGATACTAGGTACTAAGTCCTAGACGAAACGAGCTCCAGATGTACATCCCGTCCCAGTTCCCTCTGTCGTTGCCTCCCCTTCTGCTTCGCCAATGGCGATATCCTCAAATTCTCCCTCTGGATCCGAGGTATGCATGTGTGTTGTTGTTATTACTCCCATTTTTCTAAAACGAACTGTGTATGTCTAACTTTTAACAACTTTGGTGCAGGAGGTTGAAGAAGAAAGTCCCAGCCCCCCCCCCCCATGAGTCCTTTCGTGGGGGGACGTTTCGATTCCTCTCAGAACAATGTAACTCCTCCCCGTTCCCCCATGATTGGGCTTACTTACTCTCGTCGTTTGTCCTCACAACGTGCGAAGGATGTTGCTATGGTGGGTGATTCCGTTGAGTCAGTAGGAATCTCTTTTCAACCAAAGACAACTCCTCCAGCTTCTTCTCAATTATCACCTCAACCTGAGGTTCTTCTGCTCATCGTTCCAGCTGCAGAAAGTTCTCCCGAGGTAACGCATTCTCAATGACTATTAGGTTTGGCATATTTTCTCTCTTCCACTTCTTTTTCCTGTTTACCAGGCTGAACTTTAATCTGTTGGGATGCCTTAGGTCGAAATGATGTCTTTAATGGCTAACATCCTTCTCCCCGCTGTGTTGACGAGACCCATAACTTCAGTTCCCCTCTTCAGTACCATAACTAAGGTAAGTAAAACTTAGAGATATTTCTTCTTTCTTTTGTATTTATTCCCCATTTCTAACACTTAGCTTCATTTTTTGTAGTTTTCTCCAGATCTTGTCCCACCAACTTTGTTTGGTGGTCTTCTTATCCCCAAGGCCAGCGTTGATTTTTCTGCCCATCGTGGTGGTTCTTCTTCATCTACTACCGTTGGAGCATACCTCGGAGGTCAAACATCTTCTCCAAGCGATACTACTCCCATGTTGGCCTTGGTACCTTTTATTAGCGTATGAGATTCAGCACACGTTGAGCTTCCCACCGTTAGGGTATCTATGGGAACTTCTGAGGAGACAACTTTGCCTTCCAGATTTCCCCCCGTTACAGCTTCCATGGAGGATCCTGTTATGTCTCCATCAATTGCTGAGGTATTTCTCTACTTTCTCTTCATTTCTCGTTATTTGTCCTTTACTTGGCACTGTACAATCTAGAAGAATCTCTTTTTCAAACATTCAAACTCCATAGGTAACGGTGACTTAACAATGAAAACCACTTGTTAAGATTTGTTTTATAACATCCACCTCTAACGGTAACACCCATAACGGTGGCTTAACAATGACAACCACTTGTTAAGATTTTCGTCAAACTCCAGCAATAACGGTGACTTAACAATGATAAACACTTGTTAAGATTTTCATCAAAACTCCCCTAATAACGGTGACTTAACAATGATAAACACTTGTTAAGATTTTTGTCAAAACTCCACCAATAACGGTGACTTAGCAATGATAAAAACTTGTTAAGATTTTCGTCAAACTCCACCAATAATGGTGACTTAACAATGATAAACACCTGTTAAGATTTTTTCCCAACATCCACCTCTAACGGTGACACCCGTAATAGTGACTTAACAATGACAACCAATTGTTAAGATTTTCGTCAAACTCCACCAGTAATGGTGACTTAACAATAATAAACACTTATTAAGATTTTTTTCACAACATCCACCTCTAACGGTGACACCCGTAACGGTGACTTAACAATAACAACCACTTGTTAATATTTTTGTCAAACTCCACCAGTAATGATGACTTAATAATGATAAATACTTGTTAAGATTTTTCTCGCAACATCCACCTCTAACGGTGACACCCGTAACGGTGACTTAACAATTATAACCATTTGTTAAGATTTTTGTCAAACTCCACCAATAATGGTGACTTAATAATGATAAACACTTGTTAAGATTTTTTTATACTCATTACCTGTTTTAACCATTCTTAGGTTGCTAGCGAGTCTCCTCAAGTTGGATAGAGTCTCTCCCAGTCCTTTCGCCTACTGCTTCGCCCCATCGGGAACCAACTATTCCAGAAGATTCTAGTCCTAACAACCAGGGTTCCACGATGGGTACTGCGGCTAATAGTGAGTCTGGTTGTGAGCTTCATCTACCAACCTTAGCTCCCCAATAGTTCTGCCTCATGGTCCTTCAACGTTCTCCTCAGATGAATGTCATCTACCGTTTAGTTATCGAACAAATTGCCATCCACCATCCTGAGACTTTCACTTTTGACTATCTTTGTTCGAACATTCTAGTGATGAGCCTCAAACTTCAAGGAATGGCCATGGTTGTCATGGATTTGGTTAGCACCCCCACTTCCAATGTCATTAGGCCCCTACTCAAATAATTTTTAGTCTATTTAAAGGAGATGTGTAGAGATGGCTTTCAATTCAAATGGATGATTGAACATTTGAAAACTTTAATGAGCCAACAGTTGGAAGTCTAGAGGGAGCTGTTGATGTAGCATCGAGAGGCCCAACAAACTGAGGGAGATAGACTAGCCGAGCTAGCATCCCTACTTGAGGTTGCTGATAAGAAGATAGAGGACCTCGAAGAAACTCTTCGTGTAGCAAATATAGAACGGGAGGAGCTCATTATCGAGCGGTCACAAGTTCAAACTAGGCTGGATGTTTCTATTAATGCCAAACGGTAATGCCTAGCAGCTTCTTCGGGGTTGCCTGGAGACTTTTTGTTGCTCCAGACCTGTGGTTCCTCTTGGGCTAGTGATTTTTTTTCCATTTGCGTAGGTTTTTCCTTATGTAATTCTTGGGCAATAGCTCCCAATTTTTTAATGTCCCAATATTTATGAATGAGAAAAAAGTGTTGTATATTTTTCTATGCCCTTTCGTTGTGCTATGATTGCTTTACATAAGTTATAAAACTCTGCCATTTTTCAACTTCATTCAGATTGCAATAAAAGACATCTTTTTTAGGAACAACGACTTGTATATTCATACAAAAAACACTAGTTACAACGGTGATCCCAAGTTAATTACTCATACATGATAGGCCTTCAACCATTTATTGTTAATTTCAAACGGTTTATCTTTTTCCATCTTAGAAATTAAGCAATAACCTGAATCATGAGCCTCCTTTACCATAAAAGGTCCCACCTAATTTACTGCAAACTTAGGCAGAGGAAGCCCCCTAATGTGATTTACTGTTGCCTTTAAAACAAGGTCTCCCTCCAAGAACTTCCTTGGTCTCACCAAGTTGTCATATGCTCTTGAAAGATGCTTCGTGTACATTTGGAAGTGTTGCATCGCATTGTCTCTGTGCTCGTCCAATACTTCCAATTGCACATGTCTGTTCTGAGGGAGCATACTACTTTGCAAGGCATATCGAGCTGAGGGAACTTCCAACTCCACTGGAAGGATTGCTTCATCCCTAAAAATAAGGGAGAACGGGGTGTACCCCGCAGGCTTCCTCTTCTTCATGCGATAGGCCCATAACAACGCTGGGATATTTTTATCCCTTGATCCTGGAAAATCTTCCATCATTTTTTCTAGAATGTTGACCAACGTCTTATTGGTTTCCTCAGCTTGACCATTCCCCTTTGGGTATACCACCGTTGAGGTATGATGAATGATAGAGTATTTTTTCGTCAGTATTATTAATTTTGAGTTAACGAATGGAGTTTCGTTATCGAAGAGAATAACTTTTGTAATCTCGAAACGATAAATGATATACTCTCTGATAAAGTTGGCTACTACTCCCACAGTTGCTCTTCTCAGTGGTATCGCTTCAACCCACTTTATAAAGCACTCCGTTGCCACTAGTATCCAAATCTTCCCTCTTGAAGAAGGGTGTATTGTCCCTACTAGATCAAACGCCCAAGTGTGGAAAGGATATGGAGTTTCTAGGTAATAGAGGTCCATCGATGGGGGCATGGATCATATTTCCATGTAGCTGGAAAGCTTTACACTTTCGAACAAACTCTACAGAGTCTTTCTCCATTGTTGGCCAATAATAAGCCAACGTCAGCAACTAATCGTACAACTTTGCCCCTAGTATGTGAGTTGGATCATGAGCTTATTTTAGTACTTCGGCTTCCTCTTCCTTCGTGATGCAACGTAATGGCCTATTGAAGTACCCTCTTCGATACAGTTGTGCCCCTTGAACATAAAACCTTGGGGACCTTCTCTTAAGTCCCATCGCGTCAATCTTTTTTTATTGGGATAACTCCATAATTTATGAAATTAATATAGGGCTACCTCGAATCTGGTTGAGCTTCAACGAAATGACACTCAGCCGCCTCAAAGAAAAGTTGACACTTATCACACTTTTATTGTAGCTCTGTTGCATCTTGCTTCATCTTGGTCCAGAAGTATCCCTTTCTTTGAATTATTTTGTAAAGAGGGATTTCAGTTGTTTCAATGCACTCTTCGTGTATCTTCTTTAACCTTCGTTCTGCTTCTTCTGGACCGATGCATCTTGGCAACCATCCTCCCGAATTCTTGTAGTAGAGGTTTCCTTGATTTGTAAAATATTAGGCCACCTCCCTCAGCTCCATCTTTCCTTCTCCAGACTCCAGTTGTTTCCTAATTACTCCCCTCCGGTCAGAATCATCTTTCATCGACAGGATTGACTGTACCATAGAGGGAGTTGTTCTCTGTTGGATCACCACCGTAGTTGAATCTTCCTTCATAATCATTTTTTGGGCAATAGTTGCATAGGCATCTATATGGCGATTCATCATTCTGGAATGCCTCCTGGTCTTTGTCCGATGGAACTAGTTGAGAAGTCTTTGAATGATCATTCTATAAGGGGCCAAACTGAAGTTCTTCAGCGCATATTCCCCATTCACTTGCTGGATAATCAAGTTTGAATCACCCTTGATGCAGAGTGAACGAATTTCCCTTCGAAGGGCCTCCAGCAACCCTAGTACCAATGCTTCATACTCTGCTTTATTATTGGAGCAAGGGAAATCTAGCTTGTAGGAAAGACAAATTTCTTCCTCTCCTTTTGAAAGAATAACCCCTGCTCCTCATTTCTTTTCTATCAAAGATCCATCAAATTACATCATCTATTCTTCCTCGCTCGCGTCTAAGTTAATGGACTATAAATCATCCCCTGGAATTCTTTCTCTAAGTGGCTCAAATATCCGAGAGGGGAAGATTGCTAAGAGGTATGTGTATGCTTGGATCTTGATTGCGCGAGGGACCACACACTTCAAATCAGACTCTGAGGGGATGAGGAACCACCTAACTGCCCTACCAATCAATATAGTTCTTACTAATAAAAACTTAATGGGATTACATCTTGTTATAATATGAATTGTAGAAGACAATATATAATGTCTAAGTTTTTATGCTACAAAGACTAGGGATAAACAATGTCTTTCCAAACTACTATACCTGACCTATGGCCCATGTATGATTCTACTCAGATAGTAGACTGGTCATTCTTGCCTATCCACTTCTTGAGTCAACAGAGCTCCAACGGACCTCGTGGTGGATGTGAGGTATAGCTGCAATGATATTCCTACTTTTGGAGGAATCATGGTTTATGGTGAAATGAGCAACTTCTTCAGCCTGGTAAGAGACTCCTGGTGAGATACCTCCCATTTGAACTTCATGTTCTTTCACAGTAGTTGCATCAACGGATGTGTTATCTCCATTAACCCCGGGATAAATCTCATAAAGTAGGTAACCTTGTCGAGGAAACTCTTTAGTTCCATCACCGTTCTTGGACTTGGCATCTCTAAAATTGCTCGTTTCTTATCCTGGTCCATTTGCACCCCTTGTCGATCCACCACAAAACCTAAGAATTTCCCACTAGTGACCCCGATGATGCATTTCGGCGGATTCATATCCAGCTTATACTTCATGCACCTAATGAATACCTTCTTGAGATCATCTAGATGGGACTCCTCCTTCTTCGACTTGATGACCAAATCATCCACATAAAACTCCACGAACTTATGGAAGAAATCATAGAAAATGAATATCATCATTATTTGGTACGTTGCCCCTGCATTCTTAAGTCCAAATGGCATTACTTTGTACATGAAATTTCCCAACGAAGTTCTGAATGTTGTCTTCTCTGCGTCTGTGGGATCCATCTTGATTTTGTTATACCCTACATACCAATCTATGAAGTTGTACATCTCATGCCCAATCGTTGCATCTATCAAGCTATTAATGGAAGGTAGAGGAAACTCATCTTTGGGGCAAGCCCTATTTAAGTCTCCGAAGTCCTCATAGATCCTGATTCGATTCTTATCTTTCTTTCCTACTAGAATGATTCTAGATAGCCAAAAAGGGTGTTTTATTGGTTTGGTGAACCCTTCCTTCAACAGACATTGGACTTCCTCCTTAATTTTCAAGTCTAACTCAGACTTGTACATTCTTGTTGATTGTTTGACTAGGATGACTGGAGGCATCACGTTCAATTTGTGAGAACTTACTTATTCATCCAGCCCTTCCATTTCTGTGTACTTCCATGCAAAGATGTCCACAAATTCCTGAATCAACTCAACCAAGGCCCCTAATTTCTCTACACCAAGATCCTTTGAGATAAAAATGGGCCTTGGGTCCTCTCCTTCCTTCGCCAGGTTCAGTAGCTCCAATTTCGATACCTATAGCTTTGGTTGATCTTCCATGTAATCTGGTTCTTCAGCAACATCCTCCACGAACTCGTGTATATTGGAGTTGTCTATCACCATGCATTTCCCTCATTGATCCATCAGAAAACATTCATATATTGGGCCAGCCTCCTCATCCATCTCTGCCATAGCTTCTTTAGCTCCTCGTTCACACCGTTATAATCGATATACCACCCTTCCCTTTTAAGTAACCATCTTCTTACACTATCTTCTAGCAATTGTAACTTCCTTCCTCTTCTTTTCCTTATAAGCCTTGTCAACTCTTTCCCCTGAAAAATGACTCAGCACGCTTTGTCGTCGGACCTCACGCTCCATTATATCCATTTTAGGACTTGCCTTGTCTTTTTGTTGCTTCGAGACCTTCTGGGGTCGAGGAACCACGTGTTGGCCTCTTTTGTAGCTTCTTTGTTTCCCATCATCTTTCCTTCTTGACCATTCATAAGTCCCATTCTTTCCTTGATTGAGGGAACCCATGTTCACTCCATTCGCCTAGTTAGGACTCTGACGTCCTCCTCCCACTCTGTGTAGAATGCTGCGTCCACTAAGTGGGCCTCCTCGTCTAGAATCGCCTAAGTTATTTATAATCTACTTTCTTTGGGCATCCCCATCTGGTTGAAGAACCAGGTAAACTTTGGGGATCTTGAAACAGCACAATACTCTAAGGCTGGATCAACCTCTTCACCTTTAATATTGTAGGCCTCCTCTACATCCCTATCAATTGCCTCGTCGTTGGCTAATACCACGTTTTCCATCCCTCTGGTATAACCTTCCAATGCTTCCTCAAACCCTTCCTGCCCCCTCACCCATCTTCTTGCTCCTTCTTCTGCTTCCTTATCATAAGCCGCCACCATATTGGCCCAGTGTGATGGAAGTGGGTTTTTATTGACATTCTGTGGCGGGATTTGCAAGGTCCAAGGTTTCACATGTTTGTCAATGATCTTTATCAGTCTGAAGCAACTTCCAATTGGCTGTTGGATCTTTCGATGGATCTGGAAATACTTGGGATCTACCCTTATTGCTGCATCTGGTTCCTCGGTGGGGGCACCTTTAGGTTCATACACTGTTCACCCCAATAATATTTCATTATAGCAACTCAAAGCTTCTTCTACCGTGCAAGGCAGTGGCAGTGGGTCTTCTCGGTCTTGTCCGAACTTCCTCTTGCTGTCCTTCTTCGCTTGTTTGCCCTCGCCTGCTCCTTTGGCATATCCCACTTGTGGGGGATGGGATCTTCCTTCTACAGGTTTTATCGGATGTCTGAACATCATGGGCACCACCACAGGGTTCAGTCGTACCACCAGTAAGATGTTCCATGCTGCTTTGAGGAACTCCGTAAATGTCCCTTCACACGTCTCATTGATAAGATTGCAAATGTACTCAGGGAGTAGTCCTTCAGCACAAATCTGCAACAGCTTGGATTCCTTGACTTCTTCCCTCACATCGAGGGGCCTTTCCCTGAACCTTCAAACGTATGCTACCACGTCTTCTCCTGATTTTTACTTCTCTCTTCCTAGTTGGTTCAGTGTGAACTCGTCTTCCTCCAGAAAGAACTTCTGGACTAACAGCACATGCATCTCCTCCTATATGGAGACACTCTTGGGAGCCAAGTGAGAATACCAGGTGTAAGCTTTATCCGTCAATGATTTAGAAAACTCCCTCAATATAAGATTCTTATTGTTGCAATAGGCCCCTAAGTGTTCAAGGAAATGCTTGATGTGCTCCTTCAGATTTCCCCCTTTTCTCGTATACTTCTCAAAGATAGGAGGAATATAGTCCTTCGGATAAGGCTCATCGTTATATTCCTGGGAGTATGGCGTCCAAAAGTCAATTTAAAGAGAAGTTACCTCACTGGCATATTATGAGGAAGCTTGCATGAATTTTAACATCTCTTTTTGCATCTCCTTCCTCATCTCTTCCATAGTGGACACCGTTGAGGGAACGGTTGGAGGAACCGCAGGTGGAATGATCGTTGCTGCTGGAGTGACCACCGTTGGGACAGAGATGGGTGCCGCGACTGACGTCCCCATCGTTGGGACAAAAATGGGTGTAGTGATGGCTGGAGCAGTGCCCACTAGAACTGCGCTTGGTGGGACCGTTGGGACTACCCCTGGTGTTGTGTAAGAGCTGACATCGTACCCTCCCAATACCATTGAGGCAAAAATAATTTGCAAGAACTCGTAGAATTTGATCATAAGGAGTGACACTTGTGCTTGTCCCAATCCTGCACTCGTGGACGCCTACATTACGCCTGGCATGCCCGTTGATATTTGGACCGGTGGTATCTCCACTCATGGGGGACCATCCCGAGGGATCCCCTCTCTAGTTGCTTCCAGGTCTATTGCCGCTAGTTTTTCATTCCGTTGAAAGTCATCAAAGTTTAGCCTTCTATTAACGTTATCCTGCGCCATACTCCTTACTTAGAAGAATGCCTCCCCAGCAGAGTCGCCAAATGTAAGAGGGTAGTTTAGATAAGACGGAGGCGTAACCCCTTTTGGAGTACAATAATGATAAGTTAATCTAGGAAGCACCCTTGACCAATCCATATATAGAATCGCAAATCAAATGGATATAAGCTCAATTTAAACTCTCAAGAACACTCGTGTATAACTCAAAATAAACAGTAAGGAAATTCAGAAGTAACTCATTTAGAGGGGGAGAAAAGTGAGAAAACTAGAAACACCTTGGCAGGCATCCAAACACCCCAACTACCCTTAAGATCCCTATAAAGTATTAAAAGCTTGGTAATAAAATGACAATGGTGGGTGAGTAAACTCTCTGGTTTGTAATAAATCTCTGTCTGATGTATATCCTCTCTAGTAATAACTTCTAAACTCTTAAAAGAACATCCCCTCCTCAGAGGTGGTTGGGGTCCTTAAATAGCCCCCCACACCACTCCCGAGATAACTCAGTCATTAACAACTGTGAAAGATATCCCTCATACTTTATGTCACAAACATTAAATGCATGATGCACTAGTAAATTCCACGTCATAAACATTAAATGCCAAGACATACCTTTTGCCTCGTCACAGAGGTGGCTCACCAACTGTCTGACATCCCCAAATATCATGGTGGTTTACTCAAGTGCAGATTTGACATTGCCTAGCTGTCTAGTAACATCACCTAAAGTAGATGTGACATTAAGTATAGGGTTGTTTGGTTCATAACTCAACGCTCGATGGAGCTTAAGGCTGCCCTGCCCAAGGTTCCACGGTCAAGGTCTTTTGGTGTTTTACCAGGTGTATCTAATATGGTCAGGACAAGCCCCAACGGTGCCTCACTTCTCAATCCTCCAAACTAAGTCCCTATGAATTTCCCACGGTGAGGTCGTTCGATAGAGTATGAAAGCTCTCCCAGGCCCTGCCAAGCTTGGTCTCTCGTGAGTACCGTTCGACCTCATACTAAAAATCATTATAATCGTTACAACTCGTGGTCAATATAAATAAATAGATACAACAAGGCTAAGTAAAATAATAGAACTAATAAAACTAAAGGATCGGCTCTCTTGACCATCTTCTTCATTGGAGATCCCTCTAGGCTGCCACGCTGAGCTCCCTTACTTGAGCTGCATCACTACCTTACTAAACTTCATTAGTTTGAGCTGCAACGCTGCCTTACCAAGTTGCATCGTATTGAGCTGTCTCACAGAGCTCCATCGCTTTGATCTACAACACTGTCTTAATCCCAAACACTGTTGTTAATGGGGGGATTATCCCTAATCTCCATATCACCTTCAAGGCCCCTACATGATTCATGTGGTATTATATTTGTGTTGAGCATGTTGTCATGAGATTTTAATATGGCACAAAGGTTGGGCACCCACCAAGATTCCTTTTTCGGCTACTTGATAAAGTATGTCGCGGTATGGTGTGACCTGGTGACCTGGGTAATGTGTTGTTGAGAAATTATATTGATAAAATGCTTGTGAGATTGGCATTTGATTTGAATCATTCGTACTTATATTGGTGCGCTTTATTCACTGCTAATATTTGTTGAGCATCTTTCCTGTCGTATTGTGTACTTCCCCATATTTTTTTCTTAGTGGTAGGTTAGTGTGGATTTGGGCGCTATGGACTAAGTGGAGAATTTTTTTTAGCTTGGTTATATTGGGAAGAATATTCGAGTGTACAAAATGAGAAGATTTGTATCTATTTTGTTGTATAGAGCATTAGCTATTTATTTTATTTCGAGATAGATAGTTGTATTATTTTGAGAGGCATTTGTTGTATTTAATTTGAAGAATTGAGATTAGTAGTTTCTTTCCTTTTACTGTGGGTTTTATTTAGATTCTCTATACCTTGTTGATTGTGGATTTGGCTAGTTTTATCAAGTATCATTCCACTCTCCCCAGGAAGGGTGTTACAGGCTTTTAGTTTGGCAGGATCACCTTCTATCCCTTTCTCGTAACCATGAATCCCAAGAGCTTTCCTTTGCTAACTCCAAAAACACATTTCTATGGGTTTAAATTGCATATGGTATTGCCGTAGTCACTTGAAGAACTTTCGAAGAATGGGAACATGACTTTCCCTAGTCTTAGACTTGATAATCATATCATCTATGTAGACCTAAACTTCTTTGTGTATCAGATCATGCAAGATGGTTATGGAAGCCCTATGGTTGGTAGCCCCTGCATTTTTTAGACCAAATGGCATAACTGTGTTGCAAAAGGTTCCCCAAGGGGTGATGAATGTGGTTTTCTCTTGATGATCTGGGGGCATCTTGATCTGATTATATCAAGTAAACCCATTAACGAATGACTTAAGAACGTGACTAGTTGTGTTGTCCACAATCATGTCGTTATTGGGCAGCGGATAATCATCCTTTGGAGAGGCCTTGTTCAAGTCTCAATATTCAACAAACATGTGAACCTTTCCTTCGAATTTTGGTATGGGTACGATGTTGGATAGCCATATAGGATATTCGATCACACGAATGAAACCCACTTTTAACTATTTGACCTTTTTTTCCTTAACCTTGAGCGACCATTCGGTGCAGAGCTTTCGTAGTTTTTGTTTGATCGTTGTACATTCTAGGAGAGTTGGAATCTCGTACTGAGCTATCTCGAGATCAATGTCGGGCATATCATCGTAGGACCATGCAAAGACATCCACAATTTCGATCAATAATTCCTCGATTTGGGCACGCTCATGCTCGTCAAGGGTGGACCCTATCCTAATATCGCGTAGTTATCTACTAGAACCGAGATTAATAATAGTAATTTCATCTTCATTAACTTGAACGCGGTTATGTTATTTGTTATTAACCTTATTAAGATCAATTAAGAATTGTTCATTTACAAAATCATCATCATAAAGAGTTCGATTAGAATCAAGACAATTAATATAAGGCACAACAAGATACTCAATATCTTCATTTATGTCATTGTTAGGAAAAATAGTGTTGAGAACCTCATCAAAAAAGGTCTCGATTACATCAGAATAGGGAGGAATAAAAAAAGAAGAGGAAATGGGATAATCATCATACTCGAGTTGTATTTCAGCAGGTGGAACTGGTATAGCACGCCAGTTAAGGATAGGTGCATCAGTAGCTTTGATCAGGCGGGATGGATGCCATGATGTATCACTTGAATGGATCATGCAGAGTGTTAGTCCCAGTGTCTGCAAGTTGAATAAATCCTCGGATTCACTTCCCTCAAATCTCCGGTATCAGCTACAGTCTTCTTAATGAGTGGTGGCACATGATGCTGAGAATTTTTGACCCATGAGTAGTTACCTTGGAAAAAGATCTCCATTCATGGTTTCATATTCTTGTCTACATGATTATACCACGGTTCGAGAAAGTCGCAAAAGGGGAAATCTTCACCCTCCATGATGAATCTTCTATTTAGGGGATCTATTGAGACAATTTTGGATCTTTCAAGCCTTCTCTTCAGTCAAGGTTGGCGGAGCATTCTAAGTTCTTCTACTGATGGTTGATAACCTAAGACACAAGGAGGGAAGAATTTCTTTAACACTATGGGTTCAAGCATTCCCTGTTTCATCATCACGGCCCCAGTCCGGGCATGAAGTGCATGTTCTTGAACATCTGGATCACATTAACATTACCATGAGGGTTGTACTCTACACAAACCCTATCTTTGAAATCATCCCCTGCTAGGAGCGAAAGCGGTTCAACTCGAAGACCTGACATAAGCATATCATTGTTCCCATGCTACATCTCTAGCACTAAATTACTAGTGCTTGTATTCTTGGTGTTATCATTATCGCCCAAGATGTTGATGACCTACCCATTGGCAAAGAGCTTCAGTTACTTATGTAGGGTAGAAGACACACCCTTGATACTATGGAGCCATGGTCTTCCAAGAAATAGATTAAAACAAACCGGGATGTCAATGACTTGGAATTTAACGACGAGATTTATAGGGCCAAACCCCACTATAAGATTTATGAATCCCATAACTTCTCGACGAGTATTAACATAAGTGATCACTATGGCAGAGGTTGGAGCAAGGTTGCTCACATTCAGTCCCAAGCAATTGAGGGTTTTTAACGGGAAAACATTAAGAGATGATTCATTATCGTCAAGCAAAAGTGGGACGATATTTTCCATGATTTCGACAGAGATATTGAGAGCATAGTTATGATTTGGTTCAATCTTGGGGATTTCTTCTTCGGAGAAGGAGATCATTCGAGTAGAGGTTAGAGATCCGACCAGATTCATTGCTTCTTTTGGCATGGTGGAAGGAATAGTTTGGGAAGACTTAAAGCATCCCCAAAGAGTGATGTTACTTAGGTTTTCTTCACGGATCGAGGATCTTGCTTTCCTCGAGGGTCATTTCTAGCATAGAAAGATTCTCAACACTTTTTCCTTTATTGATCGCTGATGATTGCGGGATTGGAACCTAATAATGCCTCCCTGATCTAGATATACGGTTCACACAAGAGGGGAAAAAAAGAAACCCCATTTCTTTATCTATCTCGAGTTGTTCATCCACCTTGTTTATTTCTCCCAGTAGCTCCTCAAACGATATCATTCCACATATGCTGTCTATTGGGCTAGTCTTCGTTTGGGTTTTGCCCTTCATCTGAACTATCGAATTCCTCCCCCCATCGAGTGGCAACGGCATTATTTTTCCGCAAGAAGTCAATACACTCCACAATCTTAATATCCTCTTCGTATAGACCGTCCAACTCAACAAGGAGATGCATAAATGAATGGACCAGGCGCCCTTGTAGTTTCAAAGCATCAAGTATTTCGGACACACTGCAAATTTTAATTGGTCCGTTGGAATAAGTCTGCCATGATCTGGATAACATCATCTAAACTGAATTCATCGATATGTATTAACCAATTATCTGACTCTCGAGCCTATTTTTTAGCTTCCAAGAATAATGTGTTGAATCTCTAGCAATCAATGGTCATTTCTGAGGGCAATTTTAGCCCAAACTCTAAAAGTTATTTCAACGCTTCTTATAATTCCTTATCCTTTCCTCCAGAGTGGGTACAAACAACAATGCATGCTATTGCAAGGAGTGACAGGGCCTGATCGGCAAAACATGTAGGATGCAAGAGAAAATATGGGCAAACTTGGAGGGGTTTAGGGGAATATATGGGTATGATGGGTGATTTACTGGGTACGATCTGGGTAGATGGATCAAATTCAAGGTCTGGCATTTTTATGGTTTGGGAGTGGATTGTGGGTAGTGTTTGGCTTAGGATTAACTAGTGGGGATATGATCCCCCGATCAATCAGACCTTGGATTACATTTTAAAGATGTAAACACTGATCAATGGTGTGGCCGACACTTTGGTGAAAGTCACAATGATCATCTGGTTTGAAATATTTGGGAAGTGGGTTTGGTAATGGATGAGGGCCCAATGGTTTGATAAGATTTCGGCTTAAAATGGCTTAGTAAACTTTGGAGAGGGGAGTGTAAATATCGGTGTATTCCTTTTTTACTAAGTTAGGGCAGCTTTCTAGTGCCCATGAAGTGGGAGGCTGGGAAATGTTATTGATGGTTAAAACTGCAGTATTGGCCGGCTTCTCATACTTTTTGGGAGTGAACTATTCGGATATTTTCTTTGGTTGAATTTATGTTTTGGAAAGACTTTCTTCGATCTCCACTGCTACTTCTCGGAGGGCTCGAAAATGAGGGTAGTACTGTCCTCCCATCATCGCTTAGACATGGGGTAAGAAATTCTTCTTCACGATACTGACTTAATCCTCCTCGGAAGGTTGGTTGGTCATGGTGGCTGCTTTCTTTATCCACCTTGCTATGAAGTTACTGGATGATTCCCTAGGATTCTATTTGAGAAGTCCTAATCACAACGGGTGGCTTCCAATTCTTCATTATACTTATATTGTGACATGAATTCATGGGCAACATCCTCCCAGCTACGGATCCTTGACTCCTCAAGAGATAAGAACCAGTGAAGAGCGCTATACTTCAAAGTCTTTTGGAACATTTGGGCCATTATTTCCTTAGAGGCACCTAGGAGAGTCATGTATCGATGGTAATTCCGAAGATGAACAATTAGGGGTCCACTACCCCTGAACTTATCGATGTTGGGAATCTTGAACTTTTTCAAAAGCCTTGCTTTATGATAAGGCAACATATGGGTGTAATCCATGTAATTCCCAGAGATTCGGACTTAGTCAGACTTCTTGGTAAACATTTTGAGGTTTTCCTTGACATTGTTAAATTCTTCCACCTTTGGATCAAAAGTCACAGGTAGAATATCCCCTGACTGCGCAAGATTCAACATAAGGAGTTGGGCTGGTGGCGACCCATTAACAGGAGGGGTACGTGGACCGTGGACCGTGTTGATATTCCTTAGGAACCCAAATAGGCTCGGGTGCGGGCGAACCCATAGAGTGAGAGAAGAGGACCTTAGGCTCTTAGGGAACAGGGACTCGATTTCGTTGCATCTCTTGAACCTCTATTTGAAGGTTGTCAATATTGGCAGTGAGTTAGGCTAGAACCATAATCAAATCAAGTTGCACATTCGGTTCTTGGTATGTGTTCTCCATGGAAAGTGGATAAAGATGAATTCCGAACTCGGAGGAAGTAGCGAGGGAAATGACGGAGCTTCAGGGAGGTTTGATGGAAGATTGAAGCCAATGCGGAGCCAGGCCAAGGGTCACGTATGAGATTAACCTGAGAAGGAGAAAAATTCGAATTTATTTTTGAAAGAGAAGGGGGGAAACTTTATTAAAAAGGGAGGAGAATATTTTTGACATTTTTGGAAAAGGAGGACAAAATGTTTTATGTAAAAAGGAGGAAAACTATTTTTAGTATAAGGAAGGGAAAATGTTTTCCTTATTTTGATAAAAGAGGGGGAAAATGTTTTCGACACTCTTAGTAAAGAAAGATAAAAAACGAAAAAAGGGTCCCACTATGATTATTATTATTATTATTATTATTATTATTATTATTATTATTATTATTATTATTATTATTATTATTATTATTATTATTATTATTATTATTATTATTATTATTATGTTTATGTTTATGTTTATGTTTATGTTTATGTTTATGTTTATTGTGTTATCACTTGTATTAGGTTTACCTAAATATAGAAATAAATGTTAGATGAGAACCTAGCCTAGAAAAATTGGGTTTGGAAAAATATGTAAAAACATGGTTGGACTTATTGCTAGGCTCATGGATAGGGTCCCATTTAAAAAAAATGAAATCGCGTTAAAGTTTGGGCAGCATGCCGACCCGTCATTTCGACAGAGTTTCGGGTAAAAACTAATAAACTAAATATGATTTCCTTAGGTTTGACACCTATATGAGGGTATGTAGTTGTTGGGTTAATTGGATGGGTTCACCCCTTTGGCATGACTTCCACGATATACATCTTGCTTTTAAGGGAAATCAGTACGTTTGGACAAGCCATTCGATATACATGAGTGTACGTTAATTGCCTTACTATATACCTCATGGGGACAGTATGTGTGAGAGAAAATTCAATATACTCGATGTACGTGAACACATTCCCTACGATATAGCTCCCATCATGACTTCGGTCAAGCGGTGCGATGCGGGGAGAATCGTTCGATATACGCCGAAGGTACATGACCAATGGAAGATGGGAGTCATATCACTTAGGATTACTGTGACTTGTCGGACCATTGCCCATCATGAAGCGACCCCCGGGTTACAGGGCAAAATTTAGTCAATATCCATGCTCTTTGGTGATGTAGTGTACAAAATGCATGATTCTTGATTTACATATTATGGAGAGAGCATAGTTATTTGTCATGATGAGAACTATACTAATCGAGAAGAATGTACACGTATAAAAGTAAATCTATATGGGGCATGAAGATTATACTAAGCATGGATATGTGAGAGTGAGTAATGTGTGAATATCTACAAGTGAGTGTGTGGTAGGGAACTGAAGCACGAATCAACTACAAGTGGTGTGGGACAAGTGTGATAAGTGGAGGCGTATGTTAATGACACCTAATCATGGATTTTCTAAGTGGTGTGTGCAACATGTGGATATAAGTGATCCTATGTGTAAGTAGTGTGAAGTGTATAGGGGAGGTATCAACAAGTTTGTGAGTGAGTAGTGATATAAGCATGATGTATATATGTGCAAGAAGTAATAGAAGAGAAAAAGGGAACATACAAGTAGGTCCATATGCACACAAGAAGAAAACAATAACACCCAAGCAAACAGAGTCTATCCCTCTTATGAAAATATTCAGCAGCAGATTCGCCACTATGGCCATCACAGTCTACTCTCTCCCTGGGGGTATGGGGGGAAGGGGTTGAAGGTTTCGCGCCCTCCTTGCTCTAGGAATGCTCCGACCATCGTCGGTGTGGGGTGAAGGTAAAGAGATGGAGTTGCCATCCTATTTTGCACAAAACAGGCAAAAGAACATGTCGTCACTTCAAGAGAGAGACATCAAAGACAAACTAATGCTTACGAAACCAATAGTTAGAAGGTTTGGGGGTTAAGTTATGGAATGGGAAGCTGTTAGACACCCATCCCGCCCTTTCGATCTCTCATGGGCTTGTGTTACTGTTTTCCTTTATTTCTCCATGAAGTGTGTGTGCGTATATATAATGGATATCAGAATCGCCCAACTTATACCATGGAAGAGATAGAGTGAGGTCCTCCATAATAATGTACCCAAAATAATATTTAGAAAAAATACGATTTATGCATTTAACGAAATATTGATCGCTATGATGAAACGATAATATATGTTAGATAAAATGCTAATAAGGATAACTAAAATAATATGTAATAAGATAATGTATGGATGAAAAGGATGAAAATGCGAAGATGGGAAAATTTGGGAGAATTAGAAAATTAAAAAATTAGAAATTTAGAAAATTGGAAAATTGGACTGGAGTTTCGGGTTTTAACCCGAAAAGCCTACGTATCCTATAAAGGCATCAAAGTCCACGTAGTTCACATGTGGCATAATGGTGGGATTTATACCATATATTCGAATGTGATCTTATTATATATGTGCGTGTAGAAAATATGTTTTAGTTTTGAGAAATTGTGATGATAATCCCGTTGGAATTTATAAGTGTAACCCTCTTTTTGTTTGTTTTGTTTTTTTATAGAAAAAAAGAATGTGCAATATAACTAATAAAAATGTGAGATGTTAACGTGTATGAACTAAAGTAAAAATTAAATTATGAATTTAATGTAATTCATGCGAAAACAAGATATTTAAAGAGAGAGAGAAGGATTTTGGACCTTCTTTAAAGAATTGATGTTTGTTCTTGATCTTGGATGAGATCAATTGAAGGTTGAGATGAATGTTGGATGTGAGATAATGATATTTTTTCCAAATTGGGTATGAAAAGGATGGGAATGTAAGATGGAAAGGAATTTCACACAAGGAAATTTCGCTGATTGTAAGAGAATGTTGCTGAGATCGCTGATGCTAATATATCTGAGGTCTAATTTAGGAGTGAGGTCATTTCCTCTATTTATAGGGTAAGGGGGTTCCAATCGACATAGACATATCCCTACCAATCGGCAGGTAACCCTAGGCACACTACTGATAGACAAGGAAATAGACCTGCCAATCGGTAGTCTCGTGCAGATTTTTTTAGAAAAATTATCGTAGTACACAATCTGTTGATCTAAATCGTGAACAGGGCATACCATTAGAAAGGTAATTCAGAGAGCTTCAAGAGTAATTTGGACCTCTCCCGGGTTTGGTAGTTGACTTTGGGTCAAACGTGGCTCAAAAGTGATCGTCGATCCTTTGGACGGGAGATTGTTGGACGACAATAGATCGTTTGTCCGAACAATATGTCAGAATCGTGCACAGGGTGGACCATTGGAAAGATTATGAAAGGTATTTTTCCATTCCAAGGAGCTTCGCTTGGTTTGTTAAGTTGACTTCGGTCAATCGGGGGGCCGAAAGTGCCCGGTGACCTTTCAAAGTAAAATGAATCGTTCATCCGTATCGTAGGTATAATTCGTGCACGGGGTGGACCGTTGGAATTGGCATTCAGTGACTTTCGAAGATTCATTTAGTCTTATTCGAGATGAAGAATTAACCTTGGTCAAATGGAGACCAGGAGCGCCTAGTGACCTCCAGATTAATTTTTAGGGGAAACGGATCGTTCATCCAAATGCTTATGTGGTTTTGTGCTTAGGGCGGACCATTGGAAAGGGGTTTCAGTGTCGTTCGAATATTTAAAGAGATTTCACCCTAATGATGAAGTTTGTTGGGGTCAAATCGGGGCCCGGGAGTGCCCGGTGGCCTCCAGATCGATTTTTGGTGATAAAATGGTCCATTCATCCCAACAATTATGCTGATTTTCACACAGGGTGGACCATTGGAAAGGGGATTCAAAGTTCTTTGAAGATTCATTGAGCTTTCGCTCTGACAATAGAGTTTACCGGAGTCAAATAGGGCCTGGCCTCTAGATCGGTACTCGGAGTATGACCAAGGGTTTGTTATGAAATGGGGAGGTGCTAGGGAACTAAGGACATACTTTAGGGGTCATAAAATGTGGTGTCTAAAAACGGGACTACTAACTAGTGGCAAATATAATCTAAACAAATGAAGTAAATATTATGGAACTTAACGTATAATTATAAAGATAAATATGAACACATAAATAGGACTTGAATCCCAAAAGTATTTTTGAATGTAGCCAAAATTGCATCAAAGTCCACATAGTTTGTGAGGAAAATGAGGCAGTGTCAAATTCATATTCCAAATTATATTTTCACATTTTATTTATAAAAAAAGTGTGTGAAAAGGGTGGTGAGTGTGTGAATAAAAGTGAAGAAAGATCAATGTAGGATTTATGGGATAAACCCTCTTTTAGGTTTTTTAAAATTTACAAAAATAGATTTGGAAATATATATATATAATGAAAAGTGAATATAATGGTGGGGGAAAATAAGAATTAACAAAGATTTATAATTAAAGTAACTAAGTATATAAAATATTAATAAGTTTGCAAAGTGAAGTGAAGAGAAGTTGGATCTTCGAAGTTGTTTGAGTTCTGATTTTTGGAGGTTTTATAATCTGATTTTTAGGTATTGGTGATGGGGGTGGAATGGTGGAAGGTGGTGAGGTGATAGGTAGTGTAAGAGAATGTTTTGGTAATGTAAGGAAAATATTTTTGAGGGTGAGTTAATAAAATTTATCGCACGAATTATCAGGCTGAAGATCCCCAATAGTGAGGTTAGAGTTTACTTAAATAAGAAATCCTAAAAGGATAAAATGTCCAAGCTACCCCCAAGGGGTTCCGGTCGATATATGAGCTTCCGTGCCTACCGACAGGGTGGTCAAACTTGTTGGCCAAGTAAATATCTACCTGCCTACTAGCAGGTGAAGTGTCTTATATATAAGTAGGTTGAATTATTTTTTTTTGGTAAAACAATTATAAAATGTAATCTATAAGTGTGATTCGTGCACGATCGGGATCGTTGGAAAGAGAATTCAAATTTTTTTGAAAGTCTGTTGAGATAATCTTGGGTACGAGAGTTTGTGAAAGTCAAATGGGCCTCGAAGAGCATGTTATTGTTTTCTGATTAAGGTTTGAAGGAGGACCAAGTGTCTAAGGTTTGAATGGAGTTTGTTTGGACCATATCAAAGAGTGTTGGAGTATTAGAATAAGGTTTCTACAGAACCCCTCGATGGGAGAGCTTAGGATAATTGAAGGTCGTCTAAAGATAAACACCCTGATGGTGGTTTGGGAGTGTTGAGTCCTCATGACTCGAAACTCTGGTGTTGATTGAAAGTTGGGACATTTGTAGAGACACAAGGTGGGATTTAATCATGATGGGGATAAATGTTTGATTTTGAGGACCTAGGGAGTGTAAGCGACCAATACGGGGGTCGTGGCTGATTTTGAGGGCCGAGGTCAATTATGAGGACCTAAAGAGTGGGTGCGAACATTACGGGGACCAATAACAATTTTGAGGACCTAAGAAGTCTATGCGATCAATACATGGATCATGAACGATTTTTACGGCCAAGGTAAATTCAGGGAACCTAAAGAGTTTGTGCTGCCATTACGGAGATTATAACCAATTCTGAGGTCCAAGAACAATTCGGATGACCTAAAGAGTGCTTGCTCGCTTTGGAAAGGATATTTGATGATGTGAAAACCTTTTAGAAGGTTTCACAATTTTACAAGAGGTTTTGTGATTTTTGATGATTTTTGGAAGTTTGAATTTTGGTGTTCTTCATGAAGAAATGTGCAATTTATCCAAAATTTTGAGATGTTATGATTTTTCGGGAATTTTTTATGACTTTTGGGGGAATTTTTGAGTTTTTTACTGATTTTTTTGAATGCTCGTGTAATTTCTAATTTTGATGATTTTTTTAATTAAAAAATCCCCAAAATCTCAAATTTTGCAAGGAATGCACCTTTTCCCAAGGGGCGCTTGCCGGATGGCAGTCATAGGGGGTGCGGGTCGACATACCCCTTACCCCTATGTAAACTCAATTTTGAATCCTCTCTCTAGTAAAAAAAGGTCTATTTGATTATTTTTCTTAAGTTTTTTTAAAGGTAAAAATGGCGAACATTATGGATGTTGACGACTGGGCCGATATGGAGTGGGCCCATCCCAAGAGGATCCCCATAGGGATAAAGAATATTTATCGGGGTGATCCACTAGTGGCAGACAAACGGGTATTATAAGGGGAGCTTTAGGTCCATCGCTTGGATACATTGAGAAATCCTAGTGGCTATGTAAGTGTTCTATTTACTTTTATTTTTATTTTTATTTCCTTTTGTGTTTTCTTTATTCTTCTTTTTCTTATAGTGTATGGGCATTTTGCAGACGTACATTTCATCGCAGATGGTTTGCTCTAGTGGGTCGACGATGGTGAACGCAATTTGGGACGTCCTCCCGAAGGAGGTGAAGGCTTTGGTGAACGTGGCAAGGGATTTAGTTGAGACATCATGGTCTTCTATACTCTTAAGCACCCTGGGGGAGAGGTGGTGGGACATCACCCACACCTTTTATTTTGGTGTGGGTGAGATGACGATGACCTCAATAGACATATACCAGATCACATGGCTTCCTTGCAAGGGCTTATAGATCATAATGTATTGGTCACTTCGTCTGACTGACAAGTCCATTGAGGATGCTTTAGAGCCTATACGAAGATTAGGGTTAGGGGAGTTCATGAAATTTTCCTTGCTTAGTGACACCCTATTGGCAAGGGTGATTAATGTGGAAGATGGTCAGCAGGTTGTGCGCCTCTTCATATTTTTTTTACTATGGAGTACGTTGGTGGCAAAGAGTGGAGATGAATTTTAACTCTAGTTCTTGACCTATCTATAAGTTGTCTTATATAGGTTCCTACTATTGGGAGATATTGATGCTGGCCTCTCTAGATGCCTCCAGTCGATGTTGCCGATCGATTTTTACGGGAGTGCCATGTGTCTTGGAGGTACTTTATTTTTATGTTTCTTTTGATCTTCTTTTTGCATTTTTTTCTATTGCGATTGTCTTTTGAATATATTTTGAAGATTTTCTTTTATTTCTTTTCAGGTATGATTTATGATGTGATTGGGTGCAACACCCAACTGGTGCCATTGGTAGCGGAGGAGGTGGCCAAGGATGACGAGATGAATAAATGGGAATAGGTCCTTAAAGAAGTTCCCATCCCAGAGAGACGTGAGAGTTGTTTTGAACTTTGTGACAGGAGGCCATGTCAGTATTTTTTCATATTGAGTGTTGGTGATTGAGCTTATTTGGACAAGTGTCTTTTACCCTTAGATCCGGCCATCGAGAGAGATGAGGAATACTGACTTCTTTGCTCATATGAGATGATTAGTGTCTCACTAGTTTGGGTATAACTGGTATTTAGGAGAGAGGGTGGTGAGGCAGATTGCAGAGGGAGACATCATGGTGCTTTCGATCATCCCTCAATTTGATATGCGAGATCCGAAGGATATGCCATAGGGATAGATGATGGTGGCTCTAGTAGGGGAGTACTATTACATTTACATGGACAAAGTTGCACCGCATGACTTTGTGACCAATTAGTTGATACCGAAGTCCATATATGATGCAATGGGAGCTCCACCTCCATTGACAGATATATGGGGTAGTGGCGTGCCTGGGCAATCGGCACAGGCATCATGGAGTGGGGTAGCGACAAGAACAAAGGTTCCTTTCATTCCGGAGTATGTATTTCTGTCCTACTATCTTCATTTGGAGGGCGGACATGTAGTTCAAATTAACCACTGTCCCCATTATGTGCTGGAGGGTCTGCCGCCTAGGCCCGTAAACGACTTCAAGTTGGGGTTATGTCTTTTTAGATTCTCAGTAAATTTTTGCATTTGATTTGTGAACGTCATCCTATTACTAACTTGATTCTTCTTCCTGCTTCTTCCTTTTTATAAATTGTTGTTATGAGAACCTCTTGGCTGCGCGATGTTCGAAACTGGATGGATTTTGAGGACGAGCAGATTCAGATAATGTCTCAGTCTTGTGCTACTCCTCCAGTGACTAATGATGATCCTGCACCCTCTCTGAGCTCTAAAAGTGGGGCCTCCACCTCTCTCCACCAAGGGAAGTGCCCTCGCCATGGCCACTAATTGTTATTGGTAGTGGTAGGCTAGGTTTTTAGAAAGTTCGAGTTGCGCCCCGATAATTTTGCCTTTTTTTGTTATTTTTTGTTTTCTTTCTCCGATGTACTTTATACTCAAAAGTCATATATAAAATGATGCATTGCTTTTTTAATTATCTTGACTTAATGATATATTCTATATGTACTTTAGTTTTGAGTAATTTGGTTCTTAACCCCTATTTTAAAACTATTTTTTTTTACAAAAAGATGTTTTTCGTATAAAACTATTTTTATATAAACTTTATTTTTATTATAAACAACTTTATATTATTCAACTTTTTTTTTATTTAAAACGTTGTGCTATTTAAAAAAACGTATTTTATTTACTATTTTATAAATATTTTTTCATTTTGTAATAAATAAAGATGTTTAAAAAAATTAAAACACTGTTTTTTTTTTATTGAAAATAAGGTTTTAATGATTTTTTTAACTCTTTAAAAAATGCTTTAACTATTTTTCCTAGTTTTTATTTGTTGAAAACAGTTTATAAAGATTTTTTTTTATAAACGCAGTACAATTCTTTGAAAACACATACATTGTTTTATATAAAAAATTGTTTCTTTAAAATTACACCCTAATTAAACAAAAGTTGTTCACTGTTTTTATACTAAAAATTGAGAAAGCGGAGTTCGTATGGATAATCTGTATATTAAGTTACACACACAAAGTTAAATTTTAATTATATTTTATGTTGATTAGTAATTAGGTGTGCAGGCAATATAATGTCCATACTAATTATGCCAAACCACGCAAATAATCAAACCAAACAAGCACACGAAGAATATGGAGGAAAACTTCCTTTTGGGTAAAACTTAGTATTCAACATTGTAAAGAGTTTGGAAAACTCTAATCGACTTACAGACTACTTAGCTCCACTAAGAATAACTTGTAGGGTCTTCAAATCTTTTACAGAATGTGATGTAGTCAGCAGCACTCACAAGAAGCGGTCTTTCCTTGGTATCCACCGATTAGCCTCAGAATTGCAGAATCCTATCTTCTTCAGCCGTAGAGCCTTGACTCCAAAAATCAGAATAAGATTATGACTCTTAAAGGATTTGATGCAAGTGTATGGAAATATGGGTTTGAATAAACCCAACAAATCATATATGGAATGAAAAGTGTTTTTCTAAAACACAAAGATGAGAACTTTTAGTTCAGATATTGGGAATTTGTTTTCGTCAGAAGTCTTGAAAAATTAGAACAAAATCGTTTTTTATAGAAAAAACATGACTATTGAGGCGAGGGTCTAATCCGAACAAAAATTACATCTCGTTCGAATGGAAACAATGGTTTTATTCTAACGAGATATGGCCTCGTTCGAACGATAACTTATTTTCATTTGAATAGACTTCTAATGACCTTCCAATGAAAGTGGACCTGAAGATTCTCATTCGATGATCGTTCAAAGCTCTTTTCTAATGAATATTAGCTTTTGTTCTAATGATATCATAATCTCGTTCAAATATGATTAAAAATAAAAAAAATTATAAATTTGTTTTATCAAAAAGCCTTGATTTATAAAATATACATCCCAGAATATAATTTGTATGAGAAATCAAAAGCACTAGTCTTATACCTCCATAAGGTGACGGTGAAAAATGAGAAAATGATGCTCCGTCATCAACATATCTCCGAATAATCACAGAGGCAATGTGTATGTAGTTTTTCATCTGTAAATCTGGTTTGTAACGGGATACGCCAAAATAAAAAAGCCTAAGCTATGAACAGTATAAAATCTTGCTCTTACAAATCTCTCCCTTTGATTATTCCAGTTGAAAACAAAAACCCAAAACCAAATTACAATAAAACCCCTAAGACAATATATCCTAATGTCCTCCCAAACCCCAAAACGGAACCATATTCGAAACTTTGTCTTCAATTGAAATTGTTCCTCCCTTGGCCTACTTTGTCTTTATCTTGTGTCGTCCATGAAATCACCATCAAAGTGGAAGAGACCTACACACATGAGACAAAAAAACTATGACACATACGAGTTTTAAAGAAAAAATAAAACTCCCCCTCAATTTGTTCACCCCCTTTTTGTCCGTAATAGACAAAGGGTTAAAATCTAAACATGAATAATAAGAAACACATGAAGAAGCAAAGATATCACCATAAAGATAATCGATAAATCACATGTAATGACAATCCAAAAGGAACAATGTGTTCTCCCCCTATCAAACAACTATTTTTAAATCTTTTCAAGTATATGTATAAATAGTACATATAGGTACAAAAACACATAGTCACCATGAAATAATACTAAAATATACGAATCATGAAATTGGAATGAAATTGTATGAATATTTTTCATAGGAAAATCAACATAAGCATTCATAACACAGGTGCATGAAGTCATGAGATACCTCTAAAGAAAGAACTCAATTTCAACCTTAGGTGTAAAAATGTTGAACTTAAATAAAATTTACTCGACTTATACAATATGCCATGAAGTTAAATGATTCTCAAATCAATGATGCCAAACTAAGTAATGTTTTTCAAGAGAGTCTGTTGTGCAAATCTATTGATCTTCTACTTTATAACACCCTCAAAATATCACACACACACACACACACACACACACACACACACACACACACACACACACACACATATATATATATATATGAATTTATTCTAAAATATTTTGACGATATCATAATGCTCATATGTAGCAAAGCATCAATGAATATAAAATAAATGGCCTTGGCACTTATGTTTTTGTGTGTCATTAATCTTTTTGGCTCTGTTTGCAAATGGTGGCTTTTAATGCAAAGAGAATTTTGCTATTTCATATCCCCTTTCCACTGCTTAATATAACACTATCTTTTTTAGGAAACAAAAATTTGGGAAATAGTTCTTACAAGCCCAACTTATCTCCTTTTACATTTGGTTCTTCATTAAGCAGGATTGTGATAAGAACACCCTGTTCGACACATGATAAGCAAATATAATATTAAAAAATTCCACGCACATGTGCAATAAAGGTGATAAAGAGTCTAACATGTAAAATATAATCATCAATGATCAACGAAATATTATCCACACATTATTAAGAACACTAACGAAACAAAGCCATGTCTCAAAACACTATGAAAAAATCATGTGAATGAATGGAATGTAGGAGGGATCCGAATATCTTAAATGTTCATCCATAGAAGGTGAAAAATGAAAATACAAAAATCTTTTTGGGTTTTTAAATTTTTTATCAAAAATAAAATATTTTTTTTAATTTTTCAAACTATTTTAAAAAAATAAAAAATGTTTTTGGATTTTTCAAACTTTTCATAAAAACGAAAATACTTTTAGAAATTTTCAAAATATATCAAAAATAAAAATAGATGAATGCAATAAAAATACAATCTAGCAATAAGGATATATGATATGAACATGATAAACACCCTATATTAGAAACAAGCCTCGACCTCAATCATTAGGCCAGGAGGAGTTCTTAAAAGGACAAGACAACTATAAAATTCCTCCATCAAACATTGTAAAGTCTTGACTAAATACTTTACTTGTTTTCGAAAACTCTCAAAATCTCTATGATGATGTGCGGGAGAATGTGGTGCAACATATGTGGGAGTGCGTGCAAAAACATGTGTAGGAACTAGTGTGGGAGCATACCAGGGAACACGCGTGTGAGAAACTCTACCTAGTTTAAAACAAAACTCTCTAAGGTGAACTTTTTATTTGCAATTGGTAAAAACATTATCAGGCTTGGGTCTACCTTGTTCAAAATGCCTAGGATAAGCTCTCCTTATTGGTTAGGTCTCCTTGGTGGGTTAGGTCGAGGCCCATAAGAATCCATCATAAACTCTAGAATCAATTTAGGTGCAACTTTAGAAATGGATGCACCGTCATAATCTATTCTTTACCTCTCAACGTTACCTAATGCAAGACTGAGGAGCATCTTTCCAACCTCCTTAGATGTGTCCTCTAAAGTGACCTTGACCTCCTGGGCATATTCGAGATCAATCTCGAGTTGGGATACACGGGCTTCAATTTTATCTCGAGTCTCTAATGAAGCATGAAGATCTCTTATAAGACTAGCCACAGTGTTGGTCAAATTGGTTTTCTCCCTACCAACAACAATCAACTGCTCACACAAATAAATTTTCACCTTTTCGAGTTGACTCAATGACGCCTCACACTCTCTCAAAATATTCACCTCCTTTTATAAATCAAACATCCTAATAGACAAATTTTTTATTAAGCCTCTTCATTTGTAAAGTCTCAGTTTAAAGTTCATGAAAGGATTTTTCTCCACCTTCTCGTTCACTCAAATTATCTTCCTCACTCTCATTCCCACTCTCCCCAGAATGATTTGAAACATTGTCGAAGCTCTCACATTTAAAAATGTCCTCATCGGCATGGGACAAACTAGAATCATTCATGTGAATGGCTACCAATGAACAAAAATTAAGTTCATGTGGTGATTCATCCCCGGAATCCACCGACTCGACGTCACTATCGCTAAGAATGCCTTTGGGTGCAACTTTCCTCTTGCCATGTCTCTTTAGCCTAGTGGTACACTCGTGGGCTTTATGACCCTTGCCCTCGCACTCATAATATCTCACCTCATATTTCTGATAAACATTCTTACCCTCATTCCCATTTTTTCTCAAAAATATTTTCTTTGGAAGAATTTTCTTTGTTAAATTTGAGATTTTTTTTAAAATTTTTATAAAAAGGGCTAAATCATCCATCTCAAATTAAAGTCAGACTCATAATTACAAACTTTTTCTTTACTCTTTTGGACTAGGACTTCAAAGGAATCACTATTTCCTTTTTCTTAATAATTTTGGGAAACATGTTGATCTCATAAGTTTGAAGGTCTCCTATGAGTTCTTCTAGACTAAGCGTATCTAAAATAAACAATGAATTAGGGACAATAACCTTAGGAATAAATCGGGATGGAAGAGATCTCAAATTTTTTTTCACTACGCGCGTCTCAGATATTTTCTCACCTAAATTAAAATTAGAGTTAACGATATCAGACAATCGTGTGTGAAATTCATCAAAAGTCACAAATTTTAGTATGCAGGGACGATTTTGAAGGGAGGCCAGTGAGTTGGCGCCTCGGGACCCCGATTTTTTAGGCATTTTAGGGGGCCCAAAATTTTATACGTATATATATATATATATGCGTCATTTTTCAATTGTCCCAAAATTAATTTGTTGAATACTAAATGGACAAACATTTAAGTTCTCGCAACTGTTGAAAAATAAGCTGGCATCCTTTCAGTTAAAAAACCCTATAATTTATAAATTAATTAAAAAAATCTCTTGTTAAATATGGAGCCCTTAATTCAAGAGTTCACCACGGCCCCCAAAAATCTCAGGACTGACCTGCTTGTATGGTAATAGCCTCAAACTGTGTGGTGTGGTTTTGAAGCTTAGAAGCTTTCATAGCATTGGTACCCTCATGAGTGAGCTGGAGGATATCCCACACTTCCATAAACGTGGTGCACATTATGATGGGGCCAAACTCGTCAGAGGTGATGGCTCCATGAATGACACTTAAATCTCATGAGTTATATTGAATCCATTTTAGTTCCTCCTCCATCTAAGTGGTGAAAGGTTTAGGATCTATGACATCGCCATTGGTCACAGTGGGTAGTGTCCTCCCTCTTTCACCTACAAGTCATACACTCTCGTCAATTTCTTTCAATGCCCACCTCATGTAAGATTTCCAATACTCATAATTAGACCAATCAAAACCGGTAGCCTATCATACAAATTGTCCATAAAACTAAATTTCTTTAAAGGTAATTTGAGAAAGTAGGGTTCGTATGGATAGTCCGTATACTAGGTTACACACAAACAAATTTAAAATTTGACCAAATTTTATCATGATTAGCAATTAGGCGTGCATGCAATATAATGTCCAAATTAGTTATGCCAAACCATGCAAATAATCAAACCAAACATATACACGAAGACTATTGACGAAAAATGCCTTTTGAGCAAAGCCTTGTAGTCATCACTGTAAAGAGTTTAAAAGACTCAAATCGACTTATAGACTACTTAGCTACACTAAGGATAACGCGTAGGGTCTTCAAATATTCTACAAAATGTGATGCAATCCACCACCACTCACAGGTAGCGGTCTTCCCTCAGTATCTAGCGATCAACTTCAACATTGCGAAATCATATCTTCTTCGGTTGTAAAGACTCGGCTCCACAAATCAACAATAAAGTATGACTCTATAAGTGTTTGATGTAAGTTTATGGAAATTTGGGTTTGAACAAACTCAGCAAATCATATATGGGATGAATGATTTGGAAAAGAAAAGTGTTTTTCTAAAACACAAAGATGATAACTTTTGGTTAAGATATTGAAAATTCGTTATCGCCAAAAGTCTTGAGAAAATCTTTAAAAAAAGGTTTTATAGAAAAAACAAAAAAATTGAAGCGGCGGTCTCGTTCCAACGAAAATGGCATCTCGTTAGAATGAAAACACTAGTTTTATTCTAATGAGATAGGGCCTCGTTCGAGCGATAACTCATTTTCGTTCGAAGGAACTTCGAATGACCTTCCAATGAAAGTGGATCCGAGGATTGTCGTTCGATGGTCGTTCGAAGAACGTTCTAACAAATATTAACTTTCACGAGATCATAATCTCATTCGAATGAGATTAAAAACAAAAAAATTATTTTTAAAATTCATTTTATCAAGAAGCCTTGATTTAAAAAATGTACATCCTAGGATATAATTTATATGAGAAATCAAAACCATAAGTCGTATACGATAGTGACAAATTCGAAAACGATGCTCGATCACCAACATATCTTCAAGTGATCGCGAAGGCAATGTGGATGTAGTGTCCAGTTTGAAACTCCGATTTGTAGCGAGATACTCCAAAATAGCAAAAAGCCTATGCTATGAGCAATTATAAAATCTTGCACTTACAAAATGTATCTTAATTAAAAAATTGAACTTTATTTACATATACAAAAACCTTTTATTTGTTTTATATAAGTAAAATGAGCAAACGGTTTAATAATGTACAATTATAATAAAAAAAATAGTTTCTAACATCAAAGCAATTTTTTTCGAAAACATCTTATCATAAACAACATTTCTAGATAGTCATAACATATTTTTTTATTTGTAAAAAACTATAAAAATAATTTTTTTAATAAATACGACTTTTTAAATGGTCAAAATAGTTTTTCTATAATAATTAAAATTTTTTATAAAAAACCATTTTTATTTAAAAAGTTATTATTTATAAATAAAGAATGGAGAAATGCAGTAAGAAATAGTCTTGATTGTGTAAAATTAGTGTACCATTATTTACAATAATTTTTTTTGATATAAAAATAGTTTATTAAGAAAAATATATTTTTTATAAAAATACATTTTTTTTGTAGAAAATAATTTTATTTTTAATAAATAATCTCTAAGATATTTTTATATAAAAATAGCTTTTTAAATAGTCAAAATATTTTTTATATAAAAATATTTTTAATTTTATAAAATAGTAGTGTTTTAAAATAAAATCTATTTTTATAATTAAAAAGTAATTTTTATTTGTGAATAAGATATATATATACATACTATTTATTGGTGGTATACACTTTATGTGGGTCATTTTGTGAAAAAAAAAAGTTCCTATAAGGGTGAGTTAACGGTCAACTAACAAAAAGTATTAGTTTGGGGGCTATACCCCAAGAATGGAAAACAATGGGTGTTTGAATCAGTAACCAATAATAAATGGGTGTCAAGAACCAATTAACCCTTTAATTTTTCAGTGAGGCTATTATTTGAGAAAAGTAAGAAAATGTATTTTTTTGAATTTTTTAATGTGTTTTTTGATGTTTAAGTAAGGAATTGCCCAGGAAAGTATGTTGTAAAAAGTTAATTTTTAAAGGGGCTTATTTAAAAATGAGGAAGACAAAAAAGGAAAAAGGGAATTTTTTCAAAATAAGGGGTGCTGATCGGAAAACCCCCTGGTAGCCAGTCCAGGTACAGTCGTTCGTGCACGTTTTCTGCACTCTTGGTACTTGGATTCCTTCATTAATGGTGTGATTTATCAACTTTCATCATTTTACGGAGGATTTTTGGTATAAAAGGGGGCTTAAGTTGGGCATTTTGAATCACCCCAACACTTCTTCTCTTCTCTCTTGCGTACCACTCCGTCCTTTCAAATGGGTATTACCATGGCAAAAAAGTTTACTTCTTATCTCGAACGTTTGGAAGCCATGAGTTTGTATAGTGTTGATTATGCGGCCTTTAACTTGCGCTTGATCACTTTTTAGCATAAGCGTTCAATAAATAAGGGTAATCTAAAAATGCCCCTTCAATTCTGGTATCCTGAAGATCATATGTTACACTTCAGATTGGACGAAGTATGTCCCAAGCTGGGTATTAAACCTCAAATACCGGCTACTATGCCTGAGTTTTCTTCTTCTCCTCAGGACATTTTAGCCAAGTTGCTGCACATATCTCTATCTGCAGCTCGACCTTTGGTATGTGTGGGAGATAATCATCTCCCCACGATGCTTGAATCCGTCCGTCAAAGGGATTTTAGAGATAATGTGTTTGCTAGCACGATGGCCCTGGGCCTGACCTCAAAGATGCTTTTAGTGATAGGCAGTATGACCATATATATTCAACTGGCTGCCACTGTAATGTGGATGTGTTATCACCATAGTCGATGTACCTTCTTGGGAGGCGGTCCTATGATGTTGTTCATGTGGTTAACTGAGAGACTTTGCCTAGTTTCACCTCCTGACTACCCTCTAACTGGTACCTTCTTGTTAGCCTTTGCCAAACTTCCTTATACCTTTGTCGGATATTTTTATGCCAAGTGTGCTGGGAACAGATTGTTCTTCCCCGCATAAGTAACTTTTACCCTATGGAATACTTGAATGATTCTTTGAGGATGAATGTGGGGAGTTTGTGATAGTGCCACATGCCTTCTCGTTGTCCGACCCAGTCTATGTGGAAGCTTTATTAGTGTGAGGGGATTATCTAAAGAGGATTTAAAAGGATTTTGTATTAAAGATTTATGCTGAGGAATCTAGGCAGAGGTGGCTTACGAGTCATGGTCCCATCGAAGTTTTTTAAAGTGTACCATCACATCGAGCATTTACAGCTATGTACCCAAATGGGGACTATTAGGTACCTCTAGAAGATAATGTTGGTTATGGTAGTGGTAATAATGAAGCAGGACCACCTGGTAGCTATAAGGAGGTTATTTTGTGAAGCTTTTTAGGGATTAGTTTATAGTAGTGGTAATTAGACGTGGCACCACTTACTTTGATGACTTTTTATGTGGGGTAAGTGATGTCGAACTTGTCTAGTAAGAGAATCCATCGAGCCATGACAAGGCAAGTTTCTCTAATAAGTACATTATAGTATTCATTCGAGACACTAACTTGATGGGGAACATAATAATGTAGTGTTGGAATTTTGGAGTGACCCAATCTAAGGTGACACACACCTTCTTCAGTGCTACATAATTAACCTCATATCCTTCCAGTTTTTTATTGACATAGTAGATAGATCTTTCTTTGCACGACTCCTCTATGTATTAGGCCAACATAGCCCCAACTATAGTGTCAATGAGAGTTGAGTATAAGAGAAGGGGTAGACCAGACTGTGGTGGCATGAGCACCATTGTCTAGGTAAGATATTGCTTGATTTCGTTGATGGTTTTTTGACACACGTTATTTTAGACTTTTGTCAAATCCTTTCGAAGGAGTTTGAATATGGGTTCACAGATGGAAGTGAGATGGCTAATGAATCCACTAATATATTGGATCTTTCCCAAGAAACAACATATCTCTTTCTTAGTTTGAGGCGATGACATTTTAAGTTCGCCTTAAGTTTGAAAGGTCTATTTCAATTCCTTTCTTATTGACCATAAACCTTGTGAGTTTACCCTTTGTAACACTAAAAATGCACTTCTACGCATTACAGTGCATTTGATACTGTTGCGGCAACTGAAAGAACTTCCTCAAGACAGGGATGTGATCTTCTCGTTAACATAGAATTTGACCTCTTTGTGGATAAGATCATACATGATCACCGTGGCTTATCTTTGGCAAGTGGTTTCGACATTTTTAAAACCGAAAGGCATGACATTGTAGAAGAAAGTTCCCCATGGGGTGGTAAAATTAGTATTTTCTTGGTAATCGGGATGCATCTTGATTTGATTATACCATGTGAATCAATTAAAGAATGAATTGAGTGCATGATTGGTAGTATTTTTAATGATCATGTCAATATTCGGCAGATGGTAGTCGTCTTTTGGAGAAGCTTTGTTCAAATCTCGATAATTGATTCACATGTGGACCTTTCCTCCTAATTTTAGTACTGGGACTATGTTGGCAACACATGTTGGGTATTCGAGTACGTGGATGAAACCAAATTTAATTTTTTGAATATTTCATCCTTCACTTTGAGGGACCATTCGAGAATAAGCTTCCTTAGTTTTTGCTTGACTGATTTACACTCAACATAGGTAGGGATGTCATGTTACACAATTTCTAGATTGATGTCAGGCATGTCACTGTAAAACCATGTAAAGATGTCCATAAACTCTTTTACAATATTTTCAAATTGTGACCACTGATGCTCATCGAGGGTTGATTATATACTAATATGACGCGGATTGGTAATAAAACTAAGATGAATGAAAATAGTCTCCTTATCATTCCTTTGACAAGGTTATTTTTTCCTTATTGAGATCAATCAAGAATTTTTCATTCATTAAGTCATCTTCACCAATTGTTTGACTTTTAGAATCAATAAAATTAATAAAAGGCACAACAAGATACTCAAAATCTTCATTTATTTCATCAAGAACTTTTTTGGGGAAAAAACAACATTGATGACCTCATCAAAGGAGGACTTGTTTATATTTGAATAAAAAATAGCAAAAGTAAAGACAAGTTCATTCTCAATATGATAAACAATAATATTTTTGGTTTATAGGTTAGATTACTCGGAATGCTTCACCAGTTGAGGAGTGGCATGACAACAAGGAAAATATTCTGGGAAGGTTCAAATGACTCAAACTCAGAACGGATCATGAAGAGGCCATCCTTAGTGCAATAAGATCAAATGATTCATTGCTTTTAGTGCTATGAGTTATTTCTATATAAGAATAACTTGAATATGATGGCTTGATGGTTATTGTATTAACCTCTTTCTTTGATCCCTTTATCCAAGTGAGCTTATCCTCGAAGAAAATCTCATTCAAGGATTCCTTATTGTGTTCTGCTCAACCCTATTTTTGGCATAAAATACATATTCTTGAACATTTGAATCATGTTAAAATTCCGTGGGAGTTATATTCAAGATTTATCTTTTTTTTGAAGTTATTTCTAGCTGGGAGAAGGAGCAAGTAGATATTGAAGCTAAAAAGGAACATATCATTTGTAGTATGCCAAATTTCTAGAATTGGGTTATTGGTGATGACACCATATGTGTTATCTTTATCCCCTATGATGGTAATTAAATGATTGTATACAAATAGTTTCAATTTTTGATGAAGGGAAAATGAAAATTCTTTGATGCTGTGAAGACACGGACGACCAAGAAGCATGTTGAAGCATGCATTGGGATAGCCCCTAGAATAAGAATTATTGACCCCATGGCTGCTCCTTGGGTATTATCATAATCACTCAGATCGATAAATGTTGGGATAAGGTCATTAATTTGCAGCCCCAGACCCCCGTACATTTGTAATGGTAATATATTTAGTAGAAACCATTATCAATAAGCACCAATAAAACCATTTTTTACATGGATTCTATTGAGATTCTGAGGGCATAATTATAATCATGGATGAACTTGGGAATCAACTCATCGGAAAAATAGATGAGTCTTGTTGAAATCAGACTTCTGAATATATGAATTGCCTCATCAAGGGAGGTAGAGAGAGGAATCGTAAATTAAGTGAGAACTTTGATAAGACAATTTCTATGAATTTAGGATGATATGAAGAATCCTCGCAAGGTGATATTAGCCTGAGTCTTGTTTAATTTTTGAAGGATCTTCCTTTCCTCGATCGTTATTTTAGGCATTGGTGCTTCTTCAATGACTCTTTTTCCCTTTATCCATTGATGTACTCTCTGTTGGGAGGATTGGATCTTTGTAATGTCGTATTGATTGGGTCTTGTGCTTAATCGGGCGGGGGGGGGGGGGGGGGGATATAAAACTAATTCCTTCATCAATTTTGGGGGGCAACAACGCCCTCATTGATATTGGATATGATTTCTTCAAAATAAATCATCACGCAAAGGGAGGCGATTACACTGGGGGTTTCGATGTTGGGTTCACTATCTGAATCATCTGAAGGATTGAAATCATCTCCCCATCCTTTGGAAATAATCTGTTGTTCCAAGAGAAATTAATGCCCTCAATAACCTCAAGCACTTCAAAGTATAAATCCTCCCATGTTACAGAGAAATTATTATGGTAAGGGACCAAGTACCCTTTCAACTTCAGGGCGGTTAATAGATCAAGAGCTTCATAAATCCATTTTCTCTCGATGATTTCATATATCATGGTTTACACATTACAGTATAGGATAAATTCTTTATTGGTACAAACTAATCACAACATTATCGGGCCCACTTTTGGGCTTCCATCTAAAGATTCTTGATTCTTGTACAGTCCCCTTCTTCAAGGGTCAGTTCTGATGGGAGTTTCATTTTAAAGATTCTAAATTTTTAGAGGACATCGAGGATATCCATAGTCTTTATTTTTTTACCGTTTTTGGACTATTTTACAGGCTCTTGTTATCAAAGAGAGGGACTAATCATGGGCATTTTCAGTATTCGATAGGAAGGATGGATAAACTTGGAGAGTAACGAGGGATTTCCTTAAACTAATGGATGATGTAGGATTGTTGATGATTTTAATTATGATTGAGGGGTCAAAATTAGTTACTTCATCAGTAAGAATGACGTTCACACCGACTTAATGTATGTTTGAAGGGTTATTGGTAGTATTTTATTTTGGGACTACGGGAGGAGCAATGACACCCTTGTCAATGAGGCTTTGCACAACATTATTTAGGTGGTGACTTTGGTCGGTGGTATACCTGATGGTTTGAAGAAAGTCATAATGGGCATTTTTCTTAAAGTTTTTGGGAAAAATATCAAGCAGTGAACGAGGTTCTAAGGGTTTAATGAGATTAAGGTACAATAGGGCTTGATATAAGAAGGTCCAATTCTCCACCATTGTCTTTAAATTATCTTATTTTAGCATTAGTCACTTTATTTTCACTTTAGTGATTTATTTCATTACATAACATACCTTAAATTCAAACCTTTTTTTATTAGTATTTTCACATACTTTAATTTCATAAAAATGCATAAACAAGAGGGTTTACCTATAAATTCCAAAAGAGGTGTTCTCACTACTCATTTTCATACTCGTAGCACGTTTATTGCTACAGCATAATAGAGATCCCCCATTTGGATTTATGGGATAAATCCCACCCTACATTATCTTCGAACTATGTGGACTTTGATGCCCCTTAGGCTGTGTAGGCTACTTGGGTAAATCCTTAGACTTGAGTCCTACCTTATGCTCATCTGTTACTTTGTTTTTATCATATATTCTGAGTATATTTTATATGCTTTCTTGCTTGTGTATTGTCTGGTGTACGCATTCGTTCTTCTAAATGACTTGTGAATAGGCAATCACTTACATTATACTTTGAATTATATTTTGGGAACAATCATAAGGATGAACTCACTCCATCCTTTTCCATCACGCCAGTTGAGTGATTCTATTCTCCATTTATATTATGCACATAAGCACATACTTCAGGGAGTTTAACAAGAGAAGATTAACATATGTCCATTAGAGATCGCAAGGGTAGGATGGGAGCCTAATACCTTCCCATTTCGTAACTTAGTCCCCAGACCCATGAATTACTTGGTTTTCTAAGGATCAGTATTGTCCTTGATGCCGTTTTCTTAAGGTGACAACATTTCTTTTGCCTGTTTTATGAAAAATAGGCTAGCGAATCCATCTCCGCATATTACCCCACATTGACGACAACCGAGCTCCCGGAGAAAGGGCTCAATCCCGCACGCATGTTGGAAGTGAAGAAAAGGGAGCAGAGGCCCTCCTCGAAAACCCGAACCTCCCTTGGGATGGCCACAATGGCGACTCTATTGGGGACGATTTTAAGAGGACTAGACTCTATTTTTGCATGGGTGTTATTCTTTTCTGCATGCGTGCGTATGCACCTACCTGTATGTTCCTTTTTATCATCAATTTACCTTTTTGTATATCTCTCTCTCATGTATATATCACTTTTTACTCAGTTATACACTTCATATACTTGTATATACTCTCCATGTACACTTCACTCACTTACACTTAGTTTCACTTTATGCTCACATGCTTCACATACCATTTAAAATATCCATGTTTAGGCTTAACTAACACACACCCACATTTCCCACACTTGTATATATCTACATGCTCATGTACACGTATCACACACCACTTGTAGTTGATCTATGTATAGGCTCATTACGACACACACACATACTTGTATATATTACCATATCACTTCCTTACTCACATGTATCCATGTGTAGTATAGTTTCCATGGTAGATTTACTTTTCATAGTACTTGTATGTGCTCCCTCATTAATGTAGTATTCCCTTTACTCATCATGCTAATAAAAAATGATAAAAAATACCCTCTCTCCATAATATGTTAATTAAGACTCATGAAATATTTACACATTACATCACCAAGAGCATGGCAATATTGACCAAAATGTTGTCCCGTACTGGGGGGTCACTTTGTCATGGGCGCTGATCTTACGGTTCACAGTTAGCCTAAGCGATATGACTCTCACCTTCCATTAGCCTTGTACTTTCGACGTATATCGAACGGTTTCCCCCGCATCATACCGCTTGACCGAACTCACGATGTGAGGTATATAGCATGGAACTCGTTCACATACGTCGAGTATATCAAATTCTCTCTCACACGTATTGTCCCCACAAGGTATATAGTGAGGCAATTCACGTACACTCAGGTATATCAAATGGCTTGTTCGTACATACTGATGAATGATTGCCCTTATAGGCAAGAGGTATATCGTGTAAGTCATACCAAATGGGGGAACCCTTCCACTAAGCAAACAAGCGCATAAACCTAATATAGGTGTAAAAAACTAAGGCACTCATATTTAGTTTTTAGGTTACCATGCATAATTATGCCAAAATTCTGGGTCGACGTACTGCTCGGATTTTTGCACTATTTCGCCTTTTTCCCAAAATAGGACCGCATTCGTGAGCCTGGAAATAATTCCAACCATGTCTTACATATTTTCAAACCCTTAGGCAAACCTAAAATAAGTGAGAACCTAACAATAACATTAACAATAATCATGCTGATATTCATCTCCTTTTTCCCTACTTTTTCAAAAATCAAAAATACTAAAAACCTTTTTTCTTCTCCTTCCAAAATACCAAAAAAATGTCTCACTTCTTTAAAAAGTAATTTCTAATCGTATTCCCTCTTAGGTCGATAGCATACCCGATTTTAGATTGGCTCCCAATTGGCTTCGGTCCTCCGTCAAATCGCCCCGAAGATCTGTCGGTTCTTCTAGTACTTCATCTAAGTTTGGGATTTACCTTCACGATCTCTTCATGAAGAACACTAACCAAGTATCGAATGTGTAGCCCGATCTGATGACCATCTTAGCCCAACTCTGTGATAAGATTGAAAACCTTCAAATAAAAGTCCATGGAATACAACGTCACCGGGCCCAGATTCTTGAAGAACTCGAGGTTCTCTTTCCTCTTGTCATGGGTCCACCTGCTCCTGAGCTTGTCTGGGTCCCAAAAGAGTATCATTATGTTCCATATGGTCTACCTTCCAATAGGCTACCACTAGCTCAACTATCTATTTCGAACCTTGCCCAACCAGGGGTTAACCTACCAGTACCCATGGATCCCAAGGAGGAGTAACTGTATAAGGTCAAGGAAGACCTCAAACTTCTATCAAAGAAGTTCGACCAAGTTAAGATATTAAGGAACTACATAGACAATACCCATATGTCTCACTACAGCAAAACTGACAAATTATCACTGTAAAAAACCTTGACAAGGGAAACTTATCATGGTTAAAGCTAAATTGCTAGAAAAGTTCAATATGCCAGACATCGAGAAGTTTAGGGGAAGTGGATCCCCAGTTGTTCACCTTCAAAGCTATCACCTAGACATAACCCTCTTTGGCACTTCCGAGGAGATAATGGCGTAGATTTTATAACATACTTCAAAAGAAAGTGCCCTTGGTTTTTATCCCCTGAAGAATCCAGAATTCGTCGTTAGTAGGATGTCGCCCGAGAATTTATGTCTCAGTACAAGCACAATGAGGAGCTAGAGGTTACACACCGAGATCTAGAGCTTCTTAAGAAAAACCCTGGGGAAACAGTCGGTAGCTTTATAGTAAGGTGGAGAGAAAAAGTTGCTACCATGACCAACAAACCCTTCGAGGAGGAACAAGTTAGTATCGTGAAGAAGATCTTCTTTCCTCATATTCTAGATTCTATGGGAGGATAATATTACCCACACTTTCGATCCCTTCGTGAGGCTGGTGTAGAAATTGAGGAAGGCATTACCAAAGCTAACTCCGAGCCACTGAAAGTGACCAGACAATTCACTCCTTGGAAGTATGAGAACCTTCCAGTGCTACAGTCTCAATTATCACTAGAAAGTCACCCTAATCATACGAAGAAATAATAAACTGATCTCCATGCTCCCTTATTCAAAGTTTACCAGGCCGTGCTAAGCCGAAGTATCATCAAACCATTGGACCCCCATCCATTACCTAATCCACTCCCTGAAAACTTCAAGATTGATACCCGTTGTGATTTCCACCAATCCGCTAGTCATACTACTAACCGATGTTTCCACCTTAGGAATGTGATCCAAGGCCTAATTGACTGTATCATCGCCCCGCCAGTTAATCCTAAACCTAATACCAGTTATAACCCACTTCAAATAGATAAAAATGCCATATTTCTATAAAATGACCTAAAATTACTGAAATCGTGCCCATCAAAGCACCCATCGTCCCTATAATCTCAATTAAATCGCTCAAGGTTTGCCCATATTTTCTTCTACACCCTACCTGCTTCATCGATCAAGATTTGTCACTCCTTACAAGGGATTGCATTACTGTAAGAACTTGATCTGAGGGGAAAGAAATGGAGTTGCTAGTTGTGTTGATCCAACTCTTAGAATTTAGGCTGAAATTGCCTACCGAGATGACCGTTGATTGTCGAAAATTTAGTGTATTGTTCATAGAAGACTAAAAATGGGATCTGGAATCATATGAATGGGTGGTACCTATTTAAAAAGTCAGTCTAGATGATGTGGTAAATATTATGGTCGACATGTTTCGACAGACAAGAAAAATCTACAACATTTTTTAGTTACTCACCACTTGAAGCTTTAAAGATAGTTGGTCCCTTTATTCTTGCATCTACTTTATGAGTGGGAATATATGTATAATGAAGTCATCGAGGTTATTGAATTCATTGATTTCTCTTGGTAAGAGGACATAGTCACCACTAGATGGGGGATGATTTTGTTAGTTCATATGACGAACCCAATCGGGAAGAAGCCAGTTTAGTAGCCAACATGTGTGGAATGATATACTTCGAAGATATGTTGGGGAAAATTAATAAGGTGGCCATTCAGATTGAGGTTAATGAAGACACGGGGTTCTTATTCTTCCTCGCCTCAGTAAATCACATGGCCAGGTTATGGAGACACTACAAAGGAATGGTTGTTACTGAAGAACTTCTATTGCCAAAAATGACCATGGAAGAGAGAAAAGTCTTAGAACAACTCAAGAAGACCTAAGCCAATATCACCCTATGGGAGCTTTTCATGTCCTCCTAGTTTCACCGAAATGCTTTCATAGAACTCCTCATCGGTCCCACAGTCCCTCCTTCCAACACTCCCGAAGAAGCTATAAACATGGTTGGGTCCTTAACCTCTTCTAGACTTCTCTCCATTTTTGAAGAAGAGATACTGAAGATCGACCCTAATCACAATTATGCCCTTAACATCTTCGTTTAAGTCTTGGGAAAGATAGTCCCACTTTCACTTGTTGACAATGGATCCACCCTCAATGTTTGTCCTCTCAGAACCTTCAATTATTTGGAATTGAAAGTTAGTGACCTCACTCCTACTTCCTTCGCCATGAGTGTTTACGATAATACCCACCGAAAGGGGTCCATAAAACTCACAATAGGGGCTGGCCATATCAATCCTGTCACACAGTTCCAAGTCATTGACTTACCTTCATGTTTCAATCTACTCCCTGGTCGTCCGTGGATCCACAACATCCTAGGGGTATCTTCTTCTCTTCTTCAAAAACTAAAGTTCTTCACCAAATGTTAGGTTATCACCATTTGGGGCCATGATGATAGTATAGATAATTTCAACACTAGCAACTCGGTATTAGAAATCCAGCATGGGACGAATAACATGCTCCTCCCTGGCTTCAGACTTCATCCACTTCCTTACCAATAGGAGAGAATTTCAAAGACCGAGTATGTCTGAAACACAACCCTCATGGCAACGTCAATGTGATTCAGATGTTCAAGAACATGCACGTCATGCCTGGAATGGGGCTAGGGCAATGCCAACAAGGGATCCATGAACCTATACCCCTAAAGGAGGCCTTTCCCCAATGTAGCTTAGGTTACCAACCTTCACTAGAGGAACTCATAACACTCTGGAAACTAAGACCGAAAAGAGGCTTAGAAGATGAAAATATTTTTTTGATAGACTCTTTGAATGGAAGATTTGTCAAGGAGGGTGGAGACTTCCCTTTCTGTGGCTTCCCTGAACCGTGGTACGATCATATTGATAAGAAGATAAAATGGGGCCAAAAATATTCTTTTAGGATAATAACTCTTGGGCCGAAGACTGTTAACATGAAGTCAACCTCTCACTGAGAAAGTCATGACAGTTACCAAGGACTCTAAGAAGAGTGTTTTAGAAGACTCATTCAATTTCAAGCACTGGTGCTGAATGTCTGGATGATCCACTCAGATGTTGCGCCGTTAGACCCATCCACTCAAATCAAATCTAATGACACGCGTCTCCTCAAATGGAGTGCCGTGCTTATCCAACCTGCTCAGAATCAACTGGACATTACTGTTCACCCTATCGAAGTCCCTTTACCTAATGTTATTGTTCCTTTTTCTGCTATCAATGTAACTGAGGCCTCTTTTGATGAGGTTCTTAATGCTATTTTTCTCGAATATAAAATAAACAAGAATTTTGAGTATCTTACTGCTACTTATATTAATTGTCTTGATTCTAATAAAACCTTTGGTGATCATAGTGTAACTGAATAATTATTAACTGATCTTAATAAAAAGAATAACAAGCAACATAACCACATTCAAATTAATGATAATGAAACTGTTATTATTAATATTAATTCTAGTAGCCATTAATGCGAGATTCGGATGGGGTCCACCCTTAACAAGCATGAGCGTGAATAATTTGAACAATTACTAAAAGAATTCATGGACGTCTTCTCATGATCACATGCCCCACATTGTCCCAAAAATAGATCAGTATGAGATCCCAACATTACCAGAATGCAAGCCGATCAAACAGAAGTTAAGGAAGTTCCGCATTGAATGGTCGCTCAAAGTCAAAGATAAAGTGATCAAACAGTTAAACGTGGGTTTCATTTATGTAGGTGAATATCCTACATGGCTCGCCAATATTGTCCCCATGCTAAAGTCGGGAGGAAAAGTTCGCATGTGCATCGACCATCGAGATTTGAATCAAGCATCCCCAAAAGATGATTATCCATTGCCCAATATTGACATGATTGTAGATAACACAACCAAACTCGCCCTCAAGTCATTTGTATATTGATTCACCGGATATAACCATATCAAGATGCACCCTGACCATAAAGAGAAAATCGCCTTCATCACCCCATGGGGAACTTTTTTCTATGATGTCATGCCATTCGAACTCAAGAATTCGGGGGCTACCTACCAAAGGGATGTCAGAACCATCCCTCATAACCTTAGTCACAAGAAGGTCGAAGTTTGTATAGACGATATGATCATTAATTCTAAGACTCAGGAAGGTCATATTCCGCCGCCCTCCGAAAGTTCTTCGAGTGGCTATAGTGATATCAAATGTAGTTAAATACACATAAATATGTTTTTGGCACCACGAAAGGAAAAATCTTGAGCTTCATGGTTAGTGATAAGGGAATCGCAGTAGACCCTGCCAAGTTGAAAGCCATACTTGAGATGCCACCACTACGAACGAAGAAGGAAGTCCAAGGATTACTGGGTAAACTGCAGTATATTAGTCGGTTCATCAACCAACTGACTTCTATCTATGAACCCATTTTCAAATGTCTCTAAAAGGATTCAACTAAAGTCTGGAATGAGACTTGCTAAGAAGCCTTTGATCGAATCACGCAACTAAAAGTCTATGAGGATTCAAACTTCTCTAGGAACCCATTTTCTAAAAGGATTTAACTAAATTTTAGAGATCCATCTCCGAATAGCTTACTAATTAACCCGTGGAAGGGACTAATCTTTGGGTCTCTGAGTTACTAGATGAAGATATTCTCAGCACCTCTCAAGAGGACCTGAGATGAAAAATGTTCTTTTATGGATCTGCTAACAAGAAAGGATACGACATTGGGATACTCCTGATCTCCCCTGATGACTCTCATACCCCCATTGCCATCAAACTAGAATTCCATTGCATTAACAATATGACTGAGTATGAGGCACACACTATAGGCCTCAAGATATACCTCAAGAAAGGAATCAGACACCTAAATGTCTATAAATACTCTTCCCTCATCATCGATCAAATCCTTAGAAAATAGAAAATTAAAGACGAGAAGCTTATATCCTTCTATGCCCACGTAGAAGAATCAGTCTCCCAGCTCAAAGATGTAACCTTCAACTAAATGCCTCATGCAAAGAACAACCTAGCCTACACCCATGTTACCCTGGTTTCTATGGTCGATAGGCCTGAGGGAATAATAATGTCCCCTTTCTTTCTTCAGAAATAAGCTATGCCCACCCACTGCTACCACATTGAACTTGTTATTGAGGAAGATTATGATATGGACGGGTTATGGTACTATGACATTTGGCACCTCCTAAAATACAGTAGGTAACCCCAAGATGCCGATAAGAAAAACCATGCTACCCTTCATAAACTGGCAGTCTAGTACATCATTTGAGATAAAGCGTTGTTCAAGAGAAACTTCGATGCAACCCATTTGCATTCCATAGTAAGGGATGATGTTGAAGAAATGATACAGAATATCCACTATAGGGAGTGCGAACTCCACATAAATTATCACATGCTTACCAAAAAGATCATCCGTGAAGGGTACTATTGGACCACCATGGTTCAAGATTGCATTGCCTATATTCTAAGATGACTCACATGCCAATAGTTTGCCAACCTCCAACACTTACCTCCACGAGAACTATATAACATGGCCTATCCCTATCCTTTCTCTTCTTGGGGCATTAACGTCATAGGGAAGGTTACTCCCAAAGCATCAAACGATCACGAATTCATCCAGGTCGCCATTGATTACTTCACCAAATGGGTCAAATCCGAGTCATATGAAGTATGGAATGCCAAGAAAGTGGCTAAGTTCATAAAAAAGAGCATCATCTACCGATACGAAGTCTCTTGTGAGTTAGTGTCAGATAATTGACTCCACTTAGAAGCTGAAGTAATAGAACTAGTCAATGAGTACGAGATTCAGAGACACAAACCTTCTCCCTACCGACCCCAAACAAATGGTGATGTTGATGTCACCAATAAAGGCTCAAACCCATAATCAGTAATATGACTGAGAGTCACAGAGATTAGGATGATCGGATCCCTTATGCCCTCTAGGGCTACCACACTTCAATCAGCACGCCTACTGGGGCTACCCCTTATCTCTAGTGTACGATAAAAAAATGATCCTACTCGTTGATCTAGAAATACCCTCCCTCCACATCATGCTCGAGAGAAAAGTTAGCAAAGAAGAATGATATAAGAGCCACTTGGACGAATTATCACTCTTAGATGAATATGAGAATGCGGTGTGATACTGATTTGAATAAATTCACAAATTTCCAATTTATCCTTATTTAATTGGAGTTAATTTTTAAACCAATTTAATTTATCTATAAAACATGAATCTACATGGGTGAAATCAAAACGAACCCAAATATAATTGTTGACACACTCATTTCAAGAAAAAAACATTTCGGGTAAAAATTATTATTTCACTATGAATAATAAATCGCAACTTACATACACATTGAAATTCGCAATGAATATCGCGTAGATATCACATAGACACGTATCCTAGAGTCAGCAATGGAATAATCGTAGTAGCCCATAAGAACACGCAGTCCCAATTTATCCAGGAACACCCACAAGCACTCCCAATCGACATACTGTCATAGTCAGCCATATAGATAACACTCCACAAAGAAATAATTTCACCAAAGTTGAATCTTGGGTTCCAAAACAATTCACTAAAGCATGTGGGATTTTTATGAATTGAAAATAAAAATAATTAAACCCTTAAATGAAGAGGACAAAGTCTTCTGCAGAATGCAGTTTACTGGTATCAAAATTTTTATGATCTTCTTAACGAAAATGGAGTTATTTAACACGCTTTATATAGAAAACTTAAGTTGGGAGATCTCTTGAATGAGATCGTCATGTCACTCGAACGGATCCACGTGTTGCTCGAACGAGCTTTGCACGACAAGCCAATGTCACTTGAACGACAATAAAAAAAAGAAAAATTTTATTCCGCAAAAAGCTCCACCTCAACGCTTAGAAAAAAAATCTTTGACGAAAAAAAATGCATCAAGTGTTTGAAAATATTTTAGATTAATTATCCCAACACTTATAATGAACCATTAATGTACTTAAACACAACCTTACCAAAATTAATCCCACGTAGGCATCTTTGCTGAAGAACATTGATATTCAGATCCATCTCGATGCATGATTGAACTTGAATTAGTATTTGACGGTTGTAGTGGTATACGACATACTAATATGTGACCCGGACTTATAAAATATGTCCTTACAAATCTCTACCTATGTCTATGCCAGTACAAACTAAAAACATATGAATTATCAAATCAAAATGCCTATACAAATCTAATACCCTTCCTTGAGCACAAAACTGGAAAGGTATCAATCTTCAACATCAAATCTTCAAATCTTTAAGATTTTCTCATCAGGGTGTGCAAAATAATGATCTTCAATCTTTGTACCTACACACATAATCACAGCAATTACCTTCATGATGCATCGAGTTTGAAATGATATAAAAATAAATCAATCATCAATAATCAAATCTCCCCCATAATCCAAACTCCCCCATAAAATCATAATTCATTCTCCCCCTTTTTATTTGTCTGAAATAGACAAGGAAAAGAATAAAATCGTAATTCGTTCTCCCCCCTTTTATTTGTCTGAAATAGACAAGGAAAAGAATAAAAAAAATAAACACGGAGTGTCATGACAAGCAAATCAAACAACTATGATCATCAAGAGATACTCTAAAAGCATTCCAAAAACTATTTTTGATTTTTTAAAATTTTTCACACAAAAATCCAAAAATAATTTTACAAAAAATACACACCATGAATTTACCCTAAGATAACCAAATAATTAAAACATAATGAATGGTTGTGAACATATTCGATAGGCAATAAATGCAATAAAACATAACAAATGTGCACGATGAATATGCGTACTCCTAACGAATGAATCTCAAAATCGTCCTTAGGTGTCGAAAATGTGAATTTAGATGACATTGTTTTAATCAAATTGACAATTCAAAGTCAGACATGATTTTCACACTAATAACGTCTAAAACTATGTAACGTTTTTTCATGACTTTTCAAGGACATGCAAACCCATTGTATATTCCATCCAAACTTCCCCATATATAATAGTGCTTTTTATTTTTCTTTTGAGGTGATGAAACTAAATTCTTTTGCCCACATTATGGCATATTTTTCTTTTTATTGCCTTTAAATTTTTTCGGGTTCTTTTCAACCTCTTTGAACCTTGGGAAATATTTATTGTGCCACACTTTTTCTAGGTCCGATTTAAAAGGTGGTTAATCGAAAAGGAAAAATGAGTACCTTTTTTATCCCTTCCCCGTTTCAAATAAATCACACATCCTCATAGAATGATTATTACATGCACTATTTTCATTGTCAAGTTTTATCGCATTTGGTTCGTTTTAAAGACAAAATTGAGATGAAACACATCGACCAATATGTGATAGATAATAACAATAGTAAAAAAAATCCATGCAAGTGTGCATTAAAGTAACTCATGAGTCAAACATGTAGGCAGTAACAATAGATCAAATCTCAATGACTCCCGACATTGTAAAGGATAAACATATAATGATGACGCATATCAAAACACTATTAAACAGTCACATGGATATGGAATGAAATTATAACTCGGTCATCCTAAATATCCGTTCATTAACGGTGTAAACAGAATACAACACTCTTTTTGTCTTTTTCCAAAAATTTTATCAAAATAAAATCTTTTTGGCTTTTCCAATTTTTCTAAAAGAAAAATATAAAATCTTTTTATTTATTTTTTAAAAAAATTCAAAAACAAAAATCTTTTTGGTTTTTCAGAAAGTATATGAAAAATGGAAAACATAACTACAAAAATGGTACACACTAGAAATAGGCAAAAAATATCATCATGAAAAACATCCTATGATAGAGAACAAGTCTAAACCTCATTTGTTAGGTGCGGTGGAGTTTTTCAAAGGTGGTGTCATCCTATGAAAAACATCCATCAAGTCATGTGAAGTTTTGACCAAAAACTTAACCTGCTCCCTAATATGTGCAAACTTTCTCATGTAATAGTCACAAGCATCCAAAGTATCATATGTGGGTGCATGTGTAATGGAAACACGTGTAGTAGCAAAACGTGACACATTACCCAACTTAAAACATAACTCCCTAAGGTATCCTCTCTTTTTGCAATGGGAACAAACATACACGGGTCTAGGACCACTTATCTCCAAACGTCTAGGATGCACTCTCCTCTCGAGAATGGGATACCTAGGTGAGTTAGTTTGAGATCCATATGGATTTATTTCTAACTCGAGAACCGACTCGGGTGCAACATGGGAAGTGGACATACTGTCATGACCTATTCCTAGTCTCTCAACATCACCCAAAATGGGATTGAGAACCATCTTTCCAACTTTATTAGATGCATTATCTAAAGGGAGTTTGACCTCCCGGGCATGTTCGAGATCACTCTCGAGTTGGGATACATGTGTCGTTAGACTAGACACCATTTTGATTAAATCACTCTTTTCTCAATCTAAAGCAATCAACTGTTCACTCAAAGAAACCTTAACCTTCTTGAGTTGACTTTATTTCGCCTCAAACGCCCCCAAAACCTCTAACTCTCCCTAAAAATATCTCACCCTAAGACCTAACTACCTATTCAATTTCTTACTCTTTAAGGTTTTGGCGTTTAAATCTCTAAATGCAATCTGGAGCTCACTATCACCTTCGCTCCCACACTCACTTTCTCCCTCACTCAAAACACTCAAACTATCATCCTCCGCGGGGTTCTCACATGCACAAGTATCCTTATAATCGTGGGACAAACTAGGTGTGCTCACGTGACTATCTAAAAAGGCAATAAACTTCCCATGTGAAGACTCATCCCCGAAATCTTTCACCAATTCCTCACTATCACTAAAAGTGGCTGGCATGGTAATTTTCTTGCCCTTATCTTTAGCCTAGTGGGGCACTCAAATGACTTATTCCCTCTACCTTCGCACTCAAAACATATCTCCTTTTCCTCTTTCTCTTTCTCACACTCTTTCTCACCGCTCTCTTTGCCCTCATCTTTCTTTTTATTTTTCTCAAAAAATCTTTTATTGGAAGAATTTTCTTTTAAAAACTTGAGAAATTTTTTAAAATTTTTGCAAGCTTGGCCATATCAAAATCAGACTTGTCCTCAACCTCACACTCATAAACTCTCACTTTCTTTTTCTTCTCACTCTCGGACACTTCCTTTCCCTTCCTTGACTGGGATCTAAGTGTTATCCCTCTATCCTTAGGTTTGACAGTGTCGGGGAACATGTCAATCTCATAAATCTAGAGTCTCATACCCGTTCCTCTAATTTTAAATAGTTCAAATGACCTTATGGAATTCAAAACAGTCACTTTAGGGATAAAACGTTTAGGCAACGATCTCAAAATATTTTTAACTACCCGTGCATTAGGAATGTGCTCACCAAGATTGAAACTAGTGTTTACAATATCAAACAAACGTGCATAAAACTCATCAAAACTCTTATTTTTAAATTGAGTAGTTAAATTTGAATTTTAGACTCATTGGCCGCATTTTTGGTTTCGTGGGTAAGTTGTAAGATGTCCCATGTTTCTTTTGACGTGGTGCACGTCATAATATGCCGAAACTCCTCAGGAGTGACAGCACCAGAAATTGCACTTAGCCCATGTGAATTAAAAGTGCTCTATTTAAATTTGTCCTCAGTCGAATCTGTCAGGGCTACATTAGTGATATTTTTACAGTGATAGTGGGAGGAGTCCAACCTCTTTCACAAACTACCCAAACGCGCTCATAATGGCCTTTAACTGTGATTTCATACGTGCTTTCCATCAGGCATAATTAGACCCATAAAAAATGGGCATCCGATTATATAAGTGCTCCAAAAAATCAAAATCAGACAATTTTGCAAAAAATAAGGATCACTCGATAAACTAGAGAAACCCGCTCTGATACCAATTTGAGAATGTAGTGTGATACTGATTCGAATAAATTCGCAAATTTCCAATTTAACCTTATTTAATTGGAGTCAATTTTTAAATCAATTTAATTCATCCCTAAAACATGCATCTACGTGGGTGAAATCAAACCAACCCAAATATAATTGCTGACACATTGATTTCAGGAAAAAAACCTTTCGGGTAAAACCTTTTATTTCAGTATGAATAATAGATCACAACTTACATACACATTGAAATCCTCAATGAATATTGTCGAGATACTCACATATACACGCGGCCTAGAGTCGGCAGTAGAACAATCGTAGCATCCCATAAGAACACACCATCCCAATTCATCCAGGAACACCCACGAGCACTCCTAATCGACATACTGTCATAGTCAGTCGTTGACACAGCGGAAAAAGTGTGCGCGTGTAAAGTGCACAATCGTTGTGTGTTTCGCCGCCGCGATACAAAAGAAAACCTAATATACTACTACACTTGACAAGCAAGTACAGCGGTAAGTCGGGTATCGTAAATCCACAGGGAGTGATTGAATTTTAGATGTTAATTGTTTTAATTACTTCAGGAATAAAAGTGTAAAATAAATAAATGAAAAGGTGAAAGGGTGGTTATGGTGACAAAACAAAAGAATAAGTTACGCTACACAAAAGTAAAGCGAGGATCGGGATCGCATTCCACCCCACGGATCGAAACAACTACTAATTAGAATTAAGGCTCGAAAGTAATTTAATCGAGCATTTTCAATTAAGCATAAACATCACGCAAGAAGGAATTTAACCCAAAGTTGCGAGATAAAACATTTAACTGAAAAATGGTCACACGCGGATTAAATTCGGATAATCGCTATAATCACTAACGTTGCATGACAAAGAAAGTTAAACGCATAATAATCCGACTTTAATACGCGAGGTTTCAATTAAATGCGATTTTACACGAAACCCTAAATTTGGAGGTCCGAACTCGAAAATGGCGGAAATGCAATCCCGACCCTATTTATCTAGGGACTAAGCATGATTAAACTAAATTAAACTAGTTAAACTAAGAAAACAATAATTTAAAGCAAGAAAACCTAATTAGAAAGCATGTAAATCTATCTAGAAAGCAAGGAAATAATTAAATACAACTATATTAAAGGAGAGGGAAGATGAATAGTCAATCTTACAACCAATTAGTGTGTCAATCCAAGAGAGGAAGAAGAAGAACCAATCAAAAACCCTCCAACCCTAACTAAACTAAGCTAAAATCGTATATGGGTTGGTCTCTCCTGCTATTACAACAAAATTTGGCTTATATAGTAAGTTGGATTAAAAATAAAGAAGAAAGAAAAGAAGGCAAAATATCTGCAGAAAACAGAGCATCGATCGATCGACCCCTTTGATCGATCGATCGACCTAGGCAAAATTTTGACAAATCAGAATGGTCAATCGATCGACCAGAAGCGTCGATCGATCGATCAAGCAGGGCAGAATGCAGCAGCCTACTGCATTCCTCTTCTTCTCTTCTTCTTCTCCTCTTTTGCTTTCCTTGTATTTCCTCCGCAAGAAACGCCGTAACTTCTTCGTTATGCATCGGAATCGCGCACCGTTTGCGGCCACGCGAAGCTAGCGAGGAGGGCTACAACTTCCGTGAGATGTCGGGCCAGGTACCCAAGCTGTGAAAAGACTAAAATGCCCTCAAACGTGCGGTTGTGAACGGAACTTCGCCGGAATGCATCCGAACTTCATACTAAGCATCCAAACACCTACAAAAGCTCAATTAACCCCTGCAAAACATGTTAACATAGAAATCCGAGGTTGTCTGGTTAACGAGCATAAATATAGGGATTAAGATACCCGGGGGGGCTAATAACGCGTAGGTTAACGGGTGAAATACGCAATATTTGCGTCGTATCACACCCCCTAACTTACACATTGCTAGTCCCTAGCAATGAAATATGATGAAACAAGAACTACAAGCAAACCAAAAGCAGGAGAAAGAACAAAATTATGGTATAAAAGCAATAAAAAGATAAGGCCACTTTCGCGGGCGAACGATTGCATTTAGCATATGCAATAAGCCGTTAAACCCCTAGGTTACCCTAGTGGACGAGTGTCGTCTCGTGAGGGTTTTCAGGGATGAAACCCACAAACATCATATAGTTTCCTCAAAAGATGCCCAACCCAACATGTGACAAACTCAACAACAACGAAAAAGATTTCAAACATGTAATTAGCATATTGAACGAATTCAAACAAAAGTCCGTTGTTATTAACAAGTTGAATGCACCTCATAGAATTGAAACTTTAAAAGTGGGAGGGGGAAAGCAAATGCACAATATGATTTGGCAAAAACTTAAATAAATTGGATAAACATAAAGCAAGCATATATTCAATCCTCACGGGCATTACGCTCATCAAGCGAATTCACTCAAAATAGGGAGGTAACACACGGGACATGCGGGCTAAAGAGTAAATGTAAATGGAAACTATGCCGCGCACATGTCACAAATGAAGAACGCTATATATAAAAGGAAAAACTGTAATCTCAATGAAAGGATACCGCACACTAAAAGAGGCGAAATGCATTTTCACAGATTATCAAAACTATTATGACTTTTAAATTAAATGCACCCTAAGATCACATAGGACTTTAATAGGGTTTTAATGTAGGTATAACTAGGGTGCGAAACGAAGGAATGTATGTACGGGTTCAAAGTGTTCGGGATGAAAACTCAGGATAATGGGAAAAATCGGGTAATACCAAAATTGGAAAACAAGTTCCAAAACAAGCATTAGATATATCATCGGGGAGAGTAATCAAAGCTTATTGAACACTATACACAACATTTACAACCTTCTCTTTCTTTTCTTTTCTTTTTTTTCTCATTTTCTCTTTTGTTTTCTTTTGCTTTTTGCTTTCTCTTTTTCTTCACTTTTTCTTTCTTTTCTTTACTTATCAAACTCTCATATGCCTAAATTGCAACCGCCATCATAACAACAACATTCAATCCCAAGTAACAATCCAAACAAAGGTGTGGAAAGTGTATGTATGGTATAAAACTCCAATTTAGAGTTGGTTATGGGATTGGGGTATGAAAAGAAAGGCTATATTTAGGCTCAAAGGGGTTGACTAGGGAAACATATAAGGGTGAGGTCAAGGTCAATATGGGTGATATAACAAAGAGGGCCTATGATCATTTCCAAAAGTTTACGCAATTCTCAAGTCAAAACAATATATGAAAATCACGATCAAGTAACACATTTCAAGTATGAACTCAATTAATGAATGGTCAAATGAAAGAATAGAGAGATTACCAACGAATTCAACGTTTTCAATGAGAAAAGAAAAGTGTATAGCACTCACAAACGACGAAAGGTACAAAGCTTACTCGGTGTAAGTATATACAATGCAACAAAAGATTACCGAGTTATAAAAATCTTAAACCAAATCAATATAACCAGGAAAGTGCATATGCTCATGGGATAAAGTTTAATTCATGAAGTTATTCACAATATCAATGATTTGAGGACTAAAGTCCAATAACTTCTAAAATCGAGAACATGCATCATTGAGTTGTCTATTGGATCGGGCAATTATTGAAATTTATCACTGGAAACAAGCCAAAATGCCCAACAAAGGAGAAAAAAGAAAGAAAATATTTTTGAAAATTTTCAATTTTTTCACAAAAAGGCATACTTAGTAACTAAATGTGAGAAAATCCATGGACTACACATGAAATGGATAGAATATCCTACACCCCCTAACTTAAATGTTGCATTGTCCTCAATGCGCATTAAGAACACAACACAAAGAGAGGAAATAACGATATTACCCAAAATTGGAGAGATCTCCATAAGCACGAGTCCAATGAAATCTACAAAATAAGTTAGTACCGAGCATAGAAAAAACAAATAACAAAAAGTTAACTAATTACACTAGACTAAATTAAAAGGAAAGAAAAATAGGAAAGAAAGAAAATTAAAAATCTAACTATTTACAACCTACTATTTAGGCTTCACACTAACTATATACTAGAAGTATAAATAGTTGAGGGTCCACCCAAAAAGGGATTTGACTTTGAAAGATCAACGGTGGACCCTCCAAAGCGAACATGCTTCCCGAAAGATAATAATTCCGTTTGAAAAACGGAAGGCATGTGGGTGGTGAAAAAAGTGAACCATCGCCAATTTGAAATTTTTGGGGGACGATGGGGGATTTGGATATCAAGGGGGAAAAGTACACCTGAGGTCCAAGAAAAATCGACTCATCTCCCAAAGGTTTTTCAAGTGGAATGGGAGATAGTGCACACACGGGGATAACATCCATCGAAAACAAGTCCGGTAAAGAGTCCTCATCGGCAGAAAGTGTAGAAGTTTTAAAAGTTTCTACCGACTCATAGGAATCAACCGGTGATTCTAATGGTTCGATGACGGAAAACGTATATGGTGATGAAACAAATTTAATCTCAATCGACTCATCGTCGGAAGGAGATTGAATTTTGGGGGAGAAAGATGCACACTCGATGAGAAATTCTTTGAAAAATTGAGGTGAAACACAAGTTTCCACCTCCTCGTTGTTTTGTGCATAAGAATTCATCTCATCGCAAAGTGAACCAAGTCTCATTCCAGCATCATTTAGGCTTTCCAAACCTTGGGAGTAAAGAAGCAAAGTTTCTTCCAAAGTAGGCTTCCTCGGCTCAAGAGCCTCGGACTCCTCATTTGGTTGAAACTCGTCTTCGAAAGTAATGAAATAAGAATCGTCATTGGATTCGAATAATGAATCCAACTCAAGCTCCCAATAACGATTTTCATTTTGATAAATGTTTTCAAGTCTTTCATTTTCAAGAAAATCTTGAAAATGGAAAACTTGAAAACTATCCCCAAAGTATGAATCATTAGAATAACCGTAATAACTATAATAGTAGGACATGATTACCTCGTTGTTTGTAGATGGAGAATCCAAGAAATAAAGTGAGCAACCGCGAATCAAAGTTTCTTAGCGCTCAAAGTATGCAAATCTTGCAAAAAGGGTTAAAACAAAGAATACAAATACAAAAGGAAAAAATACTACGAAATAACAAAACAATTACTATTTAAACAATTACTCCCCGGTAACGGCGCCATTTTGTGACACAACGGAAAAAGTGTGCGCGTGTAAAGTGCACAATCGTTGTGTGTTTCGCCGCCGCGATACAAAAGAAAACCTAATATACTACTACACTTGACAAGCAAGTACAGCGGTAAGTCGGGTATCGTAAATCCACAGGAAGTGATTGAATTTTAGATGTTAATTGTTTTAATTACTTCAGGAATAAAAGTGTAAAATAAATAAATGAAAAGGTGAAAGGGTGGTTATGGTGACAAAACAAAAGAATAAGTTACGCTACACAAAAGTAAAGCGAGGATCGGGATCGCATTCCACCCCACGGATCGAAACAACTACTAATTAGAATTAAGGCTCGAAAGTAATTTAATCGAGCATTTTCAATTAAGCATAAACATCACGCAAGAAGGAATTTAACCCAAAGTTGCGAGATAAAACATTTAACTGAAAAATGGTCACACGCGGATTAAATTCGGATAATCGCTATAAACACTAACGTTGCATGACAAAGAAAGTTAAACGCATAATAATCCGACTTTAATACGCGAGGTTTCAATTAAATGCGATTTTACACGAAACTCTAAATTTCGAGGTCCGAACTCGAAAATGGCGGAAATGCAATCCCGACCCTATTTATCTAGGGACTAAGCATGATTAAACTAAATTAAACTAGTTAAACTAAGAAAACAATAATTTAAAGCAAGAAAACCTAATTAGAAAGCATGTAAATCTATCTAGAAAGCAAGGAAATAATTAAATACAACTATATTAAAGGAGAGGGAAGATGAATAGTCAATCTTACAACTAATTAGTGTGTCAATCCAAGAGAGGAAGAAGAAGAACCAATCAAAAACCCTCCAACCCTAACTAAACTAAGCTAAAATCGTATATGGGCTAGTCTCTCCCGCTATTACAACAAAATTTGGCTTATATAGTAAGTTGGATTAAAAATAAAGAAGAAAGAAAAGAAGGCAAAATATCTGCAGAAAACAGAGCATCGATCGATCGACCCCTTTGGTCGATCGCTCGACCTATGCAAAATTTTGACAAATCAGAATGGTCGATCGATCGACCAGAAGCGTTGATCGATCGATCAAGCAGGGCAGAATGCAGCAGCCTACTGCATTCCTCCTCTTCTCTTCTTCTTCTCCTCTTTTGCTTTCCTTGTATTTCCTCCGCAAGAAACGCCGTAACTTCTTCGTTATGCATCGGAATCGCGCACCGTTTGCGGCCACGCGAAGCTAGCGAGGAGGGATACAACTTCCGTGAGATGTCGGGCCAGGTACCCAAGCTGTGAAAAGACTAAAATGCCCTCGAACGTGCGGTTGTGTACGAAACTTCGCCAGAATGCATCCGAACTTCATACTAAGCATCCAAACACCTACAAAAGCTCAATTAACCCCTGAAAAACATGTTAACATAGAAATCCGAGGTTGTCTGGTTAATGAGCATAAATATAGGGATTAAGATACCCGAGGGGGCTAATAACGCGTAGGTTAACGGGTGAAATACGCAATATTTACGTCGTATCAGTCGTAGAGATAACAATCCACAAAGAAATAACTTCACTAAAGTTGAATCTTGGGTTCCAAAACAATTTATGAAAGCATATGTGATTTTTGTGATTGAAAACAAAAAGGATTAAACCCTTTAATGAAGAAGACAAAATTATTCTGCAGAATGTAGTTTACTGGTATCAAAATTCGTCTGGTATTTTTAACAAAAACATAGTGATTTAACAGGCTTTATATAAAAAACTTATTCAGAAGATCGCTCGAATGAGATCTTCATATCGCTCGAACGAGATTCGTATGACAAGGCAATGTTTCTTGAGCGACCTCTGCCTATCGCTCGAACGACAGTAAAAAAAAATATTTCGCAAAAATCTCCACCTCAACACATAGAAAAAATTCTTTGATGAAAAATAATGCCTCAAGTGTTTGAAAATATTTTAGAAAAACTATTCCAACACTTACAATGAACCATGAAGGTACTTAAATACAACCTTACCAAAATTAATCTCACAGAGGCATCTTTGTTGAAGAACATTGATATTCGGATCCATATCGACATATCCTTGAACTTGAATTAGTCTTTGACGGTTGTAGTGATATAAGACATAATAAAACATGACCCAAACTTATAAAACATGTCCTTATAGAAAATAAGATGATGGCTGTATATCATATACAAGGGTACCATCACCATCTAGCACGATCATTCAACTGAAAAGTTAAGGACCTTGTATCTAGGAAGGAGACCTTGCCCTCAAAGAGATCATAGAACCCGTCTTGGATCCCAAAGGAAAATTCAAACCGAATTGGAGTGACACCTACATTGTGAAGAAAATTATCTCAGGAGGCGCCGCTATGCTCACAAACCTCGACGGAGAAGAGATGACACGTCTAGTCAACTTGGACGGTCTCAAGAAATTTTACCCTTAGTCTGAAATCTCGACGTTCTATGACTCTTCTCACCCCCCTTTTTATTCTAAAAAATCTTCATTTCCCCCTACCCAAAACTACGTGGGACCTGATCCTCTCAAAAACATTTTCTTTTCAAAATGAAACTCATGAAAATTTTCAAAACCCTTAGAGTTACATAAGCGACCCATATGCCAGTTCCCTTGTTTTTCACAAAATGATATTCTATTCTAATATTCGAGAACGATGGTCTATATTATCATTTACATGAACAAAAGGATCATGTATGACTTAGCGATTGGTATAGATGATTCAAATGATCAACTCGTTAAGAGGCAAAATAAAATATGATCTAAATCAACTTTTATTTCTAAATAAGGAATACAACATTGTTACATGAAGTGTCAATGAAACAAGTTAAACAAACCACCCCTTTCCACTGACCAAACCATCCTTAAACAAACCTAACCCTTACCAATCTACACAAAAAATTAGTCCAAACCCCGACAGCACAAAACACCCAAATTACCCTAGCTTTATAAGACACTGACTTCGGTTGCTCGACGGCCCAACTTCGTCATCATTTATGGCCCCCGTAGGTCCCCAAGTCTCCCATACCTTCTTAACATTTTATATGCACTGCATGGAGCAGTATACCCTGATAAGCCTGGATAAAACCACAATATCTTCCTCCATGGTGTCTAAGGCAAAAAACCACCTTTGATCGATCTCTTTTATCATGATTTTCTCTACTACCCACTTCTATAACCACTTCAAATAGTCCCCAGACACATTCCAGGACCCTCCCACAGACTGTGACGGACGGGTAGATGACTGACGATGCGTCTACAAGGAGCTCAAAATCATCCTCAGTGATTCAGTAAAAATCCTCCACGAGGAAGAAGTTTGTAATGTGAAGGGGTACAATTTGTTCCCACTCAACTTGGCATAGTAGCCACCAGGGGAAATAGAAAGAAGTCTACCGAAGGCCCACTAAATGCACATACTGGTACTCTCCAAGATATAAAATAGGCTACAAGTCTCCCCACCATATCACTGACCAACGAAGACATCGGGCTCCTCCGCGTTCCACATACCAGTTGACCTCGTTCTCTACCGATGGTCCAAAACTGAAGAAAGCCCATAAAAATAATTAGGCACGCCCACCAAGGGATACTCAGGAAAGTACCCTAAACGAAACCTTTATACAAGCCACATGAACAACATCACCAGGCTCCCCCCTTAGAAAGTCTTAATGACCCTCCTTCCAATCATCAAGAATGTTCAGGGTCTCAGCCAGCACAACCACCACATTATTATGATGGTAAGACATCCATGCCATTTTCACAGCGACTTGGGGATCCGCTGTCAAGTCCCCCGTCACTAGTAAAAGACTCGTAGTAAGGCCCAGACGATAGTCCTAACAAAGTTAGCATCATTAAAACCCCTTAAGCGCACTGAATACATAACGACCCGAAGAGAGATAATCCATTTAATAACCAATGGACAAGCCACCATAGGAGAAATATGGAGCAACTCCGCGAAAAATGCCTCGGGAGAATGAGAAAAATTAGGATAGCCACAGCCACACTAGGGCTAACCCCGAACATTGATGAGAATTCTTCTAAGGTAGGACAGACTTCGTCTAGGTAAAAATGAAGACTTGGTCCTTAGGGTACCAGAACTATACCACCGCTGCTAGCAAGTGTAACACCCCGTATTTTTGTGCATTTAATAATTAATTAATTCGGGATTTTTAATTACTGGTGTGTTGTAATTTTAATTGAATTAATTATGACAATATATTTATTTAAATATTAATCGGGAAGTAAATGGTTAATGTTTGGGAAAATTTAATTACTAAGTGAATAGTAATAATTTAACTACGTCATTTCGAGTATTAATGACGGGGTATGCACTTATCCCAGCCGGGAGTCGGTATAGACTTAATGGGGTGTGAGATAAGGATTTTTATAAATTAATTCGGATGTCAATTCTGACTGCGCGATTGAGTCCGGATGGGTCGAGATAGTCAGAAAAGAGTACCCGGGGGTAGTAATTGGGTCTCGGAGTATTTTTGGGCATAGCCGGGCCCACACGGGGTGAGTTGGGCCACTTTAATTAAGCCCATTTGGTGAAAAACGGGATTAAGGGTTTTTAACCTAATGGGAGATTAGGAAATCAGCAGCCAACACAACTCCAAACCTAGGGTTTGAGAGGGGATTTGGGGGAAAACAATCAAAAGGCAAATTGGAGGTTATTGGAGCCAAATTGAGGGACGGCAACAACGGATCAGACACTACAAACACTTTGAGAAAAGTGGTTAACTGTTTTGATTCGTATAAGCATGATAATCAATTCATATCATAGTGATGTGTGTATGAAAATCCGTTTTTGAGTGTAAATGGGTACAAATTGGGGTTTTATTTTTGAAACACTTGAATGAGATTCAAAGTAAGATTTAGATGGGTGATTGATATCTGAGTATGTATATATGATTTGAACGAAAATTTCAGAACATAAAAGAGTGGAAATTGAATCCGGAATTTGGGATTTAAAACAGATAACTAAGTTTTATGGTGTAAGACCCATTTCGAAAATTATGAGATAATTAGAGAAGTTGATTGTCTTAATGGTCTCTATGATTGGATAGGATGTAGATTAACCATGTGTAGATGATGGGATGATGTAATTAGAGGTTTAAATTCTGGTTTAGAAACCTTAAGGTTCGTTAATGGTGGAAAACAAGGGGGAGGCAGACCTGTAACGAAGGGGTCGATCGATCGATCGGGGGAATCGATCGATCGATGGTGGCAAATTCTGCCCAGTTCGGCCTGGGTGAGATATAAGGGGAAATTAATTTAGAAGTTAAATTTCCATACATTTATTGTGATAAATAATTGTGAAACAAATATTCCTAGCTATTATGGGGGAAAGTAATTGGGACTAGGATGAATTTAGGTGAGGCGTTTAAATGGATAAAATTGAGAGACTTTATTCCAAAATAGTGAGGTACGGATCAAGTGAGTGAGTCCGGGTATGATGGTAATTATAGGTAAATATAATTGGGAAATTATGGAAATAAATGTGCGACACATTGTGGGCGAAAAATGTGGGAAAGAAATTATGAGATGTAAAAATGGACCAAGTGAGTGAGTCCGGGTATGTTGGTAATGTGACACCAAAGTATTAAATTAATTATTGAGAGAGAGTAATTAATTTGGAGTCGGAACATAGACTCGGGAAATATCAAGTTACGGGCCAAGTAAGTGAGTCCGGGGACAATGGTTGAGTGACACCAAGTTATTAAATTAATAAGAGTGATAATTAATTTAAAAAGAGTCGGATTGTAGACTCGGGTAGGATTAAATTAAAAAGGTGTTAATTAATTTAATTAAAGTCGGTTTGTAGACTCGGGTATGATTAAATTAATGGGTGGGATAATTAGTTTAATCAGGATCGGATTGTAGACTAGTGAAGGGTACTTATTAATTAATGTGGTAATTAATTATATTAGAGTGGGACCACAGACTCGGAATTTGGGTTGATTAATTAATTTGTTAATTAATTTAATTAGAGTCGGGCGATAGACTCGGGGAGGTATTAAATTAAAATGTGTGTCAATTAATTTAAGGAGAGTCGGACCCTAGACTCAGGGAGAGTATTATATTAATTAAGGTGTGAATTAATTATATTAGAGTCGGACCATAGACTCGGGAAGGGGATAAGTTATTAAGTGAGAAAATTAACTACATTGAGTCGGGCCACAGACTCGGGAAATTACAGGCAGTGTACGGGATTTTGAGTACACGGTAAAGCCGGCGTTTATATTATATATATATATACGGTATCGTGATAGTATATATATATATATACGTGTATTTATTGTGCGTGATACTAAATATCAGTGATTAGATATTTATTTAAATTTATATACTCTAATGCTATCAAGGGAGGTTGCAAGATGTGGGTGAATCCTCTAGCTTGAGGAGTAGGGCGAGTATATCTCCAGGTCATAGCGTCCGGTATATATGGGTGAGAGATTTATCTCACTTTCAGGGAAGGAATATGACCGCCTCCACTTCGTTATTTTTAGTCCAAGTTGGTGAGCGATTCTAACTTGGGGAAACTAGGTTTTGCGAGCACACCTAGTGAGATAGCATTTTAGAGGGAATCATCCGGTGAGGGTAAACTCGGAAGGATGGATATACGTATGATATATGTGTGGTTGTTACTAAAGGTACGTATAATATGGTAGTAAATATTATATGTAGATGATAATACAGTGTGTGATGTATTTACTTTATATAACTCAGGTTATAGTTATATGCAGTTAATTAATGGGAAATTAATTAAGTTAATTATTTGTGGAAATAATACAGTGGGTGATGTATTTACTTTATATAACTCGTGATACGGTTATATGTTACTATTTACGGGGAATTAATTAAGTTGGTTGTGAAATAACTTATAATTCAAAGAATCATTATACTCGGGTTAGAGTAGTATGGCAAGGGAAGGTTATTCCAGGACTAGTTGGATGGGGTAGTACAACTAGGTGGGTTAAGGTAACCCGTAGGTGTGCACAATAGTGGAGGGGTGAGAATGTCCACAAGGGAGTGCGACACTAACTTAAATATGAAGCGCATTCATGCATTTTAAATTACCGCGGTTAATTCACTTGCTAAATATTTTCAAAATTTTTTGGGTTTTAACCCTTGCTATAAAACTATTTTCAAAACCTTTTAGGTGTCCAGCCACAGGGACGCCAGGATTGATATTCTATTCCAGGGATACGGAGTTGCAGCATATGTGGATGCTAGCAGGAGTTTGGATTAGACGCATCATTTATTCATTCCTAGAGTAGGAATCTTGTATCAGTTTCAGTTTTATTTAGGGCTTGTCGCCCAGACTTCTCGGTACAGTTTTCAGGTGTAATTTATTCAGGTGTTGAATATTTGTATTGGATTATTTATTTGGTGGCCGGTGATTCATTCGGCAAGTTGTGTAATTATTATTCTATTTACTTTCATTCAGTTGTGTGAATGGTTTACATTAATTCCGCATGTACTGTTCTTGTTAATTAAAAAGTTAAAATTGGCACCAGCTTTTGGAATACTAGGTGGTTAGTAAGTTTTAAAAAGTTTTCGACAGTGATGCTAAGGATGAACCAACTGGGATTCCTGTTTTAATTTGGTATAGGACTGATCACCCGGTATTTTATTACGCGGGGTGTCACAGCAAGTTCCGATCTATTACGCTATAAGGAAACCCAGCACAGATTTAAAGCATCATAATCCACACTGTATAGACAGATGGCCTCCAGACCATCAAGGTGAGGGGAGAATCCTTCATATATAGGAGGAGACATTTGGAGAATATGAAATGAGAAGAAAAAAGAGAAGTGTGGGTATTGGTGGAGAAAACACATCCCATGCCCCTCCTTTTATACTCAAAATCCTTGGCAAAAAATAGGAGCTCTCGAAACCCAATTAATTCTTAGCCCTATAGGAGTACACTGATGTGCAACAAAGTGCAACCAAAACCTACCGACGATTTGATGCCGATAGGTAGGTCAAGGGGTCTGCCGATTGGCACCCCCTTATTTTGGAAAAATCCATCTTTCCTCTTTATCAAAATAAATTTTAAAAAAAATTCTCATTTTTAAAAATTACCCACAGGTTATTCTTTTTAAATTTACTCATTTTCTCTATTTTTAACAAACATTCCCCTTAAAAAATCATTTTCATTCTCAAAATAAATTCTTACTCAATTTTTTTAATTACTCCCCTTTTCTAAAATAATAAACATTTTGCCTTCCAATTTCATACTTATCTCTATCTTTTCTTAAAATAGAGAATCTCAGCAGAAAATTAGAAGCACATATAGGATAAGTCACTAAATAAAAAAAATGCCCCAAAAAGAAAATGCATATATTTTCATACATATTTTTTTCTTCACTTGGTTACATCTTGTAGATTGAAAGGAAAAAATAGAAAAATACAAACAAGACTTCGCTCGAACCCTCAACTGTCCCTCTCAAACCCTCAACCACCATGACAGATGCGCTTTCCCCCGGTGATGATCGGTGGATACTCCACTCCTAGACCTCCAACCCGCATCCACTGTGATAGATGACATAAAATAGGAAGGATATTAATTATTGATATAATCCGACGTGGAGGCCATGTAGTACTTAATATCCCTTAGTTAGTTGGTCACCACCCGACCATACTGCAAGAAAAGAAGTAACAATAAAAGACAAATCAAGTGTGTAAAGAAACAAAGAAGAATCAACAGGACAAGAGAAAGAGAAAGAATATACCTCAGGTCAGAGGGCCTTCATCCATAAGCCTCGTCAACCCCAACACTGATGCATTGGGATGGTGCAGTACACTCAGTGACTCCTTATTATTCTGTTAAAAGTTATAGGAAAAAGGAGTAACCTGAATGATTGGAGCCTCCTCTGCTTGCTTCTGACATTCCACCACATGTGCTGTGGGCCAATCCCACCAGTGCGCTAGTACCCCTACCCAAAGCCGTGGCGGGTGGAGGCATGTTCTCCACGTCATAGATACAGGACGGCATCAACCTTCTAGTCACAAAATCTAGATAATCATAGCTCTCCATTGTATCCGTGTAGAGCGTATAGGGTGATAAGCACCCAAAAGTGCATATTTTATACCCCGAATGGATGCGTTTTAGTTTCTAATTCTCGGCAATTTCGGTCTTATGTGCATAATTGTTTAATGTGCAGGCTTGATTGCAGTTGCGATGTCAAAAGCTATATTTAGAGCCAATTTGCAGTTCAAATGAAGTTGAATACCTTGTCCCGTAACCCTAACCTAGACCAGACCTAGCCCAAACCTTCACCCTTACCCTCTGTGTGTCTAGTTTGTGCTTTTTTTAGATTTTTGTATTGTTTTATTTTTAGAATTTTTAGAATTTATTTTTATATTTAATTAGTGTAATTTTATTTTGATTAGTTTTTAGTTTTTATTTTATTTTATTTTATTATGATTAATTTTTAGGAGTTTATTTTTAGTTTATTAGATTTTATATTTTTTAGGACTTTTGTTTTCATTTTTATTAGATTTTTCATTTTTATTTCTTTTGTTTTATTATTTTATTTTTTTAGATTAGAATTTTATTTTTGATCAAATACCAAAAAGTCCCTCAAATATTTTTTAATACACATTTAGTCCAAGCCTTTTATTTTGTACCAAAAAGGCCCTTATTCTCTTATCTTTAAAGGTCCATGCCAGCGGCATGATAAAGCCTTTTTGGCATGGTGAATGACTTTTTGGTGCAAAATAAAAAGTCTTGGACCATACATGTTTTAAAATAACTTCAAGGGACTATTTGGTATATGCCCCTTTTATTTTTAGTTAATTTTATTTTTTTTAGTTTGTTAGTTTTATTTTATTTTTTAGGTGTCCAAATTAAACACACACACCCCATCACCTAAATCAACTCACTCACACACACCCTAACTCCCCTACACACCAATACACCCAAACTATTCACTCACCCTCACCTAATTACCTACACCCTCACCCCACACAATAACCCCCTCTATCATCTTCAACCTCAACAACCCATATTCTCTCTCTTTAAAATCTATAACCAACTACCTCCCTTATCACTCCAACAATACCCATGTCCTTTCAACCCAATACCTAACCTGATACCCATACCTTTGAAATTCGACCTACCCGAGCCCTTATCCAGCGACACATCCACCCGTCGGCGATCGCAAACCCCATACCTCGTGCCCTGTCCCAGAACCAACCCACATCCGACTCAAGCGGACCTACTCCCAGCTCCCATATCTGAAGCCCGAATCTCTTTCTTCTTTTACCCAGGTGTGTAGCACAAAACCCATTTCCCATTTTGTCACCAAGCCACGATTTTCATCCACATGTTCAAACCCAAAGTCCAGACCAAAAATAAAACAAACCAAATTACCCCATATGTTCTTTAAACCCACTTATTCCCTTTTTTCCATTTTAACCCCCAACTAAGTCCTTTTAACCATATACCCAAAATACCCTCACATGCACCAAATCATATTATTACCTCACACCTTTGCCATGCTCATGTGCTCTCATCCTCACTCAATTTTACCAATACCCAATTTACCCCTAGCCTCCATGTGCACCATATAAATTGAAGACTTGGTCCATTTTCAAAAGATCTCTAACTTAGTTTTTAAAACCTTGTGTTAAAAATTTCTCTACACTCCTCTATAGAGAGTATTTGCATTTTTAGCAAATATCTAAATATAGAGGTGTGTAGTGAAATTTATCTCTAGGATGAATTCCACCCCACCACTCTATAGTTAATTTTTGTATTTTTAGCAATTATTTCAAAATAGATTGATGTAGTTGAATTCATCCCTTATGGGAGGTAAATTCTAATCCATTCCTTTATGTTGAGATTTTGCATTTTTAGCAATTATCTCAATATACAATAATGATCTAGAATTTATTTCTTTGTATGAGTTCTAATGTACAATTTTATAATGTTAGGATTTGCATTTTTAGCAAATCTCTTTTATTATTTAATTGTTCATTATGAATTCATCCATTATCCTTTTTTTGTAGTTTTTATTTTAGATTCAATTAATACATTAGCGAGGGATTGTGATTGAGAGAATTTTGATGTATAATTGAAGAGTTGCTCCAATTCAAGTACAAATGGGTTTGATCTACTCCTCTCTTATTACTTTTATTTTAATCATCACATGCTTTCATTTGTTTATCTTATATTTTTAGATGATGATTATTGAGGGCTAATCTCCCATTCATGGGATGTATTTTGAAGCCCTCATGAGTCCAATTTAGTTAGTTTACTTTTTATCACAATTTTATTTACCTCATTTTTTTATTATCTTTTACATCTTAGTTAGTACTTTAAAAATTACTATATAGTTAATTAATTAATAATCCCTTGGAAAATCCATAAAAAATATAAAAAGCAAAAATAGAAAAATATAATAAAATGCAGATGAATTTACACTTTTGTCTTCTCATATTTTGTGTTTCATCCTTAGAGTTGGATTGATACTCCCTTACTTATCCCTATACATATTGTGGGTTTATTTGTAGGTTCAAGGGAATTTTGATGGAAAAAAAATTGCATTAACAATAAAAATACTTTAGAGACGCAATTTTTTTTCGTTATCATAGGGCTCGCCAATCACCACTATCCCCCGGGAATTGTTTGACATCTCTCTCACTAACTTCATGTACATGGTGACATCGACGATGGGACCACCACCACCTCCTCCACAATTTGCCTCACCACCCTCTCCCCTAGGTACCAGTTGTACCCAAACTCATGTGCGATTGCTGCATCTGTGCATATTGTCCTGTCACCCCAGTATCCCATGGAGTATCCCCCAGGGGTAGAAGGTCACCTGCAATCCCAAATATAGAATCAGTATCTACTCTAGAAATGAAGATGCCAAAATAGAACTCAGAAAAGACGAAAGATAACCTATCACTCATTAGGGCATTCAGAGTCGATCGCATGTCCACCAAAGATAAGGCCTGATTCGATTATTGGTTGGACTTCCGCCACTGGAATATTGGTTATAAGTCCTCCATGTCATCATCCTTCAAGTCTATCAACCCTATATTTTGACCAATCAATTCATAGAACCATGTCTGCAAAAGACCGAAATAAGTAAAAATGGAACAAAAGAAGAATGCAAGGAAATGCATAAAAAAGGAAAATAAATCCAAAATTACCTCCAAAAGATATGTGGCTCCTATAGAAGTCTATTAGAAACAATGGATAAAAGCATCCAAAGAAGAATAAAGGGACATCAAGGTCAGGCTCCCCAATCATACATCTGGACGTTGAAAATCTTCCTCAACTATGGAAAGAACTAAAAATGTACTACGTCACCACTTATCGCCACCAAAAAGCCTACTAGCAAAATCAAAATATATAGACGAGTCATCTGTCTACCATTCCATCTGTTGTTCATGTCCACCCTCCTCCTTAGGAGAGTCTCCTTCAAAGCAAAAATGTGGATAGAGTCCCCAGATATGATCCTACCCACGTCCCCCAACACCACATGCACTGCCTATGGTGTCACCCTCAGTGTGTGGTCTACCACTATCTGGAACCCCTCATAATCAACCCCTGTCAACTGATAAACATCCATCAAAGTAACAGTCATCTCCTTGAATCCAAGATGAAAAGTGTGGGTAGTGTCTGACCACCTCTCACCCAAAGCACATAACACTGTAGCAGAACACGGTGTCTCACCCAAAGCCTGTGCCAAATGACCAAAATCGGCATAGGAAACCATGAAACACACCATAATAGGGAGCTTCTCCCAAACCTCTTTCAATTCCGTCGTCCCACAAGACCGAATGCTCGAAGGATCTATGTTAGTCTGTAAAAGAAGTAGAAGAAAAAACCTTTATTAGCACAAATAACGAAGAGAAAAATAAAATGGAATACCACAAGTCATTGTACTTATATAGCCACTAGGGTTATTCACCCTAGGTGAACGTTTTTATCCAGGATCGCATAACATGATATGCTCATCAACTACAGGCTCGAACAAATAAAAGGCATTCTCATTGCCCAAAGTAAGGGGCACCCTAGACTGCCACTCCAGGCCAACCCAGTCATAAATAGCTAGCCACTCAGTGTTGTATCTCTCATTTGAAAAACCAACCATTTGAAGTCTTAAAGTAAAAAGGACTTAGGAATGGTTTTTAGAGAGAGGCAACAATTAAAACACTTAAAGGTGTGAAAAATGAGGAGGGATGGATCCATTTTTATAAAAGGCTAAAGTGCATGCCAATCGGGAACCCCCTAACCATATCGATTGACAAACTCCTTTTCCTCTTCCCAAGGAAACCCAGGATTCCATGCCATTGCCTATTAGTGCCCCCAAGCTTGCCTATCAACACCCCTTTCAAATTTTGTATAAAAAATGCCAGAAAATTCTAAAAAAATTTAGAAATTGGTCAAAACATTTTCAAAAATCCTTAAAAAGTATGGAACATCATTTCCCCCAAGAAAATAATTTTTAGAATACTTAGCCCCTTACAAACTCTAAAACTACCCAGTAGGATTAATCTTACACTCTTATCCTTAACATACTACACAACAGAACTAATGATGCGCCCATATCCAAGTCTACTAAAATTCCTCAACAATAATCCCAAATCTAAAACATCCCTCAGTGGAGTTCCAAGACAACACAATCCCCCGTAGAACCACAAGTATACATGCACCCTCAAGATAACTTAAATTTTCACAAGAGAGAAACTCCTCGCATTATAACTTAAGAATTGACCTCAGACCGCAAAATTGGTCTTCACAACTTTGGGTCCTCAGAATTGAGCTTGACCCTCACTATTGGTCTCTATAACTTTAGGACCTTATAATTGACCTCAACCCTCAAAATTGGTCGTCAAAACTCAAGGTTTTCAGAACTGACCTCGGCCCACATAATTGGTCATCCTAACTTTAGGCCCTTAAAATTTACCTCGGCCCTCAAAAGTTGTCGTCACAACTTTAGGTCCTCATAATCGACTTCAATCCTTAGAATTGGTCGTCATAACTTTCGGTCCTCAAAATTAACCTTGGCCCGCAAAATTAGTCACCCTAACTTTAGTTCCTCAGAATCAACCTTCGACCTTCAGAACTGGTCGACCCCCAACTTTAGGTCCTCAGAATTTGTCTCAACCCACTGAATCAGTCATCATCATCTCCTTAGATCATTATAATTGACCCCAACCCATTGAATCAACCATCCTCGTCTCCCTAGGTCCTCATAATTTTCCTCGACCCACTAAATTGATCATCCCCAACGTCACTTTAGGTCCTTAGAATTGACCTTAACCCACTGAATCAATCATACTCATCTTCATAGGTCCTCAGAATTGATCTCGACCCTCTGAATCAGTTATGCTCATCCTCTAGGTTCACAGAATTGACCGAAAATTCTCTTTCCCAACATCGATGTGGTATCTATCATTCGGTGACCTTCACTTATTCCAAGATCACCCATCGAGGGTATCTCTATAGATAACCCATATAAGGATCCCCTAACCACCTCCTTAGGTCCCTAACACTCACTTCTTCACCATAAATCTTAGGTCATACTCCGAGTACCGATCTAAAGGCCACCGGGCGCTCTTGAGCAGCAATTGACTCTGGTCAAATTCTTTCCCTGATTAAAAGCTCAATGAATATTCTAAGGGATATAAATCCTCTTTCCAACAGTCTTCCCCTGTGCAAATCGACCTTACAATTTAGATGAATGCTCCATTTTACCCCAAAATTTATCTTGAGGGCATTGGGCGCTCCCAGGCCCTATTTGACTTCATTCAACTCTTTATCTTGAACAAATCTAAATTAATAATCTAAGGGTTTGAATACCTTTTACAATGGTCTACCCCGGGTATGAATTAACCTTATGGTAGGGATGAATGCCCGCTTTACTCTGAAAAGTCAACGGACACTTCTGAGCCATGATTGACCATGGTCAACTCTCCAAAACAAACGAAGATGAATGAAATCTCAAAGGGATATGAATATCATTTCCAATGGTCCATCCCATGAGCGAATCATTCTTACGATTTGGACGAACAATCTGTATTCATCCGATAATTTTCTATCTAGTGACCAAGGGCACTTTCGAGCCCCGTTTGACTTAAGTCAGATCCTAAACCCAGTAGTGTTTCAATGGATTTTCAAAGGTCTCTGAATACCCTTTCCAATGGTCTTCCCCTTACGCAATTCTGACTTGCGGCTCGCATTTTACAATTATTTTTTTAAAATCCATCTCAGATTGCCAAATGGAACCCCCCAAAACCCTGCCTATCGACAATGTGTCTGGGGTTCTAGGCCAATAGGTAGGTTAATGACCCTATTGATCAACACCCCCCTTAGACCTATAAATAAAGGCAATGTTCTCACTTTGAAAATGACGCCTGAACATCCCTTTTAGTAATTTAGAGAACACTCTCTCGAATTCAGTGTTGTCCCCCTCTTGAAAAGCCAATTTCACACATTCGTTCCATTTTTTTCATACTCCTTTTAGTAAATTATCACCCCTCTCCTCATACCACCATCATCTCATTGTGAGATCACCTCATCTACATTAAAGGTCCACATTAAGTCTTCATAAGGAGGACTAATTATCCACCCTTCTCTTTAAATTCTCTTATTTTAGCACCAGTGAATTTATTTTCACTTTAATTATTTATTTCATTACATCATCTTCATTATTAGTATTTGCAAATACTTTATTTTCATAAAAATCCAAAAACAACAAAAAGAGGGTTTACATATAAATTCTAAAAGAGGGATCCTCACTACACATTCTCACATTAAAAAGCACATTTATCTCAACACACACATAAGAGACATCCCCCGTTTGGATTTATGGGATAAACCCCAGCCTATGTTATCTTTGAACTATGTGGACTTTGGATCCCCTTGGGTTATATAGGTGTCTTGGGTAAATCCCTAGACTCGAGTCCTCCCTTATGCTTATCTGTTACTTTGTTTTTTTATCATATATTCTGAATATATTTTATATGTTTGCTTACTTGTGTCTTGTCCGATGTATGCATTCATTATTCTATAACAACTATTAAATCGTTAAACACTTACATTATACTTTGAATTAATATTTTGGGAACACTCCTAAGGATTAACTCACTATGTCCTTTTCTAAGACATGAGTTGATAGATTCCATTCTCCATTTATATTATGCACATAAGCACACACTTCATGGAATTCAATAGGAGAAGATTAACATATGCCCATAATGGACCAAAAGGTTGAGATGGGTTCCTAACACCTTCCCATTCCATAATAGGAACATTTAACTATTTGGTTTTACCAGTATCATTATTGTCCTTGATGCCATTTTCTTGAGGCGATAACATTTCTTTTGCTTGTTTTGTGAAAAATAGCCTGGAGACTCTATGTCTACATATTATCCCACATCGACAATGGTCGAGCGCCCTAAGAAAGGGAGCAATCCCATGCACACACCAAAAGGTAAAGAAAGGGAGGAAAGACCCTCTTTTGAGACCCACATCGCCTCGTGATGACCACATATAGTATTTCAGATGTGTGTAAGAAGTTCTTCTTTACTATGCTAATTTTTTCATCTTTGGATGAGCGATTTGTCATGGTGGCAACCCTCTCTCCCAACCTTGTCATGAAACTACTAACAGATTCTCGAGGTCCTTTTATGAGTAATTATAAATCTCGACAAGTTACTTCCAACTCCTTATTGTACTTATACTGAGCTATAAATTATCTAGTAATGTCCTCCCAACATCAGATTTGGTATTCTTCCAATGACATAAACCAATAAAGAGCACTTTCTTTTAGGGCCTGCTAAAATATTTAGGCCATGATTTTTTCCATTGCCTCTAATATACTCATGGTGCAATGATAATTCTGGAGATACACAATGAGAGGCCCACTTCCTCTCAATATCTAATTGTCTAACATCTTGAATTTATTAGGCAATCGAGCCTTCGAATAGGGGACATATGCGCGTCATCCACATAGTTCCCTAAAAGATTCACTTGATCAAATTTTTGGGAGATAATTTCAATGTCTTTCTTTACCCGGTTGAGTTCTTCCTCTTTAGGATCAACTATAGAACTCAAAGGAAAGTTAGCCCCTTATTGAGAAAGATATGGCATGGGTTGATGAAAAAGAGGAGGACCATTAATAGGAGAAACATGTGGAGGCACCACAACATGTGGAGCATGTTGGTATTCTTTAGGACCCATATGGGTTTAGGCATCTGTGGTCCTATGACATGGGGAAAAGCTTAATTGATATTCAAAATGATCTCAGGTTCAGTCATCTTTGGGATCAGGGCCCTGTTCTTTACATCTCATGAACATCCCACTATAAGCTATCGATATTTGTGGTGAACTGAGCAAGTACAACCATTAAATCTGGCTTAGTATTAGCATTCTGATCAGAGTTTAACATGAGGAATTTGTGGTGAGAATGTTTTGTTTCTTCTAAAATGGGTGCTAGTGAAGTAGTTCTTCAAGGTGGTGTAAGTGGATTTTAACCAATAGGGAGCTAGGCCAAGCTAGGGGAATGCGGTTGCACCTGAGAGGTAAATAATATTTATTTTTGAAAAAAGAATATTTTTCCATTTTTGAAAAGGGATAATGGGAAGAAAATTCCCTCAGTATGGTTATATATTATTAGGTTCAACTTATATTATGTTTCGCCTAGGGTGTAAGTTGAGAAGTATGTGAGTGGCCCGATATGTGTGTTTCAAACAAAACCAGTTTTTCTTCAAAAAAGATCCAACTTTTAATTATGCACCAAACCAAATTGTGAAATCCTAATTCTTACTTTAAACCAATTTTATCTTGTTTAATCCTAAACATGCATCTAGTGATTAAAGCAAGTAAAGTGAAGTAAAGAATACTCACAACGCCGGATGTACTAGGAAAAAACCCAAAATGGGAAAACAACCTTGGACGGTCTAAGCCAGACAATCAGTATGAATAATGATTTTATAAAGACAGATTATCCTTACACTAAGACTCGATCCCCACGGGTCTTGACGCTCCTTCTGATCTTCAACCGTTCTTCAATAGCGCCAACGCAGAAATTCCGTCTTCCACGATCTCTGTCCATAACACACGCGTCCACGTATGTCTCGGTGTCCACCGATATGGCTTTGATACGTCTACGATGTCGAACACGATGTCCGTCGCTTCTTCACCGCAAAACCCTTTGTGTTCAATGTGTAGAACAAACAACTTTGGTGAAGAAAGATCACGTAAACATATAAGAATGATAACTCGTATTATTGCAAACTCTAAGGATGTGTTTATGCTTTGTAAACCTTAGAAAATATGTGCAAACAAGGTTCTGGTTCGTAAAACTTTTTTCCAGAAAGCACACTGTAGAAATTATGATGCAAACACTATTTAAATAGGATTTAAACATCGCCTCAAAAAATGTGTCGTTCGAACGACTTAAGCATGTCGTTCGCATGACATTGTATCTCGTTCGAACGAGATCCAATGTCGTTCGAGCGACCTCGCAAAAGTTTGACTTTCTTTGACTTTCGAATAAAAACGTCTCTTAACAAAGAGATTCAAATTAGTCAAACTCTATTTCGAGCTTATCATCATAAAATGAAGTTTAAACCATTAAAACACTTTTAAAACATTTAAAAACATTTTTCTTTATAAAAATTACATCCTTATCTTTTATAAAATAATTTCGAGCACCATTAATTATATGCATTCATACCTGAGTGATCTCGGAATGAAATTAACTTTGAAGACGAGTAAACTTGCACCAAATAAACATCGGCGTGATTATTTCTTTGAAGCTTTGCCGCAACGTCTTCAATTTCTTCAATACCTCATAGACCAAGTGGGATCGTGACAAAATAAAATTCTCCCTATGACATATTCAAACACAGTTCATGGAATTAAGTCAAAACAATACAGAGACTCAATTGGAAATTTATGTCCTTAAAAATCTCCCCCTTTGACTATTCCGGGACAAAACTAAACCAGTGAAATGCCTAACCGGTCCGTCAAGCCGTATGACGCCTAAATCCCATCCCATAAACCCAAAATCAAAAATACAGGACACGGACTAATATATGTAGCACTGGCAAGCATGAACTGTCTGAATGTGATGTAGACTTGAAATCTCAAATCGCTGAAGCATTCCTACACACATGAAACAGACAAACAAATACCAAGTGAAGTATGGCGGAACAAATTAAACAAATTTATATAGTCAATAAGAACATATCATTTGAAACATGTGAGCAATTATTTGACACCAATTTGAAACAAATATAAGCGCTTAACAAATCTTCCCCTACATCACATACATCTCTCCCCCTTTTTGTCTCGAATAGGCAATCTAGTGAAAAGATAAACCAATATGAAATATCTGGCAAGAGAATATGATACCAAATATAATCAAGTTGATACCAATTTTGAAAAATGAAAACCGCTAGATAAACATGAATCAACCAGCTAAGAAAGATAAAAAAAAAGAACTAATCAGAAGCTAGTAAACCAAGGAATCACACAAAGAATATAACAATCAAATCAAGTGTGATAAAGAGACTCATATGAAAAAAATAATTTGGAACATAAAAGAACCTGCATATAAACCAATTAATCCAAAAAATGCTTCCTGTAGTACCAAAAATATATCAAATTAAGCCAAAGGACTGCAAACAAATGAGAAGGCATTTTTCAACCTGTCGTTCGAACGAGTCAGGGACTTCGCTCAAACGAGATGAGGAAGTCGCTCAAACGAAGTACATAAGTCGTTCACACGAGATGAGATGTCGTTAGAATGACTTCGCGCGACCTGTCAAAATTTCCCAGTTTCCCAAAAATATTATAAAGTATTACCCAGTGAAAAAAATTTCCACACAAAAATTCCAGGAAGGGCCTGACAGATACAAAACAGTCCTAAAGCAGTAAGAACTTAACACAAAATGCAAAAACTAATAAAAACTTGAAATGCGAGTTACATGCAAACATAGTACCGATGTGCTCAAACATGGACATGGAATGAATGGGCGTGAAACTACAACAAATGAGTCACAATTTCAACACATCGAAACGATCAAGAAGCTCTAATTGATAGCGATAAATCATCAAACTTTATCATAGACAAATGACAATTAAAGTGTGATCTCAATGAACTCAACATACTACATGCACACAGATCCAGAATATTGACGATTCTACAAACAATAGCGTCAAATTGCAATGTTTCAACATTAGGATTAGTTGTGCAACCCCGTTTAAATTTCCTCCAACCAAACACTCTCATATAAACATACTTTTTCAAGTTATTTTGAGGTTTCTAGCGTTCTCAACTTAGAGAAAATCTTATTGGCCCTTTTCTTAGCATCTTGCTTTTTCTTTTTGGGCTCTTTTTAAATGGTGGCTTTCACGACGAGTTAATTTTGAACTCTCGCAGCCCTTTCCCGTGAATCACTCATCATTTTTTCAATTCAAATCCTCACGGTAAATGGTTATTACATGCACACTTCTCCTTAAGTTTACTTATGCATAGATGACAAGATTGAGATAAGAACGCCTCACCAAATTCAAATATGCAAGAGAAGTCAAACATCCATATAATCTCGTGCATGTGTGCGATGTTGGCATATATACAAAATCGAATCAAGATGCATATCAACTTAGAAACAACCCCATATAAATAATGGTTAAGATCATTCTAAGCATCGATAATAATGACCAAATGTCCTAGTCACATGGATAATGGAACGATGGGGGGGGGGGTCCAAGCACACTAATATGCCACATCAAACGTGTATACTCAAAAACAATAAGAAAACAAAACTATTTTCGGTTTTTCAAAAGTTTTCTTCAAAAATAAAATATTTTTGTATTTTTCAATAAGACTCAAACAAGTGAAAAATAAAATAGAAAGAGATAAACATGTCATAACACTAGCAAATAATAGATCATGATGCAAGGGCTAGCGTATGACAAAACATGCATGCTATTATCCATAAGAAATAGCAAGAGATGAATCATGTGCATGCATGTGAGAATCAACCAACGAAGCATTTAGCATCTCCAAAACGGATTTCCTAACCAAAACAGGTGTATACCTAACAAAATGGGTTTTGGGAACCAATAGGACACTACGTTTAATCTTCCTAGGGTCTTTTCTAAGATCAAAACAAAAACTCCTAAGGTGACCTTTCCTACCACAATGCGAACAAGTGAAAACACGACGAGGAACGGGACCTTTAGGTTGACCTTTTCTAATACCCTCGGTTGTGGTTGACGCTCTAAAACAAACTATGGTTTTGGCCTTTACATTCGAACCACTAGAATAAGATAAGCCCCTACCATCACTACTCGAGTCATTCAAATCATTTTTTAACTTCAAAACTTTCGACTCAAGCAAAAGATTAGACTCCTCAAACTTTTGGGACTCCTTTTTTAAATTATCAATTTCCCCTAGAAGGTTATCTCTCTCTCCCTCAATGTGAGCAAACTTATCCCTAAGAGCCTTTTCTTGTGCCGCAAAATCATTAATCGAAATATTTTCCTCAACGGCACAAACACTAGAATTTCTCAAATCCTCTAACTCTTTTTCTAAAACGAGGACTCTATCATCACTCTCCTTTTTTACCAATTTTAGTATATTAAAATCTTTAAACAAGGAACTAAAGTGCTCACAACAAATATCTCTTTGAATTTGAAAAGTTTGCAAATATTCAATCGTATTTTTAAAACCGGAATTTTCTTTTTCCAAAAATTTAATACGTTTTGCAAACTTTAAATTCAAACGATGTAAATCGTCAAAGCTTAGAGAATCCATCAAGAGAAAACAACCACGGGAGAGATAAACAAACACACGGGATCACAAAATAAAGAAACAATATTTTCTAGCCCTGATACCAATTTGAGAAGTGATGTGAGTGGCCCGATATGTGTGTTTCAAACAAAACCAATTTTTCTTCAAAAAAGATCCAACTTTTAATTATGCACCAAACCAAATTGTGAAATCCCAATTCTTACTTTAAACCAATTTTATCTTGATTAATCCTAAACATGCATCTAGTGATTAAATCAAGTAAAGTAAAGTAAAGAATACTCACAACTCCGGATGTACGAGGAAAAAACCCAAAATGGGAAAACAACCTCGGACGGCCCAAGCCAGACAATCACTATGAATAATGGGTTTACAAAGACAGATTAGCCTTACACTAAGACTCGATGCCCACGGGTCTTTACGCTCCTTCTGATCTTCAACCGTTCTTTAATAGTGCCCACGCAGAAATTCCGTCTTCCACGATCTTTGTCCATAACACATGCATCCACGTATGTCTCGATGTCCACCGAGATGGCTTTGATACGTCTACAATGTCGAACACGATGTCCGTCGCTTCTTCACCGTGAAACCCTTTGTGTTCAATGTGTAGAACAAACAACTTTGGTGAAGCAAGATCACGTAAACATATAAGAATGATAACTCGAATTGTTGCAAACTCTAAGGATGTGTTTATGCTTTGTAAACCTTAGAAAATATGTGCAAACAAGGTTCTGGTTCGTAAAACTTTTTTCCAGAAAGCACACTGTAGAAATTATGATGCAAACACTGTTTAAATAGGATTTAAACACCGCCTCAAAAAATGTGTCGTTCGAACGACTTAAGCATGTCGTTCGCACGACATTGTATCTCGTTCGAACGAGATCCAATGTCTTTCGAGCGACCTCGCAAAACTTTGACTTTCGGATAAAAACGTCTCTTAACAAAGAGATTCAAATTAGTCAAACTCTATTTCGAGCTTATCATCATAAAATGAAGTTTAAACCATTAAAACACTTTTAAAACATTTTTCTTTATAAAAATTACATCCTTATCTTTTATAAAATAATTCTGAGCACCATTAATTATACGCATTCATACCTGAGTGATCTCGGAATGAAATTAACTTTGAAGACGAGTAAACTTGCACCAAATAAACATCGGCGTGATTATTTTTTTGAAGCTTTGCCGCAACATCTTCAATTTCTTCAATACGTCATAGACCAAGTGGGATCGTGACAAAATAAAATTCTCCCTATGACATATTACAAACACAGTTTTGTTCACAGAATTAAGTCAAAAGAATACAGGGACTCAATTGGAAATTTATGTCCTTACATAAGTGAAATGCCAGACAAAACCGAGTCAAGGAGAAAAAAATAATGTACACGATTCAAGACACATTTTAACTTTTTTCATAGACCCATGGATAGGGTCCTGCTTTAAAACGGGCAAAAAGAGTGCAAAATTAAATGGTAAGACGATCCAAAATTTTGTCAAAGTTTTGCATTGAAATCGATAATCTAGGGATGAGTTTCCTAGGGAAGACATCTATATGAGGTTTATGCATGGGAGGTTAGTGTAAGGGTTCCTCCCTTTAGCATGACTTCCATGATATACCTTTTGGATATTATGGAAATCATTCATTGGTACGTGTGGATACGCCATATGATATACTCGAGTCTAATTGAATTGCCTCACGATATCCCTCTTGGTAATAGTACGTGTGAGAGAGAATTCGATATAACATGAAAGAGATCCTGCTATATATGTTCCGTCGTGAGTTTGGTCAAATGGTATAATGTTGGGGAACCATTTGAAATATGTCAAGGTTACTTGGACAATGGATGTGGGAGTCATATATCTTAGGTTAATCACGCCTCGCAGAACTGGTAACCGATCACAAAGTGACTCCCCTGTATGGGATAAATATGTGATCAAAACCTTAATTCTCATGAAATGTAGTGTGAACATGCATGAGTCTTAATTATTATATTTATGAAAAGTACTATGTATGATAAGGGAGATATGTACAATAATTAAACATGGGATATAGCATGGGAATATACGCAAGAGCTAACTACAAAAGTGGGGTAAAGGCTAATGAATATGTACGAGTAACATGAAGCATGTGAGAGAAAAAGTGGGGTAAAAATTGTATGCAAGTGAAGTAAAGCCTCAATATAAATCACGTGGACATATACAAGTAGAATGTAGCATGGATAAAAAGTGGAAAAGTCATGGAAATATATACAAGTGGGAAAATAAGGAGATGGTGTGAAAGGAATGTGAATCAGGTGATAGATACAAGTGGAATAAAGAATGGGTATATACAAGTGGAAAGAAGCATGGGTATATATGAGTGGAGTGAAATGAAGCATGGAAATGTGGATGAGTGAAGTGAAATAGGTGTACAAGTACACATGAAGTATAAAACTTATACATGTAAGTAAAGCAGGGATATATACAAGTGACATGGAGTATGCTATAGAAAAGATGGTATATATATGTTCTGAGAAGATAAGCATAATGCAGAGAAATATACATGGATGGCATATCATGAATAGGGCACACCGAACATGTGAGCATGAGAAGAAAAAGGATATACAAGTGAGAAAAATGAATACACATGTGGAAAAACGATGTAGGATAAAGAAAATAAAAACCCGTGTAAATAGAGTATAGTCCTAAAAAAATCTCCCAAGTAGAACACCACTGCGGCCATCTTCGTCCCCTCGGGGTGAAAGAGAGAGTCTCTCCCCTCGTGCACTTGGTTCGTAGGATCCAAAGGACATAATTTTCAAAAAATAACTTGGGATTGACATTTAAACTGCAGAAAAATTTTAGCCCTAAAGATCTATGATTAATCATGCATTGAAAAGAAATAGAGAACTATGTTTGAAGATCAAACCTAGGGTTCAAGAATACAATACCATTGAGAATCATGTTGTGATTCGTATGAGGAGACAGAGGTTGAAGAATATGAAAATCTTATTTCCCTCTAATCTCTCCAAAAAACTTTCAAGAAAACTTCAACATATCGAATCTTCTAACATATGATCTACCTAAAGTAAGCCTTGTGCATGGGCACTATTGGATATGACACCATGGTGAAATATGAGAGAATTGACCGTCTATGCTCTCATCCCTTCACAAAAACTTTAATAGTCTTTTTCCTCTCCCTGTCTAACCCTCCATAATGGATCTTTAATATAAAATCCTAGCTTACACCAATATATGTAAGTATGGACTGCGGTCTTTAGTCAAACTAGGCTCTTAAGGAGTTTCAAGTGTACAACTTGGGCAATGGAATAACTTAAGTACCCAAGACAAATAATTAAATTGTTTTTCAAATAAATATTCGAAAATCATAATTATAAATACTGTAATTATTACCTTTCTTTATTTAATTGTGATTAATTTCACTGAATAATCATGACTGCACTCCAATTTAATTATCCCTAAATCACTTGAAATAAAGAGGTATTATTTACGAAGATGATTATGATGCATAATATGATTCCCCATGTTAAGTGTTGGATAACTACTTGGTCAAGTCAATTTACCGTAGTCGATTGTAACCAATATCTAATCAATTCCTCAATTTTCTAGCCTAACTTATTTGCCACTTTACCAGGATTGTGAAATAATCCACCAGTTAGGTTTTACTTAGTGGAAGCAAAATATATAAGTCTATTAGGGGGTATCACAATCCATGGTATCCCCTGGATGCGGATTCCTCCAAATTATGATCTCAGGCCTACTCACACAATTGTCACCCAATATGCAGGGATCATTTGACCTGATATAAAATCAAGTCGCATCATAGAAATCAAAGTAACATTTGTGCAAGTATTCCAAACCTCGTAATTCTTAAGATTAAGAATTAATGAACCCTTTGAAAATGGTGTGATATTTCCCAAGTTTAATCGAGACAACTCCTAGACTCAAATCTCATGGTGGCATTGTTCAATACATTCCTGGGATACACTGCTCCCAATCCTCTGTCGAACTATCATACATGTTCTAAATCCATCAAACAGGTTCCCAAAGTTTGATATAAACTATTAGTATTGCATCGCAACCATTCTAATAGGATGTCAATTACGAATCTAGGTTGTGAAAATTTCAATAGCACTAGAACCAAAACTTCGATATCCTAGTAATAAACATGAAGTCGACTCACCGAAATTACTACTTAGATCTATTAATCGACATGTCTAAAATATATTCAAAACAAATATAAGGAATTCTTATAACCATGATTGTTATTTCAAAATCAACTGACACACCTTTGTCATATTTGGTTTAAAGAATGAAACTCCAATTGTCTCCCATTTAGTCATAAAGCCATGTATCCACCTCCCAAACCCATTCATACGTCAGTTTGATGCGTATTGGTAGAAAGAATAATCGGGTCTTATCCAGCTAAACAGTGTTGTAAACTCATTACCCACTCATTCGATCTCTCAAACTAGGTGAAACCTACACTCAATTCACTTAACCCTATAATATGCTGGGGGTTCTCTCGAACTTGTAATCGTACTATATATTAACTTAAAAGTATAATGGAAAATTTCACTTAAAGGAACTTCACCCAAGTTAATTTGGAAGTAGCCGAGCCAGAGAGTCTCTTAAGTTGCCTCCTAAGGGACAGCAACTCAGGCCTCCTTGGTGGAGTCAACAATCTACGATTTCTTCACACTTCCCCAACTTGTAGATCAAACTACTATGATAAACACATATTCCAAAGTAGAAAACTTTAAATCCTTGTCTGATTGAAAACCTAGTCTTGGTACAAAAATGGTATACGACTATTAGACTAAAATATGTTGGGGTCATATCATATTTTGGTGTATAACACAATTTAGCATACTGGAGGTTTCCCACCACTTAAGCATTCGGTATATTCATCATAGCCTTTATCTTATAAAGTGTTTCCACTCATTCCTAGACAAAACGATTCCATTATTGAAAATAAACTCTTTTAATGGAATCTTTATGCTAATCGTGTGTATATAATATTAATAAAATCAACTTGGGATAAGCCAGACATCTTTTGCAACCTATCTAGAAAAATCTTGATCATAAAGATTTGTTTAGCTTATTTTAAGTACTTTATATCGAATACTCGGACAAACACACTCCCATGTGAGATAATACTCCCACCTTGTTCCTGATTAGGAAAGTATTATCCACAAATTGCACTTGAAAATACTACCACATTTTCGTCATACTTTTTATACAAACAAGTACTTTTAGAGATTTGATCAAAATCAAGACTTGATTACCTGATTAAATAGAATGGCCCAATATCTTGATGTTAGCTTAAATTCATAAATGGATTTTACAAGTTCACTTCAGTTTTCTTTCCCAGCTTCCTCTTATGTACTTGTCAAGGCAATCGTTCAAGAATTCATACTTATCGTTAAAATAATCTCAAAATACTTTAACATGGTTATTGTGATAAGGTTTGCTCATAGTCAATCCCTTTCATTCCATGTAAACCCATTCACAAGCCTTTACTTGAAGGTTTGCACCTTTCCATCCATCGTTATTTTAACTCCTTGTAGGTCCACTTATGTCCAATGGGTTTTACATCATCAATAAGTCTACAAGTCATAAACTTGATTCGAATACATCGAATCCCTTTTATATTAATAGCCATAAGTCAAAGAAAAAAAAATTGTCTTGGAATGCCTAGTTATAGTCATGGGCTCGGTTTGTGTTTGCCTGGGATCTCATCGAACTACTTATGGAAATATATTCCAAGAATTTTCAAATTCGGAAGATGCCCTTATAACTAAGGAGTTAGTATTTGATAGAAATCCTTCTGAAGCAAATAGAGAAAACTTAGCTTTGGCTTAATCTAGGAGCATTCAAAAGTTAGAGATTGAATATTCTTACTAGAAATAGAAGTCTCACTCACACTAGCTTAAAGAGGGGGAATATGAGTTCGCCATTTTCCTTTAATTTAGTCAATGTTAAAAGGAGTAATCTTAGCATTAAATAAATCAAAGACTTAGGAGGTCAACTCAGAACTGGGCAAAATGATATTTAATAAGATGTAGTAGAATTCTTTAAATAAAAATTCTCTTTAGAAGATGAATATATCATTTCAGAAGAAAACCATTTCTTAAGAGCTATTCCTAAATTGGTATCTCTAAAAGTTAACTCAAAGTTATGAAATGTTCCTGAGCTATAGGAGATTAAAGAGGAAGTTCATCCATTGAACAGTCATAGCTATGCTGGTCCAAATGGTTTTCATGGTATCTTCTATGCCCACTTTTGGGATATAATTCAAAAGGAGATTGTAGCAGTTGTCCAAAGTTTCTTCTTGGGAGCTTATATTCCAAAAAGTGTGTCATATACATTGATGGATCGTATTCCTAAAGTCACCTCTCCTAAAATATTTCCTGACTTCAAACTATAAGCCTGTGAATTTCCTCAACAAAATCTGATCCAAAATTCTAGAATATAGGCTTAGTAGTTATCTTCCAGATCTCATCCCTCCCAGCCAAATAGGTTTCATCAATGGAAGGGATATTTTTAAAATGCAATGCTTTCTCAAGAAATGGTTCAATAATAAACCATTTTTTTTTTTTGGGGGGGGGGGGGGGGGGGGGAGGTAATGTGGTGCTTCACTTTGATCAAGCTAAAGCCTATGATATAGTTTCTTGGTTATTTCTCATTCATGTGCTTAAAAAGTTTGGCTTTTTATAGCAATGGATTGATATTGTTTGGAGATTAATTTCTAATTACTGGTTTTCACTGATATTTAATGGTAGGCAAAGTGGCTTTTTCAAATCCTTTAGGGGGCTTAGACAATGTGATCTTTTATCTCCTAGTCTTTTCATAATCATGGCTGAAGCTTTCTCCTAAAATTTGATTAAAGCTATGCCTAATTTATATGGTTATAAAATGACTTTAGGAACCACTAGATTCAATAATTTAGCTTATCCAGATGACTTATTGATCTTCTCTTCAAGTGCCAAGAAATATTTAAAATCTATCATGGATATAATCAAGGAGTATGAAACGACTGCTGGCCAAAACTTGAATAAATCAAAAAGACCAATCTTTCTTTCCAAACACATTCCCCATGTGAAAGACTCAGAAATCCAAATCATCACTGGAATTACTAACAAAAAATTTCCTATTTTATATTTGGGTTGTCCTATTTCTGCAGGTAGAAAGAAGAGTACCTTATTTCATCATTTGCTCTTGAAGATATAACAGTGCTCAGTGGATGGAAATCAAAGTTCTTGAACTTAGCAGGAAAAATTCAGCAAATCAAAAGTGTTCTAACTATTATGCCCATTCACACCATTACTTTAATTAACCTTACAAAGTTAGTGATATACAAAATTGAAGCTTTATTTGCAAGGTTCCTGTGGGGTTTAACTGAGGAATTGAGGAAAAAACACCAGTGCAAGTAGGATTAAGTTTATAAACCTGTGATTGAAGGAGGTCTTGGAGTTAGAAAGCTAGAGGATCTTTATAATTCCATGTCATTCAAACTGTGGTGGAAGGTTAGAAATTCAAATTCTTTATGGGCTAGTTTCATGAAAGCTAAATATTATAAGGAAAACCATCCAATGGAGGTGTATCCTAAGATTTTTTAAAATTCTTGGGGAAAAATGTGCAAGGTGAGAGAAATAGCAAAGGCAACATCAAATGGAGATTGGGAAATGTCCAAATTGATATGATTATGGACAACTTGACGGAAGAATGACAAATTCATGCCAAATAAGGAATTCAAAGTGTAGGAAGAGTGCTTAACTGTTGGTCCAGTTATAAGCAGTGGAACAAAGATAAGCACTTAGAGGTGCTTCCTATGCAAATAGTAAATCAAATAATCCTATAACCTACATGGGACATTCATCAAGATGAAAGTATTTGGATCCCAAATGGCTCAGGCCGGTTCTCTTTTCAAGAAGGTTGACTGTAAAATCAACAGTGCTAGATTTATTTGGGACCCTCTCATTCCTCCTAAAATTTCAATTCTTAGTTCAAAAATCTTGAGTGGATTCCTACCTATATATGATTATTAAAGAAGAATTTGTTTCAGAGGTCCTTCAAAATGTGTTGTTGTAAGGAGAAGGAAGAAGAATCCTTGAGCATTTATTTTCCTCAAGTGAGATCACTAAGAAAGTTTGGGCTCATTTCAACAACATGATGGGGGTTCAATCTTCTTCTAGTTTAATAATGTAAGGAAAAATTTCCAAAAAAAGTATGTATTGGCATTATTTCGGACAAAAAACATTTTGATTCATAAATAGAATTTTTACTTGTCATGATTCCCACATAGTCTATGACATTGTTTTGAAGACGTAACGACCAAGCTTCAAGATAGGCCATATCGGGTTTATTGGTGCATGTCTCACGTCTTCATATCATATTGTATTTCGAGTATCTCTTAGGTATGAATACAAATTGTTTATGGAAGTCGAAAAATATATTTTAAGGATATTATTTTACAAAAAAATGATTTTAAAATTCTTTAACTTCCTTTATTTTTAGATAAATACATTTTAGAGTCGTATAGATCTTTCCTTTGTGTTTAGAAGGATCAAACAACGTTGTCTGTCATTCAAATGACTTCAGTAGGTCGTTCTAACGACATACTTATCTCGTTCAAACGATATTTGCAGGTTTGTTCTAATGACAAGGTGAAATCATTCTAACGACTTGTCGACTTAATATTTTTTTATTTAAGGTAACTTCTGCTCAGAATTTCGAGGTGTGCAGAACTAAAAGAACAGAATAAAACCCTTTCGTTTTTCTACACTTATTTACAAAGGTTTTTTTAAGTTAAAAACATCCTTTGTGTTTCAAGATTCGGTCTTTCATATACATATGCAATAGAGATCTTGGTTTATCACCATCTAGAGTTTGTTCATACATATTGGAGATAAATTTTTTAATCGAGTTTTGTAATGAAAGATTGGTGGACTCCGTGTTTTGAATCTTAGACGGTTGTCGTAGCTGTATCGGTGGATATCGAGATATACGTGGAGTCGTGTGTTATGGAACTATAGAGGAGCATGTGAAGAATAAAAGAGCTTCAGGGCTTGTGGGTGATTGAGTCGTTGAGTAAGTCTACTACCTATACTTCGTAATACCATAACATAGTGATTTTCTGGCTTTTGCCGTTCGAGGTTTTTTCCCTTAGTGATTTCCTTGTACATTGGCATTTTTTGGACTTGGTTTACTTTATATTGCTTAATCTCTCCTAGATGCATGTTTAGGATTAAGAAGATAAAATTGGTTTAATTGAAATTGGTTCACAAAATTGGTGCATGTTAAAATTGAATTTTTTTATGTAAAAATTGAATTTGGGCTTAAAACACACTTTTGTTTAAAAAGGTCATTTACAAATTGGTATTAGAGCTCGATAGTTTTACCTTTACAAATTGGAGCCGGTTGCACTATCGTATTGTGTTTGATCCTATTTAGTTCTTCTTTTGGGGTTGATTATTTGATTCTCTCTCTTGGCTTGTTTTGTTTTTATCTTAATGGATTCTCCTACTTTTGACAAATTACATCTCTTGAGTTTGAAGTTTGCAAAAAGAATTGAAATTCTTGATGAAGAAAATTCTCATTTTAAAAATATGATTGAATATTTGCAAACGTTTCAAAGTCAAAGATATATCATTCGAGAGAAGTTTGTTGCTTTATATGATGACTTTAATTCTTTAAAATTGGCCAAGGAAGAGAGTGAAAATAGAGTCCTTATTTTAGAGAAAGAGTTAGAGGAATTTTAAAATTCTAGGGTTTGTGCCAAAGAGGACAGTGTTTTGATTAATGATTGTAAGGCATGTGAGAAGAGTATTAGGCATAAGTTTGATCACATTGAGGGGGATCGAGATAACCTTCTAGGATCAATTGAAAATTTAAAATTCTAGTGTTTGTGCCAAAGAGGACAGTGTTTTGATTAATGATTATAAGGCATGTGAGAAGAGTATTAGGCATAAGTTTGCTCTTTGGCACAAACCCTAGAATTTTAAAATTCCTCTAACTCTTTCTCTAAAATAAGGCATGTGAGAAGAGTATTAGGCATAAGTTTGCTCACATTGAGGGGGATCGAGATAACCTTCTAGGATCAATTGAAAATTTAAAGAAGGAGTCCTTAAAAATTTAGGAGTTTAACTTTTTTCTTGATTCCAAAGTTTCGAAGTTAAAAAATAATTTAAACGACTCAAGTAGTGATGGTAGTGGCTTATCTTGTTCTAGTGCTTCGAATGTTAAAGCCCAAACTATAGTTTGTTTTAGATCGTCATCCATATCCCAGGATGTTAGAAAAGGTCAACCTAAAGGTCATGTTCCTGATCTTGTTTACACATGTTCGCATTGTGTAGGAAAGGTCACCTTAGGCATTTTTGCAATGATCTTATAAAAGACCATAGGAAGTTTAAGTGTAGTGTCCCGTCGGTTTCCAAAACCCGTCGAGTTAGGTACATACCTGTTTGGGTTAGGAAATTTATTTTGGAGACTCTAAATGATAGGTTGGTTGATTCTCACATGCTACAACATGATGCTTCACATGCTATTTCTTATGGATGATTGCTTGCATGTTTATCACACGTCAGTCTTTGCTTTATGATATGTCTCTTGCTAGTGTTATGACATGTTTATTTCTTTGTATTATAATTTTTTCTTTTTATTAGAGTCTTATTTGGAAAAAAAAAAAAAAATCGGTTTCATATATTTTTGAAAAATAAAAAAGATTTTACTTTTTTGAGTCAAAAATATTTTTTGAAAAACACAAAAAGACTTACGGTTTATTTTTTGTGTCGTGAGTTTACATTTTTGGCATGACATATTGGTTTGCTTAGACCCCCATCATTTCATTATCCATATGGCTAGGACATTTGGTCATAATTATAGATTCTTAGAATGATCTTAACCATTGATTAATGGGGTTGTTTCGAAGTTGATTTGCATTTGTATTCGAATTTGTATTTATTCCATCACACACACATGCACGAGCTTACATGAATGTTTGACTTATCATGCATATTTGTGTTTGGTGAGATGCTTTCCTCTCAACTTTGTCATCTATGCATAAGTAGAATTAGGAGGAGGTGTGCATGTAAGAACCGTTTTCCGTGAGGATAAATATTGTTTAATTAAAAAAATGATGAGTGTGCATGGGAAAGGGCTGCTATAATATAATAAATTTGTCGTGAAAGCCACCGTTTAAAAGGGCCTGAGAAAAAATTAAGGCAATAAAAAGAAACATATGCCAAAAGGGGTCAATTAGTTTAGTTTGATATGTTCATTCAAAAGGAAAAGAAATATGAATATATAAGGTGTTTGGATGGAAATATCAATGGGTTTGCACCACAAATCCTAACGTTGAAAAATCATGTCATGATGCTATTATTTGTAGAATCGTTAAAATTATGGATTTTTATGCATGTTGTTTGTTTAGTTCATTAAGCTCAATATATAAATTGTCACATATGGATAAAACTTAGTTTGATGATATTTGGCTATCAATTAGAGCTTATTGATCGTTTCGATGTGTCTAAGTTGTGATTCATTTGTTGTAGTTCACTCCCATTCATTCCATATCCATGTTTAGACACAATGATACTATTTTAGCATGTAACTCATATTTTCAGTTTTGAGCCTGTTTTGCTACTGTTTCGTATTTCCAGTTACTGTTTTAAGAAAAAAAATTCACTGGGAAAATCTTGCACAGTTTTAGAACTGGTATATGAAGTTTTCTAAGTTGTTCAAACGACTTATGGATGTCGTTCAAATGACATAACCATGTCATTCGGAAACTAGATCTAACGAGCCTAAATACGAGATATTAAAAGTGTCAAGTATGGTCATTATTCTATTTTGGGTCGTTTATTAGCCTAATCGAACGAGATCTTTATATCGTTCAAACGACATTGCTTTGTTGTTCAAACGACCTGAGTTGACTTTTTGAATATTCGATCTAATTTTGTACCTAATTCGTATATATGCTGATATTACACCGTTTTGGTACATCTAGGTTGTTTTGGAAAGTTTACATGCAGTTAAAATTAATTTTTTATGATTGATTTTTAAACTGCATTGATTTTTAAGTCACATCATTCCTAATAATGATGATTCATATTTGTGACTATTTGCTAGATATGATTTGGTACCTTGTGATTATTATTAGCTGGCTTCATCGGTTATCTACGTATGCTTCATATGATTATTCTCTGATATATATCTATTTATTTTTTTATCCTTTTCTATGGTTGTCTATTCGTGATAAAAAAAGGGGAGAGATCATATGTGATGTAGGGGGGGATAGATCGTATGTGAGGTAGGGGGAGTTTATTTTATGAGAACTCATATTCTTATATATTGATATCATGTTTTGATCGTGTCGTTTACATATTGGTATTATTCATGTGAACTATATTAAAAAATGTGTACACAAATTGGTATCATATGTTTTGCTCACATGCTTAACAAATGGTTTATTTTACAATTTGGTATCATTTGTACCTCCATACTTCACATGGTATTTTTTTTTTTTCTGTTTGTAGTCACTATTCAGAGATTGGAGATCTTACGACTACATCACATGGAGACAATTCATGCTATCGCTACGACATTTGTGTACTAAATCGTGTCTTGTATTTAATTTTGGGTTTATTGAATGGATATTAGGTCATTTGGCTTGACGACCCGGTTTAGGCATTTTATTATTTTGGTTTTGCCATGAAATAGCCAAAGGGGGGGATTTTTAAGGACAAATTTCTAAATAGTGTCAATTTGTATGTATTGGCATTATTCCGGATAAAAACCAATTTGAGTCATAGATAGATTTTTTACTTTTCACAATTCCTACATAGTCTATGACATTATTTTGAAGACGTAGCGGCCAAGCTTTAAGATAGATCATGCCAGGTTTCTTAGTGCATGTTTCACGTCTTCATATCGTATTGCATTCCGAGTATCTCTTAGGTATGAACGCATAATGTGTATGGAACTCAGAAAATATGTTTTAAGGATGTTATTTTATTAAAAATTGATTTTAAAATGTTTTAACTTCCTTTATTCTGAGATAAATACATTTTAGAGTCATATAGATCTTTCTCTTATGTTTATAAGGATCAAACGACATTGTCTGTCGTTCAAACAACAATAGTAGTTCGTTCTAACGACAAGCTTATCCCATTCAAATGAGATGTGCAGGTTTGTTCTAATGACATGGTGAAATCATTCTAACAGCTTGCCAAATTAATGTTTTTTATTTTTCTCAAAATTTCAAGGTGTGCAGAACCAAAATTACAGAGCAGAACCCTTTCATTTTTCTGCACTTGTTTATAAAGGGTTTTCAAGTTAAAAACATCATTTGTGTTTCAATATCCGATCTTTCATATACATATGCAATAGAGATCTTGGTTTAGCATCATATAGAGTTTGTTCTTACATATTGGACATTAATTATTTTGTCGAGTTTTGTGATAAATAAGCAGTGGACTCCGTGTTCTAAATCATAGACGATTGTCGTAGTTGTATCGGTGGATACCGAGACATACATGGACTCGTGTGCTGTTGACCTTGTGTAGGTGGAATCCTACGTTACACTGTGGAGGAATGGTTGAAGCATTAAAAAGTGTTAACTCTTATGGGTGATCGAGTCGTTGAGTAAGTCTAATGTTCATGCGTTGTAATACTATATCATAGTGATTGTTTGGCTTATGGCGTTCGAGGTTTTTTTTCCCTTAGTGGTTTCTTGGTACGGTGGCATTTTGTGAACTTGATTTACTTTATCCTGCTTAATCTCTCCTAGATGCATGTTTAGGATTACGAAGATAAAATTGGTTTAATTGAAAGTGGTTCACAAAATTGGTGCATATTAAAATTGTAAAGGTTTTTGTATAAAAATTGAATTTGGGCTTAAAACACACTTTGGTTAAAAAAAAGGGCATTTACTAATTGGTATCAGAGCTTTAGCTCAAGATTTTTACCTCTATAATTAAGGCAGAGAAAATATATTGTCCTTGAAGTATGAGATGGGATGGGGATAAAATCAAGGCTTTGTTATCTCAATATTCTTACAGTTTTCATCATATCTATAGAGAAGAAAATATGTCAGCTAATCTCTTTACAAAATTAGGTAGTTCTCAAAATCCTCTAGTGTTCTCTTGGTAGTTAGATGGTATTCCTAAAGTATTTAGGGGATTTATTAAGTTGGATAAGTTTCAAATCCCTTACATTAGGAATTTGAAATTTGAAATTTCTTTGTATTTTATTTTTTAAAGGATTTATATTTATACATCCTTCTTTACTTTTCTCTATTTGGTTGTAATCTTCAGTGATGGGTGTTCTCTCACTTGTGTATAAATAAATTCCCTATTTCTTAAAAAAAAGATCACCCCAAAACACTGACCATTCAGGATGAGTCCAAATGCTCCCACTATGGCATGGCGTTACTTGCTATTCAGTGTAAGTGACACATATACCCTAATCATGGGTAATTCTCCCACTATGATAATGTAATGTATTGTCGATTTTAGACGGTAATTTATCTTATACGGGTGGTGTACAAACATTGGTAATATGATGTACCTTACTATCTTCTAAGACTAATTTAAACTTAGGCCCGTAGTTTATTACATAATCCTCCTATAATAATCGATCATTGATGAAATCAATGTCCTTTTTGTACTTAGGAATATTATATAAACTACCTTTATAACCTTTGGGATAACCAACAAAGCGACATACCTCTATCCTTAATTTTAACTCTCTTAGCTCCTTCCATACCATCAATGCCAGGCACCCCCAAATTCGAACATGCCTTTAAATGAGCTTACACATTCCAATGTCCAATGGGAGTTTAAAAGACCGAATAAGAAGAAACTAAATTCATAATGTATATTCCATTTCTAATGTAAAAATTCCAATAAGAATGTTGCACTACTAAATAACTAACCACATAATTTATCATACCCAATCGAATCTTATCCCTTCTTTATCTCTACACCATTTTGAAGTGAAATGACTGGTGTAAACAAATAGGATAAAATCCCAAACTTCGATAAATTATTCCTTTATTATCTCAAGAGGTAAACACCTCTACGATCAAATCATGATCTAATCAAAAGCTTTTGACTATAGGTGCATAAGGTAAACATATCCATACCTTCTAGTGATTATTAGTGAAATTGATGAAGCACTCAAAATCACCTCTTAATCGGATAGTCACCAATTCAAACTAATCAAAATTAACCATTTCCAACACATATTTAGCTCTTTAGCTTTGGGTCGTGAAGGTCCCCTGGTCATTTATCTTTTAGATGGGATTCAAGACTAGAATTAACTTCATTTCCAATGAAATCAATTGTCCATTTTTATCCAGTCTTCAAATCAAATTCCTTTTATAATATGATAACCTAAGCGTGTGAGACAAAATTGTGTTTAGCTCTAGAAGGAAATTTGCTCTTTAATGAATATCCATTAATTATTCAATTCAATATTTAGGAATATTTTAGAGACAAAAGTATAAATTATTTTCCAATGTACAAGAGTAGATAAAAGATATCAAATTTTGATAAAATAATTTTATAAAAGCCATCAAATATCTGTTCAAAACCAATTTAGAAACTTGAAACCAACTTTTATAAAACCCACGTATATTAAATAATTCACCTATACTAACTTTATGTCTGCACCAAAATTCACAAGAATATTCCACTACTAATATCACTGTCGTATTCTAATTACCCATAAATAGGAACACCACTCTTTTAAGTAATTAGCCAATTACCTGGAACCTCTATGACAAGTTGCAATCTTGATTTGTGGTTCCTGAATTTACATAGCAAGTCACCATAGACATGACCATAAATCATGCATTTACTTTGCAGAGATAAACCGTTACCATGTCCTTTTCTACTTTACGAAAATTTCACAAATATGGTAGAATATGAAAATTTCTTAACCCAAATCATTGTACCTGAGACTTAATCATTTCTTCCTAATTTCCTTTTAGGAAATAAATGAAGCTCTTGTCAAACAACTAAAACTAAGCCTTGGCTATCGATGATGCCCAATCCCGGATTATGAAAGGGTATCGGGTTTCTCCACCATGTCTAATCCAAAAAACCCGTGTTTAACCAACGATAAAATCATTATAAGAACATTATTCTTACTTGAGTGTCATTAACCAATCATAAGTGTTTACAAACACTCGTCGATCAATTATTTAAAACTAAACATGTGCATAGAACTTTCCCGTGGGGGGATCGAACACATTTAACGCTTAATTTAAAAGAATTACCATATATTTTAAAATATCATGACTCTATGATTAAAACCATCCCGGGGGGAGAGGAGAAGCCTGACTGAAGCGATGAGTTAATCTCATAACAATTTTAAAATATTGATGGAAATCATGGGATAAATATATTTAATATTCCCTCAAGTTAAAACAATGTTCAATTACATATAATGTCCTTGAAACTTATTCCAGTTAAAACTTTAAGACTAATACCGGAGGGAAAAAAATTGAATTCATTTTAAAATCCTAGAATCACCAAATTGAAAAAAACAATTTCCAATGAAACACAAGAATTAATTCAATTAAATTTTAATGTTGCATCCCTTAACTGCCAATAAAAAATTAATACCGTCGAACATCCTAATTCTCTTATGAGGTGAGATTTCTCGTGGGGAGGTTAATTCACCCCCACCTAAAACTAGATATATTTTCATATTCTGTTATGCTATCTGTATAGTTTACGAACCTTGTTTCCAACATAATGAATTATCGAGGCCTTCTGATCCCGCAATGAATGGTAGTGACTCTATGGTAGAGGATATCATTAATTTCGTCTAGGTGTATACCACAAATTCATTCCTTGAAATAGAACCCATTCATGAAGGACTTTCCCATGAGGGGATTTAAATCACTCTCATTCCAATTCTTGAAATTATTACGTTAGAGTTTTAATGAATTCCTGATGCCTTGTTTAATTCCATCTGTGGGAGGGACAACCTAACTGACGCGTGAAATTAATCACATTTGATTCATAAAACACTGATGGAGATCATGGCCTTTATGTTGAAACGTTTCTCTCACTTAGTACTTTAGAAATTGAGGGTTTTGAAAAACCATTGATTCAATTTTAAAAGAACAAACGGAATCCTTTGTAATTTCTAATTTATTTGTACAAATTAAATTACCCATTCTATCTATTTTAACTTTCCAAAATAAAACTATTTCTAAATTAAAACAAAACCCGAAGATCAAAATTTAATTTATTTCTTAAAAACAAATCACCTCAATTTAATTTAATTTAAACAAGAATAAATAAAATGGATTTTTGTTAAAAGAAAACGGTGATCTATTGTGGTCTCAAAATCAAATCCACATTTTCTATAAAATGGGTATTCCTAATTAATGCAATTAACATGCCAAAGTATGCAACATAATAATAAAGAAACATACATGAAAAAATAAAACAAATGCAAATATAAATATAAATATACGGACAAAAATGCCCCTATCCATTATGTCCAAGAATCCTTCTTCATTTATAAGTCTTGATGAACAAGCAGCTCAGTCAAAGTAGACTTACGTATGGGAAAGAATCCTCCTTGAAGTAAACCTCTTTGAATATTATAACTTTCATGTATTTGAACCTCTCGAAACACTCTATTCTGATTTGGGAAGAGTCGGAACGAACCTCCTTTGCATAAACAAGTGAAAAGCACAAAAATTGAACCAATCTACACAATCTGCACAAAATCTAATCGATCCCTTTTCTGTACTGTATCGATCCCATTTTATCTTAATCGGATCATTCCCCTTCAAAACTCTAATCGATCCCTTTTTGTGGACAACTCCGTCTTCACTTTGCAAATTTCATGCGAAAACGGCCATAAGTTGCTTAGATCTCCACGAAACTTTGTCCAATACCCAAACCCATGTAAATACACGATTCTAATTGTAAATAAATATTACAAACCTCTTAGAACTCCTCCAAATACATGGATAATAAAATAAATACAAAACCAAATGTTTACAACCATATGGAATCTTGGAGTGAAAAAGAACTACGGATAAACCACCCTAGGATCCAATCATACAGAAAATATGCATGACCACGATAGAAGGGATTTGAATATAAAATCTCTACGAAACCATGTTAGTATGATACCATACACAAGATTGTACAATCATACAAGATGATCAAAGCTACGATTATATGGTGGAAAATGTGGACCTTTTTAATACACGGTCAATCTTAACCAGGACTCTGATACCAATTTTTGGGAAAAATACTTAGGATTGACATATAAAATGTAAAAAAATTTAAGTCCTAAAAATATTTGATTAATAATGCATTGAAAATAAATCAATAAATAGGTTTAAAGATTAAACCTAAGGTTCAAGAATACAATACTATAGTGAATCATTTTTTGATTCATATGAGGAGACAAAGGTTAAAAAAGATAAAAATCTTATTCCCCTAGAAGGTCTCCAAAGGCATTTCAAGAAATATCTAGACATCTAGAATATTCTATCATATGATCCACCAGAAGTAAGCCATGTGTGCGGGCACTCTTGGAGATGACACCATGTTAAAATACGAGACAGTTGACTTCTCTCCCCTAACCCCCTCACAAAAATGTAAATAGCGTTTTTCTCTCTCTATCTAACTCTCTATAATTTATCCTTAACCTAAATCCCATCCTTAAACCAATATATATAGGTATGGGTTGTGGGCTTTAGTAAAATTGGTCTCTTAGAGAGTTTCAGGCCTACTAATTGGGCAATGAACTATACTAGAGACCCAAGACAAATAATTAAATTGGATTCCAAATAAATACTCAAAAACCCTAATTACCATTACCGTAATTATTTCCTTTCTTTATTTAATCGTGATTAATTCCTCGAAATAATCACGACTACATTCTAATTTAATTCTCTCTAAATCACTCAGAATAAAGAGTTCTTATTTGCAAATTTGATTATGGTACATAATTTTATTCCCCACGTTAAGTGTCTCGTACCCGCTTGGTCAAATCAATTTACTGTAATTGATTTTAACTAACGTCTAATCAATTCCTTAATTCACATACTTAACTTATTTGCTACTCCACTAGGATTATAAAATAATCCACCGCCCAAGTTTTACTTGGTGGAAACAAAACATACAAGTCTATCAAGGGGGTATCACCATCTGCAATATCCCCTAGACACGGATTCCTTCAAATTATGATCTCAGACCTACTCATACAATCGTCACCCAATATACAGGGATCATTTGACATGATATAAAAATCAATTGCCCCTATAACCATCAAAGTAATATTTATGCAAGCATTCCAATCCTTATAGTTCTCGAGATTAAGAATCTATGCACCCTTAAAAGGTGTGAGATTGCTCGAGTCTAATCAAGATATACCTTAGACTCAAATCTCACGGGTGTCCCTATTTATTATATTCTTGGGATATACCGATCATAATCCTCTGTCAAACTATTATACAATTTCTCGAACCGTCATAATAGTTCCCATAGTTTGAGATAAAGTTCTAGTAATGCACTGCAGCCATTCCAATAGGATGTTAATTCCTATCTAGGTTATGAACATTTCAATAGTGCTAGAATCAAAATTTTGACCTCCTAGTGATAAACTTAAAGCGGACTCACCAGAATTCATACTGAGCTCTATTGACCGACATGTCTATAATATATTTAAACCAAATATAAGGCATTACCCTAACCATTATTCTTATATCAAAATGAACTGAGACACCTTTACTTAAAAGTAAACTTTGTACACGGTTTTATGAATAAAACCCCAACATAGAAAGCAATCATCATTGACGATGTGAATTGTATGAATGTAGTGATCAGTGTTGATAAGCACCCAAAACTGTACAATTTATACCCCGAATAGATGTACTTTTGTTGCTAATTCTCGACAATATGGGTCTTATGTGCTTAAATATTTATTTTGTAGGCTTAACTGCAATTGCGGTGTCAAAAGCTACATTTCGAGGCCAATTGCAGTTAGATTGGAGTTAATACCCTTATTCCGTAACCTACCCTACCCTAACCCGAGCCTAAACCTAACCCAAACTTACCCCAAGCCTATGTGTGTTTTGTTTGTGTCTTTTTATTATTTTTTAGATTTTTAGTTTTGAATCATTTTTATTTTTAGGATTTATTTAGTATTTTCTAGGTTTATTTTCTATTTTTATTTTTATTAGTATAATTTTATATTATTTTTTTAGTCTTTAGTTTAGTCTTATTTTATTAGGATTAGTGTTAGGAGTTCATTTTATTATATTTTATATTTTTTTATTTTTTTTAGGACTTTAATTTTCATTTAATTTTATGTTTTTGTTTCTTTTATTTTATTTTAGTTTTTTTATAGCTTAGGATTTTATTTTTTATTTTATTATTTATTATTTTTAATTTGTTTTAATTTTAATTAGATTTTTTATTTTTTTATTTTTTAGTTTTATTAATTTTTGTTGAGTCTTTATTATTTTAGGTGTCCAAACTAAACACACACATAAATCCTATACATTATCCTACACCCTAATCTATACTACACCCTCACCCTCACACACCTACTCTACACCCTCACCCACACTAACACCCCACTTCATCTTTAACCTCCAACTCTCCCCTTTCTCTCTCCTCTCACCAAAAACCTCCATTAAACTAGACCCCTCTCTCTCTTCCACCATCTCCATTAACACACACACAACACATACCCAACCATCTACCCCTTACAACACTCCAAACCCGCCGGAATAAACCCCAACCAGAAACCCCCCATCACCGGAACCCGCGACCTCTCCTTACCCCCTGTCCAACTCCGGCGCCTCTCTCTCACTCAATCCCGGCGGCGCTACCTGTCAATCCCCCCCTCCGGCTCGGACCTTCCCAGCCACCGGACCTGTTTGCGCCGACCCTTGCGCCGACCGCCATCAGCCCCTGACCCGATCCCCCTCACCTTCCGGCGCCGGCAATTTCAAACCCCCTCTAACCCGGCCTCTCCGCTCTGGCGTCAGACCCGACCAGCGCGCCTGAAATCCCTCCATCGCCGGCGAACGCCGACGACTCTCCGTCCGATCCCTATCGCGACTCGCTCCGGCCAGCTTTTCTCCTCCAACAAATACCAAACCACCTCACAACCCGATTCCAGACCCGGGTAGAGAGACCCAAGACCCACCTGCCATATCCGATTCTAGTAAAACCAACAAACCCATTTGTAACAACAAAACCCATTTCCCACCTTATACCTCCCTTAAACCATGATGCAACAAAAATCGTGAGCTGCCAAAGACCAAGCCAAACAAAACTAAAAGCCAATCCCACATGTGCCAAAATAAAACCCATTTAAACCCTTTTCCTCCAAATGCCCCCAAACAAACCTTTTACCCCTTTTCCAAAAATACCCATAAAATATGTCAGATTTTTATATCCTCTCACCTCACTACCCACATGACCTCACCCAAACTATATTCACTTTAAATTTCCACAATACCCCTAGCCCCATGCCTTGTATAAAATGAAGATGAAGCCCCATTTAGAAAAAAAGGAGCTTTTAGATAGGAAAATTTTAGAGAGAGAATTGTAGAGAAAATTATCGTTTGTAAATAATTTTATTTTATTATTTTTATTTTTTTAGATATTTGTGAGAAATTAATTGTTGAGTGATTCAAATGAGTGTTTGCATGTAATTGAATATTGTGGAAAGCTCATTTTGAATGGATGTTGCTCAATTTCAATGGAGGATTGGAGTCCAATTTTGCAAATCAAGGAGACTTGTTTGAAGATTTGTCCTCTTACCTTTCTATTTTATTTGTTTATGCCTTTGATTATTAATTTGTCATATTTTATACCATGTTAGGCTAAAATCCCTTTTAAGGGGCGGGGTAAAACCCTTATTTTATTTTAATTAGTTTAATTATTTGAAATTTCCCTTTGAATGTTAATTTTGATCCCTCACCCTTAAAGTTACCCCTAGAGAGAGGGTAAATGATTTTCGAGAGAAAATCGAAATTCTAATTATAATACCCATTTTAGATTCGAACTAGAGATTGGGGTTTTTTAAGTGGGGTATTATAACTTGAATTTCAACCCTAAATTTAATTTCTAAGATTGACATAAATTTTAATTAATCGATCCTAGCAGGTGATTAATTAAAAGGAGTGTAGATTTATTTTTCTAGAGTTGTGAGGTGTTAAACTTAATATTCTAAAATGTTAATATTAAAATTACACTTACAACGAGAGTTGATTTGTAGTTTTGATATTAATTTGGGAGAATTCAAATAATTAACTTAATTAATTAGAATAGCTAAAATTTGTGGTGTAATCCCACTCCTTGATTGTTCTCACAATTATTTGCCTCGCTTTATCTTTTATTTTAGTGTTAAACTCTGTTTTCATTTTAGTCACTTTTTAGTTAGTTGTTTAGATCTTTATTTTAGTTTAGTGTTATTTCATCATCACCTCACCCTATTGTTTTAATATTTGAAAAAGCTAAAAAAAAAAGTAGAAAAGTGTAAAAGCATAAAAAGAAAATAAAAAGTGAATTACAATTGAATTTGTTCCATTTGCTTTACCCCCTAGAAAGTGGATTGACATCCTTACTTACCATTCTACACTTTAGTTTGATATATATTTTGTAGGTACATAAGGATTTTGATTAGAATGACTTTTCAAGCAACTACAAAAATACACGCAAAAGTCATTTCTATCAAATGGCGTCGTTGTCATTCTTGGGATTGTGAAGCTCAGAGCAGATTCAATTTTGTGATTCACTTGTATTGCATTTATTTACATTTTTAGTACCATTTTTTTTTTTAGAAGGCTTGTATTTAAGATTATTTTATTCGTGGCTTGTATTGCGGTGCTTAGAGACACCATTTATTTTCCATTTAAATTTGTAATAATCGAAGACAAGCGTGATTAGGAAACTGGACAAGGTAGAGAGAGGGCGTCCAAAGACGAAGATTTAAAAGCCTCTCTACCTTGGGTCGGTAGGACTCCCGGGGACGACTGAGATAGGCGTGATCTCCCTCCGATCGACTCAAAATTTTCAGCACCCCACGGCGTAAAAATCGTGGGAGTTACATTTCTCAAACCCTCGCGCCTCTCCTGTTAGCGAGTCCTTTATCTTGTGTGCTCTTGTGTGATTTTATTCTTGCATTTATTTTCGAATGGTGTGATGAATTAAATTGCTAAGACCTACACCCGGTCACTCACGAGAAGGGATTTCATCACCCGACTCACTCGCTTACCAATTGTGTGCTACCCTAGCCATCATTAAATTTAAAATCAATCAACTAGGTAGCCCACTAGGAGAATATTTTTGCAAAGGCAATCACTCATATTATTCCGTGAATTTTTTATCGCCCACGGACTTAATTAAAATTTGACTACCCTCTCACTAATTTTGAAGATAAAAATTGGCTATGTGCTAGTTAGGATTTCTCCTTGACTTGTGTGTGTGTCCAATTCATTTTTTTGGTAGTCGGTTTTGGTTAGTTCGTGCAAATTCAAAGAGTCCATATTTTTTTCCCCACCTTTTCCTCCAAAAAAAAATTCAAAAATATTTTCTTTCATTTTTATAACAAAAAATCAAAAAAATATTTTCTTTCTTTCATTTTACAAAAAAATTCAAAAATCCAAAAATATTTTCTTTCTTTAGTTTTACAACAAAATCCAAAAATATTTTCTTTTTTTCCTTTTTAGAAAAAAAAATCCAAAAATATTTTCTTTCATTTTTATAACAAAAAAATATTTTCTTTCATTTTTATAAAAAAAAAATCAAAAAATATTTTCCTTTCTTTTGAATTTTTTTTTAAAAACTCCAAAAAAATATTTCTCTCCTCATGGCCGAAGAACATCCTTTACAGGACTACTTTGGTCATTTTTCATTGACACGTGACACGTGTGAGAGTGATCCCGAGCCGTCTCTTTATGATATTCTTAGTCGTTTCACCTCTCTCACGAGTACCATTGGTACTCTTGACCCATCTATGCACGCACCACTTATTCCATCACCCTCGGTGTCAAGTGTCACCGTGTCTCCTCCTTTGTTGTGCACCCACTGTTATTATACCGATCACATGTCCCATGAGTGACCTTACATTACATATTCATCTGAATCCACCACGGACCATGCGTATCCATTTGACACTGTTTCGGAACCCACCTCGACCAATTATCCTGATATACCTAATTCCGAGTTGTGTGAGTACCCGAGCTATTCATGGAGGCCTGATCACCCTTCCATGCAATACAAATCCCAACCCGATGTTGTGGATGCTCACACGTTCCAACAGTCGTCATGGCAACCTTGTGCACCTGTTCACGATCAGTTCCCTCACTACGCACCCCATGCGCATTAACCAATTGTCCATCACGAAAGCGATCCTTTCGTGTATGATGAACTTGGCCCCACCCCACACACTTCATCTGAGTATTCTCCATATAGTCCCGATTATAGAGTGTTGTGTCCACCTCAACTACAACCACCACCCGTCACTCCACCACCATCATCATCCACCTCCACTCTCGAAAGCCTCTTGCAAAAGTTCATACTCAAGCAAGAGCGAGACACTCAAATTCAAATTCAAGCTCTCCAAAGGCTTGAACAACATTTAAATGAATTGGAGTGTGAGCGAGAGTCAGATATTCCCATGGTCCCACCCATTATTGCAACCGAGTGTGATGATGATGTGTCCTCTTGTGCCACCAAGTTTGAGTGTGACCAACCCTACCACCCCGAGAATCTTGAAGTTGAGACCATCCCATGGTCCGGGTCCCAAGTCGACAATTGTGTTGACTTAACTTTCGATAGTGGGCCTGATCCAATCCCACCATATCCATATGAACCCCATTTTGAGGTTCCCATTCACACTCCCGTCATATCCAAAAAAATGCCCGAGTCTATACCTATCGAGCTTCACCCTTGTGTTCCCAAGGAACCAATTTATCCTAGGTTAGCTCCGGCTACGAGTGCTAACCAATTTTCTGAGATAGAATCCGTGATAGTTCATAACTATCCGGATATGGATGATGTACCACCATGCATGGATTCCTTTGAGCCTCATATTTCTAGTGATTCCTCTATCTCCGATTTTGGTGCCTCGTTTGAACCAACCACCACATTCCCAGATGCTACTCTTATGGAGAAGTTGACCACTCCATCCTTAGATACCACACTCCCTCTTCAGAAGGATATTGAGGATTATTCTGACCCTCCTAATGAGTGTGTGTCTCCCACTCTTGAGTTGGATCATCCTCCTCCACCGTTTATCCCACCCGATACACCATTTATCCCACCCGACCCACCCATTGTTCCTTCCACCCCACCACCCGGTTTGGATCTTGATTTTGCACATTTCAAGTTTCCATTGACATTTTTAGATCCTCACCTGAAACCATCCTCCATCTACGAGAGTATTTTGGGTCCTACTCTCCACCGTGACATCGAGCTTGTTCCTCCATGCACACCACTTACTTTTGGTGTTGATTTTTCTTCTCAATAGCTCCCTGGTGTGTCATGGCGCAACCATTATCATCGCCCATTCATAGAATGGTCGTGTGATTTCTATGAGCCTCACCCCATTACACTTTCTACACCATTTTGCCTCCCTCATCAACTTGAGCACCATGCTTATAGGGCCCTAGTTGCCCTCACCTTTAAGCTCAACAAGGCCAGTGATCGGTGCCTATTCACCCTTACCCTGATCCCCACCCACCCATGGTCCACCGATGCTTTGCATCGTGTGATGCACTTTGCCATACAAATGCATTGACCCCCTTTTAGCCTCTATCCAACAAGACTGGCGCTTCAGTCTTGTTTGGGGGTGATTCTCATCACCCAAATTTTTCTGCCACCCCTCACTTTCCTCGTTATTATCTTTAGGGTGAGATCCCATCGGTCTGGCTGAAGACATTAAACTTAGCGCTACCGGGAGGCAACCTGCATTTCTGGTATGAGTCTTATCCTGTTTGGGGGTGGTGTTTCACATCACCCTATGCTTTATCATGCTTATAGACTTGTACACCTTTTTTCTCTTATCACTTCTCTAGGTTTATTATTGTCTTCATCTGTCCACTTCATTAGAGGTTCATTCTGGTAATATCTTTCCTACCCTATACTCTCAATTTTACACTCATTTTACCTAACATCGAGGACGATGTTCCTTTTTGTTTGGGGTGGGGAATTTTATCAAAATCGTACCTCTTTTGAAAAAATTTAATTTTTTGAACCTGATTTTTAAAATTTCGTGCAGTTTCTTTCATCTCATTTATTGATGTGAATTTTCAATCATCCATCTTTCAAAAGTCTAGGAATCAAGCTAGAGAATATTTTTTTCTAAATAGCTTATGTAATACATAACAAGGCATATTGCACCATGAATTCCTAGACTCAAAAAAATTTACTCAAAATTTTGTATGAATGTAGTGATCAGAGTCACGAGCCTATTTTACTCAAAATTTACAGAAGAAATAGCTGAATTTAAAGAGTCAACATAAAATACTACTAGTTTGTGCAAAACCAAAAATAAGTGCTCGGAGACTATGTTACGAAATGGGAAGGTGTTAGGCAACCATTTTTCCCTTTCGATCTCTCATGGGAAATAAAATATTCTCCTTCACCTAAGCTGTGTATATATGTACATAGAGTGAGGAAGTTTGTCATGTGTATATTAAAGTGTGTGGGTGAGGAGTGAAATCATCGTATCCATATTATGGGATGATGAGAAGGAATCATTCTAAGAAGTAAGACTAAAAGAAAATTGTGTGAAAGTGTCTAAAATGTGAGTGATGAGCCAAATCATGACATTATTATGGAAAAGTGGGTGCGCATGTTAACGGGATCTCTATGAGACAAAAAAGGGATTATCGTATAGGCAAAATATGTGAAAACTAGTCAAATATATGTGATGCACCAGATTATTATGTCATTATGAAAAAATGAGTACGCATGCCAATGGGACCGCTAAAAGACAATAAAAAGGGAATTTTTCGCATAGGCAAAATAAGTGAAAACTAATAAAACATATAATGTGCACTAGTTCGTGACATCACTATTTTTTTAATGAAAGATGAATAACATCCTCAAGATATGTACTATTAATGAAGGAGAAATAGCCTCTCCCAATGGCATGAAACTGAGCAAACATAGAAAACTTGGAAAATGAAAACTTGGTGCTTTATATTAGCCTCATTATAAGATCTATATTGAAGAAACTGAGACATCTCTAATATAGTGACAGCCTAGTTTGTATAAGTTGATAGCACCTCTAGACAATGTAGGAAGGTCCACAAGAGTACGAAAGACTGAGAGAGAAGGGATGTTAACTCCATGATTAGCTAACGCATCAACAACCATATTTGATTCCTTATAGCAGTGAGATAAATTGAAATTTTGATTCTTTAAGTCAGCCTTAATTTCTTCAACACAATGAATCATCTTCTAAGGAGTTTTCCAGTCATTGTTTAGAAAATTCACTACATAAGAAGAATCTGATTCAATATCCACATCATTGAAGTTAAAATCCAAACACAACTTAATACCATGCCAAAGACTTTTAATTTCCACTGCTGAATTAAATGCAATGCCTTTTCGACTTGTATAAGCAAGGATGAGATCACCTTTGTCATTCTTGAGAATCCCTCCTGTGCCACTTATACTCGGATTGCCTTTTGAATCCCCATCAATGGTGAGTTTAAGTCTTGTAGTTGTGGAAATATCCATTTAATTGCATTGGGAACTTGAATATTCCTTTTAAATTTAATGTTGAAGATGCCTTGAATCCCCTTATCAAAAGGAGATATTTTATTATTGAATTCAATTCCCTTTCAAATGCTTGATATGAGAGAGCTTACCTACTGAATGATAGCCTTATAACTAACTATAGAGTTTTCAATATAGGCTTGATTTCTAGATTTATATATTTACTAGCAGACTATAATGAGAATACACTTGCCAATGAATTTTACATAATCTTTTGGGTCAGACTTAATCCACCAGCATAGGAGCATAGAAGAGACGTTGGAAGTATTCATGTCAATTACCGTGATATTTGAGAAGAAGTTCCATACTGGTAAGATTTTTGGACACTCGAAAAAAACATGCTTAACTGATTCAATGTGGTTTTATCAAGATTTGCACCTTGAACATAATCTAATTCCAGTTGATTTAATATTCTCATCAAGGGGAAGAAAGTTATTAAGAATTTTCCAGAGGTTAATAGAGCATTTTTTAGGTAGGTTATGATCCTAAATAAGACTATCAACTGTTGAAGTTGGAAAATTAGGACTACAAATTCTATATGCAGAAGAAAGGGAGAAAAGACCTGATTCTTCAGGAGTCCAAATCCACTGTCCATCTATAAGCTCCATGTTAATGAGGCATTGATCTTTAACATGCATCAAGTTCCTCCAAGTATAAGAGACACCTGGAGATTGTCCATCTTGACTTTTATATCTATCCAAAACGAAGGCAGACCATAAAGACTTTTCAGTTGATAAACTTCCAATAAAGCTTCATAAAATCTATAGATGAGAGAGTATGAAAGTTAATTAGGCCAATACCTCCCTCATTTGACTCTCTACATAAGAATTACCAATTTTTCCATTAATGTTTCCACCTTTGTTCCTCATTACCACCCCAAAAGAACTTGTTAAGAATTCTATGGGGTTTGAGGATAATTGATTTAGGAGGAGATAAAGTAGATAAAAGATGAGAAGGGATTGAAGTGGGAACATGTTTTAAGAGGATAATCTAGCCTCCATTGGAAAATATCTTTGACTACCAACTTGCTATCCTTGATCTGATGGAGTTAATAAGGATATCATAATATTTGATTTTGTTTCTTCCCTTAAATATAGGACAAATCAAATATTTTAGAGGCAATGCCTTGAACTTAAGACCTATAGTTGTAGCCACTTTGGATCTAAGATGGGGCCTGCATTTAATATCAATAGTAAAATAAAATTTTTGAATATTTTCCTTTTACCTAATAGCTTGCAATAAAGGCTTAGGAACTCTTATAGATTTTACAAACTTCTTTTGTCTCCTCTAGAAAACACTATAATATCATCAACAAATGGTAGGTGTGTTATTAGAGGGATGCCACTTGGATGGTATAAAGGCTTTATAGATCCTGAGGCCACAAATTATTTAGACCTCTACTTAGGTAATCAGCTACTAAAATAAATAGACATGGGGATATATGATCCTCTTGTCTAAGGCCCCTTGAAGATTTAAAATAACCATAATAATGACCATTGATGATCATAGAAAACCAATTGTTGGATACAATTCTCCATATAAAATCTATCCACCTCTCCCCATAATAAAAAGATCTAATAACTTGCAACAGAAATCCCCATTGGAATCTATCATAGGCCTTATCCATGTCTAGTTTCAATATATCATTGCCTCTATGAGAGTGCTTACCCAAATTATGAACCATATCTCTTGCAAGCAAAACATTTTCTTGAATAGATCTTCCTTGCATGAAACCACTCTCATTTTGATATATTAGGATTGGAACAAAAGAAGACAACCTTGTATTAAAAAAATTTGAAATTATTTTAAATGAGAAAATTACAGAGACCGATTGGTCTTAGATACCCACATGTTTTAGGATATTTCGCCTTTGGAATTATGATCGCTATAGTTCTTATCCAACTTTAAGGAATATTTGAACCTATAAAAAAAAGAATTAATTACAAAAACAAGATCATTTTTTTATTAGATTCCAGTAGACTTTATAGAATCCTCCTAAAGACATTTGGACCTAGGGCTCAATCTTCACTAAAAGATTTGACTTCATCAAACACCTCTTCTTCATTTGTGAAACACTCAAGAGTATCATTGTTTGTAGAAGAGATAATGGGATGTATGATATTTGTGAGATATGGCATGACCATGCCATGATCTGCAGCTATTCCTGGAAAAATTGCACAATGTGGTCTTTTATATCCTTAACATCTTCTTACAGGATTGCATCATTATTCCTAATTGAGTTTATCATTAACTATTTTTTTGTTTTTGACATAGTGATATAAAAACTTAGGATTGTAATCACCAAGGTTAAACCATTTGATTGATGTTTTTTGCCTCCAAAACTCCTCTTTATGCTTGTATGCTCTCATTAAATTAGTTTTACTTTTGTCCATACCTTCTCTATTGGCATAATTACTATTCAAATCATAATTAAGCTCCAACTAAATCTTTTAAATCTTTGACATTTTGGAACACATCTTCAAAATTCTCCTTATTCCAAACTCTTAGAACTCCTTTAAGTCTTTGTAATTTCTTTGCAAACTTCTTCAGACCTTTTTCATTTAAATCCTCATTCTAAGAATTTTTATAATATCTTGAAATTGAGGGTGATTGCAATCCATATGATGAAACTTGAATGGTTTTGGAAAGGCCTCCATCTTAGATTTTAATGAGAGCAAGAGGGGGCATAATCTGAACTTGATATATTCAAGTGTTTAATACTTAAACTAGGAAAATCAGAAATAAATTTTTGGATAACCAAGTATCTGCCTAACCTGGCCATTGTGAGGTCTTCATCTTTTCTATAATTACACCAGGTGAATTTGGTTCTAGAATGGCCCAAATCAATGAATCCACTGTCCTCTATTGCTTAAATAAATTCCTCTACTGCTACTAAATCCACATCATTTCCACCTAACTTCTCTTTTTGAGAGGTTACCACATTAAAATCACTAATTACCCCAGATCATGATAAGTAGATAATAATTGAGATAAATCCTCCCAGAGAAATTCCCTTTTGTCTTTGTTACATTTAGCATACGCAATAGTCATAACTAGGGATGTATTCGTAACAAGATGACTAATTCTCTTAGTCAGATGTTGAGAGTGATCATTGAGACATTGGGAAATCACATTGAATATCCAAATCAACTATATCTTACTATGTAAATTAGTGCAGCTACATTCATAGCCCCATTTAATTTTGTATTTGTTTATATTTAAAGAGTCCACTTCTAGTTCAAGAATAGAAATAAATGGCAATTTATGAATCTTACTAAGCATTTTGATTCTCCTGGAAGAAGAACTTTTTGGAGCACTTTTAATATTCTAAAAAAATAAGTTTATCATTGAGACTTTAAAGTGTTGGAGTTATTGATACCTTGCACATTTGATCTTGTTATTCTCCTCAACATGGGATATTGCATTCTTTGTGTCTTGGCTTCGCTAGTGATTGTTTCTGATTGCACTGTCTTCCTGCCTTCTTCTTTCTTCTTCTTCTTCTTATAAGAGTTGAGCTTGTTGTCCATTTCCTTTGATAATAATTTGAGATCCTCAATAAATGGGTCGTGGTAATCCTAATTATCTTCTTCCTTTTCGAAGTCAGTTGTATATTGAGGCTTGGCTGCTGGATTCTTGTCAAACTCAAGGAAATCATACTTCTTGGGGATAGGGAGCATTGTTCAAAAATTTGAACTTCATTAATGCTTAGATCTTCATTGTGAATTTTGTTTATGTGGTCTAGGATTCTTTTATGCTTCTCCTTCTAAATCTTCTAGACTACTAGACTCTTTGTCTGCTTAATCTCAGCTACCTCCTCAATTAATTTCCCCTCTCCAACAACAACAAAAACTTCTTTTTCTTGTGTTACTTTTGTTACAATTGCATTAATCTCTTCTTCCTTACTTGTATATTCAATATCTACAGATTCTTGGATTGGTTTAACTACTAAAGTCTTCTTATCTTGGTCATCTTCTTGATTTGGTTTTAATTCCTCTTTAATATCTTCTTAGGGTTTGTCTTGTTCCCTTTAGTTTTTTGTTGATCATTGCTTTCCATCAAGAACATGCAACTCGCCTCATCATGACTTTTCTTAGAGAATTTTTTACAATACTTTGGTTTATTTTCAATCACCACCTCTTGCAAGAATCCTTTCAATACACACCCAATCAAAACTCTCTTGGAAACCTTTTTGTGAGATCAACTTCTACACAAACACGAGTAGTACTTGGTTTATTGAATTCAAGGGTTGAGGCATCAAGGTTTAAAGGTTTTCCAATCAATTGTGCAATGGAAAATAGGGATAATTTTGAGAAGAAGTGGATAGGGAGTTGAGGGAAAGATATACAAACAAGTGAGATATTGATCTACATATCTAATCTAAAATATGCAGTCCACTTAAAGACCCTCACGGGGAACCTTATAGCATACCATGTTTTATGCATCCACATCCTTGTGAAATCCTCTTATGAATTCAATCTAATAAGAATATGTTTGTGATCAAGAAGGCCAACATTAAAGGTTGTTTTAAGGGAAAACATTTGAAAGAACTGCCTTATGACTTCCATTGATGGTCTTCCATGCAAGAACTTGCCCACTTCCATTGATGGTCTTCCATGTGAGAACTTTCCCACCAAGGCATCCTTGAATGGTTTTGATAGTATCTCAATATTTTCATTAGGGAATATGATTACTGGTTCACCTTTAAAAGTTGAGGGTGGTTTTAGGCCAAGGTCTTATTCTTTTGGTGAGGTTTGTGCAACAATTGATGCAAATGATCGATTCCAAACAGCCTTGGGATCTAGAGGTTTGGGATCAACGTGAGATGGTTTTTTTTTAGTTTTCCATGAAAACACTAATTAGGGTTTTAGGATGGCTTAGAGAGAGAAGGAGTATATCTATTTATGCTCAAGTATTATTGACATCACTATGGAAAAGTGAGTACGCATGTCAATGGGACCATTCAAAGATAATAAAAATGGATTTTTTGTTTAGGAAAAATAAGTGAAAATTATTAAAATATATGCGATGCATCAGATTATGACGTCACTATGAAAAAGTGAGTACGCATGTCAATGGGACCATTAAATAATAAAAAATATATACAAGACAAAAAATTAACTAAAGTGTATGAAGAGAAATGATGACTATGGACATCTCGAAGGGGGTCCGAGAAGGGCCTCCTCCTTCCTCTCTTTTGGTGTGCGTGCGGGATTATGCCCTTTCTCGGGGCGTTCGATCGTCATCGACGTGGAGTGACATGTAGAGATAAGGTCAACAACCTATTTTGCACAAAATAGGCAAAAGAAATGTTGTTGCCTCGAGAGAAATCAAGGACAATACTGATGCTTACGAAACCAAGTAGTTTAAAGGTCCAAGTACTAAGTTATAGAATGGGAAGGTATTAGGCACCCATTCCTCCTTTTTGATCTCTCATGGGAATATGATAATCTTCTCCTGTTAGACTCTGTAGAGTGTGTGCTTAGGTGCATAATATAAATAGATAATGGAATCACTCAACTCGCGTTATGGACAAAGGCAGAATGAGTTAATCCTTAGAAGTGTTCCCAAGATAGTAATTCAAAGTATAATGTAAGTGTTTGCCGATTGACAAGTCGCTATAGAATAATGAATGCATACATTGGACAAGACACCAGCATGCAAGCATATAGAGTTCATTAAGAATATATGTATGATAAAAACAAAGTAACAAATGTGTATAAGGGAGGACTCAAGTCTAGGGATTTACCCAAGGCGCATATGTAGTCAAAGGGGAATCAAAGTCCATGTAGTTCAAAGATAAGGTAGGTTGGGGTTTAACCCATAAATCCAAACGGGTGATTTCTCTTATATGTGTGTGTAGAGATAAACGTGCTTCAAGTGTGAGCATGTGTAGTGAGAATCCTTCTTTTGGAATTTATAGGTAAACCCTCTTTTTCTTATTTTTGGATTTTTTTATGAAAAAAAAGTATGTGCAAATACTAATAATAAAGGATTGAGATTAAGGTATGTGATGTAATGAAATAAAGTACTAAAGTAAAAATAAAGTGACTAATGCCAAAATAATAGAATTTAAAGACAAGGATGGAGAATTGGACCTCCTTATGAAGACTTGAAGTGGATCTTGATTGTTGATGCACTGATCTCATGACGAGGTGATGGTGGTATGAGAAGATGGGTGAGAATTTACTAAAATGAGTGTGAAAATTATTAAAGGAACGTGGGAAATGGGCTTTTCAAGAGGGAGGCAACTCTGAATTCGAGGTAATCTCCTCTAAATTGCTAAGATAGATGTTCAGGGGTGCTTTTCAATGTGAGATTATGGCGTTTATTTGTAGTGCCAAGGGGGTGCCGATCGATAGTGTTCTTGACCTACCTATCTGCATAGAACGCTAGACGCACTGCCGATAGGCAGGGTCTTGGGGGTGCCATTCAATAGTATGATAATTTTTTTGAAAAAATAGTCGTAAAATGCAAACTGTAAGTTAAAATGGCGCACAGGGTGGACCGTTGGAAAGGGTATTCAGAGCCCTTTAAGAATCCATTGAAATTCCGAGTTTGGGAGCTGACCAAAGTCAAACGGGGCCCAAATACGTGCATTGGTCACTAGACGGGAAGTTTTCGAAGGAAAACAAATCGTCCATTCGAATCGTAGGGCCGATTCAAGCATGGAATGGACCATTGGAAAGGCTATTAAAAGCCCTTCGAGAATTCATTCGGCTCCATTCACTTGAGAGAGTTGACTAAGGTCAAATAGGTATCAAAAGTGCTTGATGACCCTTCAAAGTAAAATAGGTCGTTCTTTCGTACAGTAAGGCAAATTGACGTAAGAGGAGGACTTTTGGAAAGGATATTGAGAGACCTGTGAATATTTATTCAGCTTCATTCAAGTTGAAGAGATGATCGAGGTCTAATGGGGTCTCGGAGTGCCAAGTGGCATGTAGATCAATTTTTGGGGTAAAACGGATCGTTCGTCTATACTGTAAGGCTGATTCGTGGACGGGACAAACTGTTGGAAAGGGTATTCAAATCCCTTCAAAGATTTATTAATCTTCCGCTCAGGCGAGAAAGTTTACTGAAGTCAAATGGTCCGAGACTTCCCGGTGGACTCTAGATTGGTACCTAGAGTATGACCTAGTGTTTGTGGTGAACATAAGAGTGCTAGTGACCTAAGGAGGTGATATGGGGGCCTAGGATGGGATGTTTACAATGACAAGTAAATATAAACACAAAGGTGAACTCATAAATAGGAATTGAATCCTTAAAGTAATTTTGGGATGCCAACGTAGGCAAAATGGCATCAAAGTCCATGTAGTTCACGAGGAAAATGAGGCAAGGTCTAACCCCTAATCCAAAATGAGAGGTTCACATTTTATTTATAAAAAATTGTGTGAAAAGGGTGGTGAGAGTGTGAAAAGGTGAAGAAACTTTAATTTAGGATTTATGTGATAAACCCTTTTCTTTAGATTTGCAAAAATAGATTTGGAACTATATATAATAAAAAGTGAAGTTAATGGCGGGGGAAAATAATTAATTAAGAGATATGCTAAAAGTAACTAGTTATATGAAATAGTAATAAATTGCTAAAATGAAGTGAAAAGAATTCAGACCTTCTAAGTCGTTTGAATTATGATTTTTGGAGGCGCTATAATGTGGTTATACCTTCTAAGATAATATTTTGGGAATTTAAGGAGAATTTTTTTTAGGGCGAGGTAATAGAACTGCCACATGAATTACGAGGATGAAGATCCCTAATAGTGCTAAAAGGATCAAATGACCACGTTTCCCCGGGGGTGTGCTAGCTAGCATGTGGGCTTCCTTGCCCCCAGTGGGGTGCCCGCTAGAATATGGGCTTCCTTGCCTATTGGTAGGGTTTCCAAACTTATTGGACAGGTAAATCCCTACTTGACTATTGGCAGGTGAGGTGCCCCACCAACAAGAAGGCTAAATTTGCCTTTTTCGATAGATTGCTATAAAATGAAAACCATAAGTCTAATTCACACACGACCAGGATCATTGGAAAGAGGATGCAGACCTTTACGGAAGTTTTTTAAGATAATTTCAGGTATAAGAGTTTACAAAAGTCAAACGGGGCTCAGAGATCGTACGAACGTTCATCGATTAGAGTTTGAAGGAGGATCAGGTTTCGATATTTTAAGGGACTTTGTTTGGACCCTCTTAAGGAGTGTGGGTGTATTAGAATGGGGTTTCTATAACATCCATGGATACAATAAAATCACTAGAACTAAAATAAATCAAATTAATCGCCACTATGAATCAAATAAAAAATCACCATCTAAAATCTGAAAACAAAACCAACTTTCATGGAAATCAGTTATGAATCAACTCCTCAAACTCACCCACTTGATAAACATTACACTAAAACACACCGATGGTCATGGTTTTGGCCCGTTACCAATTCCAATGGGTTATGATTTTTGGCCCATGACCATATTGAGGGTGACAAAATTTTGGATCACACTCGAAAACCGTGACCACAACTGGGGGTCATGGTTCAAAATTGTAACCTAGTGGTCACGGTCCAAAATCATGACCCTTAGGGTGACAATTTTGAAACATGTAATATTTAGTCACAGCTTGAAACCATGACTAAACATTTTAGGTTTTTACCCTAGGGGTCACGATTTTGAACCGTGACCAATATTAAAACCAAATTAATATATATATATATATATATATATATGTGATCACATGTTTGGACTGTTACCAAATTAAAAAAACTAAAAATTTATTTTTTTAATTTTCTGCATCCCAAAAAATCTATACATTTTTCACACCTATTTATATTTCTAGAAATAAATATATATCCAACACCCCATCCATTAATAAAAATATAATACAACACAAATAATAATAGAATGCATGCTTACGTGAATACGATAATTACATCGTAATATCCTAATAGAAATCCGATGCAATGATTATTTCTTTCCACTAAATAAGACTTCAAAATGTTCCTTCTCAAAAGGACTTGAATACTAAAATAACTTTGGGATACCTACGTAGCCAAAAATGGAATCGAAGTCCACCTAATTTGAAAGATTAACGAGGTTGGGGTCTAACCCAAATCTAGGACGTCTCTTTTGATTTATGAAAATATATGTGAAATGTGTTGAAAGTATAGAAAATTATGAGAATAATCTAAATGGGGAATTATGGTATAGTCCCCCTTTTTTGGGTATCAATGTCACATTCAAAACTTAAGATGATTGTTGATGTAAAAAAATAGATTATCTCTAATTAATCAATCACAGATAAAATAAATAAGACAAAAGATTTTTAAAGTGGTTCAGCCTTATAAGAATGGCCTACATCCACTGTTTTTGTATTGGTTACTGTTTGACTGGAATTATCGATAAGTGGTTTACCAAGAGATCTAGAATCCCCTTCTAATGAGGAGGTTACAATGTATTTATAGCCTTGAGGCTGTACATGTGAAAGGATAATGTGTTGTTATCTAGTAGACATATACAACTGTACGATAATAATGAGCATTTAATGCGCAGTCCTCCTTTTGATTCTCTCGATTTGGATGATCTATACGTTGAGTTGCTCAGACCGCCTGAGTTACTCGGTATGCTTGAGTTGCTCGGAGCCTTAAGTTCCTCGAGGCGTCTAAGCTACTCGGTATGATTGAGCTTCTTGGGGCGCTTGAGTAGGTCGGTGACAGTATGTTATTCGTTGAAAGTATTTGTAATTGCTAAGTAGATTGACACGTGCCTTCAAATGAATGGTCCACGTCAGCAGACTAAATTTGGTATCAACAGAAGCCACCAATGTTTCACACTTTGAGGTTGAATAAAAGTGTGGAATATTCTGCTCGAAAACTGCTTAGATTATTGTTTTTTATGGTTTTTAGGAGAATGTTCGTTGTATATAACTCCTTTTTGAGCGCATAGTATCAGGCCTCATAAATATTTTAAATTTTCATGACCGCTTCGATATTTATGCCCCTTTTCTTCTTTTAGCCTCCAGAGACGCAAACGTCCTCCCTTGTAATCATTGCCTTTCTCTATTCTCGAGGTAAAGTATTTAAGCGCGTGAGAAATTCTATCGTCTTTCACTTTTCAAATCTGTATCTTTGAACTCTTCATTTTCTTTCTATCTTGTGCCTCGTTCTTTCCATCGTTCGTTGTCAACTGATCTCTCTTTTTCTGTAATATTTTCTTCCTTCTCTTTTATTTAATTTGTTCATCATGGTTTACCTTGTTGAATCGCTTGACAAATTTCGGTCTGAATTTTCAATCCCTTCGTGGTTTATTTTGGAAAAACTTTCTGAACCTTCTGATTATTTTTCTTTGGCTGAGGGACATTGGTTCCCTAGTCTTTTTGTAGTCGAATGTGGCTTTTCTTTCCCGCCAAATCCCCTGATTTGGAGTTTTTCCAATATTTTGATGTTGTTCCTGCAAGAATAGCTCCAAATACGTGGAGGATAGCTAATGGCGTACACAGGTTAAATCAACTTCATGGAACCCGTTTAGGGATTCCAGAGATTATGTATTGCTACAGATGGGTTATCAGCGATAGTACTTTCTATTTAAAAACTAGGTTTTTGAATAGAGCGTTAGTTGTCAATCTTCCTGATGCTAATAGGGATTACTTTGATCATGGTGTGGTGATAAAAAATTGGCAACACCCTCCATTAAATGGAGATGATGTATACCAAGGTCGTAGATTTCCACCTTATGGCAATGGGATAGGTTATTTTTATTTTTTTGAAATCTTATTTTCTTTATGTTTGATAAAATGCATCACTGATATTTGTTTTTGTTTATTACAGTTGACAGTAAAAGAAAACCTCCAAAAGAGGCTGATGTTAATTTAAAACATTTAAAACTTATCTGGGATTTGCATCAATCTGTTACTGAGGAGCATATTAGATCTGCTTCTTACTTGTTGCAGTACAAAAGTTATACTTCATCTTTCACTGCTCGTCCTTGTCCAGTGATAGTTAATCTTGACCAAGTGCCAGCCTCTGAGACTAGTGTGGAAGGTTCTTCCTCTGAGTCGAGTATGCTTATCAGTGCACTGATAAAGAAGAGAAGAGCTCCTGCCTTTTTTGACAAATCTGCATCTGCCAATGTGGAGGCAAAGAAAAGTAAACAAGATGTCCCAGAAGAAGGGACAAAAACCACTGATGTACCTCCTCCTGCTGCTGCCAAGAAGGTTGGCGAGAAGCCCCATGTGGCTCCGAGAAAGACTGTCGTTGTCTGTCCTCCGAGCGAGGTTATTGTCATATCACCAATAAAGACAACGTCTTTAATTAAAAATGTTCCTACTCCTCTGAGGAGGTTAAAGAAAAGCTCTTCTGAGAGACCTGCTGAACCTATCTCTCAACCTTTAAATGTTGAAGGTAGTGTTCCAACTTTTGTTCCTCCGAGCTCTGCTATGGGCTTGGTAAAATCCTGGACTATCCCAGAAGTCCAAGGCATTGAAGAAACTCTTTCTCGTGAGAGAAACACTACTCTGGTTGCTCAACACATTGCCTTAGTAAGTATTTTTAGCTCGACCCCTTTATTTTTTAATACTATGTTCATGTATTGACTTAAAGTGATTTCTCTTTTCAGCTGATGATGTGTTTCAACAGCATTCTGAAAAAGGATGAAGCTATTAGGGCTTTAAGCTCCTCGGTTGGAGTAGAGGAAGCTTTTGTTGGGCTGACCCAATCTTTAAAAGACTCTCGTCAAAAGTATGAGGAAGATAAAGTTTCTTGGGAGAAGCAACTCAAGTCCATTGAGCTGGACAGAAATCAAGTTGTGAATACCTCCAAGGAATTGAGTTTGAGCAGAGAAACAAAGACTTTGAACAAAGCAATAAGGAACTGGAAGTTAAGCTCAAGTCTGCTGAAGAGGAAGTTGTTAAACTAAAAGATGTTGAGCGATAGGAAATGGAGGTGGAAAAGAAGTTGAAGGCTTCCTAGCAGCTCCTTAGGGAAAGGACCTCCTCGGAGAAGGAAAAAAGGAAGAAGGAAGTTAAAAAATCATTCAGTGCTGGTTGGGACAAAGGCTGGAACAAGGGCCTGGCTGCCATGTCTTCCCAAATAGAGTATGCCAGCCTCAAATATTTTAGCGATGGATGGGTTGCAGCCTTACAGGAGCTTAAAGTTGCTGAGAATTCTGAGTCATTTCAGCACCACACTCATGGCCCTCCTCCCTCTCCTGGAGAAGAAGAAGAGGATGAAGCTGCTTCAGATGAATCTTCTATGATGATTGGAGATCAGGTCCCTGCTGTTCCTGTTATTCAACCTTGATCCGAGCAACTCCAACCAACTAGTACTTTTACCGAGCAACTACCCTTGTCCTCCGAGCAACCAGTTTCTTCCTCAAAACCTTCTGAGGAAGTCATAGGAAACAAGGAGAAGGTGTAGAGATGTTCGGGTTTTTATTTTGCTATTTTTGAATGTAACCTCAGACTTTGTATTTTCTCTTATGATGAAATAAAATTTGATCTTTAGTTATTCATCTTGAATTTCTCTTTTACTTGCTCTGTCTGTGTCATTATCGATTTTTTTTATTTCGTCTCTTTATTAGTTTATGGCCAGGATGGAGCTCTTATCAGCTCATGACACAGAATTGATGAAAAAATGCAATGACTATTTTAAAGCTGGTCATGCAGATCTTAATGAGGCTCAAATCATTGATATCCTTGGTTCATATGCTTCTAAACGAGCAGTTGAAACTTATCAATACTTAAAGTTTTTGCTCGATCGTGTTGTTGCCAACAATGTGGCCTACTACGAGATGATTGAAGATCTCTAAGGAACTATCGAGCAACTCCAACAGCAATATAAAGAATCTTCTACCCTTTTGCACCAAGGATACGAGAAATGATATCAATAATTGAGTGCTGACAAAGGGTATGACAAGTTTATCTCTGCTTATGAGAAGAAAGAGAGTGTTCTAAATCTTGAAGTTGAAGAGCACAGGCATATCGCCAAGTTATTAGAGAAAGAGAATATTTCTTTGCAAGAAGAGATAAAACAACTCAAATCTGCTGCATCTTCTTCGGGAGCCTTGGTCCCTGTTAATGATGAAGGTTTTTCTTTCTTGGAGGTAAAAAATGCCAACTCACGAGATGAATTGGAAACTTTGAAAAGAGCTGGACCCTCCGCATCTACTCGTGGACGAGTAAGATCTTCTTCTCGTGGATGAGCAAGGGTTACTCGGGTTTCTATTGAAGAAGCGAGAACTCAATCGACCTTGGAGAATCAAGCATTTCAGTTAATGACGAAGAATCAAGCTTTGGAAGAAAAGTCCAAGAAAATCCTGACTTTTACTAACCAACTCTCTTCCCAGAGTTCTGCTTTGGAAAATAAGGAAATTTTGGCGAAGACTCTCCACGAGCAGGTGGAGAGGTTAACTTATTAGTTCCATAAACAACCCAGAGAATTTTGGATGGCTGGGTATAATGAATCCCTTTACCATCTTGATCCTCAGATCCAGCAGTCAAATAACGAAGGGTACAAGCAAGGGTGGTTGAATGCACTGTGTGTGCTAAAATTGGAGAAAGGCCACTACTTATGGGATTACTATGACCCTACAGTGCTTGATTTTTCCGTGCCTCCTTTTAAGCTTGACATCAGTTGGATTTCGGCTCGCGCAATTCCTCAATGCCTTATCTCTAAGTATCTCGACGATTACAATCTTCATGCAAACTTTGAGATATCTCACCCAGAGCACTTGCTTGATCGGACCTCTATGATGAATGTTCGAATGCTGCGAGATCTAAATTTTATAAATTCCCCTTATGCATTAGATGATCCTCCTGCTGGGGTAGAACCTGTTTCAATGGCAGAAGGGAAAAAACCAATAGAATAAGGTTTTTATGCACTGAAGTATATTTTTCACATCATATGCAATTCTACTTGATTTGAATGAAGAAATTTTTAGTCTTTTGCCATTTTTTTTTCTTGTAAATAATTTATAGAATGTACTTGTTTGTTTGTTGTGAATATATATACATTCTGTTTTGTTTTTGGATAATGGAACTTGTTCCTATTTATTGTTTGATTAAGTGACTTGTCACTCTTTGGGCCTAAGCAATGAAATGATTTGTATCCCTTGGTCCTTCTTAGTTTGGTACTAACCATCCGGAGTTGATTGATCAATCGAAGTTGGTGCTAAATAGTTCCCGACCAACCAGAGTTGGTGGTAATTGATTTGCCGACCAATCGGAATTGGTGGTAATTGATTCCGACCAATCGGAGTTGGTGGTAATTGATTTGCTGACCAATCGGAGTTGGTGGTAATTGATTCCCGACCAACCAGAGTTGGTGGTAATTGATTTTCGACCAACCGGAGTTGGTGATAATTGATTTGCCGATCAACCGGAGTTGGTGGTAATTGATTCCCGACCAACCAGAGTTGGTGGTAATTGATTCCGACCAACCAGAGTTTGTGGTAATTGATTTGCCGACCAACTGAAGTTAGTGGTAATTGATTCTCGACCAACCGGAGTTGGTGGTAATTGATTTTCTGACCAACCGGAGTTGGGGGTAATTGATTCCCGACTAACCAGAGTTGGTGGTAATTGATTCCCGACCAACCGGAGTTGGTGGTAATTGATTTTCCGACCAACTGGAGTTGGTGTAATTGATTCCCGACCAACCGTAGTTGGTGGTAATTGATTTGCCGACCAACCGGAGTTGGTGGTAATTGATTTTCCTCGTAATTGATTTACCGACCAACCAGAGTTGGTGGTAATTGATGTGTAGTGTGTAGCACTAATATTCCAAAAAAATTTCAACAAAGAAAGAAACTGGGTGAAACATCACTTTATTCATACTGAAGAAATTGCATTACATAGTAATTTAAATTACTGATAATATTTGTGCAGATGTTGCGCATTCCATGCATTCTTGAACTCTTCTCCTTCCAAGGTTTCAATCCTATATGTCCCTGGACGAACAATTTCTGTTACTCTGTAGGGTCCATGCTAGTTGGCTTCCAGTTTTTTTATTTTTTTGGATCACTTTCTTCGGCACATAATCTCCTTCCTTCAAATCACACTTCTTCACTCTTTTGTTATAGAACAAAGTTGTTTGTTGTTGATACGCTGCATTCCCAATTGCTGCTTCTTCCCAAACTTCTTCGAGCATATCCAGGTCTAACTTTCTCATTAAATCACTGACAGGAGACTTGAAATTAAGCACCTTGTGCGTGGGTAAACCCAATTCAGCAGGTATGACAACTTCACTCCCAAAAGCCAGCATGTATGGAGATTCTCCAGTTGCTGTTCATGGTGTGGTACGATAAGCCCACAATACAAAATGTAGCTCGTTAATCCAATTTCCTTTCTCATCATCTAGTCATTTCTTCAAACCATTCAACAGCGTTCTATTTGTCACCTCCGTTTTCCCATTGCTTTGGGGATGGCCTGGTGCAGAATGGGTCTTCAGTACATTGTATTGATGATAATACGCTGCAAACTCCTCGTTGTCAAACTGGGTTCCATGGTCAGTAATGAATGCATGAGGCAGGCCATATCTGCAGATAATATTCTTCCAAATAAATTGATAGACTTTGTCGTATGTCATATCAATGAGAGGCTCGATTTCCACCCATTTGGTAAAGTAATCCACAACAACCACGAGGTATTTAAATCTTCCCCTGTTCATTGGAAGTGGCCCAACCAAGTCTATCCCCCACATGACGAATGGCCAAGGAGACGTGATGGGTGTTAATAATGCTTGGGGAGTTCTTCGGATAAAAGAGAAGCGTTGACATTTATCACACTTCTTGGCATAAGCTACACAATCAGGTCTCATCGTCGGCTAGTAATACCCCTGCATTGTTATTCTTTGCAAAAGCGTCCGACCTGCCACATGGGCTCCACAAGACCCTTCATGAACCTCTTCGACTAAATATTTCACTTCAGAGGGGTGGACAAATCTTTGTAGCCCTGTTATAATTCCTCATCTATATAAAATTCCATTGGTCAATACATAACGAGAAGCTTTAAACTTTAGTTTCTTGGCTGCGAGTTTATCAGTTGGTAAAGCCCCCTCTTCAATATAGGCCCTGATGGGGTCCGTCCAAGATGCTCCCAAGTCAAAGGAGATGAAGTTTATCATCAGATCTTTATCGATTCTTCGACTAACTAGGATTTTTATTGGGATTGTTCTTCGTAGCTCGGTGCATGTGGCTGATGCTAACCGAGGTAGGGCGTATACTCTTGCATTCTCCAATCTTGGTATTCTAATCAACTAAATTGCAGTAAAACTTTATACAACCTCTATCCCTTTTGCATGATATCTGACCATTAATTCTCCTTTCACTGCATATACCCCCAGAATTTGATTTACAATTAACTGGGAGTCACTGAACACAACCACTTACTCTGCCTTCATGGTTTTGGCCAAGCTTAGACCCATGATCATTGCTTCATATTCAGCCTCATTATTAGAAGCCTTAAATTGAAAGCGCAGAGCATATTCCACATCAATCCCATCTGGACTGTTTAAAATAATCCCTGCTCCACTGCCTGTAGAGCACGAAGAGCCATCTACATACAATTTCCACATAGGTACTTAATTATCAAACTCTTGGTCAGACATAGTTCCTCGGTGGAATATTTGATTCTTCCTTTTATCCTCCTCCAATACTTCTCGCTGCTCGTCCACAGACGTAAGTTGGTCGGGGTTTAAATTTGATGATCCTGTAACATCCACAGGTTGGTCTGTATTCAACTCCTGCTCATCGAAGGAAACCTGTTGAGTAAATTATGCGATAAAATCCGCTACTACCTGCCCTTTGAGCGACGATCTAGGCTCATAAATTATATCATATTCACCAAGTTCTATTGCCCAGTACATCAATCTTCCTGATTTCTCCAGTTTATGTAGAGCTTGTCTTAATGGCATATCAGTGTACACCACTATAGTATGGGCTTGGAAGTATGGCCTCATCTTTCTCCTTGCTTCAATCAGTGATAATGCCAACTTCTCCAGCCTTGGATATCTGATTTCTGCTCCTTGAAAAGCTTTGCTAGTGTAATAGACTGGTTTTTGTACTCCATCTTCCACTCTTATCAATGCCGAGCTCACTGCATTTTCTGAAACTGCCAGGTACAAGTATAGTCTTTCTCCCATCACTGGTCTAGATAATAATGGAGGTGTCCCCAGATACTTCTTTAACTCTTGAAAGGCCTCCTCGTATTCATCATTCCACTCAAAAGTTTTTCGGAGTGTTTTGAAGAATGAGAGACATATGTCTGTTGCTCGTGACACAAATCTATTAAGTGTTGCAACTCGCCCTGTGAGGCTTTGCACTTCCTTCTTCGTGGTTAGAGATCGTAGCTCTAATAGAGCCTTGATCTTTTTGGGGTTCGCTTCAATTCCTTGTTGGTTAACAATATATCCGAGAAACATACCTTCTCGTACTCCGAATATGCAATTGGTAAGATTCAATTTCATTTGATATTTCTCTAGTTAATCAAAGGTCTGACCTAGGTCAACGAGATGATCAGTATCTTTCTTGCTCTTCGTTAGCATATCGCCAACATAAACCTCCATGTTATGACTAATTTGCTTCGCAAACACCTTGCTCATCAGCCGCTGATATGTTGCACCTGCATTTTTAAGTCCAAAAGGCATAACATTATAACAATAAGTTCTCCTTTGGGTGATAAAAGAGGTACTCTCCCTCTCCTCGGGCTTCATCTTAATCTGGTTGTAACCAGAATAAGCATCCATGAAACTCAACAATTTATGCCCTGAGGTAGCATCCACCAGTTGATCGATTCGGGGAAAAGGAAAATCATCCTTGGGCATGTCTTACTAAGATCAGTGAAGTCTACACATATGCTCCACTTATTATTTTTCTTCTTTATCATGACCACATTTGCTAGCCAATCGGGATATTTGACATCCTCAATAAAAGAGGCTTTTTGTAGTTTCTCTTCTTCTTCCTGTATAGCTTAGTTCTTCTCAGGACTAAACACTCTTCTTCGCTGTTTTACTGGCTTGATTTCCTTGTTCACATTGAGCTCGTGACACAAGAAACTCAGATCTATCCCGGGAATGTCTTCATGACTCCATGCAAAAATCTGCTTTCTATGCCTTAGAAATGCTATCAATTCCTGTTTTATCGATACATCCAGTGAAGCACAAATTTGAGTTGTTCGTTCTGGATGCTCGTCTTCAAGAATGATATTTTTAGTAACCTCCATGACCTGTCCCTTCACGAGCTGAGACTCGTCTCTAGGGTCTAACATTTCAATCTTTGCATATTCTTCTTCATCCACCTAATAGGTAGTAGTCTTCTTCCTGGATTCTTCACGCTCCTCCTGTTCGACAGATGAATAGTAGCATTCCCGAGCTACTTTTTAATCTCCTTTCACAACTCCCACTCCAAAATTGGTTGGGAATTTTCAACATTGATGTACAGTAGATGGTACTGTCTCAAACTTCTTCAAACCTACTCTTCCCATGATGATATTGTAAGCTGATTGAACATTGTTATCCAATATAAAGAAGCGTACTCTTTCTGTTCGATAAACAGGCCATGTACCGATAAGCAAATCCAACTTGATCGTCCTAAGCGAAAAAAACCTTCTTGCCAGTAAAGCCAAAGAGGGGCCTATGATGTGGCTCCAACTGGGATAACTTCAGATTCAAGCTGTCAAAGCATGGATAGAACATGATATCTGCCGAGCTACCATTATCCACCAGTACTCGTGAGATCACCACTTCCTTCATCCTCATCTAGATCACTAATGGGTCATCAGGAGGATATAGTACTCCTGCTAGGTCGTTCTTAGAGAAACCAATGACCAGTTTGTATTCATTTACCTTCCTCGGGCGATCATCTTCAGCCAGATTTATTCACTAATTGTATGAGCAAGCTTGAGCCTTATTGAGGTAAGCTTTTCTTTTCGCAGTCAGATCTCCACCTCCTTCATCTCCACTTGTAATAACATTACATTCAAATGATCCGAAATGGATTGAAAATACCTCACGTTCTGGCTGCCTTGATTTTTTGGGGAGATCGGGGACATCTTGGTCATCTTCTGGATCTTCTTTGTAACTTCTCTTCATGTCTTCTTTTGCTCGATGAGGATATTTGTATCTTTGCCTTCTTCGGTCGTTGGTCTTTTCACCATTTCGTCGACCAACATACTTGGTCAATTTTCCCCGCCTGATGAGTGCTTCGATTTCATTCTGGAGAGCTATGCAATGCTTGGTAGTGTGACCATGGTCTTTATGGAACTCGCAATATTTGGACTTATTCATCTTGTCAGGATATGCCTTCATTTTTTCTGGCCACTTTAGCTCCTCGCTGCTCTTGATCTCTTCCAGAATGTGGTTTATATCTACATTCAAAGGAGTATAATTTCAAAATTTCTTCAACTGTTCCAGTGCTTCCTTTGCTTTCATATATTTGTTGCCACCATTATTCTTCTAATCCTTCATCTTAGTCTTGTCATCTTGGACCTTGGTTTCCTTAGTATCTGCATTCTTCTTTGCAGCCATGGCCTCCTCGGCATTCATGATTTTGTCTTCTTTTCCATCAATTCATCCATGGTCCTAGGCGAATCCTTGGCTAAAGTGTAGTACAATTTATTCGACAATAGCCCACTCTGAGCAGATTCGGTAAGAGTTCCTGAAAATGCCCTGCATCTCATCTCGTCTGGAACTGCATAGATATCGGCAGGAGCTTGGTATTGTTCTATATGAAGGACAGGGTCAGTTTTTCCATCATATTTAGGCGTCACCATAAGATCTTTGAATTTTGATGGTGTGGGAAAATCCACAATTGCCTGTACAAATAGTGTCCCTTGGACAAAAGTTCTTTGTAGTGGATTCTTGGCCTTAGCCATTTCCCCTAACCTGTCTTCCAACCTCTGAATAGAGCCCTTCCATGCATCGTTTCCCTCCTTGGGCCTGTTGGTTTGAGCAACTGATCGCGTTGAATTTGCCTCTTAGGCTTTTTCATTACGAGCAGTTGGTCGTGATTGGGCAGAGCGTTCCCTTAGATCGTATGGTCGTTGAGAGTTCCTCGACACAATCCTAGGGGGAGTTCTATTCCTCCTAGGGCACAAACGATCAAAAGGAGATACTCTACTCAACCTTTTAAGAGCACTGGTCCTTTATGGAGATAAAGTGACATTTTATTGAGAGTCTGTAGCTCGTATTGAGGAAGTTCGACCAGGCTGATAAGAAGGATCATTAGATCTTTCAGTACGATATGAGTCGGTGCGTCTAGAATGAGATTCCTCTGGGAATAGCATTCGCCTAGTTTGCAAAGAGGGTAAACGGGTATTTCTCTGAACACTTAGTTGTCCTGATTGAGCCGGCACTCCTCCTTGAACAGTTTGTATAATTTATCGCATGGTTTCTTGCATGGTCGTCTGGCCTTGGGACAAATTAGCCATTATACCAATCAGATCTTGAACATTTGGGGGAATATAAGGGTTTAGAGGGATCCCAGCATTTTGATTACTGGATTCTGGATTATCGGCCATTGATAATGAATTATTTTGGTGAAAAACGCTAATTACAGTCGTTTCCCACAGACGGCGCCAATCTGTTGATGTAAAAAATTAGATTATCTCTAATTAATCAATCACAGATAAAATAAATAAGACAAAAGATTTTTAAAGTAGTTCACCCTTATAAGAATGGCCTACTTCCACTGTTTTTGTATTGGTTACTGTTTGACTGGAATTCTCGATAAGTGGTTTACCAAGAGATCCAGAATCCCCTTCTAATGAGGAGGTTACAATGTATTTTTATCCTTGAGGCTGTACATGTGAAAGGTTAATGCGCTGTTATCTAGTAGACATATACATCTGTACGATAATAATGAGAATTTAATGCGCAGTCGTCCTTTTGATTCTCTCGATTTGGATGATCTGTATGTTGAGTTGCTCGGTACGCTTGAGTTTCTAGGAGCCTTAAGTTCCTCGGGGCATCTAAGCTGCTCGGTATGATTAAGCTGCTCGGGGTGCTTGAGTAGCTTGGTGACAGTATGTTGTTCGTTAAAAGTGTTTGTAATTGACAAGTCGATTGACACGTGTCTTCAAATGAATGGTCCACGTCGGCAGACTAAATTTGGTATCAACAATAATATACATAATGATATTTTGCAAAATGTGAGCGATGGGGAATCAAGTGTAAGAAAACTAAATATATGAGTAGAAGATACGCAAACATAATTAAATACGAGGGTTGTTCTAATACATACAATATAAATAGGGTTGTTGTACAATAATATAATGTTTCAAAACTCAATATTCGTCTAAATCAACTAAAAGAACGACCAAATTAGGATCGTTATCAAGAGCAGACTGGAACTCTCTAAGGGCCCTTAATGTATCGGCTTGGGTAGTTAAACCATTTGGCACATGCATAACAGCATACCAATTATAGTTGTTTATGCACCTAGAGTATAATGCCTTATTCATATTTTGAAAAGCACAAATAAAAGGCTCGTAGCGATCATTAATATTCATCTTAGATAAATTTTCCATTACAAATTTTTAGGGAATATCAACTTTACAACCATTCATAGCGTTCTTCACCTTTACCCAGTCACAAAAGAAGATTATTTGTTTGAAGTCTAAGTAATCTAGTTCCAGGATTTGTTGGACTATCCCATAATAGGTCAACACCATGCTCTTTGGATTTTTATCTCTTTTGCTATATACAGAAGAAGTCAAGGCATAAATTGATATTTCGCTATTTTGCATCAATAGTTTTTCCTAGCATGGGTATGGGATGAAATCAAAACCATTGATGCGTAAATTTTTAAAGTCCTTCGCATGAAAACTAAGACCTTTATCTAGTCGTGAAAGCCTTAATGACACATCACCTTCCTTTAAAAGTTTCATTTTATAATGGATTTGTATTAGGTCATGTTTTACAACACATACATAAATAACCACAACAAAAGAGGTTGGAATTACCTCTTTTGATACCCATATTATAAAATCATTTCTCGTCTGATTTCTGGCCATTTTATGCTCATACTTCCTAAACATGTTCATGAAATTATAGAGTTTAGATGGTGATATAAAGAATACAACTAATCAAACAAAAATAATTTATATATGTAGTTACTTAGGCTCTCCAATATTCAACTTCATCTTGGGATTCGAAAATATAATGATATTCTTGCTCATATTTTAGACTGGTAAGTGTCACCTCTTTAGGTTTCTCGAAAGACAATTCATCCTCAAACTCATTATGTTCCTCAATCACTCGTTCTCCACGATAATTGAACCTCCTAAGCCCTTATTTTGGCATTTTTTCCCATACGTATAATGATGATTATGCTGTTATGTATTCTTCTGCAATTGACCCTCCAATATACCATGTATTTTTAACGTAGTGATACCTAATGGTTCCACACAATAAAGCCTCGTCACATAAATGCACAAGTAGAGGGATGCCGATGTTAAACAATGATTGAGGAAAATAATTATCCTGGACATAAATTGCCTCGACTAAAGTGGATTTCGTAGCCTTAATGTGCATCTTGTTTACTAATTTTGCGCACAGTAAGGTGAAGCACAAACTAATCTACATAATTTCCATGCGGAGATCTTTTTTCTCAGAAAAGAAATGGCGAATTGGAGATGACGTGCCATTTGTGAGACTTTCACTATTTCGGGTCATTTGTTTGGTAGATTACAACCATACGTAAATTACTAAAATAACCATTCGGAGTCTTCAAATTGAACGTGTCTAGGTGGATCTTTTTTTCACTAGTAGTCAAAGTGAAAGTACATGTGAGAATCGAATTTCTTTCAACAGTAGGTTCAGTTATTAATCACATTTTTTTAATTTTCATCTCCTTTGGATTGCAATGCTCCCTCTATCCATCTTTTTAATCAGATTGACCCAAACATATTCCTATTAGATCTTCCACAAAATCCTTGTTCGTGTGCATCAAATCAATTGCATGACTTACATCGTTCTCTATCCAATACGACAAGTCAAATAAGATTGATCGGCTGGACCATGCCATCATTTTATTAGGATCTAAGGGATCCTTCTTAGATTTACGCTTCTAGCCTACGAATTGAGGGTGTTTCCTACAGACTTATTCCTCGAAGTCAGAGCCTTTGCCTTCTCATCTATTTGATAACTAAAAGGACGAGCTAGTTCTGCCCTATAATCTTAGTCGGTAGGTAAAATGTTAGACTTATCATTCCTAAAAGTCAACTACTTGACATAAATCTACGATGATTTGCATAACTCATCTTCCCACTATGATGTATCTAAGTAAATTCAGTTTCCTTTTCACATATGGGACATCCATAATAACTGTGAACATTACAACCGGATAAGGCCCTATAAATAGGAAAGTCATGGATCTCCCACATAATCATTGTTTAAAGTGTGAAATCTTCACCCTTATGAGCATCAAACTCCCTCATGCCTTCACCCCATAGTTCTTTAAGTTATTCAATTAATGCGTTTAAGAAAATATCAATATTTCCATTAGGAGCCTTTATCTCAATAATGTGAACTATTTTCTCATGCACAGTGTCGGAGGGAGACTTAGAGGCGCCATAAGAATTGGCTACGAACTCTGATTAGTGCTTAAATTATCGAAAGGGTTATACCCATCCGTTGATAATGAAAAATGTACTTTGCATTTTTCTTTTCCAAATTCGGAGGGTTATGATGTTGAAAGATGCTATATGAATGAATCAACCAGATTACACATGAGATTCCCACCTACCTCGGTTCGAGCATGTCATGTCATGGCCTCTACTATCCACGGTACAATGAAGATCTTTTTAATAGTGACTTGAGAGGAAAATACTTTAGTGCCTTTTGTGGAGCTTTCAAGCACTTGTGAAATTTTGTTATACCATCTTTTTGGCTCTCACAAGCCATATATCTTGGCTCCTTGCATACATGACATTCATTCTTAAGTTCTTGTTCATTACATTACAATATGAAATCATACTTACATGTATGAATAGATTTATACTTCAAACCCAAACCATTCAAGATCTTTTTTATACTTGAATAACTATCTGGTAACATATTCTCTTTCGGGAGAATGTCTTTAGACAATTTAAGAATTGTGGTTAGCTATTTTCCAAAAACCCAAATTGACTCTTCAAATTATGCAAACTGGTCAATGCGTATATTATTGAGTGGTCTTATTTGTAATTTTTATACAAAGGTCTAGCCGCATCGGCTTTCAATCGTATATATTCCCAATCTTTGGGTAATTCAGCATCAACTTGTTCATTGACTTGGCCATAGTGCATATTATTCGTATCCATAGGCTTTTGATTTTTATGGTGGTTTACTCCATAAGCATCATCAATGTTGATGTAAAAAATTAGATCATATCTAATTATTCAATCACAGATAAATAAATGAGACAAAGAATTTTTAAAGTGGTTCAGCCTTATAAGAATGGACTACGTCCACTGTTATGTTATTGCTGATTGTTTGGGAATTCTCGATTACAAGTTATATCAAGAAATTCCCGTCCCCTTACAATGAGGATTGTATGATGTATTTATAGCCCTAAGGCTGTAATGTGAAAGGGTAATACATTAAATGATGTACATATGAAAGAGTAATACATTCAATGCCCCTTAAGCGTATGCGTCTGAATGATAAGCATTTAATGAACAGTCAAACTGTTTGTTATCTTGCTATTAATGCTTTGTTCGAGGTGCAGCTCGGATCGCCTGAGTTGCTCGGACCGCCTAAGCTTCTCGGTACTCAAGAGTTCCTCGGAGAGTTCTTGTTCCTCGGAGCGTATGAGTTCCTCGGGGAATCAGTGTTCCTCGTTGTAGTATGGTTCCTCGGAGTATGTGAGTTCCTCGAAAGTGTTTGTTGTTGCCACGTAGATTTCCATGTGTCTTCACTTTATTGTGCCATGTCAGCAGACTAAATTTGGTATCAACAGAAGCCCCCAATGTTTCATAGTTCGAACTTTGAGGAGTGTGGAACATTCTTTCTCGGAATATAGCAGTTTTAAATGGTCATCCTGAAATTTAGGAGTCTTTTGTATTTATTTCTCCTTCCAAATTCATAGAATCAGGCTTTTTTGAATTTTTATAACCGCCTCGATCTCCGCATACCTTTTGTCCTTCTAACCGCCGGTAGCGTAATCGTTTCTTTTTGTAATCATTACTTTACCGTTTCCTAAGGAAGAGTATTTAAGCGTCACAGACAATCCCATCGTCTTCTACTTTTTCAAATTTGCATCTTCGAATTTTCCACTGTTTTACTCTCTTGTGCGTTCATCCTTTTCATCGTTCGTTGTCAACAGATCCACTCTTTTTCTGTAAGATCTTCTTCTTCCTTCTTCTTCATTTCCTTTATTCATCATGGTTTACCCTGTTGAATCTCTTGATAAATTTCGCTCTGATTTTTCTATTCCCTCTTGGGTTGTTCTGGAAGAGCTTTCTGAGCCTTCTGACTATTTCCGTTTGGCTGAGGGACATTGGTTCCCCAGTCTCTTTATTGTTGAATGTGGATTTTTTTTTCCGCCTAATCCTCTATGTCTGGAATTTTGTCAATATTTTGACGTTGTTCCTGCAAGAATATCCCCCAATTTGTGGAGAATAGTTAATGGGGTTCATAGGTTAAATCAAATTCATGGAGCTCGCATAGGAATTCCAGAAATCATGTTTTGTTATAGATGGGCAGTGGGTGATAACACTTTTTATTTAAAAACTAGATTTTTAAATAGGGCTTTAGTGGTCAATCTCCCGGATGCCAATAGGGACTATTGTGAGCATGGAGTTGTTATAAAAAAATGGCAACATGCTCCTTTATCAGGAGATGAAGCGTATCAGGGTCCCAGATGCCCTCCCTATGGCAATGGGATAGGTTATTTTTATTTCAATTTATTTATTTTGAAATTATGCTTCTTATATCTTTGATAAAATATGCCACTGATATTTTAATTTTATTTATTTGCAGTTGATAGCAAAAGAAAGTGTCCAAAATAAGCAGACGTGAATATAAGACACTTAAAACTTATCTTGAGTTTGCATCAGAGTGTTGCCGACGAGCACATTAGGTCAGCCTCGTATTTGCTGCAGTATAAGAGCTACACATCTTCTTTCACTGCTCATCCGGTGATAAGTGAAGTAGAACCATTACCAACTTCTACTAGGTCCTCGCCTGAGTCACACGTTCCTTTAAGTGAAAGGATGAAGAAGAGAAGACCTCCAACCCTTTTTGAGAAACCTGCCTCTGGTGCTGGAGAGGCAAAAAGAAGTAAGATTGACGTCCCAGGAGAGGGGACGAAGAAAATTGATGCACCTTCCTCGGCTGCTCCTGTGAAGGTTGCCGAGAAGCTCCCAATGGTCCCGAGCAAGTCTGCTGCTCCAGGAGAAGTGATTGTAATATCACCGACCAAGAGTTCTTCCTTGGTCGAAACTATTCCTGTTCCCCCGAGGAAGCTAAAGAAAAACTCCTCGGTCAATTTGGCTGACACCATCTCTCAGCCCCCGACTAGTGGAGTTCCCACTTTCGTTCCCCTGAGCTCTGCCATGAGCTTGGTGAAGACTTGGATCATTCCCGAGATCCAAGGTATTAAGGAGAACCTTTCTCGGGACATGGTCACCTCATTGGCTGCTCGCCATATTGCTTCTGTAAGTCTTATTACTTTGAACTTTTCATCTTGCCCTTGTTATATCTGTCTCTGACTTTATTTCATTTTCTTTTCACAGTTATTGAGCCTCTTCAATACAATTTTAAAGAAATATGAAGCTATTAAAGCTTCAAGCTCCTCATCTGGTGTGGAGGAAGCTCTGGTGGGCCTAAGGCAGTCTTTGGAAGATTCTCGTCTGAAGTACGATGCTGATAAGGCAATCTGGGAGAAGAAACTTACCTCCACCGAGCAGGAGAAAGCTCAAGTTGTTGAAGTCTCCAAGGAATTGGAGAATATAATAAAGGACTTGGATGGGGAAAATAAAGAGCTCGATAAGAAGCTCAAAAATGCTGGAGAGCTTAAGAATAAGCTCAAGGTTGCTGAGGAAGAGTTGTGTTAACTTCGGGAGGTAAATCGGCAGAAGGAAGAGGTTGAGAATAAATTGAAGACTGCTGAAAACCTTCTGTCCGAGAAGATTTCCTCGGAGAAGTTAAAGAGAAAATTGGCTGTGAAGAAGTCTTTCAGCGTTGGCTGGGACAAGGGGTGGAACAAGGGCTTGGCTGCCATAATGTCGCAAGTAGAATATGGCAGCCTCAAGTACTTTAGGGATGGATGGGTCACTGCTCTACAGGAGATGAAAGTGGATGAAAATTCCAAACTCTTTCAGCGACACATCCCTGGTCCCCCTCCAACTACTGAAGATGAAGAAGAGGACGAAGCTGCCTCCGAAGAGTCTTCCATGGTGATGGGAGATCAGGTTTCTCTTCTCCCGACTATCCAGCCCATTGACGAGGAACTTCAACTACTTGCAACTTCTTTCGAGCAACCTCCAACACTTCTCCAACCACTATCTGCTCCATCTGAGCAACCTACTTCCTCGTCCCATCCTCCCGAGAAAGTTTTGGGAGACAAGGAAAAGGTGTAGAGTTGTTCGGATTTCTCTATTTTATTTTTCTTTAACAAATGTAATCTTGAACATGTAACTCTGAACCTTGTACATCTGAACTTTATGATATAATAAAACTTGAACTTGTGTTTATTCATACTGTTGTCTCTTCTTCATGCTCTGTTTTGATTATTGATTACTGCTTTTTCTTCCTCTACTAGTTTTTGGCCAGGATGGAATTACTGTCTGCTCATGATACAAAGCTGTTGCGGTAATGCAATGAATATTTTAAGGGTGGTCACACAGATCTGAGTGCATCACAAATTGTCGACATCCTCGGCCAAGATGCTTCGGAACAGGCAATTGAGGCCTACCAATACTTGAAGTGTCTGCTTGATCGTGCAATGGCCAATAATGTGACTTATTATGATATGATCGAGGATCTCCAAGGCACTCTTGAAGACCTTCAACAATAATACAAAGAATCCACTGCCCTTTTGCACGAGGGGTATGAGAAGAAGTATCAGCAACTCAATGCTGACAAGGGATATGAGAAGCGTTTTGCTGGCTACGATGTGAGGGAGAGAACTCTGAGGGCCGAGGTCGAGGAGTGCAAACAAATAGCTGAATTATTAGAGCAGGAGAATAACAACCTACAAAGAGAGTTATCACAGTTGAAGTCTGCAGCTTTCACTTCAAAAGCCTTGATCCCAGTGACTGATGAGGGATTCTCGTTCTTGGAAGTCGAGAACGCCAACTTGAGGGACGAATTGGAGACCTTGAAGAGAGCTGGCCCCTCTACATCTTCTCGTGGACGAGCAAGATCTCCTCGGGGATGAGCAAGAGCAACTTGAATTCCTGTCGAGGAACAGAGGACTCAATCTGCTTTGGAGAACCAAGCTTTCCAATTAATGGCAAAGAACCAGGCGTTGGCTGAATTGTCAAAGAAGATCAGGGACCTGGAAGAGCAGCTTTCTGCGCAGAAGTCAGTCTTGGAGAATAAGGAACTCTTCATTAAAAATCTCCACGAGCAGCTAGAAAGACTGACATATCAATTCCACAAACAGCCCATGGAGTTCTGGATGGCTGGGTACAACGAGGCTCTCAACCACTTGGACGATCGTATCCAGAATGCCAATAATGAGGGCTACAAGCAAGGCTGGTTGAATGCCTTAGATGTGATGCAACTCGAACAGGGTCATTACTTGTGGGACTACCATGATCCTGGGCTGCTCGACCTACCTGTGCCACCATTCAAACTTTATATGAGTTGGATCCCTGCTCGGGCCATTCCTCGATGCTTAATTTCCAAGTATCTCGGCGACTACAATCTCCATTCAAGTGTCAAGATATCTCGTCCCGAGCACCTCCTAGATCGACCATCCGTGATGAATATCAGGATGTTAAAAGATTTGAACTTCATAAACTCTCCTCTTGCTTTAAATGATCCGCCTGCTGGCGAGGAACCTGTTTCAAAAGTAGAGGGGAAGAAACCAATAGAGTAGGAATTTTAATGTAATAGTTAGTATACATTTCATTATCAATGTAATCTGTTTTTGGATTTAATGAAAGACTTTTATTTTTGTTCGCAATCTTAATTGCTATTGTCTTGTAAAATACTTTACATTTGTGCATGTATGTCTATTAAAAAGATAACAATATTGTGTTGTTTTGTGTTGTTTGTCAATCAACTTATTGTCGACTAGCTTGAATTTATGGTAGTCATTATAAAAAATTACTAAGTTATTCCTCGACCAGCTTACTAAGTTGTTTCTCGACCAACTCACTAAGTTGTTTCTCGACCAACTTACTAATAATTTTAAAAAGTCACGAGTATCTATAATTTTGCTTGATCATTTTCTCGTATTAATAAAATGTTTCCGACCAACCAAGGTCGGTAAATTTCCTTCTCGACCAACTACAGTTAGTGGGTTTTTATCCCCTACCATCCATAGTTAGTGATTTTTTCCTCTACGAGGATCTTTTAGTTGGCATTTTCAAGAATATATTTACTTCCTAACCAACATAAGTTGGCATTTTTAGGAATATTTTTACTTCCTGAGGAACACATAGTTTTACTTCTCGGAGGAATAAAAGTAGCTTTACTTCCCGGAGGAATACAGGTAGCTTTACTTCCCGGAGGAATACAGGTAGCTTTACTTCCCGGAGGAATATAGGTAGCTTTACTTCCCGGAGGAATACAACTTTTACTTCCCGGAGGAATACAAGTTTTACTTCTCGGAGGAATATAGGTAGCTTTACTTCCCGGAGGAATATAGGTAGCTTTACTTCCCGGAGGAATACATTTGTTTCTCGACCAACCTTAGCTGGCGTTTTCGAGAAAAATTTTGAGTAGCCCAAGTTTTGCCGAAAATTTTGAGTAGCCCGAGTTTCGCCGAGTAGTGTGTAGCACAAGTATTCCCCGAAAAACTTTCAATAAAAGGAGAAAATACACATCACTGATAATACTTGCGCAGGTGCTCTGCATTCCATGCATTCTTAAACTCCTCCCCTTCTAAAGTTGCTATTCGGTAAGTTCCTGGTCGAACAACTTCTGTAACTCGGTATGGTCCATGCCAGTTTGCCTCTAGTTTGTTATGCTTTTGAATCACTTTGTTTAGTACATAGTCTCCTTCTTTCAGGTCGCACTTCTTCACCCTCTTATTGTATAATAGAGCTGTTCGTTGTTGGTATGCAACATTTCTGATGGTTGCTTCTTCTCTAACTTCCTCGAGCATGTCTAAATCCAATCTTCTCATTAAGTCGCTGACAGGGGAATTGAAATTCAGTACCCTGTGTGTTGGGAGGCCCAACTCGGCAGGTATAACAGCTTCACTTCCAAACGCTAGCATATATGGAGATTCTCCAGTTGCTACCTGGGGAGTAGTTCGGTAAGCCCACAGTACTGACTGTAACTCGTTGATCCAATTTGCTTTTGCATCGTCCAGTCTTTTCTTCAAACCATTCAGCAGTGTTCTGTTTGTCACTTCAGTTTGTCCATTGATTTGAGGATGGCCTGGTGCTGAGTGGATCTTCAAAACATTTGATTGATGACAATAGGCAGCGAACTCCTCGTTATCAAATTGTGTTCCATGGTCTGTGATGAAAGCATGAGGAAGACCATATCGACAAATGATGTTCTTCCAAATAAATTGGTACACCTTCTCGTACATCATATCAATGAGAGGCTCAACTTCCACCCACTTAGTAAAATAATCCACTGCGACAACGAGGTATTTGAACCTTCCCCTGGTCGTCGGCAGTGGCCCAACCAAATCTATTCCCCATATAGCAAATGGCCAAGGGGAAGTGATGGGTGTCAACAATGCTTGTGGAGTTCTTCGGATGGAGGAAAAGCGCTGGCACTTGTCACATTTCTTGGCATAGGCTGCACAATCAGCCCTCATCGTTGGCCAGTAATATCCCTGCATCATCATCCTTTACAAAAGTGTCTGACCTGCTACATGGGCTCCACAAGACCCTTAATGGATCTCTTCAATCAATTTTTTCACCTCGGAGCGATGTACACATCTTTGCAAACCTGCCATAATTCCTCGTCTATATAAAATACCATTAGTTAATACATACCGAGCAGCTTTAAACTTCAATTTCTTGGCTGTGAGCTTGTCAATTGGTAATTCTCCCTCCTCAATATATGCCCTGATGGGATCCATCCAAGATGGTCCTAAATCAAGGGTGATAAAGTTCATCGTCAAATCTTCATCTATACTCCGACCAGTTAAAACTTCAATTGGGATTATTCTTCGTAGCTCGGTACGAGTAGCTGATGCTAATCGAGCTAGGGCATCTGCTCTTGCATTCTCCATTCTTGGTATTCTGACCAGTTGAATAGCAGCAAATTTCGATACCAACTCCATAACCTTTGCATGGTACTTGATCATTAATTCTCCTTTGGCTGCATATATTCCCAACATTTGATTTATAATTAATTGAGAATCACTAAAAATAATAACCTGATGCGCCTCCATAATTTTTGCCAAATTAAGACCTGTAATCATGGCCTCATACTCAGCCTCATTATTGGAAGCTTTGAATTGGAAACGTAGGGCGTATTCCATGTCAAACTCGTCCGGAGTGCTCATAACTATCCCTGCCCCACTGCCTGTTGTGCAAGATGAGCCATCTACATATAGCCTCCATATAGGTAACTCGTCTTCAAACTTCTGATCTGACAGAGTTCCTCGGTGAAATATTTATTGCTTCCTATCATCCTCCCCTGGTATTTCTTATTCTTCGTTGATCATCTTTTCTTGCCCTTTTACCAATCGGAGTTGGTCTGAGCTCGAATTTGATGATCCTGTAACATCCACTTGCCCTTTTACCAACCTAAGTTGGTCTGAGCTTGTGTTTGTTGATCCTGTAACATCCACAGGTTGATCAACGAGCAACTTTTGCTCCTCGGGGGTATCAGGATAGGTGAACTCTGCTATAAAATCCGCTACAGCTTGCCCTTTAAGCGATGATCTGGGTTCATAGACTATATCGTATTCACCGAGCTCTATTGGCCAGTACATCAATCTCCCTGATTTTTCTGGTTTATGAAGGGCTTGCCTCAACGGCATATCAGTATATACGACTATAGTATGAGCTTGGAAGTATGGCCTTATTCTCCTACTCGCCTCAATTAGCGTCAGTGCTAACTTTTCCAGCCTTGGATATCTGATCTCTGCTCCTCGGAAGGCCTTACTTGTGTAATAGATTGGTTTTTATACTCCATTCTCCACTCTAATCAACGCCGAGCTAACTGCATTCTCCGATACTATTAGATACAAGTACAATTTTTCTCCCATCACCGGCCTGGACAACTGTGGAGGTGCTCCCAAATATTTCTTCAAGTCTTGAAAAGCCTTCTCACATTCATCATTCCACTCAAAAGTCTTTCGGAGTGTCTTGAAGAATGGGAGACATCGATCAGTTGCTCGGGATACAAATCTGTTGAGTGCTGCTACTCGTCCTGTAAGACTTTGCACCTCTTTCTTCGTCGTTGGAGATCGCATCCCTAATAGAGCTTTGATCTTTTCAGGATTTGCCTCAATGCCTCGTTGGTTGACAATGTATCTGAGAAACATGCCTTCTCGTACTCCAAATATGTACTTCATCGGGTTCAGCTTCATTTGATATTTATCTAGTTGATCAAAAGTCTGACTTAAGTCAACTAGATGATTGGCAGCTTTCTTGCTCTTTGTCAGCATATCGTCAACATAGACTTCCATATTGCAACTGATTTGTTCAGCGAAGACCTTGTTCATCAGCCGCTGATATGTCGCACCTGCATTTTTCAAACCAAAAGGCATAACATTATAATAATAAGTTTCCCTAGGGGTAGTAAAATAAGTACTCTCCCTGTCTTCAGGTTTCATTTTAATCTGATTGTAGCTAGAATAAGCATCCATGAAGCTCAGCAGCTCGTGTCCCGAGGTAACATCCACCAGTTGATCAATTCGGGGCAATGGAAAGTGATCCTTTGGACATGCTTTGGTGAGGTCAGTGAAATCTACACACATCCTCCGCTTGTTGTTTTTCTTCTTTACCATCACCACATTGGCTAACTAGTCTGGATATTTAACATCTTTAATGAAGCAAGCTTTCTGGAGCTTCTCAACTTCCTCCTATATAGCTTGATTCTTTTCGGGGCTGAACACTCTTCTTCTCTGCTTCACTGGTTTGGTCTCCTTATTCACATTGAGTTCGTGATATAAGAAATTTGGATCTATTCCGGGCATATCTTCATGACTCCACGAAAAGTTTGCTTTCTGCTTCTTAGGAAAGTTATCAATTCCTGTTTTAGTGAGGTTTCCAACGACGAACCTACTTGAGTAGTTCGCTCAGGGTGCTCGTCGTCCAGAATGATGTTTTCAGTAGCTTCCACCACTTGAACCTTCACGAGTTGAGACTCATCTCTAGGATCCAATGTTTCAATTTCTGCACCTTCATCCACTTGATAGGTAGTAGTCTTTTTCCTTGATTCTTCCAGTTCCTCTTGCTCGGCGGGTGAATAATAGCATTCCCAAGCTACTTTCTGATCACCTTTCACAACTCCTACTCCAAAATTTATTGGAAATTTTAGGCATTGATGTAGTGTAGATGGTACAGCCTCGAACTTCTTCAATCCTACTCTTCCCATGATGATATTGTATGATGATTGAACATTCTTATCCATCACGAAGAAACGTATTCTTTCTGTTCGACAAGCAGGCCACGTACCAATGAATATATCCAACTTGATCGTCCCAAGTGGAAATACTTTCTCGCCAGCAAAACCGAGGAGGGGTCTATGATAAGGCTCCAGTTGAGATAGCTTTAGATTTAAACTATCGAAGCACGAGTAAAACATGATGTCTTCCGAGCTACTATTGTCGACCAGTACTCTTGAAATTATTACCTCCTTCATTCTCATCTTGATCACCAATGGGTCATCATGAGGATATAGAACACCTGCAAGGTCATTCTTTGAGAACCCAATGACCAACTTCTCTTTGTTCACCTTTCTCGGGCGATCCTCCTCAACTAGATTTATTCGTTGAATGTATGAGCAAGCTTGAGCCTCACAAAGGTAAGATTTTCTATCTGCAGTAAGGTCTCCTCCTCCTGCATCACCACCTGTAATAACATTACAATCAAATGACCCAAAGCGTATTGAAAATACCTCTCATTCTGGATGCCTTGGTCTCTTGGGAAGATCGGGGTCGTCTTCGGGATCAACTTCATGGTTTCTTTTCTTGTTCTCCTCTGCTCGACGAGGAGATCTAGAACTCTCTCTTGTTCGATCGTTGTTTCTTCTTTCACTTCCACGATCAACATACTTTGCCAGCTTTCCTCGTCTGATGAGTGTTTCAATCTTATTCTGAAGAGCTATGTAATTTTTGGTCATATGGCCATGATCTTTATGAAACTCGCAATACTTTGCCTTATTCCTCTTGTCAGGGTCTGCCTTCATTTTCTCTGGCCAATTTAATTCCTCGTTATTCTTGATTTCTTCTAGAACATGGTTGATATCCTTCTTCAAAGGAGTATAATTATCGAATTTCTTCATTGCGTCCCATACCGATCTAGTTCTTGAATGTTTGTCATTACCATTATTCTTATGCTTTTTCTTTTTAGCTTTATCACCTTCAACCTTGGTTTCTTTGGCATCCATATTCTTCTTCGCAGTCATAGCTTCCTCGGCATTCATAATCTTGGACGCTTTTCCCATCAGGTCTGACATGGTTCTAGGTGGATCTTTGGCCAAAGTGTAGTACAACTTGTTTGGCAGTAGTCCACTCATCAAGGCGATAATCGCTGTCTTCTCCTCATAATCAATGACTTCAAGTTTCTCGTTATTAAAATGAGTTATATAATCTCTGGTGCTCTCACCAGCTTTTTGTCTAACACTTAACAAATGTGCTACTCGTTTAACTAGCTTTGCCCCAAAATAGAAATTCCCAATGAATAACTTGGCCAGTTGAAGAAAAGTTGAGATCTTACCCCGAGGAAGATTATTATACCATATTTGAGCAGACTCGGTAAGAGTTCTCGAGAATGCCCTGCATATCATCTCATTTGGAACAACATAAATGTCGGCTGCAGCTTGGTATTGTTCTATATGAAGGACGGAGTCAGTCTTTCCATCATATTTGGGGGTCACAACAGGTGCTTTGAATTTTGATGGTGTTGGAAAATCTACAATGGCTTGGACAAAAGGTGTTCCTCGAACAAAGGTTCATTGCAGAGGGTTCTTAGCTTTAACCATTTCCCCCAATCTATCCTCCAGCCTTTGAATATAGCCTTTCCACGCATCATTTCCTTCCTAGGGCCTGTTGGTTCGAGCAACTGATCGCGTTGAAGTGGCTTCCTGGGATCTATCTTGACGAGCAGCTGGTCGCGACTGGGCAGATCCTTCCCTTAAATCTGATGGTCGTCGAAAACTTCTCGATGCGACTTTAGGAGGACTTCTACTCCTTCTAGGACCTAATCAATCGAAAGGAGATACTCTGCTTAATCTTTCTAGCGCACTGGTCCTTTCTGGGGAGAGAGTGATACGTTGTTCAGTATCTGTGGCTCTCACTGACGAAGTTCTTCCAGGTTGATAAGAAAAATCTTCAGACTCCTCATTGTGATATGAATTGGTACGCCTAGTACGCGAAGAAGGTGCACTAGTATTTCTTTGAATACTTAGTGGTCTTGAATGGGTTGATGCACCGCCATGGAGGGTTTGTATGAGTTGTCGCATAGTTTCTTGCATGACGGTCTGGCCCTGAGCCAGATTTGTCATTATTCCAGCCAAATCTGGAATATTTGGTGGAGCAGATGGATTTGGAGGGCTTCCATCGTTTCGATTGCTAGATTCTAGAATATCATCCATTTATGATGGATTGTTTTTGATGGAAAATGATATTACCAGTCGTTTCCCACAGACGGCGCCAATCTGTTGATGTAAAAAATTAGATCATATCTAATTATTCAATCACAGATAAATAAATGAGACAAAGAATTTTTAAAGTGGTTCAGCCTTATAAGAATGGCCTACATCCACTGTTATGTTATTGCTGATTGTTTGGGAATTCTCGATTACAAGTTATATCAAGAAATTCCCGTCCCCTTACAATGAGGATTGTATAATGTATTTATAGCCCTGAGGCTGTAATGTGAAAGGGTAATACATTAAATGATGTACATATGAAAGAGTAATACATTCAATGCCCCTTAAGCGTATGCGTCTGAATGATAAGCATTTAATGAACAGTCAAACTGTTGGTTATCCTGCTATTAATGCTTTGTTCGAGGTGCAGCTCGGACCGCCTGAGTTGCTCAGACCGCCTAAGCTTCTCGGTACTCAAGAGTTCCTCGGAGAGTTCTTGTTCCTCGGAGCGTATGAGTTCCTCGGGGAATCAGTGTTCCTCGTTGTAGTATGGTTCCTCGGAGTATGTGAGTTCCTCGGAAGTGTTTGTTGTTGCCACGTAGATTGCCATGTGTCTTCACTTTATTGTGCCATGTCAGCAGACTAAATTTAGTATCAACAATCAATTAAGTTGGTCAAAGGAAAATGTGCTGGAGAATTGTTCACCACTTCCACGCGATGGGGGTCGTTTTGCAATCATGTATCAGTAATTCTTTCAAAGCATATGCTATATTTTCCCCATGGAATGTCCATATCTCATAGTCTTTATTCATAACCCATATTAGTAAATGCAATTCAACGTCTTCTAAATACTTAAACTTTTTCATTTATACAATGGTTGCATGGACACAAAATGTTATCACCATTAAGATTTCTATCTGCATATTTAATAAATTTTCAAATGCCCTTTACATGATTATCATATACTCTATGACCCTCTCACATCAACTCTTTGTATTGTTGGAAAGCCATTAAGTAGTCTTCAAAATTTAAGTCACCTATACAAATAGGTTGAAACTAAGGTCATGTTGGATACAGGAACTCTTAGTTTATAATTCAAGTAAATTCATTCAACCACAACAAATTCAAAGAAAATTCATTTGACTTTATCATTCAGTAAATATGGAATAAAACCAAAAAAATATCTCAGCTAATTAAAATATTATAATTTTTTTAAAAAGAAAACATTTTTCAATGCGTAGACTTGTCTAACATATGAACTGGCCAGGTATTAAAATAAATTTCATAATTTATTAATAGAAGCCCTTTCCTATGGTCAACTTACATAGACTCATCTCCGCAAACATCATATATTTTATCAACCAATATATAAGACTCACCCATTGCTAAAGGGAGATTGTGTACATTTGTTCCGACAATTATAGAAATGAGATTGCATTCTCCAATTACCCTACTATTGTACAAGTCCCTTATATAATACAACTCGCCAATGTTAGTGTGCGTGGATGATGATGATCCATGGAATGTTGGAGGAGGCATTTGGGAGGGGAATGTTCTTGGAGGAGGCATTTGGGAGGGGAATGTTCTAGGGAGAGTCATTCGGGAGGGGAGTGTTCCAAGATGAGGAATTTGGGATGGGAATGTTTTAAGAGGAGGCATTTGGGAGGGGAAACCTTGAGGCATAGGATAGGGGAATGTTTGAGGAGTCATTTGAGGGGTAACCCTATTGTTGAGTAAAGAATCACAACAACTCGTGGATTTCATTCATCAGGATTGTCATGTTGTTTCAAACAATGCCCACCTCCCTCTGAAGCTTTAACATATCTCCTTTATCCTGGCGTAGTCTTATGCCTATCTCGACATGTGACTCATCACTGAAGAGATCTCATCCAATAGAGTTGCACTATGATGTAATTTGCTACTTAGCATACGTGATCCCACACCTCTTTTCTACCTCTTATTGTCCCTCCCAAATACCTTAGTTAGGGCATCCACTTCAATATCATATGGTATGCACTCGAACTGACGACGCGACATGCATTCTATCATTTCCTATAACATAATATTATATTTAGGACTATGATTTTAACAATAATAATATTATAATGTATATATATATATATATATATATATATATATATGATAAATATATTCAAACTCACTAGAATCGAAGCCAATTTGTTTGGAAATTTATTGATCCCTTTTTACCGTCGGACATGCAATGACAAGTTAACCTTATTATCATCTTTATCTTCTTTTTTAATCCCCTTGGTCCTTTCCTCCCATTCATCCTTCAGATCATCATAAAAAAATTCTCCAAGTTTGCTAAAATTATTTTTTTTTACCTTTTCAGTTTATTTCACTCACTGGTAGTTAATTTCCCCTTCGTGGCCTCATTCTCTAAGAAGTCATTTCATTGGTTAGTGAGCATTTTAAAATTTTGTGGAACTTTGTCTTTCAACCCTGAAATATCAGAATTAATTGCCCCCTTTGGGAGAAAATTCTTTCAAAAGTTATTCTGATACGTTTTCAATTGATCAGCTACTCGAGAATGAACATTTGCCTTCAAACTGGATGGGAATGAAAATGTCTCATTAAGTTACTACCAAACGCCACCCTTTATGGCAGGATCAACCTTCTTCTAGTTGTCTGCACCCTCGACGCCCACAACTATCATTCTGAGAGACAAATATTGTTTTTTTAAAAACCTAAAGGGTTTAGATGATTCCCTCCCAAGGAAAACCCAATGAGATTCTTAAACTTTACTTGGGATCCCTTAGTAGCAGGAGGTAGGGGTGTATGATTATGTGAGCACAAAATAATTATCACAACAAACAATCACAAAAATATACGAATGAAAAAGGTAAATAATCATATACACAACACCAAATATATGTGGTTTGGAAACGTACCTATGTCCACAGAGAGGTTACTGTTCTTTATTAGTGTCTCTCAAGCAATCGAAATTACATCCCCGTTTCCTTAGGGTTAGGGTTTGAATTTTTAGCGATAATTAAGTGGTTTAATTGTACATGTAACTCATCCATTTAGTAGATAGCTAATAGGTATCCTTAAATATCTACCCGAGATTATTGGTAACTAATTTGAGCCTATCGCCATATATTTTAGCACATGTTAACTACATAGTAAAAAAATTAAGCGTGCTGGGATGGTCGGCTTATCGATTGGGATTGATCCATAAAATAGCTCCCATAATTGTCCCTAAAATCTTTGGGATAATAAATTTTAAGTTCTAAGACCATATTAACTCTTGAAAAATTGTCACGACATTTCTATAAAACCCTTAAACTGTTGAGGGTGCACTCGCTTGAGCTAATTTGAAGGTAAACTTGTAATATCCTCAAAATGATGGGGGTGTGCTGGTTGGAGCAGAGATCTGAAGCACGAAATCCTTGTTGAGAACTATTTCTCATCATTTGCACGAGGTTCAAATGTAGTTCAACTTCAAGAAACTGTCACTTTGTGTTCCAAGCGTTTCTTCTCTGCAAACTTGATTTTGATCCCTCCTTCTTGTTATCCATACTTCTAGAGTTTCCTTACACCACCTTTCTTTATAAGTTTCTATACCTTGCTTCATTTCTCCATCATTTGCATTTGTGGTCTTTACTTGTTTGAAATTCTTTCTTAAGTGGCCACTCTTGATAGTCGAACTGTAGAGGAGTTTAGAAAAATGTACTCTATAACGAACTGGGTGGAGATCGACTATGCCTACATGACAAAAAATATCAAAGACATGGATGAGGGGTACTGGATACACATCCTGACCGTGGTACAAGGGGGTTTAACCTTTCCCCCAAATCACCTATTTCTGGATTTTTTTTATTATTTTGACATCGTTACCCCCCTCCCCCCTCAATGTGCCCCCAACACTTGGAGGATAGTGGACGGAGTTTATAGGATCAATGAACTAAACGGGACCAACTTGAGGGTCCATGAGATCAGTTTCTACTATGTCTAGTCATATACTTCGACAGTTTTCTGTACCTAAAAGCGCGAAAGGCTAACAGAATCTTAGTCATGAACCTGTCTGATTCCAATAAAGGATATTGGGATCAGGGTTTCATCATTGAAAACTAACAACACCATTCCCTCCCCGAGGGAAAGAAGTGTAGAGTCCCCTTTTATCCTGACAGGGGGGAGGATCACAAAGGTTGTTAATTGCTCTCTTCTGCGAATTATTGAATTTTTGTTCTTGTAATTTTATCTATTTGTTAATTTATATGTGCTTTATCTTTGTGTAGCTCGAAATAAGAACAAAGAAAATTCTTCACCTCATAAGGGTTGACGATCTATGGAAGGTCTGAGTGATAAAGTAGAGGTTTCCTAATGGAGAGCATACTCAATCTATTGCTTACTTTTTTGAATACACCAACACCACCTCCATCTTCGTCACTTGCCCTATGGATGAAGTTCTTGAGATCATTCTTCTAGGCAAAGAGACTTCTAGCTTGCCAGGGTCAGTGGATGCAGATTCCTACTCCCAAGAAGAAGAAGAAGAAGAAGAAGAAGAAAAAATGGATTACCCTAAGAGGAGACTGCTACTGGGGAATGAGGATAATGATGATTAGTTCATGCTGTTCCCTAGGGTCAAGGCCTTTAAAAGTATGAGGGGGACTCTCCCAAAACTAGTGGTTTTATCTCGAGAACCAAGGAGGAGGAGGGAAATAAGAAGAAGGGGGAAGAGGACAGGAGGAGGGAAGAAGAGAGGAAGAGAGAGCAGGAGATGAGAAGAGAAAAAGAGAAGAAAAAAAAGACAGTTAAGGCCTTTGCAAAGTATTCACCCTCTCTCTATTGCTGCTCAGGGATACATTGTAGCTAATAACCCCTCCATTGCCCCTAGTCTCTTGAAGGGGGAAGTGCTCGCTACCGATCAAGATCATTCATCAAAGTTGGGTTTTGAGTAGATGGCCCTTAAATCTGCACAACACTCATTCTAGTAAGTGGCCTATGTTCCCAATTTATTGTCTTGAAATGTTTTGCTCTCCCATATGACTTCTTTTTCTTCGTTTGTAATTTTAAGTGTATTTTACTAATCTTTTAGATGGTCATGCTGACCAATCTAGGAAGAACCAGGAGCTGGTCAAAGCAATGTAAAAGTCCTGCCCTAGGACGACTTGTCTGCTACTTAAAAGACCTTCAAGCTGGAGAGGGAGAATTTTGTGAAGGCTTTGGCCAATATTAAGACGGGTAACAAACTTATAGCTGTGGAGAAGGAGAAGTTGGTTAGTGATAAGCACCCAAAACTGTACAATTTATACCCCAAATAGACGTACTTTAGTTGCTAATTCTCGATAACATGGGTCTTATGTGCTTAATTGTTTATTTTGTAAGTCGAATGCACGTCGGTGTTCAAATGCGTATTTCAAGGCAATTGTGTATTTTATGGAGTTAATTGCCCAATTCCATAACCTTACCCTACCCTATCCTAGCCTAAACTGTCCCAAACCCTGTGTGTGTTTAGTTTGTGTCCTTTTTAATATTTTAATATTTTTAGTTTGTGTCATTTTTATTTTTAGGATTAATTTTAGGTTTATTTTAGAATTTTTAGGTTTTATTTTCTATTTTATTAATTTTATTTTATTTTATTTTAATTTTATTAAGTTTTTAGTTTTAGTTTTAGTTTTTATTTTTATTTTATTTTACTCTTATTTTATTAGGATTAGTTTTTAGCAATTTAGTTTTATTAGATTTTATTTTTTTTAGGACTTTAGTTTTTAAATTTAATAGATTTACATTTTTATTCTTTGCATTTCATTTATTTTTATTGAGTCTTTATTTTATTTATTAGAAGTAGGATTTTTATTTTAGATTTTTAGTTTTATTATTTTTTTTAGTGTTAGTTATTTTTAAGGGGTTCAAATTAAACACACACACACCCTACTTTTATACACCCTACTTACACCTAAAACTAACCCCTACACCCTCCCACTAAACCCCCTACGCCTCACACACCCAATACCCCCTCCCTCCATCTTCTTCCCTACACAACCCATCTTACTCTCTCTCCTCCATAACCAACAAACCCTCACCTCTCCTCTCTCCCAACCACCTCATCCCAATCTCCCCATACTCCCGCCGCCGTCGGCATTCCCCTCCTGAGCCGGTGACCTCACGCCCAACCCCGACGACACCCATACAAACCCAACCCCACCATAGCCCGTGTCAAAACCGAGCAGGTTTCGATCCCATTCTTACCCGCTTGCGGAACCCACCCCCCGCGACCTAGCCACCTCCGACCTCGCCCCTGTTCGCCACGTCCGAGCTCGACCGCCTCTCTTTCTCCACTACTCCGGCGACACTTCCCCAATCGTCGGCAACCACCTCAACTCCGGCGACCTCCTAATCCGATCCCAAACCATTCTTCCTTCTTTAACCCATAGCCAAATCCAAACCCAAAGCCACAACCCAAATTTCATTTCCATTTCATACCTCCAACCATCTCACCCTATACCCATTTCTCCAAATGCCAAAAACGTGACCTGCTTAAAGACAAATTTCAAGACCAAGTCAAACCAAAGACAAAATCCCATATGTGCCTCATAAACTCATTTTTAGCCCTTTTACCATTATGCCCCCAACTTAACCCACTTTAAACCTTTTTTCCATATTACCCCCATAAATCATTTAAAAGCAATCTGATTTTATTCCCTCACCTCACTACCCACATGACCTCACCATAACCTCATGCTCTTTTCTAATTCCTAAAATACCCTCACCTTTATACCAAAACCTCTCCCCATTTTATCCTACACCATGAACCTTCCAAAAATGCCCCTTAACTCCATGTGTGCCATGCCTACTATATATTGAAGATGAAGACCGCAATTAAAAAGAAGAGCTTTTAGATAGGAATTTTAGAGAGAGAATTGTAGAAAAAATTATCATTTGTAAATATTTTTTCCTTTTTTTATTTTTAGATATTTGTGAGATTAAATATTGTAAGAGAGTTAATTGAGTGAATATTTCAATTTCAAATCATTTGGATGCTCAATTAAGTGGTGTATGCTTTAATTTGGAAGAGTATAGTTCAACTTTCTCAAAGAGATTTGATTTGCTTGTTCTATTCTCTTCTCTTTTATTTTAAAAGCCTTGATTATTAATTTGTCATGTTTCATATCATGTTAGGCTAAAATCCCTTTCAAGGGGTGGGGTGAAACCCTTATTTGATATTATTTTAGTTTAATTAGTTTGATTACTTGAAATTTTCCTTTGAATGTTAAATTTGATCCCTCACCCTTAGATTTACGCCTCGAGAGAGGGTAAATGATTTTCGAGAGAAAATCGAAATTCTAGTGATAATACCCATTTTAGATTCGAACTAGAGATAGGGGTTTCTTAAGTGGGGTATTATCATTTAAATTTCAACTCTAAATTAAATTTCTAAGATTGACATAAATTCTAATTGATCGATCCTAGCGGGTGATTAATTAAAAGGAGTGTAGATCTAATTTTCTAGAGTTGTGGGGTGTTAATTTTAACTTTCTAAAAGATTACTATTCTAATTACACTTGCAACAAGAGTTGGTTTGTAATTTTAATATTAATTTGGGATAATTCAAATAATTAAATTAATTAATTAGAATAATTAAAATTTGTAGTGTAATCCCACTCCCTGATTGTTCTCACAATTATTTACCTCACTTTATCTCTTATTTTTAGTTTAGACTTTAATTTTCATTTTAGTGAATTTCTAGTTAGTTGTTATCATATTACATTTAGTTTAGTTTAGTTTAAACCTCATCTCACTCTATTGTTTTAATATTGAAAAAGCTAAAAAATTAGAAAAGTGAAAAAGCCCAAAAAGAAAATAAAAAGTGAATTACAATTGAATTTGTTCCATTGGCTTTACTCCCTAGAAAGTGGATTGATACCCTTACTTACCTCTATACTTGAGTTATTATATTTGTAGGTATATAAGGATTTTTATTAGAAGGAAATTTTTCAAGCAACGACAAAATATACGCAAAAGTTTTTTCTATCAGTTAGGGAAAAGGATAGGTTGTCTAAGAGGGTCCAAAAGAAAGAGGACGAGGTCCCTAAGATCAAAGATAACAGTTACACTGAAGGATGGAATGTGACTTCTGATGATGCTGGGATCCAGATTTCCTACGCTTAAAAGAGATCCTTAAAAAAGGCTTGGGAGCTTTAAAATCAGTAAGGGTACTCTTGAGTCAGAATTATTCTGGAAACATCTTTTGGGCCCTTCTTTGATTATTGAGGATGAGCCTTTTGCTAGACAGCCTGTCGACCAAACTGAGGGGATGTAAGGTGAGGTTTATACGACTATCGACCAGATGGGCAAGGCTATTGACAAGGGAAAGAAACCAGAGTCCTCTAAGCAGGTGAAGAATTGAATCCCTATAAATTAGGCTTTTTCTTCTTTATTTTGTTCAAGTGTTGTACTTTTCTTATTTCTTTTGTTATACTGGCTCCTGCCTCCCTATTGTTATTAATAAAATAAGAAATTTTCTTTTAACTGATATTCTTCATTCTTGTTGTATGCCTTATCATGAGCGAGCAATATCGTCGAGCCTTGAAAAGATACTAGGCCCAATCATGAGCGAGAAAAATCATTGAGCCTCTATAAAGATCTGCAAAGATTTTAAGGGGAGAACAAAAGCATACAAATACCAATTCGAATTGGTCGCCAAACTGAAGGACGGCCTCCTGGACATGAAGGATATTGGATGCTCAATACATGAGAAGATAACTGACTTGAAGTCCCATCCTTTCATGAGCAAGGATTTAGGGAAGGTTGGTGAACTAATTCAGGCTGAGAATGACGCCTTAAAGAAAAAGATATTCGAGCTGGAGGAGCATCTTCTGAGGAAAAATGTCATTGTATCCGGGCAGAAGAGAGACATAAATAGGCCTAAGCTTTTGTTCAGGAGGGGTCCATGAGCTCATGGTCGATAGGCTATGATGAAGGTTGGAAGGATGCACCTATAAATTTGTAAGAGGCAGAGGATGTGTCATACAAGCATGGGTGGCTGACCGCCGTTAAAGTGAGTAAAGAATCTAAGGTGGAATGCCCTGTATATAGTCACTATTCCCTTGGGAAGGATTAACAGTGGGTTCCTATGGATGCAATACCTCACCATCTGTTCAATAACGTTAAGGTGGACCCCGACTGCATGGATGATTTTGTCCCAAACTTGAACGATGGTTGTCGAAGGCAAATAGAAAAATTCCTGATGCATCGACCATAAATATCATGTGCCTTTGTCATTTATTTTCGTAATTCTGTTATGTAATTAACACCATGTGTATTTGTATTATCAAGTATAATCTTACACTTTTTATTCCTATGCCAAATAAATAAAGTTTAATTATTAACTGTTGCATGTTTTGGGCACTCGCTTACTGAATATAGTTAATAATAACATCGGTATTCTCAACTGGGAGGACTTGATAACAATTGTTAATCATTTTGGGCTTTTACTGACAAAATTAATTAGTAATAATTATTTGAGCATTCTTCTAGTCTAGTATGCTTTAGCATGTGTCATTCCATCTCTTTTACCTTTTAAGTCATGTCGTCACACTCCCTTAGGCATAGGAAAGATGATGGCAAGAATGCATCTAGTTAATGGGCCATCCACTCATTGAAGATTTTTATCAACCAACATAGTTGGCGACTAACCTAAGTTGGGTTTTTTCCTAAGGATTTCCTGCAGGGGTTTTATTATTTCCTAGGAAACTCTTGAGGTCCTTTGATTGCAATAAGTTAAATGACTTATTATAATCAAGTGGAATTCTATTCAACCTAAGGAAATTCATAGGCTGAAATAAATTGAGCACCTTACTGTAACCAGGTGTAATCCTGTTTAGTGTCCAAGAGTGGAGCTATCTCTTAGAAATGGTGCATGATATCGAGATAGTCAAGACATCATATAAAGATGAGATAATGAAGAGTGAGAAAAATGGGTCTTGATCCTTAATTATCAACTTAGGAGCAACATAAGTCTGAAATAAAAATTTACATAAACTAGATGTACTATAATAGAGGAAGAAAACTAAAAATATAACTTCTTGAGGTTGGATGCATTCCATGCTCTTAGTATCTCTCTACCCTCTAGCGTTTCCAAGTGATAATCTCCTTGAAGGTCATCCCTGATCACCTTTAAAGGCCCTTCCCAATTTGGTCCCAGTTTTCCAATCTGATGGTATTAATGCACTACCAAGGTCTTTCCTTAGGACGTAATCTCCTACCTGGAACTTCCTTGAGTTGACCTTTTTATTATATTAGTTTACCATTTTGTGATTATCTAAGGCCAGCTTAATCATGACATGTTCAGTTCGTTCATCTGCTAGGTCAAGTTCAGTGCACAAGGCATCATCTTTATGTCCTTCATCAACCAAGTTAAATCTTATGGTAGGGAGACCAATTTCAAGTGGGATGATAGATTCCATTCCATATGTAAGTGTTAAGGGTGTTTCCCCGGTCGACCTTTTGGGTGTTGTAGAATAGGCCCAGAAGACATGGGGAAGCTCGTCTACCCATGCACCCTTTGCTCTTTCCAGCCACTTCTTCAGGCCGTCGAGCATCATTTTCTTGGAAGCCTCTACCCTACCATTGCTCTGGGAATACGCTATTGAGATAAAGTGATATTTGATGTCGTGCTCATCATAGAAGTTCTAGAAAAAACTACTTTCAAACTATGTGCCATTATCGGTGATAATGACTTTTGGTACCCTAAAGCACGTAATGACACTCTTCCAGATGAACCTTATAATGTTGGGTCTCTAACGTTGGATAGTGGTTCTACCTCTGCCCACTCAGTGAAGTAATACGTGCTGACCAATAGATACTTGCGATTCCTAGTTGCGATAGGTAGTGGTCCCATAATGTCCAACCCCGACTGTGCAAATGGCCAAGGACTGGTCAAAGATTTTAAATCATTAGCTGGTTGGTGAACCATAGGGGTGAACTTTTGTCATTTCTCGCACTTCCGAATGTAGATATTTGCAACTTTCTACATATGTGGCCACCAGTAGCCTTCCTTGATGTCTCAGAATTCCATGTATCTTCCACATGCACAACTCCCATAAATACCATCATGAAGCTCGCGAAAGACTTGCTCGGTGTCTTGCGGGTGGACGCACTGGAGGTAAGGACTTGTAAAGGACCATTTATAGAGATTCACTCTCATATAAAGATATAAGCAAAAAGCCTTTACCCTCACTTGATGAGATATATTTTTCATCATCTGGTAGTGTCTAATTTCGTAGGTAGGCAATGATTTGGTCCATCCATTTAGGGCCCTTCTCTATAGAGAGAATCTTCTTGGTGACCACTGCCTTATCAATACTAGGACGAGCGAGGAACTACGCTTCAGTTGTCCTTCTAAGATCTGAATCCACTACTGAGCTTAGGGCTGCTAAGGAATGAGCATGACTATTTTATCCCCTGATAACTGATGGATGTGGACCTTTTCAAATTATTCCACGAGTTCATAAACTACGGCTAAGTAGGATACCATCCTGTCATCTTTTACGTTTAAATCTCTGCCTACTTGTTTGGATACTAGCTTGGAATCGACAAATACATTGATCCGCTTTGCCCTCAATAGTAAAGCCTTGCACAAACTAGTTATTAGAGGTTCGTATTTAACTTTGTTGTTAGAGGCCTCAAATCCTAGCCTGATTCCTTGCTCGATGATAGTGTCTTCTAGGGTTACCAGGACAATCCTCACTCCTGTCCCCTTGGAATTAGAGGCTCCATCAACGTACAGGGTCCAGTCCTCGGACTGTGCTTCCTTGATTGATGGTAATTGTGTGAGTTGTTGGTTGATAGGCATGTCTCCTGTGAATTCTATGATAAAATCCACTAAGATTTACCCCTTAATTAATGTCCTTGGCTGAAAGTGAATATCTAACTCCTGAGCTCAATTGACCTCTTTGACAATCGTCCAGAGAGGTTAGCTTTCTGAATAATATCTTTAAGGGGGAAGAATTGATAATGGTGACTGACTGGATTTAAAATAATACTTAAACTTCCTAGAGGCAACCACAAGAGAGTAAGCTAACTTCTCCAGGGGGAAGTAACATTGCTCTATGTCCAGAAGTGTCTAGTTGGAGTAATAGATAGGACACTGTCTTCCTTCTTCCTCGCACACAAAAACCAAGCGAACTTCATGGCCTAATACTACAAGATATAGGTACAGAGGATCCCCTTCGTTAGGTATTTCTAGCAAGGGAAACTTGTTGAGATAAGTCTTGATCTCTTCCAGGGCCTTAGAACACTTATCATTCCAGATGAGTCCCTTATCCTTCTTTCGGAGCTGGAAAAATGGTCGTCAGCACTCTAATGACTTGGAGATAAAACGGTTGAGTGTTGTGGGCATCCCAGTAATCTTTTTAACATCTCTCAACATCTTTGGTAGCTAGACACTATTTATAGCATCAATTTAGTCTGGATTGGCTTATATTCCTCTCTTGTTGACCAGATAACCCAAAAATTTCCCTTACTGGACATCGGATGAGAATTTACTCGCATTGAGCTTCATCCAAAATTTCTTGAGGATATTAAATGTGTTGGAAAGGTCACTGAGGTGGTCACCCCCGTGTCTACTATGACTGACATGTCGTCAATATAAACCTTCATAGTGTTTCCCATCTCTTGATTGAACATCCTAGTGACTAGCCTCTAATAGGTCACCCCCGCATTCTTAAGACCAAATAATGTAACCTTATAGTAATATAGTCCAATTGGTGTGAAGAACAACGTCTTATCCTAGTTGGGGACAAATAGTGTGATCTGGTAGTACCCTGAATAGGCATCCAAGAAGTTCATCCATTCATGTGTTGTAGTGCTGTCAACCAACTGATCTATCTTCAGCAGAAGGAAACTATCCTTGGAGCATGCTTTGTTGAGGTCTGTGAAGTCGATTAAACTCTCTAGTTGTCGTTACTCTTCCTTACTACTATTGAATTTGGCAGCCACTCTGGAAACTAAACTTCCCTAATAGACCCGGCATTAAGAATCCTCTCTACCTCGTTGTCTATCGCTTTAGCCTTTTTTAGGGCTTTTTAGAGTGCCTTTTGAGTGACTGGCTTAAAGGCTGGGTACACATGAAGGTGGTGGTAGGCAACTTCGGGATAAATCCCTTGTAAAGCATAGGGCTACCAAGCGAATACGTCCATTTTGATTTTTAAGAAGGTGATCAACTCATTTTTCTCGTGATCGACCAGTGTCATCCCGATTAAAAAAAATTCTCTATGGCAGGTTGGAATCAAATATAACCTCCTCTAGTCTTTTAGCAACCCTATTAGTAGATGGGACCCTGGTATCCTCCACCCCTAGTCAGTTGTTCTGTAATTACTATTTAGAAGGGGTATCCCCATCCTAGGCTTCCTCTAGGATAACCTCAGGTTCCTTCTTTTTCTCTTTTCTGGTCCGAATGGTGGCGATGAAAAACTTTCTGGCAGTGACCTGGTCGCCAAAAATCTCCACTACTCCCCGACCAGTAACACATTTGAGGTTTTTATGGTAGGTCGATGGCACGACCTTTATAGCGTGAAGCCATCTGAGAGTGCGCTTGTGGCCTTAATGGATTATTTATATAATTAAGTGTCCAGCACACACAATTCCAAATTTATCTTTTTATCCTAAGAGAAGCATCTAGGTGATAAACTAGATAAATCAAAGCATGCAAAAAGATAAGGTAATTTGAGGGAAAAACCCCTTGCGAGTAAAACCTTTTTTCAATCCTCACTTAAAAGTTTTACAAGACATTACTTAAAAAACTTCTAAATAATATGACTATCTCCTAAGTCGTCCACAGGTGGTCGTCCACAGCAGTGATCCCCTTCAGAACCACAAGGTCAGTAGTGAAGAAGATCTCTCCACAAGAGTAACTTAAATACGAAATTGTTTGGGGTTTTCGATGGATTCACATATATTTATTTGGTAGTGATGATTTGTGAATCAAAAGGTGTTTTAAACCTAAATAAAGTGAGAACTTTTGCACCAGGTATGCAGAAATCATTTTTGCAAAAGTGTCTTTTAAAATCTATACAAAGTAGGTATTTATAAGTCGACACAAAATTCGAGGTGAAATCGTTCATTCAAACAAAAAGTAGACTAATTCTAATGAGAATAGCATCTCGTTAGAATGAAAGCAAGTTCGTTCAAATGACATTGCTATCTCGTTTGAACAAGCTTCAAATGATCTTTAAATGTTGCAAAACAGTAAGCTAGTACGCCCTCGTTAGATGTTCGATCGATGTAAACTTAAAACGAGACTTCTAATAAAAAAGAGATCTCGTTAGAACGAGAACCCCATTTCGTTTGAATGAGATGTGTAAACTTTGAATTTTTTTTTTAAATAAATAAAATGCCTCAAAATTTTAAATAAAAACATCTCCTAATTATAAACGTAAATAAATTCAAAATCTTAAATTACTTTATACTTTCGTAATGTGGAGATCACCATGAATTTGGAGACGATGGAAATTTGGTTCTTCACGACGGATCGAGTAAAATGGTAATGGGATATGCCAAAAACTATGTTACCCTAAGCTATAAGCAAATGCTAAAAAAAATTCTCTTACAAATCTCCCCGTTTTAGCTATTCCGGTACAAACATAAAATCAAAATTAAAATTACACTGAAATCCCCTAAGACAAAAAATAAACAATATCCTAATAACTTCCCAAACCCTAAAATGGATTGGTAGAAGAATAATGATGTCTTTAAAATCTCCATTTTTTCTTGGTTTTCTCTTGGGCACTTTGTCTTCATTGTGTGTAATGAGAATATGATCTTCCAAACGTACACACACATATGAAACAAAGAAAATACCTCGTGATGCATCGAGTTTCAAAAATAAAATAAAATTCATTAAATTCTCCCCCGTAAATTAAACTACCCCGTAATTTGTTCTCTTTCCTTTATTTTGTCCGAAATAGACAAGGTGTATAAACTAATCATGAATTGAAAAGCATCACAAATAAGAATAAGATATCATCGTCAAACAATATGAATGACACATATGCAATGATAATCTCAAAGGCTCCACAAACTATTTTTAAAATTTTCAATTTTTTAAAGTATAATTTTTTTTACAAGTACATCATACCATGGAAAAATACAAAAATACCCAAATCATGGAAACATAATGTAGGTGTGTGAACATATTTTTAATCGGTTAATCAACGTAGACAAAGATAAAATATGTGCATGAAGGAATGAGGCACCACTAACGAAAGATCTCAAAGTCTACCTTAAGTGTAAAAATGGTGAACTCAAGTGAAATTGACTTAACATAATCAACTAATTAAGATCGTAAGTGATTTTCACACTAATAATGCCCAAAACTATGTAATGCTTTACGAGATTTTTGTAGGTCATGCAAACCCATTGATCTTCGACTTAACTCCCTCAAAATCTCACATATTGAATTTTTCTCTCAATGTTTTCGAATAAATTAATGCTCATATGTAGTGAATCATCAAGGTTCTTATAAATTTTCCTGACACTTCCTTTTGTTTTTATATGACTTTAATATTTTAGGCTTTTTTCTTTGAAAATTATGTCTATTCACGATGTAGGGGGTTTGAAGGTAATCTCTGAATTAGAGAGCTTACCCAATTAACGGAAGAGATTAAAGAGAAGGAAGCAACATGAAGACAGGGAGGCGTCTCAACGAAGTATCTCAGTGAAGGAGCTCAGTGAGGAAACCTGCCGAGATAGCTCTTATTTATCTTCCATTTTTTTACTTAGTCAAATTGTATCTTTTTAATTACTTTGATTGTAATTTTGTAATGATTGTAATAGTGAGGGTGAGGTCAAACGGTACTCGCGAGAGACCATGCCTGGCCGAGCTTGGGAGAGCTTACATGCTCTATCAAATGACCTTACTGCGGGAATTTCAAAGGGACTTGGATTGGATGATTAAGAAGTGAGGCAGGATTAAGGCTTGTCTTGACTATCTTAAATACACCTGGTAAAACTCCGAGAGAACTTTTATCGTGGAAGTTTGTACAGAGTAACCTTGAGTTCCATAGAATATTAAACTTTGAGCTATACAACCCTTTATCAAATGTCACATATACTTTAGGTCATGTCACTAGCCACCTACCCACTGTCTAATCTGAACCTGAGTAAACCACTATGGTATTTGGGCTGTCAGACGGTCTGGTGAGCCACCATTGTCGTAACAATCTTCTGACGAACAATTGGTGGGAAAAAGGCATGTATTAGCATTTAATGATTAAAACATAGGGTGTGCTAACCCATCAATCAATTAATGCTTAAAACTTAAAGCGTGAGATAATGTATTGCACATTAATGAAGACTGAGACATCTCGAGAAGGGCTTGGGTCTATTTATGGGCCTCAACCAAATCTGAGAAGGGAGAGTTATTTCGAAAGAGAGAAAACACATTGAGAGCAAGAGAGTTACTACAAAATAGAGTTTTATCCACCCATCATTGACATTTATTACAAAGCTTTTATTAGTTAACTAGGAAGATATTGAAGGTTATTGGTGTGTTGACTGTCTTCCAAGGTGTATCTAGTGTGCTTAGTTCTCTCTCCTTTTGAATGAGTTTTTTCTGAAGTCCTTTTATTATTATTTAAGTTATACACAAGAGATTTGTGAGTCCAATCTGAATGTCCATTATATACAATACTGAATGTTCATTTGTCATTGTTAAGACTATCTGGGGTCATCATTTATCACCATATCTATATGGATTATGCTTATATTTGTATTACTATACTCCCAGCCTTCAAGGGTACTACCCTCTTATATTTGGTGATTCCGCTGGGGAGGAAATATTCTAGAAAGTATGGCTTAAGATAACGTTAATCGTACCCTTGAATTTGATGCTATTCAATGAAATAAGGAACAAATGGCGAGGGAGCTTGAATCTTTTAGCGATGGGGTACCTCAAGTGGATGTCCCCTAAGTTCAAATGGAAATAAGAATCCCAATGGCCACACATGTTTCCACTAGCGCTGTGATGGGAGGAACACAGATGGCCCATCTGATGGGTAATTTATTTTAGTTTTTCCAGACTCCTATAGTTGCAATAACTTTTGGGGGAGGAATAGACCCTAGTTCTTTCGTCACTCCAATGGAGGCTCCGATAGCCCCATCGAGTGAAGATCTAATAGGACTAGTCCCCACGAACATTATCCCCACTCCTATGCCAATGGTGGGTGACGCCCTAGGTGTGACCTGTATTTTACCTATGGTCCCTCAGCCCATTGCTCCAACGGTTGAGAAAACTCTTGCATCCTCCTTCAAATAAATGAGGAAGGAGATGAAAAAAAAATGTTAAAGATGATAGAAGCTTCATCGCAGTTAGCCAACGAGGTAGTGTCAGTATTCGATGATTTTCGTACTCCATGTCTAGAGGCATATAATGAGAAATCTTACCCGAAGGATTACATACCTCCTATCTTTAAGAAATACACAGGGAATGGAGGAAATTAGAAAGATCATATCAAGAGGTTTATTGAGCATTTGGGGACCCATTGCAAGAAGAAGAAGTTAATATTGAGGGAGTTTTCTAAATCCCTTATCGATAAAGTATACACCTGGCACTCTCACTTGGCACATAAGAGTGTCTCAATATGGGAAGAGACACACATTCTTTTTGTTTAGAAGTTCTTTTTAGTAGGGGACAAATTTACATTGACACAGTTGGGTAGGTAGAAACAATGACCAGGAGAGGAGGTCGTGGTGTACGTCAGAAGATTCAGATAAAGGTCCCTCAATGAGAGGAATGAGGCTAAGGAGTCCAAGTTTCTTCAGATCTGTACTGAAGGATTACTCCCTAAGTACATTTGTCACCTTATAAACGAGACGCTTGAAGGAACTTTTGTGGCATTCTTAAAAGATGCAAGAAACATCTCGCTGGTGGTATAACCAAACCGAATTATGATGCCTATGATGTTTAGGTAGCCAGTATAGCCCGTTGCAGGACATGGACATCCCCCATAAGTGGGTTATGTAGATGGGGGAGAAGGATAGGTAAAGCAGTCCAAGAAGGACAATAAGAGGAAATTCGACAGAGATAGGGATGATCCACCACCATTACCTTATTTCGTTGAGGAGGCAGTTAGCTGCTACAACAATATGTTGCGTGGGGGGATAGTTTATCCACCTAAAGATGCTCCAGCAACGAAACCATAAGCAAAAGTAAGGGCTTACCCCAAGTACTAACAGATCCATTGGAAGATTAGTCACCCAATGATTCCATGTTTCACACTGAGGAAGATTATTAACATGCATGTGAAGACGAGGACTTTCTAAATCCCTTAAGGGAATATTAGCAGCGACCCATTAACAACACTTGGAATAAACATGGTGGTGGCCTATGATAAAGAGGCTGAGAGGGAGGCAACGGAGTTGGCATTAGAGAATGAAGAGTTTAAGGAAGCCATAGGGGATTTCACAAGGTGGTGGCTAATGTTGTGATAGCTTATGATGACGAAAGTGTGTGGGATTTAAAGAAAGTGTACAACCTTGGCAATAAGGAGGTAGATCGAGGTCTAGAGTACTAAGCTATGTTGTAGTCACCCAAGTTCACATGGTTCTTAGACCAAGTGTGAATTCCCAAGGAGAGAAGACTCGAGATAACTCAGGCAATTTTGGACATTGCACGAAAGAATGCAGTTCCATCATCGAGATGGAATGGACCTATAGCTAGGCTGGTGATTTTTTTTTATCCAAAGTGACTTTATCTGATATCGATAGAGCTATGAGGTTCCCTCACAACAGACCCTTGTACGTAAGAATAAGCATCAATGGGGTGAGTTTTACGAGAGAAATGATGGATGGGGGAGCTTCCATAAACATCATGCCAACATCTTTGAGGAAAGGTTAATACCAATACCTTTCGTGATCTCTAGTTATGATAACCATTCTTCCAAATCAAGTGGGTATGTGAATATAGGGATAGTGATGGGGAATCTCACTTCATATATCAAATTCCATATGCTTGAGAGTGCTACTTCCTGTCATCTCTTGATAGGAAGGGTGTGGATGCACAACCATGGTCTAGTTCCCTCAACAGATCACCAATGTGCTAAGGGAAATGTGAAAGGGAATGAGGTCATTATATGGGAAACCAAGAATCTATTTGCAATTGAAGACGCTCATTTAATGGATACTGCATTTCACACAAAATAAGAGGAAGATGCAAGTGTCCTAACGAGACGCGTGGAGGGTGTTAGATTGCCCTTTATCGAAGAAATAATGGGGACTATGAATGGTCGAAGAAATGAATGAGTTATATGGAGAGAAGTAGTTGAGGAGGTCAACAATGTAAGCCCCAAACCTCAAAGTATCTCTAAGAAATTTAGAGATAAGAGGAGGCTAAGGATTGATTTGATAGATCATGAGATTAAATGACAAAGTGTTCTGAGAAGGTTTTCATAAACGAGGCTGACAGAAGCTTTGAGAGATAGAAAATAAAAGGTAGTTATATCGGCCAATAGTTAGTGTAAGAAGGTGCTAACGGAGGATGGAAGGGTGATATATTGCCTTTGAAGATCTGAGTAGGCAGTCGAAGGAGTTGGTGAAAAGGATGCCAAGGAGGCTGAACTGGAGTATGAGTGTTTTCTAGTGGAAAATCAAGGGCAATGCATGGTTATAGACAACTCCAACATCTAGGAATTTGTGAAGGAAGTGAAAGATGAGCCAAAATATAAAATGGATTGCTCAAAACCGTAGGTGCAAAAGCTAGAGTAGCTTGACTTACGTGAAGAAGAAGATCTAAGGCCCATCTTCATTTTGAAGGATTTGAATGTAGAGAAATAAAGGTTCTTGATTGAGTTCATTGAATACAGATGCATCTTTGCGTTGAAGTACACAGAGATTGAGGGGTTAGATAATGAGGTGAGCTTCCATAAGATGAATGTTATGCCTTCAGCCATATCGGTGAAGCAAGTAACAAGACCAAAATTAGATCTAAATATTAAAGAAGAGGTCCAACGGATATTAGTAACATGGTTCATCAAACCTATCCAGCACCCACTGTGGTCGTTTAGAATAGTCCCAATGTGGAAGAAGGACAAAAACTAAATTCAGATTTGTGTGGACTTTAGAGATTTGAACAGAGATTTCCCAAAGGATAAGTTCCCTCTACCCTCCATTGATAGCTTGATCGATGCAACTTCTAGTCATAAAATGTTAACTTCATGGATGGGTATGTGGGATTCAACCAAATAAGGATGGATCCAATTGATTGGGGAGAAAGCAACTTTCAGAACTTCATTAGTAAATTTTATGTACAAAAAGTAATACCTTTAGGGATAAAGAATGCTACAGAAACGTACCAAAGAACGATGATGGAAATTTTTCATGACTTATTCCATATGTTCTTGGAATTTTATGTGGATGACTTGATCATCAAGTCGAAGAAGGTGGAGTCCAATCTGGATGACTTAAGAAATGTGTTCATTCAATGTAGTAAGTACAAACTGAAAATGAATTCATTGAAATGTGATTTTGGGGTAACAAGTGGGAAGTTTCTTAGCCTTGTGGTGGATTGGAAAGGAGTACAGACGAACTCTAATAAACAACGAGTGATCCTAGATACGTTATGTCCAATAATTGCAAAGGAGATGAAGAATTTCCTTGGCAAAGTCACCTATCTCGGGAGATTCATGCTAGTACTTGTCGAGATAACTCATCCACTAATGGATCTAATATGAAAGAGAACAAAGTTAAGATGGGAGGATTCTCACTAAGAGACACTCAATAGGATGAAGAATCTCCTCACTTCACCACAGATAGTGATTCCTCTCAAGGCAGGGATACCGTTGTACCTCTATCTCACCTCTAACACAAGGTTCGTGGGAGCTCTCTTAGTGCAAGAAATTGATGGGTAAGAAAGGCCAATATACTACCTGAGTAGGATTATATATGGAGCTGAGATAAGGTACACAAGCGTAGAAAGGCATTTTTTACCCTTAGTGTTTGTAGCACAAAAACTTAGACATGATATGCTATTTTTCAAAATTCATATTAGGACAATATATGATCCTATTAAGTTTTAATTGGAAAGAATTGTTTTAGTTAGAAGAGCAGCTAGGTGGTTCCTTATCATTTTAGAATATGACTTGAAGTGTGTGGTCCCTCGAGCAATTAAGATCCAGGCGTATGAAGATTTATTGGCAATTTTTCCATCAAGAGTATTTGAGCCATCTTGTGAGAGCATTCTGGGAGAAATTTGCAGGCCAATATCTTAGACGCAAACTTTAAGGAATGCACTATGGAATTTGAGGTTCTTCGATAAAAAGAAGGGGGAGTAGGGGTTATTCTTTTAAAAGGGAAATAAGATATTTTCCTTTCCTACAAGTTGGATTTTCCTTGATCTAATAATGAAGCAAAGTATGAGGTGATAGTGTTGGGATTACTAGAGGCCCATTCGAAGGGGAATCCATTCACTATGTGTCAAAGGTGATTCAAACTTGGTGGTCCGGTAAATGAATGGGTAATACTCATTGAAGCATCTCAGCTTAGTTCCCTACAGAACAATCATCCAGCGGTTGATCAACTGGTACTATCAGGTCAAAATAAGAAGGCATCCTAGAATGATGAACATGCATGATGATGCTTATGACATCATTTCAAATAAAGTGGTCATTAAAAATGATACAACTATGGTTGTGATATAATGAATAATAACTCCATTGGTGGTACAATCGATCTTATCGATGGAAGACAATTCAAATTGGACAGGTGAGATCATGAAACAATTGAAGTTTAGGGAAAGAAAGATAAACTCAAAGAATTGGTGAAGTATTTTGCGAGTCAAGGAAGTATATATTTTAAGAATATGGGAGGATGCATATCATGGTGTATCGGGGCCAGAGGAAGCAGAACATAAGATGAAGAAGACGCATGATGAACACTGTGAGACAACTGATATCCCTTTGTATAGAAGAATCCAGAGAGAGGGATAGTTTTGGCCAATGATGAATCAGGATGTAGTATAGTTACAACTAAGGTGAGATAAATGTAAACTTTTTTTTTCAGGTAGTTGAATGTCACTTCATTAAAGCTCAGGTAGATTAGAGGCAGCCTTATATTGATTTTATCAAAGATAGAGTTGTTCCTTCGGATAAAATGGACGCAACGAGACTCAAGAGAAAGGCCCCACAGTTCTCTGTAAGCAGCTCTCTCACGGAGGATAATTTAACAGACCTTCATGATGCATCACAAGGGATGAAGTAGAAGAAGTTTTGAAGAAAGATCATGAACCAACTCACATTGGATGGGCCAGGATATATGACCAATTCATGACTTAGGTCATTATTGTCTAATCACGGAGAAAGATTTTACTGAGTTCGTTCGTAAGTGCAAGGCATTCCAACTGCATGGAAACATGATCCAGGCTCCCTCGGTGGACTTACAATCATTGGTTACTCCTTAACCATTACACACTTGAGCGTTTGATTTGGTAGGGTTAATACATCCATCTTTTAGTGGAAGGATCTGGATACTAGTTGCAACAAAGTGTTTCACCTAGTGGGCTGAAGCAATAACTTTGAAGAGGGTAACAACACATGTGGTGGAAAACTTCATAAGAGAGTATATAATTTGTAGATTTTGGATTCCAAAGGTTAGTCTCTATGATTATGGAACCCCATTTGTTAACAAAGAAATAACGACGCTAACGGAGAAATACTCTATCATTCTCCACACCTCAACGGTGGCATATCCCAAGGGCAATGGACACGCAGAGGCAACTAACAAGACCTTGATCAACATTTTAGCTAAGATGATAGAAGAATTTATAGGAGCTTGGGATGACAAGACCCCAGAAGTACTATGGGATTATCGAACAATAAATAAGAAGCTAAAATGGTATACACTATTCTCATTAGTTCTTAGAGATAAAGCTATTTTTCCAGTAGAGTTGGAAGTCCCATCGAACATATATGCCTTGTGAAGCAGCATGATACCCTAGAGTAGGCACGTTCAGTTGGAAGCACTTTTAGCATAGAGATAATGTGATGCAACACATTCAAATGTAAACGAAGCAACTCTTTAGGGCATATGACAACTTAGTGAGCCTATGGAAGTTTTTGGAAGGGGACCTAGTTTCGAAGTCAGTTGTGAAGAACATTTAGGGGATCCCATTAACCAAATTCACTGCCAATTGGGAAGGACCTTTATAGTGAAGGAAGCTCACGATTCAAATTATTGTTCAATCTCAAATATAGAAGAAGAAAAACCATTCAAGATTAACAAGTGGCTAAAGGTCTATCATGTCTAGAGTTGTGTTACCTGAGTTGAGATTTTTGTATCAACCTTTATTATGTTTAAAGTATAATATTTTGTTATTGTTATTTATTTTCCTCTGAGAAGTTAAAGTTAAAGGGAAAATGGATTATAAATTGTAAGAGTTTTCACTTTACAATGACAATATAAAAGAAATAACTTTAAACATAAATTGAGACATGATGTATAGCCAAAATAATCTCCTTTTATATATATGTATTTCATTTTAAAAGGTTACAAGTAAGGGGAAATATTGCCCAGAATTACATGTATGGAAATAAAATAAAACATATCAAAAGGGATTAACCCAAAATTAACAAAAGGTAAATATAAGAGAAAAAGTCCAAAGGTAGGGCCAAAGAAGCTTGTAGGCGGGACTGTTGAGTAGTAATGGACACCTCAAGCCCTGTTTAAACTTGAGTACGTTAAATGACGAGAGATTCTTATTCTTGCATAGCTTTGGCTAAAGCCTCCTCAGTGGACTTTACTTTTAGATCTGCATCTGTCAACAGAGTGTCCAGTTCCCTTCGTATGGCTTATTCAGACTGTTAGGCCTCAACATGCTTCCAATATAGCTCCCTTTGACTCTGCAACTTGGCATCCTTTAGCAACTTCAGGTGTTTAATTAGCCAGTCAACCTGGAAACTATACTTAGTTAGGTCTCTCAAATTACCCAAATGTTAATTTATTATAGGTCTTGAGACGTCCATAGTCGAGGTGTTTACAATATCATCAATGATGCAAGCGATTTCAAATAGCCTGAAACCCATCAAGACTTTATTTTAAATCAAGCACTCAGTGGTAAATGTCTATATTTGGTGAAAAGTAAGTCATTCAATGATAGATCATTGGCAGGATGTGATTTATGGAAATTGCTGAAGAACCTAGAGGTAGAGTTTGTGAGGGGCCATAGAAGGCAGATGGACCTTACAACCAGATTCACTTTTATCTTAAACTTCAGTGTTGGAGCCACGATCATTATGAATAGATTTATTTAGCAAAGTAAGTTCTCGCTAAGGAGACAAAACGGGTGAAGGAGCATATTGAGGCTGCCTTAGGGGCAGGTGTGGACTCCTTCGTGACCTAAAATGTGAAAGAGAAAAAAAATGAGATTTTGAGAAAATCTTAACAAGTGTTTTTTCATTATTAAGTCACCTCAAAGGTGGAGTTTCGAAAATCTTAACAAGTGGTTTCATTGTTAAGCCACCTTGAAGGTGTGAGATTTTGAGAAAATCTTAACAAGTAATTTTTCATTGTTAAGTCACCTCGCAAGTGGAGTTTTGAAAAAATCTTAACAAGTGGTCCCATTGTTAAGTTACCTTGAAGGTATGGGATTTTGAGAAAATTTTAACAAGTGTTTTTTCATTGTTAAGACACCTAGCATGTGTGAGTTCTGAGAAAATCTTAACAAGTGGTTTCATTATTAAGCCATCTATATGTGGAGTTATGTTTTCCTTCTTATTTTCATTTAAACATAGTCATAATGGCAAAAATTATGTAAGAGAAGGAAAAGTATAAGTTACCTCAGTAGGAATGGAATTGGAAGAGAGAGTAGCTATAATACCCCTGGGGGACTCACATGAACCTTCTGCAAAAGTCATCTCAACTCTTGACGAAGTAACTTCCCCATAAAAAGGCATAAGTGCCAAAACATGGGTAGTTCCCACTGAAGTCTCTTAGGCTTCAATAACTTCAACCACCAACGATTCCTAAGGAAATCCTGGATGAGAGGATGATGCAATAAAATCTTCAATCACCCTTGGACCTAAGAATGGGAAATAAAAGTAACTACAGATTCAGAACCCAGTGGTACCTTTAGATTGGGATAAAGAGGAACTCCCTGAGAAGGATGAAAATAATTAAGAAGTGTTAAACACACAGAGACACCATACGAGTCGGAGGAAAATATATAAAGAAATTATAGTTACCTCTGAAGTAGCTAGAAATGGAACAAGTCTAGTAAAGGGTCTCTCCAAAGGAGCGTAGAATAAAGAATCCATAAACGTTGTCGCCATGGACGAAATAACAGACTGATAGAATAATGAAATAACACTTAGTATGGAAAGTGCTCAGTTTGAAAAGAAAAACAGTTCAAAAGAAGAAACCTTTACCTCTACGGGACTTATCGATACAGGTAGTACAACCTATGAAAGTATCAGGGGGATGCACCAGAGGAATCTCTGGGAGTCTCCTCTACCTGAGAGGAGGTCCCAATAGAGTCTTGGAACATCATCGCCATGCTAGAAGCCTTCTTCACACATTGAGATGGAGAATTCCTTGAGTATATAAGTCCCATCATGGGAGAATAGGGAGGAGGTGCAACAGTCTTCAAAAGACCAAACCTTCCTCCCGTAAAATGACTTATAGGAGGAGGAGAAATTCCACCCAACTAACGTTCTAGTGAAGATAAAGACTATTATTGTTTTGCTAAGTGTTGAAATGCTTGCATATAAATTATAAAGAAGAAAGTTACCTCTGGATCTGTAGATGACTAGGTTGAAAGATCAACTAGAGAAGAAGGGGATTGGGTTATTATAGAAGAAACTCCAACAGGTTCAGGGGAATCTTAATGTCTCTCCTTAATCTCAATAGTCCTGATACTTAATGGAGGTGGATAGGTCCTGGGGCTTGAAAGATGAGTTGTGGGTTGAACAACATAGGCCCGTGTCTTCTGAGGCTTGTTGCCTGATGTTTTCTTTCTCACAAAAGGATCACCAGCGTGAGCTATTATCTATGAGATATTATACTGCGTGGTGACTTCCTTATTGATAACCATGGGAATTGATGGGAAAACAGCCAAAGGAGGAATAGTAGGGATGTGTCCATTAGAATTTCGCACGACACTTTCCACCAACTTCATCCTACATTTCTGCAGACGCTTCGGAGGGAACGAAGGCAATGGGAAAAACATTAATAGGGACTTGTGATTTGGACATAGACCTGTACACGGAAGAAGTCCCACTCTTGGGATTCCTGGATTTTTTAGAGGTCGGTTGAGAAGGCCTCTCACTGGGAGCACCTTTGGTAGGGGAAATTTTTTTAGCGTGGGATAATTTTTTGGCCTTTGGAGCAACAGTAATGGCCAAAGGGCAATAAGGAGGTTAGTTAATGGGAGGATCCTTAGGAGTTCGACTTAAAAGAAACTCAACTTCCAAAACTAAATTACCTTTGAAACCCAACTCCAAAGGTGGAAAATCATTAATAGGGGGATAAATAGGTGTACTTCGGCTAAATTCATGAATCTTGTCTAGCTACATCGACCAATATTTCATCATAAAAAGAGAAGTCACATCCCCTTTTCTTATTATTTTAGGGTTAGTGATTCGTCCAGCAATTGTTGAACAAACTAATGAAGCAGACGAGGAGGTATAGAAAGAACAGGCCTTAAATAAAGTTATTTTAGGATGAGATTCTTGAAACACAGGGCGAGGAGCTCCTTGATCATAGCCAAATTGGCGAGAACAACGGTTTATGTTGTAGTGCTTTGAAGTATATCCCCATTAAGTACAGGAAGGAAAATAACCTAGAGTCAAAAGGAGAATAACAACATACGAGGGATCTTCATTCATAAACTCCTCAGATGTGGCTTGAACCGTTCTAGCTTCATAGGTGAAGAATGACCCAGTCTGGGCAAAAGAATCCTCATCGTTTGGCCTCATAGCAACTAGGTTTATCAAAGATAGGAAGAATGTCCTTTCGAATTTTCTTCTTTTGAAAGATAAATAAGTGATGGGGCTTGAGGGCTTTATGAACTGAAAAGGGTTTTATTGTGGCTACTATATCAATAAAATACGTGTAAAGGAAACTCGTTAAGATTATGGCATTAGAAAAATTAGCCACATTATAATGACCAAACGAGCATTCCATATCAATATGGGTCCTATCCATCTAGGTATAGAGGGACCCCGAAGACATTGCAACCAACAGGAGCTTGAATCACTTGGCCAATCGAATCGAAATATTGATAAGGTTCTTACGGGGTTGATCATTGGGCTTACTAGGCCAGAGGAAATGGCAGAGAATGATAAGGATGTCGTCAGGTAACTTCGGAGGTGTACCTTTGCCCTGGGCAACAGTAGATGAACTTTTTTTATCAGAGGAGGCTTGGAAGAAATAGTTAATGAGGGGAGTGAATGTCCTATGCACTTTCGACACACCAGGACTCATTAGAGTGGGAGGATATACCTATGGGCTCTATCCCAGGCAACTAACAAATGTCTTCGAGGGTAATGGTTAATTCTCCCCACGTAGAGAGGAAAGTGTGGGTAATGATGTTCCAACGTGATACTAACACTTTAATGTTAGCATTATGTTTAGACAAGGTAAAAACCCTAAAGTAAGTTGCCCAATGAAGCCTAACCTTAGTAAAGGCATCAACATGAGTAGTTTAAATATAGTTATTCCCAGCTACAAAGTGGGATGGGGAAACTCCAGGCCCATCAAAGTCTATATAAGAGTAAGGGAAGTGACCTCGGTCGAGACGGAACCTCATAGTCCCCTATGGAGGTAAGAAGCCCCAAGCAGCCACGTCATCGTCTTTATCACCAACTATTAATGCCTCACACTTGGCATTCAAAATGCAAGTCTCGCATGCATCAGAGTAAACATCGTCCTCGCCACAAAAATAGAAAAACGAAGGTATAAATGCAATTTCTCTTGACATGCCACCGTTTGAGAGGTGGCATCCAAGGTTGTGGAAGGAGTAGCAAAGGTGGTGGAGGTAGCAGCGGTGGTTGGAGCAGTCGGAGAATTAGAAAATGCCATCACAGGAACTGAAAGAAGAAAAATTTGGGGATAGAGAAATAGGAAGAGGCTGCAAGCGACGGAGAGGTGGTTGTTGATGGTGGAAAAGAGAAGAGGAAGAAATTTTCCAAGCAAGAAGAAAGCTTACAGAAGGCGATAATGGTGAAAATCACTTTCTCTCTCTAAAAGCTCAAAATTAGGAAAGAAAAGGAAAGCACAAAAAGGATAAAATGCCAAGTTTTTGTGATATTAGACATTTGGAATTCAAATGGGCTGTTAATTTTGCTACGAAGGCACATGCTTAGACATTAAAATGAGTATAATTGGATACACAGCGCTTTGGGGAGTGCTCTAACAGTTGAAAAGACAACCTCATATAATTATTAAGGTGGCGCTTGGGGAAGAGAGAGGGTTTCTTTTAAAAGAAGTAATGATTTGGCACTAATTTTTTTCAAAATTTCATAGAATTCCAAAGGACTAAAGATTGTCCCCTCACTTCAAGATCAGACGATGGTAGAATGGATTGAGGTACATCAGGGAGAATTTTTAAGAATAGTGCGAAGTCATATGGAACAAAAGTCAATCGAAGATAATAGGCACTAGTCTTCACTCAAAGTAAATATACGGTCATGATGTCTCCTTGCAATGGGCGCTTTGGCTTGAGTACATTGGGGAGAAATTTCCTTTTTTGAGTAGATAGAATGATGATGGTCAGGATCCATAAATACTTTGAGAGAATTTCAACAACAGATGAAGAAGACTAATGATTGGAGTCTACTCACAGAAAAAGGTTGCGATGTCCCCTCGTTATACGCAAAAGTATTGAAAAGCCTTGACTCAGGTACATCGGGGAGAATTTAACTATTTTTTAACAAAAATAACGGCAGTAGGTGCAAAGAATGGTATATAAAGGAGGATTTTTTCCCTCAAAAGAAGGTGGTCCATCGGATTGAGAAGTTTCCATGCATACATCTCTTGCGCTCATAACAAATCACTACATGAAGGGGCAAATGTGTGGGTGGGTGGGTGGTGGGGGGGGGGGGATTGAAGTTAATCTCTGAACTAAAGAGACCTTCCCTAATTAATAGAAGAGACTCAAGAGAAGGAAGTAGTATGAAGACAATGAAGCAACTCAGCGAAGCAGCTTAGCAGGGTAGCTCAGTGATGGAGCTCAGCGAGGAAACTTGCCGAGATAGATCTTTTTTATCTTCCATATTTTTACTTAGTGAAATTGTATCTTTTTAATTACATTGAGTGTAACGCTATAGCGATTGTAATATTGATGGTGAGGTCAAATGGTACTAGCGAGAGACCATGCCTATCAAGGCTTGGGAGATCTTATATGCTCTATCGAATGACCTCACCATGGGAACATCAGATGGAATTGATTTGGAGGATTGAGAAGTGAGGCAACATTAAGTCTCGTCTGACCATCTTAAATACACCTGGTAAAACATCGAGAGAACTTTTACCGTGGAAGCTTGTGCAGAGTAACCTTGAGTTCCATCGTATATTAAGCTTTGAGCTAAACAACCCTCTACTAAATGTCACATTTACTTAACATGATGTCACTAGACACCTACCCACTGTCCAATACGAATTTGAGTAGACCACTGTGGTATTAAGGCTGTCAGACGGTCTGGGGAGCGACCACTATCGTAACAGTCTTCTGATGCACAGTTGGTGGGCAAAAGGCATGTATTAGCATTTAATAATTATGATGTAGGGTGTGCTAACCCATCAACCCATTTAATTCTTGAGACTTAAAGTTTGAGAGAATGTATTTCACATTAATGAGGACTGAGGCATCTCGGGAAAAGGTGGGGCTATTTATGGGCCTCAACCACTTCTGAGAAGGGAGAGTTCTTTCTAGAGAGAGAAAACACATTAAGAGAAAGGTATTTAGCAAACCAGAGTTTTATCCATCCATCCATAATACCAAAAAGGCAAAAATGTCACCCCTGACCCGACCACCCTTGTCACGGTCTTTGATCATGACAAAAAAATAAGCATTTTTTGTCACGGTCATGGATCGTGACAAGTACAGTTGTTATGGAGTTGTCACAGTCAAAGACCTTGACACGTCTATGACAAGTCTCTTAAGTAAAAACCCTAGGCACTCTTTTTTCCCTCATTTTATCCCCCCTCCTCTCTCTCTCTGTATATATAGGGAAATGATCAAGTGAGGTCCCAGTTTGAGGACCCTGAATGATGACCATTTTTTTTAAAATAGTAAAAAAACTATTTTTGTCTTGATTTTTTATGGTTTTTAAACATTTCAATAGGACCATAAAAAATAATCATCTCAAAATGATTTTTTTTTGCTATTTAAAAAAAAATCGGTCAAACTTTGTCAGTTTTTAAGTTGTTAAAAACTGACAAAGTTTGACCAATTTTTTTAAAATAGTAAAAACTTCATTTTGAGTTGATTTTTTTTATATGGCCCTACTGAAATATTTAAAAACTATATTAAAAAAATTAGCTCAATTTCTTTTTTTACTATTTTATCAAAATTGGCCCGCGCCAGCAGTATGCAAACAGAGGTCCTCATGAGATCCTCTCTCTCTCTCTCTCTCTCTCTCTCTCTCTATATATATATATATATATATATATATATATATATATATATATATATATATATTTCCTTTGTGTGTGTGTGGGGGGGGGGGGGGGGGGGTGTATGTGTGTGTATGATTTTGTGTGTGATTTTTTTATGTATGTGTGTGTGTATATATATGCGTGGGTGTGTGTGTTAGATTAATATATCTGTTTATGGGTGTGTGTGGTTTTTTGTATATATATGTGTTTGTTTGTGTGTGTGTTTTTTTTGTATATATATATATGTGTGTGTGTGTGTGTGTGTGATTAATTTAGTGTTTATGAAAATTGGGCACAAATATGAAATTAGACCCCCTTTGTTGTGTAAATATGAAATTGAAATTAGGTATAAATATGAAATTGGGTATATTGTTGTGTAAATGTGAAATTAAAATTGAAATTGGTTATAAAACAAAAATTGGGTATAGTGTTGTGTAAATTTGAAATTGGTTATAATGTTGCGTAATTTTTGTACATTTGTTTTTTATTTATATGCAATTGGGTATATTGAAATCTAAAACCATATAAGTGATTGTGACAAGGGTATAATCTAAAACCATATATATATACTATGTAAAAATCGATATAAATAAGACATAATTAAATGAAACATACTATATCCCTTACATATAGTGTGCATAGATACTAACCTTCTAGTTCTTATGCGTATGCATTCAATAGACCTTAGACCCGTTCGAGAGTTGTTACCCCTGTAATGAGATATCTCGAATTGTTCCATTTAAACAGTTTGAGATTGCATAGTTTCTGTATAATAATATTCTCAGTGGCTTAAACTTGTTACTTTTGGGAGAAGTTCTGTTGTCGTATCTTAATGTTCTCTAGGTACATAGTTAATGATGCGATGTTAAAATTTGTTTCAATTGATAAATTGAAATAGAACTTACACTTGGGAATTTATGTCGTTTACTTGGAGAACTATGGGGATATGATGCCGAATTTTCATCAAATTGGAACAATGTGCATGAGCTGTGAAGTATATTACAGAAATATGCGGTCTTGAATGGGATAGGACCACTCACCCTTTAGAGGAGATAGAGGAAATAGGAATTAGTATTATGAATTCAATTCAATTTCAAATTAAAATTGAATTTGAAATTGTTATTATAAATTGAAATTAAAATTAGCATTAAAAATTGAAATTGGCATTTGGTATTTAGTTTTTGGTATAATGTCTATTTCATTTTTGGTATTCAATTATGAAATTTGGTTTCACTCTCTAATTGCAGCAGCTATCACCATCTCTCTCTCTTTACACACATTTCGGCCTCTCTCTCTCTGAATTATTTGGGATGCTTGAATCGTTGTTAACTGGTGGATTTGAACATTTATATGTCCATGGAGTTGGTTGGACCTAGAAATTTCTAATAAAAGACATTATTATTTGCATTGTTGTTTTAAATTCTTGAATTGTTGTTGACTGGTGGATTTGAACACTTAGATGGCCATTGAGTTGGTTGTCCCTAGGCATTCTCTAACATTTGGGGTTGTGATGTGAAATAAAACATAACTATATAAAAATTGAATATAAATAAGACATAATTAAATGAAACATACTATAAATTTTATGCATGTAATAAGTAAGAATACATGCATGCATGTATCCCGCAAAGCAACAAGTAACGAGGGTAAAAGGTAATAACGGGAATCACAACAAATAGTCATTAGCTATCTATTATTATTATTATTATTCTTGTTACTATAATCTAGGCAAGCATGTGTAAATTTACATTAAGACAACTTCTTATATAACACTTTCTTCGAAGTATAAATTTTGTTTTTATCTATTGCGGTTCTTGTTACTATAATCTTGTTACTTTTCAAAAGGTCAAGCAAGTGTTTTACTCGGAGTATATCAATAACGACCCCTGGTCAATCGTCCTACATGCACCAAAGCGTCTAAACAGTAGTGTGTATAACTTTTCTACTCCTACCGAATATCAATCCATTTTTATGATAACCCGAATTTGAAAAAATTTTGAGACTTGTAATCAGTATTCCAATTATTTGTAATGACTAGTGGGTGTATTATTCTATGTTTTATTATTATCGGACGATAGTTTAATGCTTTTAATTCATTTGTACTTGATCAGTTTAATGCTTGTAATAACTAGTGGGTGCATTCTTCTATGGCTTTGTTATTATCGTATTTGAATAAAAATTGGTTTTATGGTTAGTTAATATGTTAATTAGGATTTTAATGAATTTAAGCATTAATTCAAAGTCCATGACATGACCCGATATTGAAACAATATTTAGATTTATAATGTTGTTAACTTGTATTCTTCAAGTGCTTTGTTATTATTGGATTTATATCAATATTGGTTTTATGGTTAGTGAATACGTTAATTTAGATTTTAATCAATTTAAGAATTAATTCAAAGTCCATGACATGACTTGGTATTGAAACAATATTTAGATTTATAATGTCATTAACTTGTATTCTTCTAGTGCTTTATTATTATCGGATTTGAGCATTAATTCAAAGTCCATATATATGTTTGTATTAATAGTAACAAATTTTGCAGAAAATTTCTTCATCCCAACGCGGTAGAGGAGGCGACAAGTTAACGACATTATAAATCCAAAATACTTTTATTCAGGGGTATTTTTAAGCATATTGGAATCCAAAATACTTTTTCAAAAGTTTTTTAAAATAAATGTATGCACCTTGTTCTAATGAAATTGTGTTCCATTTAAACAATTTTGTATAACTCATTGGATAGACGATCAAAACAGCTTCAAATGTGCATTTTTATTCTTCCATTGGAAAGTCATTCGATCTCTCATTCGATAGCCGTTCAAATGAAAATGGGTAGGTCATTCAAACGAGCTCCGGTTCATTCGAACGAACTAATAGGGATTTTGTTTTTCAGTTGGTTTCAAACTTAATTTTTTAAAGTTTATCTCTTTGAGATTTTCCATCTTATATAAGAGGTACAAACCTTCACTTTCTTTCAAGCCTTTTTTAACCTGTTTAGTGACCAAACACTTTGGTTTTTCAAAATACAAATCCTTTGAATATTTTTAATCACTTTATCAATCCAAAATAACACATTACTTGATCAAAATCTTGTGGAGTTATTCTTCAATGCTGACTAGAGAAAAGGAATTTTTTGAGGCTAATCAGTGGATACCGAGGCAAGTGGAGATTTCTATGAGGCATTAATTGATCAGCACCACTTTTTATTATCAATAATGAAGGAAGATGAACTATAATACTTAGTGGTATCTAAGTATATAAGTCTGTCTATGTCATCTATAATACCTTAGTTGAAATAATGCTAAAAAGGTGTTTTCCCGAAAGGAGTTTTTCCTCATATCTCGTATGATTGTTTATTCATTCGATTTATATGTAATATCTTGAATGCTTAATTTCACCCAATTTATCAAGATAAAATTGGATTAAAATTGAACCTCGATTATTTGTGCCCTAGTTTACGGATTCTACCGTTCACTATATAACTGGACCACCCTACACATTTTACAAATTCGTATCAGAGCTTGTTTATATAAGTTTTTTAGATAATGTTTGCTGGTTATATGGAGAATTTGTAGAATAGGGAACCTTTATTTGATGGAACAAATTATTAATATTGGAAAGCTCAGATGAGATTGTCTCTAAAATCGATCGATGAGCTTGTTTGGCTTGTCGTTGAATGGGGGTAACTTCTCCTATTGTGACTAATGAAAATATAATTAATCTCAATGCAGTCACAAATTGGACTCAAGATGACATTGGATTAAGTAATTTTAACTCTCGAGGCTTGAATAAAATTTTTGGTGTTGTCACACTCGATAAATTTCGTCGCATCATGACGTGTACCACATCTAAGCAAGCTTGGGATTTCTTCCAACTCACGCACGAGCATACCAATATTATTAAAGCGCATAAGATTCAAAACCTCACCACACAATTTGAGACTATATGCATGCTTTAAGCTGAAACATTTGACGAATTTTATGCCCGTATATCTAATATTGTGAATTTCCATTTTAATTTGGGTGAGAAAGTTCCAAAAATAAGAGTTGTTAATAAATATTTGATTTCTCTCCCTTATCATTTAAATGTGAATGTTACCATCCTTGAATCTTTTGGAATTTTAGGCACATTTAGTCTAGAAGAACTTGTAGGTGATCTTCAACTTATGAATTAAACATAATCCCCAAAACCCAAAAGAAAAAGGAAACGAAATAGCTTTAAAAGCTACATCTAAAAATGAGGAGTCTTATGACTCCGATTCTGAAATTGATCAAGATGATCTTACCATATTTTCTAAAAAAATTAAAAAGATTCTCAAATTCAATAAACAAAGTTCATCCAAATTGGAAAATAAAAAAAATTGAGAAAAACAAAAATGACAAAGTGGGTAATAATTTCAATGAGAATGATCAAAAGAAATGTAGAAGTTAAAATACTAAGAACGATGCATTGGAGAGGTGTTATAAGTGTCAAGAGAAATGTCACAAAGATCAGGAGTCTTCCACTAGTCTTAAAAACAATGCAAAGTCAAATCCGCCTATAATGCCACTCTAAGTGATAGTGATGTTGAATGAGTAGATTTCGGGGATGTATCACTGCATGGATGTAATTTTACTGCATTAATGGCTAGTCATGTTAGTACTTCAAGTACATCTCACGCTGATGAGGATGTTTCTAAACGTGATAACCAGGACAATGAGTCGAATCATTCGAGAGAGTTTAAGGGTAATGATGATAATTTTAGTGAGGGGGAACATAGTCCTGAATACGCTTACCCCAAACTTTACATCGAGTCATTAAAAACTAAAAATTAAAATTAAAATTTGACTCTTAGGGTGTTTTCTTCAGAGAAGGAGTTGAAAGTTTCAAAAGATAGTGATGTCTCATTGAGCCAACTCGAGAGAATAAGAATCTCTTTGAGTGCTTGTATAGGTGGGTAGGAAAAAGAACGACTTGACCAACAAAGTGGCTAGTCGTATGAGAGATCTTCAAGCGTCATTGGAGATTCGTGAGAAACTTGAAGCCCAATTTCCCATATAGAGAAATATATCAATCGTGCCTGGGAAGTGAAAATCACTTCAGAGGAAACATTCCATAAAGTTGTAAAAAGGTTCCTAGGTCTTGCTTTAGGTTTTAAAGAGAGACATGTAGTAGGTTACGATGGTGCATCCACCTCCTATACTGCACCCAAACCAATTACAAAATTTGTGTTAGATCCTTACAAGCGTCCACTTAACCCACTAATGAGAAATCGTCATAGTCATTTTAACTAAGGTAGACCCAAACAAATCTACGTTTGTACCTATTGAAAATAAAGATATCACCTTAGGGAGTTTTGTTACAAGTTAGAAAGAGTCTCTCACACACATGCTCCCATACACTACTATAACGACCTAGTTAGTCTTAGAGAAAAAGTTGATTTCTAGTCAATACTTCTAAATGTTTAATGGAAGAATTAAAGGATGTCTACACCTTATGAGAAGACTTCCAACACAATGACTAGTTCCAACAATGATAAGGGTAAGCAAAAGACTACCACCACTCGGGTACCTAAAAGGGATATACACGCCCTTATTGTTCACGTTGCTCTTAAGGTTCAATATACTTCCCAATAGTACTTTGATAGTGGTGATCTAATCATATAACTGGTGACAAGTCTCTTTTTACCAACCTTATGGGTCGCAAGGAAGGAAAAGTCACCTTTGGAGATAGGAGTTGGTCTAACATTTTAGGATGAGGTTTTATGGAGTTTCCTAATTTCGTATGCTAGATAATGTATTTTATGTATAAGGGTTTAAGGCTAACTTAATAAGAATAATCCAACTTTATGGTAAATCTTGATTGATCGGGATGTAACGTCTATGATTCATCCGCTGAACTTTTTCTACAAGGTGTGAGGACTAACGACAATTAGTACGGTATCATTACCAAGTACCTTTTAGTGTGCAATAATGCAAAGGTTTCCTCCATAAACCTTTGGAATCACCCACTAGGTCACGTCAATTTTAGAGATCTTCCGATATTAGTTAAGAAAAACCTAGTATGTGGCTCACCATCACATGGAAAATTAAATATCTCAGTTTGTGATCCTTTCCATCAAGGGAAACAAAAAAGGAGTCCCTATAGGATGTTAAGTACTATTATCACCACACAGGTGTTAGAGTTTATACTCATGGATATTATAGGTCCAATGCGCACTGAGAGCATTGGTGGTAAGAAGTATATTTTGGTGATGGTCGATAACTTTTTGAGATATTCCATTATTGGATTTCTTAGGGGAAAGTACGTTTCTTGAAATTTCCTTACAACCAAGTTCTATCTAATTTAAAATCAACACGAGGTTTTAATTAATAGATTAAGAAGTGATAATGGAACGGAGATTATTGTTGTTAGTATAGTTGCATATTGCGATGGTATAGGCATCAAACACGAGTTTTAGGCGGTAGGCACTCCTCAACAAAATGGGATTATTGAATGGAAAAATAGGACTATCTAAAAGACAGCGTGATCCATTATCCGTGGTAGGAACATGCTTAGACGATTTTGGGCGGTGGCGATTAACACTATAAGCCACACAAACTTCAAACTCTATATGAGTTATGAACCGGTAAGAAACCCAACCTATCGTATTTTCGATATTTATGAGTCCTTTCTATATCCTTAGAGATAGAGAGCATTTCAAGAAATTCAACTTTAGAAGCGATAAGGGAATATTTTTAGGATATTCATCGACTGAGAGCCTATATGGTGTATAGCCTTATAATCTTTAAGATCACAAAATTGATAAAAGTCACGATTAATGATAATGCACTGACTATTTTTATTGATGACGATCTTGCATGTGAGAACAATGCACCCCCCGGTGCTGATTCAATTATTCCTAACACTACCATGGTGGGCTCGAATCTTGAATAAGAAAATCCACCCTCTTGGATTCTAAAGAGTCATGAACCTAATGGCATACTTAGTGATCCCACACTAAGTGTCATGACTCGTGCCCAACTAGAGATTATGGTTAGAAACTTTTGCTGCACTTCCCAAGTATAGCCCAAGAATGTGAAAGAAGCACTCAAGGGTGAACATTGGATAAATGATATGCAAGAAGTATTGCCTCAATTTAGAAAGAATGATGTTTAGGAATCAATCATCGGGTCTAGTGAAGCTAATGTGATTGGTACAAAATGGGTGTAAACAAATAAGATGGATCATAATGGTACCAAAATTCGCAATAAGTCTAGGTTGGTCACTCAAGGTTACGTACAAATTGAAGGTGTATACTTTGACATAGCATTAACTCTTGTTACTAGGCTTGAGTTCATCCACTACTACTTGCCATAGCATGTCATCTACGATTTAAGTTATACCAATTGTATGTTAAGAGTGACTTTCTCAACGACATTCTTCAGGAGGAGATTTATGTGGAACAATAAAAGGGGTATAAAGACCCAAAGTACACGGAATATGTCTTTTATCTAAAAAAAGCCTTTTATCTAAAGGGGTTACACTTGGAACGATGCAATGCTAAACATGCAGTGTTAAGCACCATTGTTTTCATATCGAAGTCTAATAATACCATGATTAAGTTACGTGAATGGATAGAAGGAAATTTTGACTCGAGCATCTTAAATGTACATCCATATACGATGTAAAACAAACTACAAAAATCTTTTTAAATTTTTAGAAAGAAAATAAAATCTTTTTGGATTTTTCATCGTATAAACCAAAGAAAAAAAGCATGCAAAATAATGTACAATCTAGTTATAGGGACAAATGATGACAATATGAAAATAACCGTAAACTAGAATTAATACCCGAACTCAATCAATGGATCAAATACTCATTGACTGTAGCACTCCGTGATTTTAAGTAGTAAAAATCTTTAATAAACTCAATATTTTGGGAAAATAAAATTTTGGAATTTAATTAATTTTAGGATGTATAAATATTGATTTTGATATATATAAAATAAAATTTTAAGGGGAATTTAATTCAGGAGTAAATTTGGGAATTTCTTGATTTATATATAAAATTGTGGGAATCTTTGCTGGTCAGGCCAATCGAACCGGTTTGCACCGATAGTGGTGCACCGGTGGTTTAGTTTTTAAGTGTTTGTGTTTAAGTTTAACGCTCCTATTTTCCCCTATTAATTAAACTCAGGATTAGGGACTTTAAAATACCTTGAGCCTTTCTCAAAGAGAAATAGCCTCCCATACTTTTACGTCCTCTCTTTTACAAAACCTAAACCCCACTAAAGCAATTTTCAACTCAAGTTTTGAAGATCCAAACTTAGTTTTCTCAAGAACATCCAAGAACGTGTTTTTTGCTAATTTTACGAGAGTAACGAAACCATTTAATCAGATTTTGAAGACGAATTATTTACATGAATGAATACTTCTATTGTTCCCCTTAAGTGTTATGCATTTTAGATATTGCCTAAACTTTAAGAAATGGTGTTTTTTTAAAATAAATTAAGAAGACTAATTAGGGAATGTGAATAAAATTTCGGGGCTCTTTTTATTCAAATCTAAAAATATACTTGAGACTTGAAACAATTTCATGCTTAGGTTAGAGATTCATACTATGATAGAATTGGGGACGTCTTGCGTATTAAAATTAAAAATATGAATTTGTAATAATGTTTCAACTTGAAAAGTCACGATTTTTATGTGTAGGTAGTAGAATGGATTTTTATGGTGTAATATTATGAATATGCATGTTTAAAATAAAATCTCTTGTTAATAAAAAAATGGCACTTATGTTGAAATTAAAGAATATTACAACGTGTGTGACTTTTGGTATAATTTGTTTAATTATATAATTGAACAGACATAATTTGGATGATATTTCAATAGAAAAATATATCGAAAGAAATGTAGCTATAAATTGAAAATATGCTTGATGTGATGTTGCTCGTGTTAATATTTCGATACTTCAGGGAAGTTGGGATTTTTGGGATAGTTATGATTTTACCCTTATTTTTATATTTCTTTCTAGCTATGGAACTAGTAGGTAGGCCTCGTTATTTTTAACACTTTCTAGGCATGGGACTAAAGAGTGAAGGTTCGTACAGTTGGGTATTTCTTGGGTGGGACTGGGTAGTGTTTTTCGTTAGCTTAGGTGCGAGGCTAGGTGGTAATTTGTGTAAGTTTTCCTCCTAAGTGTTAGATCAGGAAATATGTATAGTTTTAAAGATCTCTAGGTATAGGACTAGGGATTGTTTACATTAAGTTACCCGAATAAAGGGTGGGGCTAATAAGGAACCATGATAATTTGAATAAGAACTGATAATTAATGTCTAATACAAAGAACGGGTATAAAAAGGAATTTACATCACGAGTATGTGCAGGGCTAATAATTTGGGCAAACTCGTTATATCAACTTGGGTGTACGTGGCGTGAAGAGTATGTGCAGGGCTAACAATTTGGTAAAACTCGTTATAGTCGCGTGCCGTGTGTGAAACCTTACCGTATGTGCAGTGGTAACGAAATTGAATGAAGTGGCTATAGTGGGGGGAAAGTGTATGGTGTAGTATTGTTGGAGCACCAGGAATAAGAGCAAGGCTCGTAATGGTGAACTGGCTATACTGGTGTCTCATTAATAAAATTGGTTACATTAATTTAATTAATAATTGAAAATTTATAATGTAATGTTAAAATAACATAATTGAACTTAAATAGTGGGGTGGCCTGGTTATGTGGGTAGTTAGTGATGGTTTCCTTTACTCGCATGTTATTATATTATTTAAATTTAAATACTCTATTGTGATATTTATCATGTATAATGCTGATGTCTGAGTTCACAGACCCTAATTTGGAGGAGTAGCTAGTGATCATGTGGTGGGCTCTGACCCATTGCTTCGACTGACATTTCAGGTAGAGTTGCTGGGGTAACAACACAGGATGGATCAGAGATTTTTAGAATACAGTTGGAGATTTAATTTTATATCTTTAGTAGTTTAGATTATTTATATTCCGTAATTTTATTATGGATTTGGTGGCCCATTCGGTTCCACAGTTGTTTACGTTTTTCAGTTAGAGATTTTTGGTTCAATTATTTAATTTGAGTATTGATTTATCGTTTGGAGTTGAATCTTTTTTTGGAAGTAGTACGGTGATGGATTTTATTTACATGGATGTTTATATTCGTTGGCTTATTTCAAACTATATCTTGTGGAAAAAGTTTTTATTACATATTTCTGTCACATGCTAAGAATGGTACTTTATTTAGTGACGTCTGACGTAGTTTGGTGGCAGCGGCTAGCCACCTCACTCGCTAGAATTCGTGGAGTGTTACAAATGGTATAAGAGAATGACCTTAGATCTCGTAGGTTGTTAGTCCATTATAGATTTCACATTACCTATCTTTCATTCCTTTTTATGATTTGTACTCTTTAGTTTTTTCGAGTCTGATTGTTGTTTGTTCCTGTATTTTCAGATGGCAAACACTAGGAGATCTGGATATAGGAGAGATGGTTCCGTTTTTAGTTATACAGATCAGGGAAGGTAGGGTCAGTTTGCTTTGGGTTTCGAGGAGTTAGTGGCAATGGTTCATGAGGCCACTGTGGTCAGTATTTAGATAGGGAGACAGAGGTGGGGAAACCTAGAGGCACAGTATAAGGGTGCACCCACTTTAGTTTGGGACAAGGTGAGGATCAATTTCCACAAAGAAAATCCTCCCACTTTCGCAGGGGGATATGACCCAACGGTTGCTCACCAATGGAGGCGTCATAAGGAGATGAATTTGAGTATGGTGTATTATACGGATGTGAAGAAGCAGATGATGGCTACTTTTAAGTTGACTGGGGATGAGTTACAGTGGTGGGAGAGTGTCACTGCATATGAGGATAGAGATCGCTTGAATTATGGAGACTTTTTGGTGAAATTCAATGACAAATATTTCCCTTATTTGATCAGGAGTGCAAAGAATAAAGAGTTTCTAGATTTATAACAGAGTTCGAAGTCAGTTACTGAATATGAGAAGGAGTTGACAAATATGTCGATATTTGTACAGGAGGAGGTGAAAATCGAGGAGAAGAAGATGGAGTGCTTCATTAAGGTTCTGGTACGATCGATTTAGCAAATGGTTGTGGGGAATTTGGCATACACTACTTAAATATAGGTTGTGGATGTCGCATTGTTATTATGGCATGAGAAGGTGAATTATCACTAAGAGGTAGGAGTCTAGTAGTTAAGATGGAAGCAAGGAAAGTGGGGAGAACAAGGGTCGCAATGACCAACTGTGGAAGAGGCAACGCTTAGCACAGGAGCATCAATCCTTTTAGCAAGGCAATGGAGTCCCACCAGGCCCCTAGGGGAAGGGGTAGGGACCGCAAGAGGAGCAAGCGATAACTAGGTAGTTTGGACCTTTTAGAGGTGCATGTTACAATTGTGTGGATTTTGGACATCGAGCTATCTAGTCTTCGAAGACACAAGTCCAGCAGGTCCAAGGGTCTCCAATACCAGAAGCACTAGGTGCACAGGGAGCACTAGCAGGGGGTACGTAGGGACCGATTATGGCTAGAGTGTATGCCCTTCATGTTCAGGAACGTCAGGTAAAGCAGACTCAGCAGGAGCCCAGGCGTGGCTAGTGGGATAGCATGGTACGTATTATTTTCTTAGATATATGTATGTATATAATGTGTGTGTGTGTGTGTGTGTATATATATATATATTGTACTTTTGTTTATGGGGTAGGTTCGTGTGAAATTTGGTGTATGGGTTCCCGATCGTAGCATTCTATATGTAGGCATATGCAAGCCTTATTTTATTTTAGCAATTTTATGTTTGAAGTTTAAGCTTCATCAAATTTCGAGGACAAAACTCCTATATGAGTAAAGGAGAATGTAACACCCCGTCATTTTAAGCCGTAAAAATCTTTGATAAACTCAATATTTCTAGAAAATGAAAATTTGAAATTTAATTAATTTTAGGATGTAAAAATGTTCATTTTGATATATGTAGAATAAAGTTTTGAGTGGAATTTAATTCGGGAGTAAAATTGGGAATTTCTAGATTTATATATATATAATTTTGAGAATCTCGGTTGGTCAGGCCGACTGAACCAGTTTAGCCCTGGGGGCGAACTGATTCGCACCAGCAGTGGTGCGCGGGTGGTTTAGTTTTTAAGTTCTTGTGCTTAACTCAAACTCTCCTATTTTCCCTTATTAATTAAACTCGGGTTTAGGGATTTTAAAACACATTGAGCCAATATGAATAAGCGGTAGCCTCCCATTATTTTACCTTCTCTCTTCTACAAAACCTAAACCCATTAAAAATAATTTTTCAACCTAATTTTTGAAGATCCAAATCTAGCTTTCTCAAGAACATCCAAGATTGTGTTTTTGCTATTTTTGCGGGAGGAACGCAACCATGTAATCAGATTTTTGAGACCACGTCTTTACAGGCATGAAAACTTCTATTGTTTCCCTCAAGTGTTATGCACTTTAGATACTGCCTAAAGTTTAATAAATGGTGTTTTATTCAAATAAATTAGGAAGACTACTTAGGGAAAGAGAAAATAATTCCAGGCTATTTTTATTCAAATATGAAAATATACTTAAGACTCGAAATAATCGCATGCTTAGGTTAGAGATCTGGACTACGATAGAATTGTGGGATATTTCGCGTATTAAAATTAAAAATATGAATTTGTAACAATGTTTTCACTCAAAAAGTCACGTTTTTTATGTGTAGGTTGTAGAATGGATTTTTATGGTGTAATGTTGATAATATGCATGTTAAAAATGGAATCTTGCGTTAATCGAAAAATGGCACTTATGTGGAAATTATAGAATATTACAATGTGTGTGACTTTTGGTAGAACTTGTTTAATTATATATTTAAACGAACATAATTCAAATGATATTGCAATTAGAAAATAAATTGAAAGAATTTGATAATATGCATGTTAAAAATGGAATCTTGCGTTAATCGAAAAATGGCACTTAAGTGGAAATTATAGAATATTACAATGTGTGTGACTTTTGGTAGAACTTGTTTAATTATATAATTAAATGAATATAATTCAAATGATATTGCAATTAGAAAATAAATTGAAAATATTCTTATGTGATGTTGCTCGTATTAATATTTTGATACTTAGGGGACGTTGGGATTTTTGGGATAGTTATGCTTTTACCCATTTTTAGTTTACTTTCTAGGTATGAGACTAGTAGGTAGGGCTTGTTGTTGTTAAAACTTTCTAGGCTTGGGACTAGGAAGTGAAGGTTCATACGGTTGGGTATTTCCTGGGTGGGGCTAGATAGTACGACATCACCTATTTTTCGTTAGCCTAGGTGCTAGACTAGGTGGTAATTTGTGATTGGTTTTCACCCTGTGTGTTAGGTCAAGAGATACTTACGGTTCTGGCGATCTCTAGGTATGGGACTAGGGGTTCTTTAGTTTAGGTTACCCGAATAAAGGGTGGGGCTAATAAAGAACCACAAAAATTTGAATTGGAATTTATAATTAATGCCTAAGACAAAAAAATGGGTATCAAAAGGAATTTGTGTCGCGTGTATGTCGAGGGCTAACAATCTGGGAAAACCTTCTATAACGACATGGGTGTGTGTGGCATCACGAGTATGTTCAGGGCTAATAATTTAGGCAAACTCTCTATAGTCATGAGTCGTGTGTGGAACCTCACCGTATGTGTAGTGCTAATGAAATTAGACTAAGTGGCTATAGTGAAGGGAATGAGTGTAGTGTAGTATTGTGAGCGTGCCAGGAGTATGTGCAGGGCTTGTAATGGTGAACTAGCTATACTGGTGTCACATTAATAAAATTGGTTACATTAATTCACCTTATAATTGTGAATTTATTATGTAATCTTGAACTAGCATAATTGAACCAAAATAGTGGGGTGGCCTGGTTATGTGGGTAGTTAGTAATGGTTTACTTTACTCGCATGTTATTATATCATTTAAATTTAAAATACTCTATTGTGATATTTATCATGTATAATGATTATGCATGGGTTCACAGGCCGTAATTGGGAGGAGTAGATAGTGTTTATGCGGTGGGCTCTTCCCATTTCGTTTACTAACATTTTCAGTATAGTTGTTGAGGTTACTGCATAAGATGGATCGGAGATTTTTGGAGTGCATTTGGAGATTCACTTTTATTTCTTTAGTAGTTTAGATTATTTATATTTCGTTGTTTTATTTTGAGACCGTTATTATGAATTTAGTGGACCAATCGCTTCCACAGTTATTTATAGTTTTGAATTAGAGATTTTTTGTTGAATTATTTAATTTGAGTATTGACTTATCATTTGGATTGATTTTTTTTTTGGAATTAGCATTGTGATGGATTTTATTTGCATGGATTTTTATATTCATTGGATTCATTCAAACTATATCTTGTGTAAAAAGTTTCTATTGTCTTATATTTTTGTCACATGTTGGGAATGGTATTTTATGTAGTGACGCCCCGCGTAGTTTGGCGGCGGCCGTTGATCACCTCGTTTTCCAAAATGTGCAAGGTGTTACATACTCTTCCAGAGATACTCAAATCGAAGGTCATCTAAAGGTTTCATGAAAATGTCGGCCAATTGGGACTCGGTACTCACGAAGATAAAAAAATGTTATTCTCCTCAATAAGATCACAAATAAAGTGCTCACGAATCCTAATGTGTTTCGTATGTGAATGTTGGATGGGATTACGAGAAATGTGGATTGAACTCGTATTATCATAATAAATAATGATGGTGCCTTGATTAACCCTATAATCCTCCAATATTTGCTTCGTTTATAAGACTTGTGTGCAACAACTCCCGACGACCATGTACTCAACCTCTGCTGTGGACAAAGAAATGAATTTTTACTTCTTACTCAACCATGAAACAAGGTCATTCCAAAGTAAAAGCATCCATCTGGTGTGATTTTACAACCATCAACATCCTTGACGCAATTAGCATCTGAATAAGCCTAAAAAGGTCATCAGTATCAAAAGAATACCAAATGTCATAAGAAATAGTGCCACTCATGTATTTGATTGATAAAAGTTTAAGCAACGAAAATAGGCTATGAAAGAAGTAGTCTTCTTTGGGTCAAAAGACACCATTTTTAAGAGCCTAAAAGATGAATTCAGCACATAAAAACCAGAAGTTCTAAGGCCAGATTTGTTTCATTGATGCTTAATTAAAAATGAACAATACGATTCTTTCAAAAATTTTGAGATTTTATGATTAGAATGTGAGATTTTGAGGGTGTTATAAGTTTAAGATTAAAGGGTTTGCACAATAAACATCCTTGAAAACATTAAATAGTTTGCATTATGAATTTGGGAAGCATTTAAATTCAAGGCATTATGTATGAGTTGAACCAAAATCACTATGTTCGACATTTTTAACACAAAAGCTTGATTTGAGTACTTTCTTTAGGAACGTCTTTTTGACTTCTTGCATTGTCGCTATGTATGCCTCTATTGACTTTCCTGTGCATTAAGTTCACACACCTACATTCCATTTCCATGATTTGGATGTTTTTATGCTAATCCATGGTGTGTTTGCTTGTATATATATTTTAATACTTAAAAATTCCAAAAATTCTAAAATTGGCTTGTTGGTTTGTTAGAGTTTCATCGCATATGCTTAGTTGTCTATACTTTGTGATGATATTTCAAATTTGAATACTCTGGATACTAACTTTTTAGGTTTAGCTTCTAACCCTTTGTATATTACGAATAAAAAGGGGAGAACATATTAAGGGGGAGTTTCAGTTTTTCAAAATCCACGCACGATATTTTCTTTGCTTCATGTGTGTGGGTTCATGAACTACACGATGAAGATTTTCAGTAGAGATAAAGTTGAAACTGTTTTTTACTTTTCGAGTTTGGGAGGGACATTAGTTGAAATTGTCTCAGGCGTTATTTTTTTTTGGTTTTGTGTTTTGTATCGAAATAGCCAAAGGGGGGAATTTATAAGAGCACAATTTATGATTTTCTCATCAAGTTTATAATTTTGCATATTTTGTTACACCGCTACACTATCATGTATATTCATAAAAAGCTTCAATAAAATAAAAATTAGTGACATAATGAATTTGTCAAAGAATGAAGAGTTGATATCGTTACTACAATCATCAGGTATATTTAGTGTTAACTTTTATCCAAGGGTATTTTTAAACACATTTCAATCCAAAATACTTTTCCAATACTTTTTTAACAAAAAAAATATTTTTTATGCATCTCGTAAGAAAGAGATAGATGGACCTTTGAACGACTTTTTACAACTCGTTGGATAGACCTTTGAACGAGCTTCAAATATGCATTTTTCCTCTCATTCTAGAAAGTCATTTAATCTCTCGTTCAATAGTTGTTCGAACGAGAATATGAAGGTTATTCGAAAGAACTAATGTGGATTTTAGGTTTTAATTAGTTTCAAACTCAATGTATTCTAGTTTATCTCTTTGAGATTTGCCATCCTATTTAAGACGTACACCCCTGCACTTTGTTGCAAGCCAATTTGAACCTATTTCATAACCAACCACCTTGGTTTTTCAAAATACAAACCCCTTGGATATTTGTGATCATTTTATCTAATAGGAAAACACATTACTTGTTCAAATCCTCGTGGAGTTAATTCTTCACTGCTGACGAGAGAAATGGAGTTTCATAAGGTTGATCGATGGATACCGAGGAAAGTGGAGCTTGCTGTGGAGTGCTACTGGATTTGCACTGCTATCTGGTTATCAATAAGTAAGTATACCAAACTACAATACTTATTTGTGTCTAAGTTTTAAGCCTGTTTTTCTCGTCTGTAATACCTTAGTTGAACCAGTGCTTAAAAGGGTTTTTTGCCAAAAGAGATTTTTCCTCATATCTCATGTGATTGTTTGTTTGTTAAATATAGATTCAATACATTGCATCTTAGTTTCAACTAATTAATCAAGATAAAATTGTATTAAAATTAAACTTTTCTTTTTTTACCTAATTTATGGATTCTAGCATTGACCATATAGCCGGACTACACTAATTTATAGATGCTTGCTCGACCAATGCTTATTGCTAAGTAAAACTGTGGAAAACAACAAAACCAAGTGTTAGTGAATGAATTTATCTTTCACATTTTTATGTGTTGCTTAAGTGACTGCTCGCAACTTTACTTGCTAGGCAATTGAGATATGCTCATGTACTTTCTCTTAATATGTGATCTAACTTGGGAATACTCATGCACCCCCTTAATGGTACTAATAACATTTCTTTTGTAGATGGCTTTGGATTGGTCATGCATCCCTCTTGCTATTACTACTCACGTGACTTTTGGAGTTCACTTGTGTTGCTCATACATCCCCCTTACCGATACTGATCACGTGACTTTTGGATAAGACTTAGGGTTTTTGGTTCGGCCCCCTTATTTCCTTTATTCTCCTTATGGATTTGGGGTTACTACTGTGTCAACTTTGCTTGGGTACTCCTCATAAAATATTTTTTGGTATTTTTTTAAAAAGGGATTTTTGTCATCATTACTTTATTTGTGTTGAATTTAATTCTCAAACACTTGTATCTAAACAAGACACTCTTCTTGGTACCTCGAGGGTTAACATGTTACATTGGGGGAGGTTGTTCGCAATTTGGGTAATCATTAATTCCATTTTCGAATTGGCGGTGCCTCATTAGCTTCCCAAATTATAAATTCCCTTATCCATTCTTTTCAAACTCTTTACCATCATTTTCAAAAGTTTTTAGATAGAGAAAGTTTTATGGAGCTTATCATTTTTTCCATTATCATCGAGATTTTTTACGAGTTTTCTTCAGTAATTAACCAATTGCTATGGCTCCGTGTCTTCAAACTTTCACTCTACCATCTCAACCACACCCCCGTGTTGGTATTGGTCTCCTTCCCCTTTGAAATCATTGTGTCCACTTCCACTGCTACAGGGGTTTCCAAAATTTCTTCCGTGGTACTTACTGCACTTTCCATTGCCTTTACCACTAGTGGTGGTGTTCTTCAAGTTAGAGCTAGTAGTTCCCATCTGTTACTAAGGTCCACAAAAAATATTTAAAGTCACACCCCAAAATAGATTTTTGAGCCTATAGGTGTTCTCTTTTCTTTGGAGACAATGACCATTTCATGTCTTCACTTGAGGGTTTCGAAGTAAGGTTTGTTTTTATGGTGGACGAGCAACCACTCTTAGGGTTTCTAGAGTCTAAGGATTTCCATGTTGTATTGCTTGATAGTATTATGAGGAACCGAGTAGATATGGGTGATTTAACCTTCCCCAACATTAATTTTAATGTCTGTGGTGGAGCCCCTGAGGAGTGGGAACTATAGGTTGACTACATTATGCTCGAGGAAAGTTATTCCAACATTTTTGAGGGTCTTGGGTTGGATAGGACCCTTGAGAGTTTGAAGAATTGCACCATCAACAAAAGCATAGGTGCTCTCAACATCTTCGTGTCTCTCTGGAGCATAGACACCCAAAATTTTGTCACTAGTTGGGGGGGGGGGGGGGGGGGGAGTTCTTCATTACTTTGGAGGATATTTGTAAACTCATAGGTTTTCTTGTTATGGGTAACCATGTATTTTTTTTATGGCTACGAACATACTGAGGAGAAGAAAATGTGCGAGGAGATGCATAAGGCATTGGACTCCTTCATTCATCATGTTGGGCTTACTCTTACTCGTGAAAGCTAGCACTCTTTTTCCAAATGAAAAAGGAATTGGTTTAGAGGTATTTAGCCTTTGTCTAAGGATTAGGCTAAGACCGAAGTCCCAACGAGCCAAGATGGCCCAAAACTGATGGTAAAAAGTAATCTTTCTGCTTTCTTTGTTATATTTTTATCAAGGTTTTTATTCCACAGGATACCTAATGACTCCCCGCATGAGTTGTTGTTTCGCCTTGCTATTAGACTTGCTCATGGAAAAAGTGTTCCACTTTCTTATTTGAATCTCAGGTCCCTATATATTTGGTTGGACTAGACGCACGTTGATATGGAGTTATCACACGAGCACTATAATGCCTTCAAATTTGCAACTCTTTTGTACAAATGGAATCTTTATTTGAGTGATTCCCAAATTAGGCCCCAGATTCGCGCTCGTTGCTAGGTAGTACCGCTTAGATTGCTAGGTGTAATAGGAAAACTCCTAAGCATTCACTTAGTCTATTTTAGGTAACAATGATGAGTTCTCCTTACGTCTTTTGAAAGTGCGGGTTATATGGATTCACTTATATAATAGTTCACACACACAAAGATTCATTTTTTCTGAATTTTATCTTATTTACACTTATTTAAACATGCAAGATGAATTATGAATCCAATATCCAAACCAAATACGAAGAAAAAGAAATACAGGAAAAATTCCTTTCGAGAAAAACCGTTATTGTGGCCATCCCCGATCCCCGCCGCGGAGGGAGAAAGGATCCTTCGGGTCTCGCGCGTCCCCTCTCGGGAGAGCGCTTCGACCGGTGTCGATTTGTGAGGTGTGAAAATGTAGAGAGATTTAGAGTCGCCAGTCTATTTTACTCAAAACAGATAAAAGAAAAAGGGGAAGCCACCCCGAAGGATGGCATCCAAAGACATACTGGTGCGTGCGAAACCAAAATGATTCGAGAAGGGTTCGGAGGCTTAGTTACGAAATGGGAAGGTGTTAGGCACCCATTCCGCCCTTCCGGTCTCTCATGAATATTTGCTATTTTCCTTTATATTTCCCCCCGTGATATGTGTGCATGTGTATATATAGAATGGAGGTAGGAATCCTCGACTTGTATCATGGAAAAGACAAAGCGAGTCATCCATAGGAATGTGAGATTAGTGTAGAAAATAAGATTTACGTGATTACCCCAACGTCGATTGTTATAAGGGAGCGATAACGCATATGGAATAATACGTTACTAAGAACAAGTATATAGAATATAATGGAAAATGAGATAAAGAGAAGATAGAAAATAAGAGAAAAAGGGAAAAAAGGACTCGAGTCTCGGGTTTTACTCCGAGATGCCTAGGTAGCCCATAAAGGCATCAAAGTCCACGTAGTTCGCATGTAAAGTGAGGGGCGGGGTTTAACCCATAAATCCAAATGGATAAATCTCTTATTTGTAAGTGTGTGTGTAGAAAAAGTGTTTTAGTTGTGAGAAAAGTGTGGAAAAAGTGTGAGAATCCCTACTTGGAATTTATGAGCAAACCCTCTTTTTCTTGTTTTTTGGGTTTTTATTTATATGGAAATAGGATATGTACAATAATACTAGATAAAAAGTGTATTTATGGTGTGTGAGATGAGATAATAAAAGTGCTAAGTAAGAAAACAAGTTATTACAAATTTAAGAGAATTTAGGAAAGATTTTGAGAAAGTTGGACCTTCTTGGAGACCTTGAGCTTGATCTTGAATGTTGAAAAGCAGCCCTTGCACTTGGATGATGATGGGGATTGGTTAATTCATCAAGTTTGATGAAAGGGATGATGAAAAATTGAAGTGAAAAAGGGATTTGGAAGTTGAAATCACACTGCCTTCGAGAGAGGTTTCTTGGGGTTTGCTGAGAGTGATTTTCTTCTTCTCTGAGCTCCCCTTGCAAATGAGGCCAAGGCCTCCTTTTATAGGCCCATGGGTCTACCGATCGGAATTTCCATGGCACTACCTATCAGAAGGTGCCGATAGGCAGGGTCTGGGACCTGCCATTTGGTAGTGCGCCTCAAGCTTTTTTGGAAAATTGGTCGCCGAGGACAAACCGTTGGTCAAAATCGTGCACGGGGCATACCATTGGAAAGGTATTTCAGAGACCTTCGAAATTCCTTTGGACTTCTCCTGAGTTCAGGAGTTGACTTTGGGTCAAATGTGGCTCGAAAGCATTTATCGGTTCGCTGGACAGGGAATTGTTCGGATGCAAATGGATCGTTCGTCCGCATAGTAAGTCTGAATCGCACACAGGGCAGACCGTTAGAAAGGTTAGGAGACGTACTTTGACATTCCAAAGAGTTTGGCCCGGTTCGGGAAGTTGACTTTGGTCAACCGGGACCGAGAAGCATTCAGTGACCTCTCGGAGTCAAACAGATCGTCCGTCCGCATGGAAAGTCGAAATTGTGCATGGGATGGACTGTTGAAAAGGGTCTTCAATGTCCTTCGAAGATTCATTCAGCCTCGGTCGAGCTAAAGGGTTGACTTAGGCCAACAGAGCTCGGGAGCTCCCGGTGGCCTCTAGATTGGGGTTTCGGATGCAAACGGATCGTTCGTCTGCATGGTAAGTCAGAATTGCGCATAGGATGGACCGTTGGAAAGGGTATTCAGTGCCTTTTTAAGATTCATTGAGTCTCGGTCGAGATGAAGAGTTTGATTTTTGGTCAAATTGAGCCGGGGGGTGCCCGATTGCTTCCCGGTTAGTGCTCGGGACATGACTTGGGCTTGCGGTGATGAGTGGAGGTACTAGGGACCTAAGGAAAGTTAGGGGGTAATAGAATGAGGTGTCTATAGAGCCCCTCGATGGGTAAGTTTGGAATAAATAATAGCCATCGATTAGACACCGCATGATTCTTTTGAGAGAGTATGATCGGTTTAGAGGATCGAGGCCGATTCTGAGGACCTAAGGAAGCTAGGATGAACAATTCAGAGGGTCGAGGTTGATTCTGAGGACCTAAGGAGCGTGCTGGGGATGACCCAATCAGAGGGTCGAGGTCGATTCTGAGGACCTAAGAATGGTGACGACCGATTCAGAGTGTCGAGGTCGATTCTGAGGACCTAAGGAGCGTGCCGGGGATGACCAAATAAGAGGGTCGAGTTTGATTCTAAGTACCTAAGAATGGTGACGACCGATTCAGAGGGTCGAGGTCGATTCTGAGTACCCAAGGAGCGTGCTGGGGACGACCAAATCAGAGGGTCGAGGTCGATTCTGAGGACCTAAGAATGGTGACGACTGAGGATCGAGGCCAATTATGACCTAACTCAGGTGACGATCCAAGACTGGGGTCAATTCTGACCCAAGAGTGGTGACGACTGAGGACCGAGGTCAATTCTGACCTGATTCAGGTGACGATCCAAGACCGAGGTCAATTCTGACCCAAGAGTGGTGACGACCGAGGACCGAGATCAATTCTGACCTAACTCAGGTGACGATCTAAGACCGGGGTCAATTCTGACCCAAGAGTGGTGACGACCGAGGACCGAGGTCAATTCTAACCTAACTCAGGTGATAATCCAAGATCGGGGTCAATTCTGACCCAAGAGTGGTGACGACCGAGGACCGAGGTCAATTCTGACCTAACTTAGGTGATGATCCAAGACCGGTGTCAATTCTGACCCAAGAGTGGTGACGACCAAGGACCGAGGTCAATTCTGACCTAACTCAGGTGACAATCCAAGATCGAGGTCAATTCTAACCCAAGAGAGATCGTATTTCCTTGGGAAAGGAAAAGAGTTCCACTGGGAGTAAGAATTGGATTTGAGGTTCCGCTGGGGAACGATGAATGAGCTGGGGAAAATTTGGATTGTCCTTTGGGAGAGATCGCCTGGGGCGAGTGATTCTTCTGATTTCTGTTGGGAAAAATACCATGTGATATTGTATCGCACCGAATAGCCGATGGTTGGGGAGGCTTTTTGTAAAATCTGCTGAGGAGGTGATTAGGTGGTCCGGGCGCATTGCTCGAGAGGTCATTCGCTTGGATTTTGAGGGTTCCGTTGGGGAAAAAGATGTGTCGCCTAAAGGAGTGCGAAATTTTCTTGATAAAAATGTTCTAAATCCTTCCTGGGATTTTTAGGAATTTTCCCAGGATTTTTTGAGGCTTCCTGGTATTTTCTGGGAATTTTTGTACGAAATTTTAAGGGGGGTGCCGGTCGGCATGGTATGAGGGGTGCCATTCGGCAGTGGCATGGACTTTTGGGCTGCCTCGGGAAGGTGAGGAGACAGTGCCGATCGGTATGGCTAGGGTCAGTGCCGATCGCCATGGCGCTTGGCCTCCTATATAAAGGGGCGAATCCCCTTCATTTTTCACAGCTTCTTGCATTCTCTCTTTCTGCGATTTCTTTCTGCAAATTGTTCTAACGTTCTGATCTTCAAAAAATGGCCGCCTTTGTGAGTACTGCTGTCCATCGAGAATGGTTGACCGTTGATGACTGGGCGAATGTGAATTGGAGGGACAGGGTGCCTCTTGCTTTGGGGAATGAGAATGCCTTTGATGCATTCGAGCCGGTTGCGGATGAGCGGACCTTGCTGCGGGAGCCGTCGCGTCATCGCTCTTCGAGAGTGATTCCCGGCGGTTATGTAAGTAACCTGACCTTTGGAATTCCTTTCTTTTTGGGTGATTTTTCCTTTTTCTTAACCTTTGACTGAATTTTTCCTTTTGCCAGTCGGATATTTCTTTGAAGAATATGCGTGCCCGCGGGACAACGGGGCTTAAGGATGTTTGGGAGCATCTTCCACCCGTGGTGTGCTGGATGGTATCATCAGCGGGTTTTGGGAGGTTGGCGGCTGCGCTGGATGAGACGCCTCGTTCAACAGCAGTCTTGTGTGCTTTGGGGGAGAGGTGGTGGGACACTACCCACACTTTTTATTTTGGCTTCGGGGAGATGACGGTGACTCCCATAGATGTGCAGCAACTGCTGGGGCTGTATTATGACGGGGAACCGATAGAGGTGGATCGCTCCTTGCGGGTGAGGCCGGAGGCGGTGTATGCGGCACTTGGTGATGTGAGGAGGATAGTCTCTGGGGATTCTATCCGGCTGTCCTTGCTGAAGGATGTTTTGCTGAGCAGGGTGGTTGATGTCGAGGATGGGCTACAAGTGAGGCAGATGGCCCGGTTGTTCATCTTGTTGGTGCTGGGAGGTTTCATGGTGGCGTCGAGCGGCGTCGTCGTCCATTTGTGGTTTCTGCCGTACTTGAGGATGTTTTCGAACATCCCTTTCTATGATTGGGGGAGTCTGACCTTGGCGAACCTTTACTCTTCTTTGGATGCATTCAGCCGGTGCTACCGACAGTCTTTTACTGGAGCCACGTATCTCCTTGAGGTATTCTTTACTTTGTGCATTTTCCCTTCGCATTCGCATTTTCCTTTCATGCATTCACATTTTCTTTATGCATCTCTTTTTTCTTGTGAATTCAGACGTGGTTCTATGAGGTGATTGGGTGCAACACCCTGCTGATTGCTCTGAAGGATGACACCGTTGGGGACTTCTGCTGACTGTATCGATGGTGTAAGGCCAACCGACAGTCGAAGGGATCTCTTTCCCTAGAGGCGGTGCGTCAGGTCTTAAATGACCTGACCATTGGTCGGGTAAGACTTTTTCTATTTCAATCTTAGTTTTTGCACCTTCTGATCTTGTATTGACTCATGCCTGCTTGAGGATTTTTAGGTGACCTTTTATCCCTGGGGGACAGCCATTCAGGATACGGGGATGACTGGGGTGAACACGCAGATGAGGCATTTATTGGCACATGAGTTTGGCCATTCCTGGTACCTCGAGGAGAGGGTGATTCATCAGATTGCTGAGGAGGAGGTGGTGGTACCTCCCGCACAGCCTCTTACGTCTATGAGGCGGGAGCGATAGTTGTTGGAGGATGAGAGGATCGCGGCGATGATCGGTGAGTCCTATGCGTTGTATACTGATACGACCGCGTTGTATGATTATATGGACTTTGTGACGAGCTGGTTGATGGCGCCTAGCATTCATGACGCTTTGTCTTTCCCTCCTGCTGGTTCGAGTCGGGTGGTGGGGTCTTCCCACAGTGGTGGTGGTCCATCGGCACCTGCGGCGACCTCGGAGGTCCCTTTTGTTCGGCTGCACACTCCTTCGTACAACATCCGGCGGGCTGATGGAGGGATAGTGCCGATGCTACACCGTCCTCTTGCGATGGATTCGGAGGAGGTGGGCTTGACAGAGGAGGTACTTCGTCCTGCGGTAAACCTTTCGGTTCTTTTCCTCTTTTTTGATTTCTTTTGCTTGATACTGATTCTTCCTTTTCCTTTCAGCAAATCCGGGTGTCGACCACTTGGCTCAGGGACATCAGAGACTGGATATCATCGGCGACTGCCCACATTCGGGATGCTGTCCTTGTTCTTTCTTATCTGGTGCCGTCAACCTCATTCGGGGAAGAATCTGGCTCGGGTAGTGGGGGCGCGTCGTCTCGCCATAGGGGAAAGAGAGCGCGTGGTAGGGGTGGAAGCTCTTGAGAGAGAGAGAGGGAGAGATAGAGTGTGGGTTCGGACTGAGTCCCATTGTTTTTTGGATTTATCTTTCTATTTCCTGCAAGATGATGTAACACAGAAAACAAATATATGCAATGCAATGTAATTTTTTTGACTATCTTTTATTTTAATGATGAATGAATGCATGCACATGCGCTTTTTAATTTTCTACTGAGACAGTAAAACATGAGTATTTTTGAAATTTTTCAAAGGAAAGATGTTTTATTTAAAACGGGGAATCCCATAAGGAGAAAACAGGATTCTTGAAATTCTTTTGAGAATATCAATTTATTTTTATGGAGTTTTTTGATTTGATAAAAAAGGAAAGGAGGAAATTTCCAAAAATGGGGGGTTGCCGATCGGCAAGAACCCTGGCCTGCCTATCGGCAGTTCAGTCCAGTCCTATCAATTGAAAGCTTTGATTGGTACCCTCTTCAGTCTTTTGTACCTTGCGGGGTAGGATTCCTTCCGATTTCTGCAGGGATTATGTCTTTTGTGAGAGTTCTCAAGTATAAAAAGAGGGGAGGGGTAGAGTATTTTCATCACACCTTTGCATCCTTATCTACCTGCCCACTATTTATTTGCCCTACAAGATGGCTCTCCCTGGTAGCACCGAGTTTGTCAACTACCTCGAAGCCTTGGAAGATATGTGCTCTTATAATGTCGACTATGATGCTTTCAACATGCGTCGAGTCTCCTTGTGGCCTAATCGAACTTTTGAGTGGAATATGCTGATGGCGGCAGTACAATTTTGGTACCCCAAAAACCATGTATTCCGCTTTGGGTTAGAAGAAGTTTGTCCTACCTACGAGGAATTTTCTGCCATACTAGGTGTGAATCCCAGTGTTGCCGCGACTTTACCCGAATTTTCTCGCTCCCCTAGGGATTTGTTGGCCGGGCTTCTTCATATCTTTCCTTCAGCGGCTAGGTCATTGGTTGTTGGAGGAATGATCTCCCTCCCGGCGGTGTTGCAGTCCGTACATTCACGAGAAGTAGGTGATGCTGGCTATGCTGGAGCCATTGTTCTGGGCCTGGTTTCAAAATTGTTGTTGGTGACTGGGGAGGCGCGAGTGGATCCACAACTTGTAGCCATTACCTCATGGATGTCATACCGTCGTAATCCTACGACGGTGATATTGGCGAAGACTCTAAATGGCCTGAATGCCTGGAGAGAAGGTCGTTCTGACTTTTTGAGGGGTAGCCCCGTGATGCTGTTCATGTGGTTATCTGAAACATTTCACTTGTCGACCCCTCCAGAATATCCTTTGTCAGCTGTACCCAACTTCTTTTCGCGCTACTTTATTCATGTTGGCCTACATGTTGAGAATTGGGAGAATTGGCTTGTGGAGCATGGGGCTCGTGGGCTGTATTGGTCAGTGCCTTGGTGGGGACAGTTGTAGCCTATTCTGGAGCTAGGAGAGTATTCATATGTGCAGCTGGTTGGTCTCGGACATACCTCTTTTTATTTCCATTGGCAACTTTTGCGCCAATTTGGCTGGGCGCAGGTCGTGCCCCCTCGGACCTCAAATTTCTTTCCGATAGAATATTTGACTGAGCGCTTGCGTCTGTTGCTTGGATCTCTGTGAGAAAATCGGCGTCCATCGACCCGTCCTTCTCAGTCTGTCAGGAAGGTTTGGCATATCCCCAAAGATTATATGAGGTGGTTGTGGAGGAAAGTAGTCAGCAAGATGTTGGCAGTAGAGATTGGTCAAAGGTGGTTTATTTTATCTGACTCCATGGAAGGGGGTGTTGTGGTCTTTTCGAAGATGGTTAAGGCTCATCGGTCTATGGAGTGTTTGAGTCACTCCATTCAAGCAGGAGAAACTTGGGGTCCTCATGATGTAGATGATAAGGGTGCAGGCTCTTCGGGTAGCTGTGGGTAGGACTCCTGGGGAGTTTATTTATGTAACAGATGTAGGGGATTTTATCTGGTTTTTATGGTAGTAGGGGGAAAGGAGTTATCCGTTCCTTCTTCTTATGTAATATGTACTATAGTTTCTTATTAATGAAATAAACAAGTTTCTGATCATCCAGCTGTGCCTTTCGATGAATTTTGTATTTTGAATTATCAATACCAATCGCTAAGGCATACATAATCCTTTTGTTCAAGTAGATGTTTAGAATGAATTGTCATTCTCGAAGATAAGAAAAGAATATATTTTTGTGAAAAAGAAGGGGCCGTGCTCATGTGGGATGTATGAGCTGCCTACGTACCTTTGTTTTTTTTAAAGCTTTAAAATAGTTTTTTGTAGAGGATCAGGCCCACGTAGTTCTGGGTGAGGGAAATAGAGAGTTTTTTTTAGAATAGAAGGGGGATGAGAAGAGTCGTAGTGCACCGAGATTTCAGACTAGGGGTAGAATTTCTTGAGACGGTCCAGATTGACTGGACGAGCCATCTCTTCCCCATCCAGGTCAGTGAGCATGGCGGCACCGCCAGACAAGATCTTCTTCACAATGTAAGGGCCGCTCCAATTGGGCTTGAACTTTCCTCTGGAGTCCCAGATGGGTTCGATTATCTCTTTGAGGGCTAAATCCCCCTCCTGGACACCGCGGTCCTTGACTTTCTTGTTGAACGATCGCGCTATTTGGCGATGGTATCCCTGTATGTGATAAAGAGCTTTTAATCTTCTTTCATCTAGGAGGGCTAGCTCATCAAGACGGCTTTGGTACCAGTCTTCTTCACTAACCTTGCCTTCGAGCATGACACGTAGCGAGGGTATTTCCAGCTCCACAGGTAGGACTGCTTCTATGTCGTAGTCCAAAGAGTAAGGGGTAGCCCCAGTAGAGGTTCAAATTGAGGTTCGAAAGCCCCAGAGGGCGTACGGGATCCGGTCGTCCCAATCCCTACAACTTTCGATCATCTTACTGATGATGGTTTTGAGGTTTTTGTTGGAGACTTCAACTGCACCATTGGTCTGAGGTCGGTAGGGAGAAGATTTGTGTCTCTAAATCCCACTCGTTGATAACTTCTGTGACTTCTGCGTCAAAGTGCAAACCGTTATCTGAGACTAACTCGTGCGGGACTCCATATCGGCAGATGATATTTTTCTTGATGAATTTGGCCACCTTCTTGGCATTTAATACTGCATATGACTCAGCTTTGATCCATTTTGTGAAGTAATCGATGGCAACCAGGCTGAACTCATTCCCATTTGATGCATTTGGTGTAACCTTCCCTATGATGTCGATACCCCAGGTGGAGAATGGCCAGGGAGAAGTCATGTTGTATAATTCCCGCGGAGGTAGATGTTGGAGATTCGAGAACTGTTGGCATTTAGGGCATCTCCGAACATAGGCGGTGCAATACTGGGCCATGGTCGTCCAATAGTAGCCATATTAGATGATCTTCTTGGCAAGCATGTGACCATTCATGTGGGGCCCGCATTCCCCCGTGGATTTTCTACATTATCTTTTCAATGTCAGCCCCTGCGATACAGTGCAAATGAGTTCCATCAAAATTCCTCTTGAGTAGTGCTTTATGACAGATGATGTACTGAGCGGCTAGCCTTCAGAGGGTAGCTCAGTCTTTCTTGTTGGAACCCTCGGGATACCTACCGTACCGGAGGAGGCACCAAATATCATAGTACCAGTAATTGACTAGCTCAGGATCTTTTGAGGTGACAAGCTCAATGTGGTAGCAATGGGTTGGTTTGTCTTATTTTTGAACTAGGAAGGGGGTCATTCTTATTCCCTCGGGAATGTCGACCATGGAAGGCAAAGTAGCGAGAGCATTAGCTAGGTTATTCTTTGCTCGGGGTCGGTAATGGAAGGTGATATCTCAAAATTGGGAGGCTAACTCTTCTAATTGGGCATGAAAGGGTTGGAGATTTTCATCCTTGACCTTCCACTTTCTGAGCACTTGATCGATGATGAGGGCAGAATCCTCATATACATCAAGGTATTGAATACCTTTCTTGAGAGCGACCTTGAGTCCCACTGTGCATGCCTCATATTTTGTCATGTTGTTGGTGCAAGGGAAACCCAATTTAATGGCAGTAGGAGTGTGGGAGTCATCTGGGTCGACCATAAGTATCCTAATGCCATATCCCTTTTTGTTAGCAGCGCCATCGAAGAACATTTTCCATCGGAGTTAGTCTTGAGTGGTGCAGAGGACATTTTCATTTGGTAATTCGGAGATCCAGACATCTGTTTCTTCTACAGGGTAGTCAGCGAGGTAGTCAGAGATGGCTCTTCCTTTAACGGCTTTTTGTGTGACGTACACGATATCGAACTCGATTAGAAGCATCAACCATCGGGCCATTCGGCTGGATAAGGTGGGTTTTTTTAGCAGGTATTTGATGGGATCCATTCGAGATACAAGTTTAATGGGGAAGACGAGCATGTAGTGTCACAACTTTTGGGTGACCCAAACAAGCGTGACAAATGCTTTTTCCAAATCAGCGTAGTTGACCTCGTACCCAACCACTTTTAGACTGGCATAATAGATGGCTCTTTCTTTGCAGGAGTTTTCAAGGTATTGGGATAGCAAAGCCCCAGCTGCAGTGTCGGTTATGGTTAGGTATAGGAGCAAAGGGAGAGCAGGCTGTGGTGGCATAAGAATTGGAGGTTGGGTCAGATATTGTTTGATTCGATCAAAAGCTTCTTGTCAGGCCTCGTTCCAAACCTTGGTTGAATCCTTTCGGATGAGCTTGAAGATTGGTTCGCAGATGGAGGTTAGCTGGCTGATGAACCGGCTGATATATTGTAATTTCCCAAGAAAACCTCGAACTTCTTTCTCTGTTTGGGGTGGCGGCATCTCAAGTATGGCCTTCAGCTTGGCGGGATCTGCTTCTATCCCCTTCTCACTGACCATGAATCCTAAGAGTTTTCCCTTTGTAACGCCGAATACGCATTTATGTGGATTGAGCCTCATCTGATACTGTCGCAATCGTTCGAAGAACTTTCGGAGAGCAGGAGCATGACCTTCTCTAGTTTTGGACTTGATAATCATATCATCCACGTAAACCTTGACCTCTTTGTGAATCAAATCGTTCATGATGGTTTTGGCGGCCCTTTGGTAGGTAGCCCCAGCGTTCTTGAGACCGAATGGCATAACCGTGTAGCAAAAGCTTCCCCATGGGGTGATGAATGCATTTTTCTCTTGGTGGTCGAGATGCATCTTGATTTGGTTGTATCCGGCAAACTCGTCGACGAATTACTTGAGAGCATGACTGACTGTGTTGTCCACGATCATGTCGATGTTGGGTAGCGGATAATCATCCTTCGGAGAGGCTTTGTTTAAATCTCGGTAATCCACACACATTCGAACCTTTCCTCCTGATTTTGGTACAGGTACAATATTGGCTAGCCACGTGGGATATTCGATTACTCGAATGAAACCCACATTAAACTGTTTGATCACCTCTTCTTTGACCTTAAGCGACCATTTGGTGCGGAGTTTCCTTAATTTTTGTTTAACTGGCTTGGAATCTGGGAGAGTGGGGATCTCATGCTGAGCTATTTCGGGATCAATACTGGGCATGTCATCGTAGGACCATGCGAAGACTTCCATGAACTCCTTTAGAAATTCTTCGAGTTGTGCGCGCTCATGCTCATCAAGGGTGGCCCTTATCCTAATCTCGCGCAGTTGGCTACTAGAACCGAGATTAATAATAGCAGTCTTTTCTTCATTAACTTGAACGCGGTTATGTTGTTTGTTATTAACCTTATTTAAATTAGTTAAGAATTATTCATTTGAAAAATCATCATCATCAAAAGCTTGATTATAATGTAAACAATTAATGTAAGGCACAACAAGATACTCAAAATCTTCGTTTATTTCATTGATAGGAAAAACAACATTGAGAACCTCATCAAAATAGGTCTCGGTTACATTTGAGTAAGGGCGGACAACAGTAGATGAAATAGGGTAAATTTGGGGTTAGGGGAGATTTCGAGAGGTAGAACTGGCACAGCATGCCAGTTGAGGAGAGGTGTGTCAGCAGCTTTGATCAGATGAGAGGGGTCCAGTGATGTAGTGTCTGAATGAACCATGCAGAGTGCCAGCCCGAGTGTCTGCAGGTTGAAGGAATCTTCGGAGTCACTTTCCTCAGTTTCTTCGGTATCTTTAATGAGCGGTTGTACGCGGTGTGGGAAACTCTCGGCCCATGGGTAGCTATCTTGGAAAAAGATCTCCATTCCAGGCTTCATCTTCTTGTCTATGTGGTCGTACCATGGTTCTGGAAAGCCGCAAAAGGGGAAATCCTCGCCTTCTTTAATGAATCGTCCATTTAAGGAATCACCTGAGATAGTTCGAACGCAGTCTAACCCTCTTTTTGATTGAGTCTGGCGGATCATTCTAAGCTCTTGTTCTGATGGTTGATACCCCAAGCCGCAAGGAGGGAAAGCTTTCTTCCGTTCGAGGGGCTCAAGTATCCCCTGCTGCTTTTGTCCTAGCCCCAGTCCGGGAATGTAATGCATGTTTCTGAACATCTGAATCAAATTGACATTGCCATGAGGGTCATATTCTGGACAAACCCTTTCTTTGAAACCGTCCCCTGCCGGGAGTAGGGATGGCTCAACTCGAAATCCTGATAGGAGCATATCATTTGACCCATGCTATATCTCAAGAATTGGACTATTGGTGCCTGCACCCTCGGCGTTACCGTCGTCACCCAAGATGGTGATGACTCGCCCATCGGCGAAGAACTTTAATTTCTGATGGAATGAGGAAGAGACACCCTTTATACTGTGGAGCCAGGGTCGTCCGAGCAACAGGTTAAAACAGGTCGGGATATCGATGACTTGGAATTCGATGACAGGGTTTATAGGACCATTCCCTATTACAAGTTTTATGGATCCCATCACTTCACGATGCGTATTATCATAGGCACGCACGGCAGCGGAGGTTGGAGCTAGGTCGATTTCTTTAAGGTCTAGACATTTAAAGGTTCTCACTGGGTAGACATTCAAAGCGGATCCGTTATCAACGAGAGAAAGCGGTACAACCTCCCCCATAACTTCGACGGAGATGTTGAGTGCATAATTGTGATTTGGCCCAATTCTGGGGATTTCTTCTTCAGAAAAGGATAGCATTCGGGTGGAGGTGAAGGATCCGACCAAATTTACCGCTTCTTCTAGTGTGGTAGAAGGAGGAACCATGGGTCCCGTGAGCAACTTGATTAAAGCATTTATGTGCTACTGGGAAGACATGAAAAGCCCCCATAGAGTGATGTTAGCTTGAGTTTTCTTCAGTTGATCGAGGATTTTGGTCTCCTCGAGGGTCATTTCTGTCATAGGAAGGTCTTCAATTCCCTTCCCCTTGTCATTTGCCGGTAGTGAGTTTGGAATTTGGTAATGTCTCCCCGATCTGGTCATGTGATTTACTGAAGAAGGGAAAAACTTAAATCCAGTTTCCTCATCAATCTCAGGTTGTTCTACCACCCTATATATTTCTCTGAGGAGTTCTTCAAATGATACCATCCCACATATGTCGGCTACTGGGCCAGTTCCTCCTGAAGCTTGTTCTTCATTTGAATCTTTGAATTCTTCCCCCCATTCGGTGGTAACAATTCTATTTTCCCTCGTGAAATTAATGCATTCCACAACTTCAACGACTTCCTCATATAGGTCTTCCCCTTCTGTGGGTATGTGTAAGGGTGAATGGATAAGGCACCCTTATAGCTTCAAAGTGTCGAGTAACTCGGTGATACTGCAAATGTTGTTGGTTTGCATCATCTAAGCTGACTTCGTCGGTTGGTTGGTACCACCCACCTATCTGGTTTGCAAATGTGTAAGGGTGAATGCTTTTACCATGACCTGGATAACATCATCTAAGATGACTTCGTCGGTTGGTACCACCCACCTATCTGATTCTCGGGCCCATTTTCGTCCTTCCAGAAATAACGCACTGAACCTCTGGCAATCGATAATCATCTGTGAGGGCAATTTCAGCCCGAATCCTAGGAGTTGATTCAATACCTCTGAAAATTCCATACTTCTACTTTCAGAACAGGTCCGTACAGTGATGCACGCTCTAGTAAGGAGTGACAGTGCCTAATCAACGGGGTTGGTAGGGTGTAGGAGGAAATATGGGCAAAGTTGAAGAGGTTTAGGAGGGATAAGGGTGTGATTTGGGTTGATGGATCGAAATTCGAGTTTTCTTCCAAGAAGATGGCATTGGTGTGATTTGGGAGTGGGTTATGAGTAGTGTTTGGTTTAGGATTGGCTAGTGGGGAGATGGTACCTCGGTCAATGAGATCTTGGATTATGTTTTGAAGGTGGAAGCATTGGTCGGTGGTATGTTCAGCTGTTTGGTGAAAGGCGCAATGAGCATCGGTCTTGAAATTTCTGGGAACTGGATTGGGTAATGGACGGGGATCCAAGGGTTTTATAAGGTTTCGTCTTGATAGGGCTTGGTAAACTTTAGAGAGGGGAGCATGGAGCTCAGTGTATTCCCTTCAAATGGGGGCATGGCGACTTTCTGGTGCCCAGGATGTGGTTAGTTGAGAGATGTTGTTGATGGTTGAGACTATAGCATTGGGAAGCTTGTCATACTTTTTAGGGGTGAACTGTCCGGACACCTTCTTCGGTTCAACTTCTATTTTGGCAAGACTTTCCTCGATTTCTACTCCTACTTCTCTGAGAGCTCGAAAGTGGGGGTAGTACTGTCCTCCCATGGTTGTTCGGACATGGAGCAAGAAATTCTTCTTCACTGTGTTGACTTGTTCTTCTTTAGATGGCCGATTGGTCATGGTAGCTGCTTTTTCCTTCCATTGGGATATAAAGTTACTGACGGATTATCCGGAGTTTTGTTTAAGCAGCTCTAAATCACGATGGGTGACCTCGAGCTCTTCGTTGTATTTGTACTACGACATGAATTCTCGGGCTACATCCTCCCAGCTACGGATTCTGGATTCCTCAAGAGATAAAAACCATCAGAGGGCCCTGTCCTTAAAAGTTTGCTGGAACAATTGGGCCATTACTTCTTTAGAATCCCCTAGTAGAGTCATGGAACAATGATAACTGTGAAGATGAACAATTGGGGGACCGCTCCCCCCGAACTTCTCGATATTTGGCATCTTGAACTTCTCGGGTAACCTTGCTTTAGGATAAGGAGACATATGGGTGTAATCCATGTAATTCCCAGAGATTCGAACTTAGTCTAACTTCTTAGTGAGCATATTAAGATCTTCTTTGACTTTATTCAACTCCTCCTCCTTTGGATCAGCGACCACAGGCAGGTTAGCCACAGGCTGGGAAATGTTTGGCATTGGAAGCTGGGCAGGCGGCGGCCCATTAGCCGGAGGGACACGTGGAGCGTGCTGATACTCCTCCGGGACCCAGATGGGCTCGGGTGGACCCATAGCACAAGGTAACAGGGCCTCGGGCTCTTGAGGAATAGGGACTTGGTTTCGTTGCATTTCTCGGACCTCAGCTTGGAGGTTGTCAATCTTGGCCACGAGCTGAGCTAGGACTGTCGACAAATCTGGTTGTATGATCGGTGCTTGATCCGCATTCTTCATGGAAGATGGATGGATTTCGAACTCGGAAGAAGTAGTAGAGGAGCGGATGAAACTCCGAGGTGATTTGACTAAAAACCGAAGCCAATAAGGAGCCAGGACAAGGGTGTGCGATTGACCTGAGAAGGCGTAGGATGAGATTTATTTTTGGAGAAAAAAGGGAAGAAACTATTTTTGGATTTTTGATAAAAAGGGAGAAATGCTTTTCGATTTTTAATAAATAAGGAATAAATATTTTTGGATTTTTGATAAAGAAGGGAGAAATGTTTTTGGAGACAGAACTCAGCATGATTATTATGATTATTATGTTCTCATTTGTATTTAATTCTCCTAAATGCAATGCCGGACGGGACCCGAACCTGGAAAAGTGGGGGTTTTAATATATGCAAAGCTACGTTTGGACTTGTAACCAGGCTCGCGAATAGGGTCCCATTTTTAAAAAATGCACGAAGATTGGGCTGCAGGCCGACCCAGAATTTCAGCAGAGTTTTGGGTTGAAACCGACAATCTAAAGTGCGTGTCCTAGGTTTGACACCTATATGCGAGTATGCAGTTGGTTGGGTGAATCGAAATGGGTTCCCCCCTTTGGCGTGACTTCCACGATATACGTCTTGCTCTTGCGGGCAATCGGTACGTGTGGACAAGCCATTTAATATACCTGAGCGTACGTGAATTGCCTCACCATATACCTCATGGGGACGGTACATGTGAGAGCGAATTCGATATACTTAGCGTACGTGAACGAATTCCCTGTGATATACCTACCGTCATGACTTCGGTCAAGCGGTAAGATGCGGGGGAACCGTTCGATATACGTCGAAGGTACTTGGCCAATGGAAGGTGAGAGTCATATCGCTTAGGCTAACTGCGACCTACCGGACCAGCGCCCATCACGAAGTGACCCTCCAGTTACTGGGTAAAATTTGGTCAATAGAAATTCCCTTTGGTGATATCGTGTGAATCATACATGATTCTCTTATTAGTATCTTATGATAAGAATGCCTTTCTTGATTATGCCAAAAATAGGGAGCCAAGTACAAGTACCCCAAAAGGTACACCAAGTATGGATGGGTGATGCGTGCAACATGGGGATATACATGTGATCCTAGGTGAACATGGTGTGAAGTGTACATGGAGAATTTTCTACAAGTGTGTGAATATAAGCATAAGCATGGGATACACATGTGAGAAAGGGGGACATGCAGGTATGGGGGGAAAACATAAAATATAGCATTTATGTAAATAGAGTCAAGCCCTCAAAATATAATACACATCCCCAGCAGAGTCGCCACTATGGCCATCCCCGATCCCCGCCACGGAGGGAGAAAGGATCCTTTGGGTCTCGCGCGTCCCCTTTCGAGAGATCGCTTCGGCCGGCATCAATTTGTGAGGTGTGAAAATGTAGAGAGATTTAGAGTCGCCAGTCTATTTTACTCAAAACAAACAAAAGAAAAAGGGGAAGTCACCCTGAAGGATGGCATCCAAAGACATACTGGCGCGTGCGAAACCAAAATGATTCGAGAAGGGTTCGGAGGCTTAGTTACGAAATAGGAAGGTGTTAGGCACCCATTCCGCCCTTTCGGTCTCTCATGAATATTTGCTATTTTCCTTTATATTTCCCCCCGTGATATGTGTGCATGTGTATATATAGAATGGAGGTAGGAATCCTCGACTTGTATCATGGAAAAGACAAAGAGAGTCATCCGTAGGAATGTGAGATTAGTGTAGAAAATAAGATTTACATGATTACCCCTACGCCGATCGTTATAAGGGAGCGATAACGCATATGGAATAATATGTTACTAAGAACAAGTATATAGAATATAATGGAAAATGAGATAAAGAGAAGATAGAAAATAAGAGAAAAAGTGAAAAAAGGACTCGAGTCTCAGGTTTTACCCCAAGATGTCTACGTAGCCTATAAAGGCATCAAAGTCCACGTAGTTCGCATGTAAAGTGAGGGGTGGGGTTTAACCCATAAATCCAAATGGATAAATCCCTTATTTGTAAGTGTGTGTGTGTGTGTAGAAAAAGTGTTTTAGTTGTGAGAAAAGTGTGGAAAAAGTGTGAGAATCCCTACATGAAATTTATGAGCAAACCCTCTTTTTCTTGTTTTTTGGGTTTTTATTTATATGAAAATAGGAGATGTGCAATAATACTAGATAAAAAGTGTATTTATGGTGTGTGATATGAGATAATAAAAGTGCTACGTAAGAAAACAAGTTATTGCAAATTTAAGAGAATTTAGGAGAGAGTTTGAGAAAGTTGGACCTTCTTGATGACCTTGAGCTTGATCTTGAATGTTGAAAAGAAGCCCTTGCACTTGGATGATGATGGGGAGTGGTTAATTAATCAAGTTTGATGAAAGGGATGATGAAAAGTGGAAGTGAAAAAGGGATTTGGAAGTTGAAATCACGCTGCCTTCGAGAGAGGTTTCTGGGGGTTTGCTGAGAGTGATTTGCTTCTCATCTAAGATCCCCTTGAAAATGAGGCCAAGGCCTCCTTTTATAGGCCCAGGGTTCTGCCGATCGGAATTGCCATGGAACTACCTATCGACAGGTGCCGATAGGCAGGGTCTGGGACCTGCCATTTGGCAGTGTGCCTCAAGCTTTTTTGGATAATTGGCCGCTGAGGGCAAACCGTTGGTCAGAATCGTGCACGGGACATACCGTTGGAAAGGTATTTCAGAGACCTTCGAAAGTCCTTTGGACTGCTCCCGAGTTCAGGAGTTGACTTTGGGTCAAATGTGGCTCAGAAGCATTTATTGGTCCGCTGGACGGGGAATTGTTCGGACGCAAATGGATTGTTCGTCCGCATAGTAAGTCTGAATCGCGCATGGGGAAGACCGTTAGAAAGGTTAGGAGACGTACTTAGACATTCAAAAGAGTTTGGACCGGTTCGGGAAGTTGACATTGGTCAACCGAGCCCGAGAAGCATTCGGTGACCTCTCGGAGTCAAATCGATCGTTCGTCGTCATGGAAAGTTGAAATTGCGCACGGGATGGACCGTTGAAAAGGGTATTCAGTGCCCTTCGAAGATTCATTCAGCCTCAGTTGAGCTAAAGGGTTGACTTAGGTCAACAGATCCCGGGAGCGCCCGGTGGCCTCTAGGTTGGGGTTTCGAATGCAAACAGATTGTTCGTCTACATAGTAAGTCGGAATTGCGCATGGGATGGACCGTTGGAAAGGGTATTCAGTGCCCTTTGAAGATTCATTGAGTCTCGGTCGAGACGAAGAGTTTGATTTTTGGTTAAATTGAGTCGGGTGGTGCCCGATGGCTTCCAGGTCAGTGCTCTGGACATGACCTGGGCTTGCGGTGATGAGTGGAGGTACTAGGGACCTAAGGAGAGTTAGGGGGTAACAGAATGAGGTGTCTACAGTTATTCAACACTGTTTAAGATAAAATAGGCACTTAATAACTTACAAACTACTTAGAGATCCACTACATATAATGTGATGATGTATATAAATCTTTAACAAAAAATGATGATGTCCATTACTGCCCACATCAAGTAGATTTAGCCTTAGTATCCATCGACCAGGCTCAAGTTTTTTCAATTCCTTTCTTCTTCAGCAATAGAGCCTCAACATCCCAAATTAGCAGTAGAGAAAAATATTCACAAGGGTTTAGAACTCAAAATATGTTATTGGTTTAGAAAAGTGATCATAAATGATCCAAGAGGTTTGGATAAAAAATTATAAGAGTTTAATCGCAAAGAGAAATTTTAAAATTCTTGAAAACAAATGCATCTCCACATATCTATTTTTAGGCGCAGAGGTCCATTAAAGATCAACATGAAAGATTGCATTTTATTTGGGATAAACATAAATTCATCTACTCTTCGAATGAAATGTGATCTCATTTAAATGAAGTAACTGATTTTGTTTGAACATACTTCCAACGAACCTTTGAACGACATTTTAGTGATTTCCAAAAGTTGAAGCAACATAACACGTTCGATCGACCCTGTGAGAAGTTCCAATGACCAGTAGAGACTCGTTTGAAAGACACATCAAGTCGTTCTAATGAACTTGCAAAAATTTCAAAAAAATCTTTTAAAAAATCATTTTAGAACATTTTGATAAACATTTTTAAAAATAAACTCTTTGAAAAGACCCCTAAATAATTTAAGTTTATCAAAGCCATCTCGGGTAAAGTAGAGACGCTCGATTTTCAATGGTTGCAAATGCTCACTAGAGATTCTTATCTTGAAAACTTGAGAACATTTATGCAGGTGCAGTGGGGTGTAACGGGATAATCCAAATTAAAATAAAGAATAATGAATACTCGGATTGTGTTCTTATTAGTTTGGCAAGGTGATCCTAAATGATCCAAGGGGTTTAAATGAAAAATTTCAAGAGTTTAATCACAAACAGAACTCTTAAAAGGATTGAAAGCAAATGCATACATCTCTATTAATAAGGATAGATATCCACTAAAGATATAAATGAAAGGTTGCATTTGATTCGGGATAAAAACAAAAATTTACGTAATCGTTCAAATGAAATGCAATCTCGTTCGAATAAAGTAACTAGTTTCGTTCAAACAACCTTTCAACGAATCTTTGAACGACATTCCAGTGCTTGCTAAAAGGTGAAGGGTGAGAACTCGTTTGAACGGTCCTTTGAGAAGTTTTAAGGATCAGTAGAGACTTATTCAAATGACATTTCAAGTCTTCTAATAAATTTGTGAAAACTTAAAAAAAAACTTAAAAAATATTAATTTAAAACTGTTGTAGGAGGGACTTAATGATAATCCTCTCATTAAATTATTAAATGAGATTAGAGATGATTAAAATTGATATAAGTTCATGTAATTATGCGACTGGAGTATTACTATGCGTGTCGGACATATCACCCGTATTTTTATATTATTTACGTATTAACTAGACAATATTCTAGTATTGAGAGTTTTGACATATGTTATGGGACACATGCCACTTAAAATAAGACATGTGTCACCACGGGTTATTTGACACGTGGCGACCCACTTCGGTTGGTTTTGCGATAAATAAGCCTCACCCCCATACATTTGAGAGAGATCTTCTTGGTAGAGAAGAGTGATTTTGTCTTATGAGTTTTTAGAGAGAATTTTAGAAAAGAGTTTTGAGATGAGTTCTTTGAGAAGAGTTTCAACACCTCCCATCTATCCGAAAAATCACCACAATGAGTTTTCCGACGAATAGTACGAACCCACGAACTATGTTGACTTTGATTTCGAGCATAATGGATATGTAGGCACAACTGAAGTTGCTCAACTCAAACACGTGCTAAAATCCAATATTTCCCCAAATTAGACTACTTTCTTACATTTGGCGAATCTGCCGGGGAAGTATTCGCATTTTTTATCGTGTAACACCTCATTCGTGCTCAGAAAAGTGGCCGGAGATTGAGGAAAAGGGTTTGGCAAAGCAAATTTCCACACAACATTTATGTGAAAAAATATGCAACTTCATTCCAGATAAGTATTTCTTCCTGTAAATCTCTCCTACCTTGCATCAAAATCATATGGTGTACTTTCAAGAAAAACACTAAGTAGGATGTTTATCTTCGAATAAAAATTATTTGAAAGATATCCTTAATAATAGACTGACATTGATATCTTTAGAAGAAGTTGTATATATTATGTATTGGCACATATATTATTGTTAGTACCTATCATATTTAAAGGAGCCCTTCATTATAGTACACACAAACCATACGAGTAGCTGCCCGAGTAAATTACAAATCAGTTTGGGTTTGAATAAAATCCATTGTTCGGTAAAAATATACTGAGTAGGTGTTAATCGGATTGTATCATTTTATCAAAAGATATTTGGCAGGAGTACGATTTATGTGTTGTAGTGTTTATATCTGAAAAAATATGGCAATCCTTTCCTATTTGACAGCTATGGACCACTGCTGTGAATAAATATAATAATAATGAATAAAAGCTACGTAGAGCCCTTTATTATGATATTTGATGACCAAGGGCAAGTCATTCGATGCTATATTAGTTTACTTTTTAAATATGTATGAAATATCATTTCAAGGCATGCTTGGACAAAAAGTGGGGAACACTCAGTCGATTATATCTGAAAAAGTATAAACCGCTCCAAACTTTTGTTGTATAGACTTTATAAATCGTATAAACTATGGGTGTGTGAGTATTATCACGCGTTGTACTTTGGATCAGAGATTTTGGTCAGAGATATTATAATTGACTGTACTGAGAATCAAATCCATGCTTAGGAAACGTATTTATAAAATATCATTTTCTTCCAAAGAAGTCCCCTTTTTGTGGTTTTCAAAGCAAATACAATTAAATGACCTGTTATGTCGCAGGGCCTTTATTAAAATATCAGTAGAACAATATGTTGAATAAATAAATATATTGTATATCTGACATAATACAACAATTTGCATCAAAGCCAGCTATTGCGTGCACATTTATGACCAAAACCACATGGGTAGTGAGTAGTACAACATCCTTGCGACTGATATTCCTATACAACAGCCCTACGACTGATAAGATAAATAGAACAACTCTTTATGACTTCAGTACAATAGTCGAAAGCTTAGGCTACTGATATTCCATTGCGTGTGTGTTCAGCAACAGTACACCTTGAGATGAGAAGTATAAATCTTGTTTTCATGCTTTACACATTTTGAATATATATATATATATATATATATATATATATATATATATTAACTCACGGAGCACACTTGATTACCTTTTTTTTTCAGAAACCAAAATTCCTTTGGTCGAATTTTGCTCCGAGGATCCTCTACCCGATGAAGCTCGAACTGGAAAGAAAACCAGTGTTGTTATCCCATTTCACCACACGAGTTACCCACTACAGATTTCACAAAATGGGATAATGTTTTGATGGACCACAGTTCGGTTAGAATTCATCACCGATACATCTAAAGGTCGAACAAACCCATTAAACAGTTCCATCAGCAAAACATAATTTGAAAACCCAAAATTATTCGTACTTGGGCAACCACGGTATCCATGTTGCCATTTGAACCCTAAAAGATCTGCAGCTAAGAGTCGTCCTCAATATTAATGAGGCGGCTAATCTAAGATTAAGAACCGCGTCACCACATATGGAAATTGCTAAGTGATTTAGCTGACGGATTAAAATCTATTAAAGGTATATATAAATCGAAACACCGTGGGATCTCAAAATTTGACGAACCCCCATGGGAGCTTGAAACTGAAGATCCAGCGTGGGATCTTGAAATACGAATAATCACCGTGGAAGCTTAAAAACCGATGGATCTTGTTTAGAAACGGGAAAAACTTGCACCGAGGAACCTCTACCCGATGAAGCTACAACTAGAAAGAAAACCAGTGTTCTCAAATCGAAGCACCTGTTGGAGGGAACTCAAAGATAGATCACCATATGAGTGATCTCCTCGTGGGTAGGGTAGATCCGGCATATAAGCTTGGGGTCCATCATCTTATGATTTTGCGATGAATGAATATTTGATTTTGGATTTGAGGTCCATCTGAAAAGTCCAAATATGACTTAACAATAAGTGTGGTGAATGACACCAATTATAGTCCCTCGCATTTAAAAAAAAGAGGGGATATGTCCAAACTATGATTTAACCATTACAGCTTATGATTCGCCGGGCATGGCACATGTTGGGACGGTTCCTTCGTTATCACAAGTGTCAAAACATAATTGATGTCATAAAATTTTTTGAATATACTTAATAAGTATGGTTTCCTATACAAATTTAGAAAAAAGTTGGATGTTTATATAATTGATAATATGAGCATGATACCGTAAAAAAATGAGTTTATTTTTTTATGACAAATAAAATATAGATATAATAGTGCAGTTCTCATAGAAAATTTTATTGTTCGAAAATATTCATGAGTTACGTTGATGAATTGAAAATCTTTATTTTGAATGATATGGATGAAATATAATGAAGCTTCGAGTGAGTATTTTGACATTCGAAAATATTCATAATTATTTGTACATCGTATGTACGAATAATGTGATGTCCACAAACATTTTACAAGGTGTTCTAAATATTTTGAAATATTTGAAATATAAGAATGATATTATCGAACAAATGATTTTATTTTATTTTTATTGTGATTAATAAAATAAAATGGAGGCACTGTTTATTTTTTTTCTCTTGATTACGAAGCAGGACAGAAAAGTATGTTGATTATTGATATGTGACAGTTTATATCACGATATTTGAAAAGAGAATGTACTGAAAAACTTGAAACTATTCGACACACCTCGATTATGAAAATCATAAGTAAGTTGTCCATAACAATCTGAGTGATCTTATGAGATGTATGAGATACATGGTACCTTGCGACAATATTTTTTTTAAAATTCGAGCATGACAATTACGCAAGAATGTGTGCACACTTGATTTTCTTTCACTCTGATAAAATATTTATTTTGCTATATGTATCATTGTCATATGATACTACACAAATTGATATGATAATTCCATGAGTTACGCTGATGATTTGAGAAGATTTATAAAAGCATTAAATCCTCGCATATAGATTTGTCTTGAGATAAAGGAAGCATAATGAAGCTTCGAGGGTTTTATGAAATTTGCAAATAATAATCTATATTTGTACATCAGATGCATACATTATGAATCATTTACGAAACAACTTGAGTATGCTTCACAATTCAGAATTCATCTTGATATTTCACACACTCTTGAGTTTGATAGGACATGTTCTTAAACGACATTAAATTGTGCACGATACACCCACGAGAATCAGTGGTTATGATTCATTTGAACAAATATCCCCAGACTTTATTTATTTATTTTTATTTAGTTACATTAAATAAAACAAATAAAGGGGGCATGATGATAATTGTATTTGAATATTTCCTGAGTTTTACTAACCATTTGCAAAATTATACTATTGTGTCAGAAAGATATTATTCTGCAGAGTCTTCTGAATAAGAAAATATTGAGAGACACAAATATCAAGTCATTGTTCAAAGACATGACAATTTGAGATATACGCCATGAAATGTAATGATTAGGTCGCTTTCATTTTTATTTTTCGGGTGGGCATTGTAAATGTTATATGTAATTTATTTTATTTTATCGTGATATGAAATAAAATAAAGGGGGCAAATGGATATTATGATGTAACATAGCTTGTAGTATAAATATTCTTCGACATCCTCCGCGACAAGGTTAGATTGATGAACCTTCAGAGTATAGTAACATCCAAGCAGGCCATTATAAAAGCTTCTTTAGTTTCTTTTGCAAAGAGTTTAGACGGATTAAATAATTATCACTCAAAGATTGACAAAGTCGTAGTCATCCTTCAGATATGACATCATACTGTAAGAACTTTGAGAGTATTGTGGCAATTCTTCTTCAGGAGTGTATTATATTCCAACAAAATCGATGGAATTGGTAAGTGGTTGAACCACGTCGTTGTGACTTGACTCATCCGGAGAAGTTGGTTATTGATGTAAATAGGCAAAGGACCACGCTCGGTTTGTAAGATATGGGTTCTTAAATATAGTTAGTATCAAGTGAGGCATAACCCCTTGTCAAGATAATGGTTACTGCCAAAGAACAATTATAAGTGACAATAAATGCAAGTCAAAGATCAGTAATCTTCAATATCCAAACTCATGTATTAAATGAGTCTTTAAAACATAAATGATTTAGGTGCAATAACTAGGAGGGACCCCCAAGCAACTTCATTGGAAAGGGAAGGAACAAGCACCTTTAGGAAATAAAGGAAAGGTAGTAACCTTAAACGTAATAAATGCTCAACAATGGTATTAATGGAGTGAAGAGGGTGGTCACATAATAAAAGGGCCTCACAATAAAGGTCACTCGAGTGAACTTTTTTGCATTAAATGCGTCTGAGCACATTTAATTCCAACAGTGCACATTAATAAATGCCAAATATAGTGCATTGAATGCACAGGATATTATATTTTGGCGGGAACACTATTTAGCCTATCAGATGTTTGGAAGCATTAATTGGGATGGGATGTGACAACTACAAAATTACCATCCTAGGAATAAACTCACTTGAGTGTTATTTACTCGAGTTACTAAATGTCAGATGATACGACGTCATAGGGTTGGTGAACAGTAGTTTGTAAAAGATGTGTTGTCACATCACTTAGAAAGGTGGTTAATCGAACAAAGGTTGCTCGACTAATGATTGCTCGAGAAACTTGTGAATTGTATGTGATGATCAAAGGCTAACTTTTGGATAACTATTAGGACTGAGGTCCCTCGAGGAGGTTCCCCAACAAATGGTAGCTTGATCATCTATTTAGCTATGTTTGTATAAACTAATTATTTGTCTAAGTGCTCCAAAGGGGTTGGTATTTTCCAACGTTTCCTTGCTCCCAATCCTCCAAACAAAATTCCTATGAGGTACCTATGATGAGGTTGCTTGATAGAGCATATGAGCTCTACCATGCCCTCCCAGAGATGGTCCCTCAAGGGTATCGATTAACCTAAAAAATAATAAAAAGTAAAATTAATGATTTACAAGGAAATCTCAATACGAGTATACCATTATCCCTATTACAAAGTGTTCTTTTTTCATATTTCTCGTTTAAGCTTGATCTTTATGGGAGATCCTTCAAGAGACCTTAGTCTTGTGCGAATGATCATCCTTGATCTTTCATTTGTACAATGTTAGTTTACTAATCATCTTTTATCTTGGACCTCCCTCTATAATTGCCCCTTCGTAGAGATATTTGTTTGCCTGTGAAGAAATATCTGTATGAAATATCATCATTTTCTCGAGCAACCTATATACATGTGTAATTTTAAACAGATAGGTAATTAATATATAGAGGCAACAATTTATATTATACCTGAGGGAATATACAAAATGTTTCCACTCGAATGAGCTTGTGCTCAAATGACCTTTAAATCTTAGTCATGGAGTTTTGCTGAGAGTTTTTAATGTGTTAACTCGTTTGTAAAAAATTATAAATTTTACTTGGGAAGCTATAATGGTTTTTAAATACTTCACCCCCAAACCATTTACTTGCTCAAATGTATAAGAGATCCATCCAAACATCTTTTGAATTTCCTGATCTTTATCATCATTGCTGCGTCACTTCCCATTAAATGCAACTGACATACATCCCCCCAGTTGTACAATTTGTAGGCTAGGGTACGCGTCTCCATTCCATGTGAGGAACCTCAGGTGTCACAATCCCTACTGCGATTATTACTCTTCTCTCCACGCGCACGTGCATATTTAAGAGGCTTATTTTATTATTACAATTTTCCCCATACAAAAGGGTTTCTTCCACTACCAAACGTTCTTTACCTTTAAAATTTTGGGAAATATTATTTTCTTTGAGGAGAGAGAGAGAAAGAGAGAGAGAGAGTGCAAGCAGTGATTTTGTGAGATAATCACCAAAAAAATCCTTTCTTTTCATTTTCATCTCCCATTTCCTTGAAATGGCACCTAAGAAAACTACCTCTTCTAAAGAAGCCTCTTTTAGAACTATTGAACGTCAACTTCAATGGAGAAAATATAGCCGTTCTCCTTACTTTTGGACCGCAGATCAATTTTAGGAGGTGGCAAACCGATTCCCTAGTTCTTTTACTGCTAAGGAAGAAGATATGAATCTTCTTATGGGTGAGGATGACGTTATTGAGAATTGGGCGTACATACCTGGTTCTACCATTACTAGGTTTAGGATTGAGAGAGGAGATTGTCCTTACTATAATGTGGAATTTGATTCTGCTGGGGGCTCATGCGAAGGTTTGGCATTGTGGATAGACTACATTCATGGAAAATACGTTGTAAAACTATCCCTGGTTGGTCTGTCTTCCACTTTTGGTTTAGTAATCTTACTTTGGTTAAGAATAACAACACTCTGAGGATGATGGTCTCTAGATGGAGCCACCGGAATCACACTTTTACTGCTGGGTGGGGGGTGTTTACAATTACATTGGAGGATGTATGTGAACTCTTAGGACTTGAAGTGGATAGAACAAATACCTTCTTCTAGGAAGTCATCTCAGGGGATAAGGCAACTGCTCGCAAAGAGTTGAGGGGGGTGATCAAGAAGTGTGTGGAGATTTACAATAAGTGTACCTTTTCGAAGATTATTAGGTACTTTTACTACATGGAGGACAATGCTAGTGCCCAATATCAAGAGGAATCCAAACATGATCCTAAGGGAAAACACGTATTAGTGATGCCTCCTTATTGAGAAGGTTATGAAATTAGCATTGAACTTGTTGTTTATATTTGGGTTATCTTATCGAGTATGTTCTTTCCTGAAAAGCCTCATGACTCTCTGAGGAAGGACCTCATTAACCTTGTCATTCGAATGTCCTTTAGGGTGAAGGTTACCCTAGATGCCATTACACTTGGATCCTTATATACTTGGCTTGACAGGATACAAGATGACTCTACCGAGTCTATCATTATATTTGATGTGTCAAATTATGCCAACCACATCCTTGTCACATCATTCACATATGACAGGTTCCCCGATTATGCTCATACTGGTTTTCTCCCCACCAAACATGAAATTAAGGTTCCTTACATCCTTTCTTGGAACCAAAAGCAATCAAGGAAGCCTTTTCATTCTTTCATTGGTAATGTTAAGTGTTTTAAATTTCATCCTTATTCTGTCATTGACCAATTTGTTTACCAATAACTTCTTTGAGGAGGCCATTCGACTTATTACAGTGGTTGAGCAGTATTATGACCTCAATTTCCCTTTTTCTAACATTGTTTAAGTTCTTACACCAACCTACCTTCCCTCATATAATGGGTGGGCCAACTATTGTACAACTTACTCACCCCATCACGTGCCCATGTAATTTGGCTTTGACCAGGGGGTTCTCCTTATAAACAATAATACCACAGATAAGACCACTATTTTTTCCATGGCCTATGGATATTTTCTTACCAAAATAGTGGATACTTTATCCAATAAAGTTCAAGGAAAAATGGTTATACCTTCCAAACATGCTCGAGGTGGTAAGTCACCCACTTAGCCTAATCATCTTAGCAGGTTCCTCAAAGTTGTTGAGCAAGAGCCCATCTATCCTAAAGTTGAACGTTTTCCACCAATAAAGTTGGGGTTAAGAACTTATTCCAATAATCAATACCAATTTCCCTTGAGTGAGGCAAATGATACCATGCCCCAAGAGCTACCTCCCTTGGCACCTATGAGTGAAGCCATTTTGAAGAAAAATAAAGGGGTTTCTACCTACCAACATGTTGTGGAGGTTGTGGATCTACCTACCCCTATTGGAGCTTCTATTAGGGAGGAGACACTCATTGGTGCCTCAAGAATTGCAGTTTTCAATGCTAAGAATAAAGCCCCAACTCAGAAGAAGAAAGTTGTTCCCCCAAGTCCCCCACAAGCAAACCCATCTAAGTCCCAAATTGATCCTCTGTTGGCCAGTAAGTACTCTGATCTAGTTGAGACATTATTTAGATAGTGGGTTCAAGTTTCTTCGGCTACAAGAGAAACTTTGGCACAACCGATGGCAGTAAGGGGAATTTTGTTTACTTTTGCTGCTAATATTAGCGATCGAAAGAGGACCATGTCAATCATAAGGGTTCTTCAGGATACTGAGGAAGCTGAAGTGGATGTTGAGCAAGTTGAAAAGGTTGATGAGGAGGAAGAAGAAGAGGACGAAGATAATGTTCCATTGGTCAATCCATCACGAAGGTTATGCCAAATGTATTCGATTGAGAAATCAACCTCCCCTTGTGGAATATACTATTTTGGATAATGTCGTTGTTGAACATGAGAAAAATGAGGATTAAGAAACACGAAGTGACCAACAACACTCCTCTTAATAAACACCTCTTGATCTCCATTCGTCATGCCCACCCCCAAAGGATCACATTGCTCTCGTTTTAGACCCAACTCCTTCTTTGCCTGTTATTACTGAGGAGATAGTATCTATTGAAGTAAGGCAGGCTATAGTTATTGAACTAGTCTTAATTGTGAGTATTCTTTGTTTATTAGTGAATTCATTTTGTGTCTTTGCTCCATTATTTTGCATGAACTAACCCTTTTTTTCTTTTTTTACCTCTTTGTGCTCGCAAGTTGTTCCCATAGAGGAGGCTCCCGCCAATACCTATAGGCCCTCATGGTTATTCCACCCAAGCCCATCGTTAATGAATAAGTTTTGGTGGGGTTGTTTGGTCCTATTATGTTGTAAGGTAGAGATGTTTCCCCAAAGGAAAGAATTGTTGATAATGTTGAAGCTCGTGAGGTGGCAGCTGAGCAGGCAAATATTATTTGGTCCTACTAGAAGAGTTATGTTTTTCCTCTACATTTGCCTTCATATATGTTTTTATAGCTAACTGTTAATGCCTAAACATCCAATTTACCTAATCGAGCAACCATTTAGGTCGTTTAGGTAAACTTGGACTTTTAAGAAGGCCCAATTTACTTAGTCGAGCAATCATAAAGGCCTTTTAAGTAAATTAGTACTGTAAGAATGCCTGATTTACCTATTTGAGAAACCATTTAGGTCTTTTAGGTAAATGGAACTTTAAGACTGCCCAATTTACTTAGTCGAGCAACCATAAAGGTCCTTTAAGTGAACTAGGACTTTAAGCGTCCTTAATTTACCTAGTCGAGCAACCACAAAGGTCCTTTAGGTAAACTAGGGCTTTAAGAATGCCCAATTTGCTTAGTCGAGCAACCATAGAGGTCCTTTAAGTAAACTAGGACTTTAAGCGTCCTCAATGCACCTAGTCGAGCAGCTATAATGGTCCTTTAGGTATTCTAGGGCTTTGTGAATGCCCAATTTTCTTAGTCAAGAAACCATAAAGGCCCTTTGAGTAAACTGGGACTTTAAACGTCTTGAATTTACCTAGTCGAGTAACCATAAAGGTCCTTTAGGTAAACTGGGGCTTTCGAACGTCTGTCATGCCAAAATTTTGCCTTTCACTAAATTTTATTTCCTTTTTACTTATTTCCAGTTGAATTTGACTAGCCAATAATTGTGGAGGAACCTACTGCCATTATTGAACAAGTGGCTCCAGAGGGTACCCACGATGAGGTTTCCTTAGGTGAAGCAATAGTTGGGGACCTTAGAGAATAAGCTAATACGCCCCTTGTTGGCCAAAACGTTGAGGAGACTATGCGAGCCACCACTCCAGTTTTACAAGAGGGTGATGTAATACCCCGTACTTTTATGTCTTTTAATATTGGGGATTTATTAAATTTAATTGACATATTAATTTAATATTAATCTAGAAATTTATTTTATTTTTAAATATTTACTAGCGTGACGAGAGTTAGTAATTATTGGGAATTTTTTGAATATTACTAGATGAGTAAAGTAATAAATGAGATTGGTTTTATTAATATTGTCACGAGTGAATAATATGACAATTATGAAAATTAAGTCGGGATGCGCCAGTGTCGTGTCAAAACTAATTTTTTATTATATAAGTGAATAAATTATAAGTTGCCCGTATGGTCATTTTGAGTGCGCCAACGTGTCCGGAAGGGTCGAGATAGTCAGAAAAGTGTACCCGAGGGATTTAGTTTGGGTCTCGGGGCGTTTTTAGGCCTAATTGACATCCCCAGAGGGTATTATAGACATTTTGTATTTTTGGGTAATTAAACCCACGAATTTCCTTAGGATATATCAGCCATTAGGAGTTGTCTTTTAGGGTTATCAATCACAGAACATAAGAACGACCATTAGAGATGAAGGTTAGAGCTTACCAAGCAATCCAATGCCAAGAACTCACTCAATTGCACCACCACCACCACCAAAACGTATATCGCACAACGAGGAACGCAACCATATCTTTTTCATCAACAAATCAGACCCTTGAATCCTAGGCAAGTATCTATCTTGCTGATTTCTACTTGATATTCCTTCCATGCTAGTCTAGGAATGAAAATCATATGTTTTAATTGAAGAATTGTATGTTTTGGGAGAGAATTTATATGTGTTGTAGGGAGAATCCATGTAGTCTGAAATCTTGATCATATGTAGAGGATTAACCATAATTTATTATGATATTTGGGAAGAAAATCTGGATTAAAATAGAGGTTCGTGATTATTCATGCAAAATTTGGTTTTATAAAGAAATTTAGGATTAAACCATTTTTGATTGATTCATTGAGGAATTATCGATGTCGTTACGTTAGAACTCGTTTATGTATATTACTTATATATTTGGATTACTTTGATGGGAGTTTGGGATGAAATTATAGAGGTTTGGAGGAGTTAGAATGATTGAACCCGTAGGTTGAAATTTGTAGAAAACTGGGCAAGAACTTCTTGATCGATCGACCAAGAGCATCGATCGATCGATCGATCCCACCTGGAAAACTGCATGTTTTCCCTCTTTGTGTTTAATCTGGATAAAATACGTGGGAACCCTTAAATATCTTTTAAATAGTATAATGGGACATGAAGAGGACAAATAGGGTCTAAGTAACTCCGCTGAGTGAAATTTAAATATGGGATGAAATTGTGGGTTACCGGGGAGTTATCCATACATAGGAAATTGTGCGTACGTTCACTAAAGAATTGAGACTCGTGAAAGATTTAGATCAGAAGGTAAGTGAGGGTATACCTACTGAAATTATACTTAGTGAGAGAGAATACTTCAAGAGATGAGAATTAAGTATGAAATAAATTAGAAATGAGAATAAAAGAGACTAATCTATTATGAAAGATAATTGAGTAAAATTTGTGCTAAGAACGGATGATAATAATTATGGGTCATGGGCGAACCTAATTTGGAAAATGTGAATATCTATATATGTGATTGTACATATATTAAGAATTATTTATATGTGTATAATCATTCCCGAGCTACTTGCTATCTCGGAGGTTTCTGCACCGGGATAGTCTTATCTCGATGGGACCTTTATGGGGCATATTTGACTCATACTCTAGAAGATAGTATCCTAGATACAAGCTATCTGAAAATGATACTCAGATGGTCCTAAGAGACGTGAGGGTATGTGCTGACCTCTTAGGACTTGGAACTATGCTTCGCCTCCATTTGTATGTGTATTTTGTTAATATAGTTCGAGAGTGATTCCGAACTAGTATTTCCCTTAGTACGAGAGATACGGGGACTTGATTGCAGAGTATGCCAGCACCATAGATTTTATATGGGGTGCCAATAGTATATATATATATATATATATATATATATATATATATATATATATATTTATGTATGGAAACTTTCTACTGTGTGTGTAAGTAGTTAAGTGATGAATAAATGCTCCAGCTTTATAATAAGTGTTCGTGAATTTCGTAACGGTACTGAGTGGTTCTAAGTAACGTAAGAAAATGGAAGAGAATAATTTTCTAAAAGTAAATATCATGGTCTTAGTACTTCTCAGGATAAAAACTTTATGGAAAAAAATAAGTTAGATAGACTTATGAGATCAGTAGTACGGTAGGTGGGCACACTAGATGGGAAGTGAGAATTCTAAAGAAGGTGTCGCACACTAACATGGTGCTTATATTAGCCGGTGAACATTTTAAATACTTGCTAAACTATATTTTAAAACTTTTTTACACTCGGGCTCTGCCTCGTTTTCTATCATTTCTTTCTCTCTCTCTTGTATATATATATATATATATATATATGTATTTATTACAGGTGCCCAGCCACAGGCGCGTCATGCATAGGTTCTTTGGATTGGACGTGCTGCAGCTTGTGTGGGAGTTGCAGGCCCTTGCTTTAGACGACCTCGTCATCGACTTATTTTCTATTTTAGATCTTTATAGTTAGGGCATGTGTCGCCAGATTTCCTATTCCGCTTGGATTTGTTAGAGATTTATGTGTATTTATATTTCCAGTATTCAGTACTCTTTGAGAGTTAACTATTGTTAGGATGATTTTATTTATCGTTCTTAAACATGGTTCGGTTTATCTAGATGGTTTAAATTCTTGTGTGTTAAATGTCATCCTTAACATTTAGGTGATTCTTAAACTGTGGGTTATTAAGAAGGTTTTTGTATTGGAAATTAATAATATAAAAATAAGCCTTTAAATTATTTTGACACTTAGCTTAAATTTTTTTAGGGTGTTTAAATTGAAAATAATTATTTTGCGGCAGTAATGCTAAGACTGAATCAACCGTTCACCTTGATTTTAGTTTAATAAAGGACTAATCACCCGGTATTTAATGAGGCGGGGAGTCACAGGTGGTATCAGAGCATCAGGTTCTAGTGTCCTTTAGGATCTGTGCGGCTTATTGTGCTTCCAGCGTAACTTTCCTTGATATAGAGCCTTATATTTAGGATTGTTGATTTCTTTGGTGAGATTTCGTTCTCCTGCTATCACATATATATTAGTGAATCTTATTTGCATTCGGACATGTTCGAACAATGAAGTGTGGCAGATGAGGGTCGTTGGGCGGATAGCGAAGGCCGGACTTAGTGAGGTTGTGAAGTATATTCTAGGATGTTTACCGTAGTCGAGGTCACCCCTATTATGGCACGAGAGGCCAGTGCTGTAAAGACAGCTAGGACACAACCTATAAATTCCAAGTGCTGATATAGTCGAAAGTGATGAAAAGTTTGACTCACCCAACATGGTACGCTTGGGAGAGGGTCAAATGGAAAAATTAAGGAGAGTCATCTGTGGAAGTTCTAGATGCGCGAGAATTGTGTGTGTTAACCAATGAAGGTAATTATTCAAAGGCTTGGTCATATGGCGGAGTGTGGTTAACTAGAAGTGAAAATTTGGTGTAAAAATTTTCTTGACTCATCGAAGCAAAGTTATAATAGTGGGAGTTAACCACCACATTTAATAGTGAAATGTTGCATCAATAGAAGGACCTTAGGTATAGTTTAACCACACGTTCCTTAATCAGTTGTTCAGAATAAAATGTGAACATTGTTTTGAACCCATCACGGAAGGGCCGGACAGGGGTCCATTTGTAAATGAATTTAGACTCTTAGCAAATCTTGTATCAGCGGAAGTGGATACCAATGGTAGAGAAGATTTCAAGTGGGAGATCAACTCGTGAGGAAAGTTGACAACACTTAAAGAGAATTCTGTTGGACAGTCGATCCATATGGTGACAATGTTACGCATTGCCCGTAGAGATGTTAACACTCTTATAAAGGGAGCTAAAGTAATCGAAAGATTAATTGGAGAGTGAATCTAGATGAAAAGTAGTTAGTAAAGTACCATAATGGGGAAACCCATCAGGGGACTCATTTAAATGATTCGGATAGCTGAATTCTTACCAAGCGATGGTGAATATAGTAAGGGTTATTGAAGCCATTAGCACGTTCCTTAGGGCCAACAAAGCTAAGGGAACGATGGGGGTAGCCATCAGGATCGAGACTATTTAAGTCTGAGAGAAGGACAACCCTAATATGGTCAGTATGTCAAGAGATAAGTGGATTATGTGTTGAGGTATTTTGTGGAGAGTAAAACCACACGAGTTAAAAAATTTCAAAGCGAGAAAAAGGACAAGGGTATGGTGCTTGCAAGGGAAATAGTTAATGTAATATTCGATTTGGTTCAGACGGATGCATTATCTCCGGAAGACCATTAAGTAGCCAAGGAGATTGGCAAGGTGGGAGTATGAGTTTTATCCTCATAGGAAGATGCGTATTTTTATGTGACACAAGAGAGTCACTACATTTTGATTATTGAGAGATTTACATGTGAGACGAATTTTGGGCGTATATCTATAGCGTTATTATTATGTGTATGTTTTCCTTGGTATAGTGGGATTGTCTTTAGTGTTCTCTGTGGAGGATAAATGGGTGCACTGTTAGTAATTTATATACTTTATTGAGATTTCTCATTTTAGTGATGTGATATGCGAGTATGATATTATAATAATTATGGTTTTATAAACATTATTAAACGATAGTGGGCAGTGGTTACAAGGCATTCGAGGTTGCTGCCCTAGTGCAGTATGTTTTGTTCTGGCAAAAACCTCACCTGCGAGAGGGTTGGGCTCGCACTCATAATATATATTATAGAGACTTCGAAGGGTATAGTGGTACCAAAATGTTTAATCCCATGGTGTTTATGGACTTTGTTCATATGATTCAGTGTGTATTCGGTTTATCGTTGGGCGAAAAGATTTCACTCATTATTATGTGTGGCGCTCAGGATTTAGTGATAGGAGGAGCGCATTGTTATACTTATCCTTCGGGAATGTGAAAGTTAAGACTTACATTCATATGTTTGGGAATGGGATTTCGAGACCTCTGATTGTATACGTACGAGGTTTACGGAATGTGAATTCCGCAAATACTGAGCGATAGTGAAATTGGTGAAAAGTTCTTTGTTTCAGTAAAATTGTGGGAGGAGATGTAAATTTTCTATCAAGAGACAAAATAGAGGGGAACATGTTATGGACAGAGGACCCAATGGATTTCGATAACCGACTATGCTAGGTAGTAGTGTATTGGGGGGGGGGGGGGTCCGTGTTTGGATTTCGCTTTGCGAGACACCCCAACCATAAAACTTAGAGCAATGTTGGAAGTAGAGATATATTTGGTCATTAGTCCATGAGTCTAGTACCTCGGTCGTCATAGGAGCCGGTAATTATGACTGTAAGTTAGATTTAAGTTACGATTTAAGGCCAGTGGAGCCAGTTGTGTGGTAAGGAAACATTGAAAGTTTTATTTTATCACCCAATTGAAGTGTGGAACGATGATAAGTAGATTTGGGAGTACCCAAGTGTTGTAGCCACGCTGTGTCACAAGGGAAACAAAGAATTGGGTGATACATGTGAAGCATAGGAGATGCGTACACTAGTATACACGGTTTATAGGGTGTATGGGCCTCCTGCTTAGCTGTTGCTTGAATCGTTCGAGTTGAAGGGATGTGGGAATAAACACGTGGAATATATGTTTGTGAGAACGACATAAAAAAGTGGAAGTGGTAGAGTGGATTAAGCATGGTACGAAGGACGATAATCCATATATACATGTACGATCAGGGTAGCAAACACGAATTTAGTTGGAAGGTTATGGGAAGTCATTTAGGGGTAATCCTTGAGAAGGATAAAATTTAACTATTATGGAAAACATTCTAAGCGGAGTTTTACCTAGTCAAGTGTGGAAAGAGACTTGCTCATAGGTTGAATGATGATGTTAGTAAGGTATAAAGGTTTAGCAGTGCACATCGTGGAGAAACGTGCATGGGTTGGAACTTTCAGTATACTCTAAGGAAAGAAGGGGGTGTTAAGTGTTACTTAATGTGAGTCATTACAAGTAGAAGTCTATGTTGATCCGGACATAGAGAGTAGTCTCCATGAGCACCACTCATAGATAGAAATCGGTTGGAACGAGAGGATCAACCAGAGAATTTTGTAGCAAGCCTACAATTCCTAAAATAGAAGAGAGCAATTTGGTGAAATTTCTTGGATGGGGTGCCAACTTCAAAGCAAGGTCACGAGTTCCTCAGGATGTGTGGAACAAGTTGACCTAAAAGAAAGTGATTATTATTCTTTTGGGTGGTATACACTATTAGACATTGTGCCCAAACCTTTCTAAAAAAAAGGATCGCGCCGGTAAGAGGTTCTTCCCGGTATTATTCTGAACTAGAATGGGATCATTGAACCCCACTTTCAAACCAGGATTTCAGGAAGCAGCGGGGATAACGTTTCATTTGAGTAGGTTGTATCACCCATAGCTGGGGACTAGATGAACGGTGATTAACGATTGGTGCAGCCGCGTGAAAGAAATTTTGGATTCATGGGGATCATTTAATTTCCATAACAGTTGTAGCTACCAAGTGAAGTATAGTACGGTAGAGTGCCGTGGAAGCACTCGTACTTGTTTATTATGGACAAACTACATATTGAAATTTTGTGTGGGAAAAATCTTAATTATTCTCCCTCTGGTTGTTTAGAGGTGAGTGGATAATCAGAATTGTTGATTGGCCGAGTTAGAGTCTGATGACTTTGGTGGAATTACCACGGCTGTTTTAGGTGACTTTTAAAAATCGAGATTCAAAGAACTGAGATGAGTGTTCAAATGTTCGCATGGTTTCCCTCAGGATGGGAGTTTTGGGTTTAGACAATACGAGTAATTGATACATAATGAGGTGCGGCCTCCCAATAATATTGAGACAATGGGGGCCAATGATGTACAGACACATCTTATTCGAATAGCAACGGATTGGATTACAATGTGAAGTGCCGTTATTAAAGTTTGACTCTATAGTTGATAGTATTGAGAGTGTTAAATAAGCTTATTGTGAGGCGGGGGAAGGCTATAGAAGTTTGCCTTACCCTCAAGTCAGTTTTGAGTATTGACAAAAGTAACCAAATCTATTTTTACTAGATATGCCTTAGTTTTCGAATTTCGGGATGAAATTTCGTTATTATGGCGGAAGTATGTAATACCCCGTATATTAATGGCTTTTAATATTGGGGATTTATTAAATTTAATTGAGATACTAATTTAATATTAATCCGGAAATTTATTTTAATTTTAAATATTTACTAGCGTGATGAGAGTTAGTAATTATTGGGAATTTGTTGAATATTACTAGATGAGTAAAGTAATATATGAGATTGATTTTATTAATATTGTCACGAGTGAATAATATAACAATTATGGAAATTAAGTCGGGATGCGCCTGTGTCTTGTCAAAAATAAATTATTATTATGAAAGTGAATAAATTATAAATCACCCGTATGGTCATTTTGAGTGTGCCAACGTGTTCGGAAGGGTCGAGATAGTCAGAAAAGTGTACCCGGGGGGTTTAGTTTGCGTCTCGGGGCGTTTTTAGGCCTAATTGACATCCCTAGAGGGTATTATAGACATTTTGTATTTTTGGGTAATTAAACCCACGAATTTTCTTAGGATATATCAGCCATTAGGAGTTGTCTTTTAGGGTTATCAATCATAGAACATAAGAACGTCCATTAGAGAGGAAGGTAGAGAGCTTTCCAAGTAATCTAAGGCCAAGTACTCACTCGATTGCACCACCACCACCACTAAAACGTAGATCGCACAACGAGGAACGCAACCATATCTTTTTCATCAACAAATTAGACCCTTGAATCCCATGCAAGTATCTATCTTGTTGATTTATAGTTGATATTCCTTTCATGTTAGTCTAGGAATGAAATTCATATGTTTTAATTGAAGAATTGTATGATTTGGAAGAGAATTTATTTGTGTTGTAGGGAGAATCCATATAGTCTGCAATCTTGATCATATGTAGAGGATTACCCATGAATTTATTATGCTATTTGGGAAGAAAATCTGGATTAAAATAGAGGTTCGTGATTATTCATACAAAATTTGGTTTTATAAAGAAATCTGGGATTAAACCCATTTTGATTGATTCATTAAGGAATTATCGATGTCATTACGTTAGAACTCGTTTATATATATTACATATACATTTGGATTACTTTGATGGGAGTTTGGGATGAAATTATAGATGTTTGGAGGAGTTAGAATGATTGAACTCGTAGGTTGAAATTTCGAGAAAACTAGGCAAGAACTACTTGATCGATCGATCGACCAAGAGCATCGATCAATCGATGATCAATCAATCGACCCCATTCCTCAATCGATCTATCCCTCCTAGAAAACCGCATGATTTTTCCCTTTTTGTTTAATCCGGATAAAATACGTGGGAACCCTTAAATATCTTTTAAATAGTATAATGGGACATGAAGAGGACCAGTAGGGTCTAAGTAACTCTGTTGACTGAAATTTAAATATGGGATGAAATTGTGGGTTAATGGGGAGTTATTCATACGTAGGAAATTGTGCATACGTTCACTAAAGAATTAAGACTCGTGAAAGATTTAGACAAGAAGGTAAGTGAAGGTATATCTACTGAAATTGTACTTAGTGAGAGAGAATACTTCGAGAGATGAGAAGTAAGTTTGAAATAAATTACAAATGAGAATAAAAGAGACGAATCCGTTATGCGAGATAATTGCGTAAAATTTGTGCCAAGAAGGGATGATAATAATTATGGGTTATGGGCGAACCTAATTTGGAAAATGTGAATATCTATATATGTGACTATGTGACTGTACATATATTAAGAATTATGTATCTGTGTATAATCATTCCCGATATACTTGCTATCACAGAGGTTTCCACACCCGGACACTCTTATCTCGATTGGACATTTATGGGGAATATTTGACTCGTACCCTAGAAGATAGTATCCTTGATACAGGCTTTCTAAAAATCCTAGTCATATGGTCCTAAGAGACGTGAGGGTATGTGCTGACGTCTTAGGACTTGGAACTATGCTTCGCCTCCATTTGTATATGTATTTTGTTAATACAGTTTGAGAGTGATTCCGAACTACTATTTCCCTTAGTACGACAGATACGGGGACTTGATTGCAGAGTATGCCAACACCATAGATTTTATGTGGGGTGCCAATAGTGTATATATATATATATATATACTGATGAGTATGGAAACTTTCTACTGTGTGTATAAGTAGTTAAGTGATGAATAAATGCTCCAGCTTTATAACAAGTGTTCGTGAATTTCGTAACGGTATTGAGTGGTTCTAAGTAACGTTGGAAAAGGGAAGAGAATAATTTTCTAAAACTAAATATCATGGTCTTAGTACTTCTCGGGATAAAAACTTTATGGAAAAAAATAAGTTAGATAGACTTATGAGATCGGTAGTACGATAGGCATGCACACTAGATGAGAAGTGAGAATTCTCAAGAGAGTGTCGCACACTAACATGGTGGTTATATTAGCCGGTAAGCATTTTAAATAGTTGCTAAACTATATTTAAAACTGTTTTACACTCGGGCTCTGCCCCGTTTTCTATCATTTCTTTCTCTCTCTTGTATATATATATATGAATGTATTAAAGGTGCCCAGCCACAGGGGCGTCATGCATAAGTTCTTTAGATTGGACGTGTTTCAGCTTGTGTGGGAGTTGCAGGCCCTTGCTTTAGACGACCTCATCATTGACTTATTTTCTATTTTAGATCTTTATAGTTAGGGCATGTGTCACTCGATTTCCTATTCCTCTTGGATTTGTTAGAGATTTATGTTTATTTATATTTCCAGTATTCAGTACTCTTTGAGATTTAACTATTGTTAGGGTGATTTCATTTATGGTTATTAAACTTGGTTTGGTTTATCTAGATGGTTTAAATTCTTGTGTGTTAACTGCCATCCATAACATTTAGGTGATTCTTAAACTGTGGTTATTAAAAAGATTTCCGTATTGGAAATTAATAAAATAAAAATAAGACTTTAAATTGTTTTGACACTTAGCTTAAATTTTTTTAGGGTGTTTATATTGGAAATAATTATTTTACGACAGTGTTGCTAAGACTGAACCAACCGTTCACCTTGATTTTAATTTAATAAAGGACCGATCACCCGGTATTTAATGAGGTGGGGTGTCACAGGTGACAGGGCCTCCAATACCATTTTTCCTTTTATGAGTGATAGTCTATTTAGTGTACATCCCCTGTCGAAGTTCTTAGGCAGGCTTTGGTAGATTTTTCCCGTATTTTAATAATGTTGCATCGAGAGTTGATCGAATGATTATTGGATCGCCATCCTTCCACTTTCACCTCTCATTGTGTCCAAGTTTTTCTTGTTATAATGGCTTGAAATTTATTGGCGTTCTCCACGGTTTTGAGCGATGTATTACACACCCTTTTACAATCCTTAAGTCCATCAAGGATCGAAGAGCTGTTGAGGAAAATCAATGTTCTTATTAGTGATGGGTTTTCCATGAGGTGGTTAACTGACTTGCTCAAGGCTTTCAAGAAAGTTGACCTGCCTGCCTTCTATTCCAAACTTCAATTTGCCAACCGCTCGCAAGCTATAATTGCTGAAAAAATGAAAAGTCTAAGACATGAGATTGATAAGGCTAAGGAGCAAGTTTTTGCTATTCAAGAGGCCTTAGCTAAAGCTGAGGCAAAGGTAGAACAACTATAGTATGTGATGTCTCGTCACCAACAGATATGGCAGATTTTATAAGCAAATAGTCTTCTTTGGCCTCTATACTGCCCCACCATCACCGTAGACTATTAGATTCTTCCAACTTATGGTTTGTCATGGACAAGCCAAGTGATTATGTAGATTTTTTTTTATTTCTTTTCATTTCCCTTTTTGGATATGTACCCTGAGGAAGTATTTCCTCTTTTTTTTCAATTCTATTATTTTTTACTTTTAATGAAAGTGTTTTCTATTTCTTTTTTACATGCTAGTTATCTTTGTGTCATAAAAAAACTACACAGTGTTATTTCATCACACAACATGCTCATATTACATAAATAATATTTCATGTGTTTTTGCTGAGTTGTGAGAAAATCCTCTCTACCAACTTTAAGATTTGTAATAATAAATAAGGCTAAAGAAGAATGGACTACGAATGCCAAGAGCTTATAAACATAATAAATTTTGAGCCATTTGTTAATAATCTTAAAAGTAACATCATCTTCAACCTTCAAGATCTCACAATAACTCGAGTCGTGTGTCTGTCGAAAATTGTATGATCCTTCCCAATTTTCCTTAAACTTAGGTAGTGAGATACCTCGAATGTACCTTGTGCAAGCCTTAAAAAACAAACCCCCTTCCTGTAATTTCCTTGGCTTCAATAGTTGATCGTAGGATCTAGATAGATGCTTTCCATACACCTCAAAGTCCCTCTTTGCATTATCTCTGTGCTCTTCAAGTGCTTCAGTTGTATATGTCTGGTATGGGCAAGCATTGCGCTTCGTAGGTTGTATAGTGCAGAAGGTACCTCTAGCTCCATTGGAAGTACTTCTTCACCACCAAAAACTAAGGAAAAAGGAGTGTAGGCTGTAGTATTACTCTTAGTTATTCTGTAAGCCCACAAGACCTCCATATTTTATCGCCCTAAGTTTCTAGAAAATCTTCTAGCATCTTTGAAAGGATGTTCACTAAGTTCTTATTAGTATCTTCTGCCTTCCCATTGCACTTTCTGTATGCCAAAAATAACTTATGATGAATGATAGAGTATATTTCTCTAATCAACCTCACATCTCTATTCATAATTTGGGTGCCATTATCTAATAGGAACACCTTTGGGATGCCAAACTAACAAATGATATACTTGTTCATAAATCATGCAACCGCCCTAGTTATGGCTTTCTTCAATAGTATAGCCTTTACCCATTTAGTGAAACACTATTTAGCAACCAGTATCTAGATCTTAATCCTTGAGGAGGGATTTATTAGACTTGTCAATCACTAAGAACTGGACCAAGTTATCCACTAAAAAACATTCACGTACCGAGTCAGCCTTATCATTTAAGCTTTTAGTTGCCCGCTCACACTTTAGACTTTATAGATGATTTTTCCATTGGCTAACACCGCCCTTTTGTAATGGTGAGGATTATCCTCTCGACGGGGTCCCTTGCGGTTGTTTTTGTCCAGTTCTCTTGTTGAAAATCTACTAAACACACTTTGTTATTGGACTTGATGCTCAATGGAATCAATACGGGGCATCATCTGATCACGCAACTATCTAGAGAGGCAGGGAGGCCTAACTGACTTATAAATAACCTCCTCTTCCTCACAGGTCATTATGGGGCAAGCTGGTGCACGCACCCTTTCCCTGGTGCTAGGACTATTAACTCCCCTACGGTAGCTTCCTCAGCCCACTCTATGTAAAAGGTAACATCCAACAAGTGCTCTCACACGAAAGGCTTATTAGAAACCTAAATGACTACTTATTTCCCTTTGATATTTTCCTTACCACATTAGTGATATGTGGAAGGCAGCAACCCATGGTTATGCATCTACACCCTTCCTACGAGAAACTGGTAAGATTTCTCCCAGTCCATAAGATGGAATTTAATATGGGAAGTGATATTTCCCATCGTGATTCCCATGTTAACATAACCAATTGACTTGGAGGACTAATTATCATACCCATAGATTAACAAAATATTTTGCACAATTCTTATCTCGGATATGTCAATTATCATAGCCAATTGACATGGGCATGATATTGATGGAGGCTTTCATATCCATGAAGATGTCATTGAAACTAAACCCATTGATGCTTGCTATCACATAAAGTGTCTTATTGGGGGGATATATAATTAATCTATCAGCCTCTGAGAATGTAACCTCTGAGAGGAATTTTCTCACTAGCTTAACTATTGGCCCCTTCCATCACAGGTTTGGAGACATATTTTTCCTAGTGATTTATAAGATTACTTACATGAACTCTAGCCAAAAACTCTATGGTAACCCCACTTGAAAAAAAACAACCAAATTTATGTGATCGTGCAACCACGACACATTCTACCCATGAATCCACTTGTTCCTCCTCCATCATAAAATTCTTCCACATATCTGTATCTGAAGTCATCATACACTATTGCAACATTCACTACCCCTATGGATCAAGCTTCCATCATCTTACTTAAATCATTAATAGGGCTCCATTCACTTTATGTTTCATCTTCCAGCGTCAATTGAGACATCTGAAATAGATATTATTCCAAGGACTCTTTAAAATTTCCCTGCGAAGCCAATTCTGCTGTCTCAAACATTCGGCCTCCTCATCGAAGGCTCTAGCCTACTTCCATAGAGTTGTTATTTACATTTTTGGTGGCAACTTAATGTCTCCTTACTTGATATGCTTGTTAATCAGTCTTCATAGCACAAAACACTTGCCAGTTGGGTGTCCTAATTTTTTATGGATCACATAAAACTTCAGGCTCTACCTATCTTCTCACGTGGTAGGTTCCATGTTGGCCGCAAAAGGCCAATAAATTTTATCCCAGACCATCAGATCATATGTCTCAATAACCTTCTCAATTATGCATGGTAGTTTCGGGGGATCATCTTTGCTATTGAAATTCCTCTTGTTACCTCTATCTCTTCCTAGTTGGCTGTGTTTTCCATTTCCTTGTCTTCCATATTCACCGTTATTGTAGTTTACACAAGGGGGTAGACCTTCCCCTAGCTACCCGAAAGTTTCAATAACAAACTTAACAAGGCTAATGGTGTTGTCAGTGTCTTTACAATTAAGGAATTGTTCCTCGCAGACTTTAGAAATGCAGAGAATGTACCTTCTTAATTTTCATTTATCAACTAGCATATATATTAGGGTAACAAATCCTGTAGGAAAACTTTTAAGAGTTTATCATGTTTCATCTCTCACATCTAGAGAGCACTCGCGTAACCTATGCATATATGCCATAACATCCTCATCGTCCTTATGTTTTTCTCGTGCTAGTTGTGTATGTTTATATTCCTCCTCTGCTAGAAAGAATTTTTGTACAAACTGGACATGAAGATATTTCCAAGTGGACATGCTACCTGGGGATATATTTGAATACCACGTGTAAGCCTTCTCAATTAGAGATTTTGAGAACTTTCTCAACATTATCTTCTTATTATTGCAGTGGACCCCAAGGTTTTCAATGAACCTTTTAACATGCTCCTTGGGATTCACCCCTTTTCCTATATACTTTTTGAAGATAGGTTGGGATATACCCCACTGGATAGGGTTCATTATTGTACTCCTCTAAGTATGGAGTGCAAAAATTATAACATATCAAGGAAGTTTCTCCTATAACCTTAGAAGCTACCATCATCCTTAAACACTCATTTTTCATTTCCTCCATACTAGGGGATGAGGGTTGCATTTCATTAGAGCCACCATTGTTGGAACCGTGATGGATGGTGTGATTGGCATTCCATTGCCTATACACATAACAGAAGCCATGGCTAGCGCAGTAGCAGCATTAGAGGCATCTCCTCCCATAACAAAGGGTGGAGCATTTAGTGACGGTGTTAGTAGAACAACATTTTTAGTCGTCGTTTGACAACCCCATGGGATAAAGGGAGATTATAGTATCGTAAGTGGTGTTATAAAAAAACTAGGCCCCCCTCTGACCCTAAACACTTCCTGAGCACCCGGTGTCTTAATAAACTCCACAAAAAAGCTTATCAGTCTCGCCATTTGCACTGAACCTATGTCGATCGCCACATTAGCAGCCGATAAGCTAGCCTTTGTGCACCCTGCTCACTCTTCGTGCGGCAAAACAGTGAGGTCACTTTCTTCCTCGGGTTGCAGAGAATCAAAATCATTGTTCTTTTCCACGTTATTAAAAGATAATATCTCCCTAACGGAGTTGCCAAATGTAAGATGTGGGTTCTTGAAATATAATTAGTATCAAGTGAGGCGTAACCCCTTGACAAGATGATGATTAGTGCCAAAGAACAATTATAAGTGGGTATAAATGCAAGTTAAAGATCAACAATCTTCAATATCCAAACTCCTGTATTAAATGAGTCTTTACAATATAAATGCTCTAGTAATGCAATAAATTGGAGGGACACCAAAGGCAACTTGATTGAAGGGAGAAGGAACAAGCACCTTTAGCGAAATAAAGGCAAGGAAATAACCTTAAACGCAATAAATACTCAACAATGGTATCAATGGAGTAAAGTAGGTGGTCACACAATAAATGGCCTCATAGTTAGCTTGTTTAGGAGGATTTTGGCAGCAATTCTAGGATTAAATTGCGATCATTGAAAAGACACAACTTGGGAGTATTTATATGGGGCAAGGTCATTCGAGTGACCTTGCTTACATTAAATGCATCTGAGAACATTTAATTACAACAATGCATATTAATAAATGACAAATATAGTGCATTAACTCTAAGAGCAGCAGCCTCCCTTTTTTACATCTCCTTTCGTCTACAAAACCCTAACCCCATTTAAAAGAAATATTCAATCTAAGTGTTAAAGGTTCAAATCGAGTTTGCTCAAGATCGTCCAAGAACGTATTTTTATTGAGGAACGCAACCATTCAATAAGATTCTTCTACGAGTTTTTACATACATGAATACTTCTATTATTCCCCTTTAGTATTATGTGTTTTAAATGTTGCCTAAACAATAATCATCATTATTTTCTTAAAATAAATCAGAGATACTAATTAGGGAAAGTGAAACTAAAGTTGGGAATATTAGTATTCAAATCTCTAATACGAATTCAGACTCAAAACTCTTTTATGCTTAGATTAGAGGTTAGGATTTTGTTAGAATATATGAACATTTGCATGTTAGAATAAATCATATGGACTTTATAAATTGAATTCATTTCGTAATATCATGTTATTTACGTGTGTTTTGTAAGATACAAATTTATTGTTGTATGCCCAAAAAATATGCATGTTGATGAAAATTTTATAAGTTGTTGAAAAAGGAATTGCTTAATTATTATTAAAATTAAGTAGACAAAAATTGGATAAATAGTAATCTTGTGATTGAATTAAAGAATTGTTGTGCTATGATTAAAATATGCCTTATGTGATTGTTAATTGTATTAACATTCAATACCGCTGGGATGATTGGATTTTTGGGGTAGTCACTCTTTCACTTTTTTTAGGTTGCTTGCTAGGTATGGGACTAGTAGGCAGCGCTTAGTTATTGTTAATGCTTTCTAGGTATGGGACTAATTAGTGTTGGGTCTTACGGATGGATAATTCCGGGGTGGGGCTGAATTGTACATTGTTTCCGTTAAATCGCTAGCCTAGGTGTGAGACTAGGTAGTAATTAGTGGTAGGTATTTTCTTAGATGATAGGCTAGGATATACTTGTGTTTTGGAGAAATCTAGGTATGGGACTACAGTTGGTTTGGGGATTTATTCTCGATTAAAGGGTGGGGCTAATTGAAAATAGTGAGAACTTGAGAAAATTGATAATTAATTCCTAAGATAATAAACGGGTATAAAAATAAATTTGCATCTCGAGTATGTGCAAAACTAACGATAATTGGGTTAACTGCTATAGCGATGTAGGCTTTGTTGGCGTACAAGTATGTGTGGGACTAACGATAATTGGGCCAATTGGCTATAATGGCGTGTCATGTGTGGGACCTCATGAGTATGTGCAGAGCTAACGAAATTAGGTTGACTAGCTATAGTGAGGGGAATGAGTGTGATGTGTAGAACCTTAAGCACGCTGAGAGTATGTGCAGGACTGATTATTATGTTGACTGGCTATAGTTGTATTGTACGAGTGAAAAAAATGGATAATTAAATTAAGTATGAGTAAGAACTAATGTTTAAATTAAAGTTAGCACGCGCAAGATCGATAATTAGGTTGACTGGCTATAGTGGTGTTGCACGAATGAAAAAAATTTGGATAGTTAAATTAAGTAAGAATAAGAGCTAATGTTTAAATTAAAGTTCTAATGGAATAGGATCAAATAATGTGGTGACTTAGTTATGTGGGTAGATAGTGATAGGTTATTTTTACTCGCATGTTAATCTATATATCCCGTTTAAATTAAAATACTCAATTGTGATATTTATCATGTATAATGTTTTTGTCTAGGTTTACAGACACTAATTGGGAGGAGTAGCAAGTATTTATGCGGTGGGCTCTGAACCATTACATTGACTAACATTTAATGTACAGTGCTAGAGTAGATGCATATGAGTTATTGGAAACATTCGGAGTGCAGTTGCAGATTTATTTCATTTGCTTTAGTAGTTTAGCCTATCTTTTCATTCCGTCGTTTTTTTCGACTATCATTATTGATTTGGTTGGCCAATCAGTTCCATAGTTGTTTATGGTTTCAGTCAAATATTTATAGTTGGATTATTTCATTCGAGTTTTTAATAGTTTGGAGTTGGATTTATTTTGGAGATAACATGGTGATGGATTTTAATTTGCATGAATGTTTATATTTGTTAGATAAATATGAATATTATCTTGTGTAATTAAAGTTTTTAAACGTCTCATTTTCTATCACATGCTGAGAATTATATTTTATTTAGTGATGTCCGATGTAGTTTGGCGATAGTCAATGCCAGAGTGCACGGGGTGTTACATCGAGCAACTAAACATGTTGGTGATGTCGTCTTAGAGGATAAAGGAAGTGATACTAACACTTTTGGTATCGAAGAGACTTTTCAGACTGTTCATGAGTAGGAATACAAGTTTGTTTAATCCACATTCCCTCAGTCTCCCATTCCACTTACTTCTTCACTGCTGGAAGGTATAATCATTATTTCTCACTTCCTTTATAAAAAATAAAGTAATTGAGTTACTAATGCTCATTCAACACCATGATCATTTGAAGGAAAACTTGTTAACTACGTAAGTACACCTTCATATGACTATCATAGTTCATCTACAAATGATATTGAGTCACTCACTATCAATGGAGATCACTCCTCTAATACTTTATGTTTTCATTATCTTCGAGCAATGCTCCACTGGACTTGGAACATTCCATGAGTGATCATGGCGATTAGATGATGTTTTCTCCCCATTCGACTTGTTCAACCACTAGACTATTTCTTTATCAAAAAATTCCTCATTCTGAGCCGATAAGTTGTGTCACACTTGCTCATTCAATTTTCATTAACTACGTTAGAATAATTTTGCAACTAACATTGTTTCTATTTTCTTCAAGATGGTTCCATCTGTGGGGATGACTGAGGACCTAAGGGTGGGAAAAATATCTTCATCTGCTCAGTCCCCTCCACCTCCACCTCATGCCCCTTTTCAAAGGGAGACTAACTCCATGTTTGTATCCTCGTTGGATTTAGCCCGAGAGGTATGCTTGGAACTTTTACTTGTGAGTTTTATAGAAGATAATCAATATGAGTATTCTCAATATTACTTTGCAAATTATTTTGAATCTTTCGATAATATTTTCCACAACTACATGATATTCTTCAATAACTTCTTGCACTACCAATCGTGTGATGAACACTTTATCTCAGGTATCTATACATAGAAATCTCATACCTTTTCATTGTTAATATTTCTTCAAAAAATTCCACTTATTTATCTGCGTAGGCAGGTATCTATTCCACCTTCTTATTCTACACGTGGACCCATCATTCCTTCAAGGATGAACATTTCATCAAGCCGTCCCTGCTAGTGTTCGCACTAGAGTTGTTAGGATATTTTATCTCCCTTTGATAATTTCCTTTCACAAATGACTTTGAAAATAAAATAGCTAATGGGTTTTTCATCTTTATAGGGATATATGGAAAGCAACCCCCTTTCATCGTGTGGAATTGTTTTGCCTATAGGGGTAGCTATCCATAATTTACCATTTTGTGATAGGATATTTGTACTACGAGTCCATTTGCCTATGGATAATTGGCCTCATATCCAAGCTCTGTCTACTTAACCAATTTTTGGCGTAGCCTCGAGTCGATCTACATTACCGGATACTCTTTTAGAGAAGTTAACTTAGTATGTTTGGTTTTCAAAATGGTCTTCATAACATTTATTCACTTGAATTGTTACTTGACAAATTTTTTTCTTCTATCTTTTATTGTTAGGTTAACATGAGTGACCACTCTCCTCCTTCTACTCAACTTATTGAGTCTCGGGATACTACCATGACTGACTCAAGCACTTTAAACCCTGTAGGGATTCAGGTACATATTCTTAATTATTTACTTATTCCTTTTTAAACTTGTGTATTATTGCTCAGTCTCTAATTTTGTATTTTTAGATTGAGGCTTAACTCATCTCGAGAACTCCTGTTTCTAAGTAAATTCATGTACTTTGTGTTATTTTCTTGCACCTTTACTCATTCTTGATGAATTTTTTCCTTCTATGATTAACCTATTTCTTTACTTATAAGTTACACATATGCCACATTCGAGTGCTCCTATGCTGGTGGATCCTTAGGTATTTTTATTGCCATACCTTTATTGTTTCCTGATTTTGTGCAAATGCTCGAGCAGTTAATCATCATGTTTCTATGTTTCCAAGTGAGTACTATGAACGATCCCACGCATATGGATCCTCAAGTATTATACTTACATACCCTTTATTTATGTTCTTATTATTTTCAAATAGCTTCTTGCTTTCTCAATCTTGTTTCCTTATTTTCAGATGAACACTATGAGAGCTCCCATATTTGTGGTGCCTCCGGTACTTAATTGTTTCACCTTTTAATTTTTATTTTCTCGTACTTTACAAATATTTTCTCACTTTGCTCATACTATTTACTTATTTTTAGGTGAACATTTCGAGCACTCTTATATATGTGGAGCCTCATAGTAAACTACTTACCGTATGCTTGTAATGGTTTATATTATGCAAATATTTGAATGCTCTTCTCAATCCATTTCTTTATTTTCAGATTGAATCTGCGAGCGTTTCCTTTTTTGTGGAGCCATAGATCGAGCACAGGGTGACCGTTACCCATTTCCACTATAGATCTTTCTTTAGAGCAGAGTGTGAGGCTTATTTACTTCTCGATCATATTCCCCCTTTATTATTGTCAAGTATTTCTTCTCACTTTGGACTTCAACTTCTTGTAGGATAAAGACCATCAAAGTCTCTTGTGCAGTATGCTCACTCCTATTGGCATGCAAGTAATAGTATTCTCTCCTAACTACTTATTATTTCACCTTTTACTTAGTGTATTTATCATTTCTCTCCTCTTTCTTCTAGTAGGAAGAAAGAAAAGGAGGATAAGTTGAGGAAGCTAATGAACAGGATGAGAAGGACTCTAAGGCTACACACTATGACACCAGCTCAATAAACATTGGTTTTGACTTGTTGGGTGTAGATGCCCTAAATATCTACCCTAAAGATGTCGTCTCACTCGAACAAGATATGCGAGGAGGATAAGGTTATATTAAATTTGATAATCGAGAACTATCTTGCTACCTTCACGAGTCATTTCGTTCACTAGATTGAGGGACTCTCCATTGCCAATTTGATGGTACTTTCAACTCATATACGTGACTTCATCAAAACACCACCTAGAAAAATTACTACTGACCTTACTCATAGTTTCCTTACTTAACTAAAATACTTGGAGGACAGTTATTACTTCAAGTTGGATTAGATAAACACTTTTTTTGAAATATTATTCATCCTACCATGAAGAAATTAATATAAGGTCCATTCCTATGGAAACATCCAAGTCGAGCAATGTTGCACTCGAGCAGATGTTTTAAGGGAAAATATCAAGCCTATTGAACTTGATCAAAATAAGGTCATATATGATTATCATAAAAGTGCTTCTCACATTTTCAAACTTGAGGAGGATGTGAAGCGAGAGGTTGGTGCCTCCTAGGAGGGTGTTTATAGGGGGTAGAACATCATTTTCCTTATAACATGTGATTAGCCTTTTGTACTTCTTTGCTTGTATATTTTTGAACATTTGTAAGACTTTTGCATATCTTTCAAGTAGGATATTTTTGTGAAATGAAATGTCAGTTCATTTTATTCAAAATTGTGCATGAACTTTGCACTCTTTCACTGCCTTGGAGAAAATGATGTTGGTTTGCGAAATTACTTGTGCATTTCCTTTGCACTTTTTTTTCTTTCCCTTATGTTTTTTTTAGTGGAATGAGATAAGGCTAAGAAGGAGGGAGAGGGAATCCTAACAAGTTTAGCACACCCCCAAGCCACCTCAAAGCCAAGATAATTGTGACACACCGCCTAATTAAACCTTGGGTGATCAAGCCTTATTTTAATATAAAGAGGTTTCTTAAATAGTTCATTCTTAGCATCACTGTCGAACGCCTTTTAAAATTACTAACCACCTAAATGAAATTAAAACGGGTGCCAAATTTTATCTTTCTTAAACAACAAATATTCCAAACCACACATTACCAATACTAGATATGAATGCTCAGTACACAAAAATAATCTGAAAGAAATTAAAGTCTTGCCGTAAACCACGGCCCAAAAAGACAACTACAAATCCATAACTAGAATAAACTGTAATAGTAAAGGTGGAACGACATGTTCCAACTAGAAATAATAAAACTGAAATCCTGCACTAGAAATGAAAAAGAGGAAGCGTCTAAACAATCCCTGCAACCTCCACACTGGCTGCAGCTCCCAAATCTCTGACATGAAATCAAGCTAGGTGTCCTTGTGGCTGGTCACCTACAAGGTTTTTAAAATTTTACATAGCAAGAGTTAGTACTCAAAACATTTGAAAATATTTTGCAATCAGTTATCACAATTAAGTTATTGATTACACATATTAAGATTTCACACACTCCCTTGAACTTCCTCACCTCTCTTACGTAGTACGTAACTATCGAGGATACTTAGTCTACCTAGTTATACTTTCCATAACCGTAGTTAACTCATTTACTGTTCGTTGTCCTTATTCATGTAATAATTTCATCATGTTATAAATTATTACTAAGACATTTACATATCGTTTCATTGACTACTATTCTCAATTTGTAGATTATGCACATAGAAACATTTTGTCCCACAACAATGTATTTAATATTAGTTACCTCTAATATATCCTTTTATTACACAGAAAGGACCCTTGGCTCGGAATCATTCATCGACTTCAAGTGAAAGTTGGTTCGGAACGATCCATCGACCCCAACTATCTACAAATATAAATATATACACATATTCTGGTTCGGGACTCTTTCATCGCGGCACCAGTTCAAAGTTTGGTTCGGCATTAACATCGACCCCAAATATATAATAACTTTATGTTAGTTCGGAATGTCACATCGACCCTAACATAATTAGTTTAGGTAATATTCTCTTAACCCAAACCCATTTATATAGATATAGTAGGTACACACTCGACTTAATAAATCATAACCGTACGTAATATATTTTACTTATATTCTCCGTACTTATTAATTACAATTTCTCTCACTATTGTATTTATTCGAGTATTCGCGTAACTCTAAGGGTCCTAGTGACCCCTCCCTTAATTCAGTAGTTAAGTTAATTTTAACCTACTGGTATTTTCTTTCCGGAATTAAGTCTCACTCTTTTCGTAATTAAATTAACCATTTCAACTCACGGCTAAGTCAATTGTTCTATTGTCATTCCATTTCTCCAACATTCCTACTCAATCATTAGTGGAGGAACCTAATGGTACACCTACTGGTAATTTCCAAGTCCCCACCTGCGAGGTTGGTAACCCGGTAATAAAATCCATTGAGATACTCTCCCACTTCCACACGGGAATCTCTAGTGGTTGTAGCATCCCTGAAGGCTTCTGATGGTCAACTTTTATGAGTTGGCATGTAACACACTTTGAGACAAATTCTGCAATATCTCGTTTCATACCTGACCACCAATATACTTGTCGCATATCCTGGTACATTTTGTCCCCACCTGGATGCATCGAGAATTTTGACCCGTGTGACTCTGTCATAACGGCATGCCTCAAATCATCATCTTCGGGTACTATCAGTCTACCGTTGAAACGTAGTCCACCCTCTGAACTGATGGAGTAGAACTCTGCCCCCTTGGCCAGTAACTGCCGTACTTTATCTTGACAAAAAGGGTCTTCTGCCCGTGCCCTCACTATCCTCGTAACGTTCTCGGAAGTGATAGCTAGAACTGCCATACATGCTCTCGCCATATCATCCTCGTGTCGGAGCTCACTCCACTTTGACTTCCAAACTTCTGCTAACTCTCCAGTAGGTCTTCTACTTAGAGCATCTGCCACCACGTTAGCCTTACCAGGATGATACTGTATATCAAATTGGTAGTCCTTCATGAATTCAAGCCACCGTCTCTGCCTCATGTTCAGGTCCTTCTGAGTGAACAGATATTGCAAAGACTTATGATCCGTGAATAACGTGAACTGTTCACCCAGAAGATAGTGTCTCTAAATCCTCAATGCAAAAACAACCGCTGCCAACTCGAGGTCATGGGTGGGGTAGTTCTTCTCATGTGACTTAAGCTTTCGTGACGCATAAGCTATAGCCTTCTCCTCCTGCTGTAACACACCCCCAAGTCCTTGTAAGGACGCATCAGTATAGACTCGGTATTCCACTCCGCTCTTAGGCAAGATAAGAACGGGGGCTGATGTCAACTTGTCTTTCAATTCATCAAATGCTAACTGGCAACTATCACTCCATACGAAGGGAATTCCCTTCCGAGTCAGATTCGTCAACGGTCCGGCAATTCTTGAGAATCCCTTGATGAAGCGACGATAATAACCAGCCAATCCCAAGAAACTGCGAATTTATGTTGGTGTCGTGGGCTGTCCCCACTCCCTCACCGCCGATACCTTACTCGGGTCAACAGCAATGCCCCTACTAGATACGACGTGGCCTAGGAACTGCACCTCCCGAAGCCAAAATCCACACTTCTCATATTTGGCGTATAACTGATGGTTTCGCAATGTCTGTAGGACCAATCGTAAGTGTTCTGCGTGCTCCTCCTCCGTACGGGAGTAAATCAGAATGTCGTCTATGAATACAATCACAAACTGATCCAAAAACTCACTGAATACCCTGTTCATGAGATCCATGAATACTGCCGGTGCATTAGTTAGCCCAAAAGGCATCACTCTGAACTCATATGACCCGTACCGCGACAGGAAAGCGGTCTTAGGTACATCTTCTTCACGAATGCGCAATTGGTGGTAACCCGATCTCAAATCGATCTTTGAGAAGTATGCAGCCCCTCTCAATTTATCAAACAAGTTGTCAATCCTCGGTAATGGATACTTATTACGTATCGTTACTTTGTTCAGCTCTCTGTAATCTACGCACAGACGAAGTGAACCATCCCTTTTCTTCACAAACAGTACTGGCGCACCCCATGGCGATGTACTCCGTCGAATAAAACCCTATCCTAATAGTTGTTGAATTTTCTCTCTCAGTTCCCGCATCTCCGAAGGAGCCATGCAATATGGTGCTCTGGCAATCGGTCTCGTCCCCGGTGTTAGATCAATCACGAACTTTATCTCTCTGCTAGGTGGTAACCCTGGTATCTCCTGAAAGACATCCTCAAAATCCCTCACCACAGGGATTGAGTTCAGAGAAACGACAACCCCATGTGAGGTCTCCTCCTCAATATAATATAAATGAGTTCGCGATCCTCCCTCGGTAAGTGGCATTGCCACAAGGAACATCTCCTGCCCCGGGATGGAGAACACGATGGTCCTCTCATAACAATCTACCATTGCCCTATTATGTGCCAACCAATCCATTCCTAAGATGACATCATATCCCTCCATATCCAGCACTAGAAGGTCCGCCGCTAGACTCAATCTCCCGACCATAATGTCCACACCCTTACAAATCGAGTGTATAAGGGATCCACTACCCATCGGTGACTCCACACACATAAGATGAGTGTCTGCTGTCGCTAATAGGCCGGCTGCCCGTGCAAATCTAGTGGAAATAAACGAATTTGTCGCCCCTGTGTTAAACAAAATATTCCCCTCAAGCCCATGAATAGGAAACATACCCGCAACTGCCGGCGGTGCTGGTGGTGCCGGCTGAAATGGAATGTCACGGATGTTGAACACACGCCCATACTGCATCTGCCCTGGCTGTGGGGCCTGTACTGCTGCTGGGGCTAACGGTGCCTGCTGCCCCTGTTGGGCACCTTTTTGTTGTGCCCAGTCTTGCTGTGGACAATTTATGCTCTTGTGACCCTGCTGACCACAAGTGAAGCACTGCCCTTGAAACTGTCTTTGTCCTTGGCCCTGACGTTGGCCCTGTCGCCCTTGGCCTTGTTGTCCCCCATTTTGATTACCCTGGCCCTGTCGACCCTGAGGGACTGGTTGCTGAGGACCCTGCTGGCCCTGCCGGTCGAAGCGATACTTCCCGTGCTTAAACTTCTTGGCAGGGTTCCCCTGTCGGTAATCCTGCCCCAACTGTCCCGCTGCCTGCTGCTGTGTTGCGCTGCTGCCACTACCTCCATCCACCTTGCGCGGTTGGCTAGGTCCACCCCTCTTACTTCCCTTAGTATGAAAACGGTGATCCTGACAGTGTAGTAGAGCGGCATTGACGACATCTGTGTAAGTTACCAATGCCGGATTACCAATTAAATGTTGACTGATTCTCCAGGTTAGGCCCTCCATAAATTTGGACTTCTTCCTCTCCTCATTGCTCAACTCGTTTGGCACAAAATTGACCAAGCGGGTAAACTCCTCCTCGTAGTCAGCAACTGAGCGATCACCCTGAACCACTTCGTTGAACTTCTTTCTCATCTCAGACTCTACTGCTGGAGGGAAATACTTGCGGTCAAACCGCACCCAAAACTCAAAAATAGTCAAAGTATCTCTCTCCTCGGTGGTGGTAACTGACTCCCACCACTGTAGGGCCGCTCCTGACAGACGGAAAGTGGCTAGCATCTGTTCCTGTACTCCGGTGCACTCTAGCATGCGCAAGTGGGGCTGGATATTCTTCTTCCAGTTGCACGCTTCCACTATATCAGTATTGCCCTGAAACTCGGGTGGGTGCCCCTTCTGAAATGCCTCCCTGACTCGTTGCCAAGTAGATGGTCCTGCCGGAACTTGCACTGCCGGTGCCACAGGGGGAGGTACTTGGGGCTGTGGAAAGTGGGCTGCCATTGCCCTCATCGCTGTCTCAACTGCCTGAGCCACTATCACTGCAACCTGAGTAGTGGAGATTAGCTCGGGTGGTGGTGGTGGTATCGGTACCTGTGGCTCCTGATGAGCCTCCCTCACCTCCTCTCTGGCTTCAGCCCTCTCTGCTCTCAGTCTCCTTGGCGGCATCTGAAATAAGATTCAAATTGTATAAGTACACAGTTTACACAAAATTTAAGAGCAGAAGTACGATAACGCAACAGTTGGAATTTTTTTTTATCAACAATCCTAATAGTAGGGCTCTAATACAACAAACGTAACGCTGAATCGTAGTAAGCCGTACAGATCCTATGGACACTAGAACCTGATGCTCTGATACCATCTGTGACACCCCGCCTAATTAAACCTTGGGTGATCAAGCCTTATTTTAATATAAACAGGTTTCTTAAATGGTTCATTCTTAGCATCACTATCGAACGCCTTTTAAAATTACTAACCACCTAAATGAAATTAAAACGGGTGCCAAATTTTATCTTTCTTAAACAACAAATATTCCAAACCACACATTACCAATACTAGATATGAATGCTCAGTACACAAAAATAATCTGAAAGCAATTAAAGTCTTGCCGTAAACCACGGCCCAAAAAGACAACTACAAATCCATAACTAGAATAAACTGTAATAGTAAAGGTGGAACGACATGTTCCAACTAGAAATAATAAAACTGAGATCCTGCACTAGAAATGAAAAAGAGGAAGCGTCTAAACAATCCCTGCAACCTCCACACTGGCTGCAGCTCCCAAATCTCTGACATGAAATCAAGCTGGGTGTCCTTGTGGCTGGTCACCTAAAAGGTTTTTAAAATTTTACATAGAAAGAGTTAGTACTCAAAACATTTGAAAATATTTTGCAAGCAGTTATCACAATTAAGTTATTGATTACACATATTAAGGTTTCGCACACTCCCTTGAACTTCTTCACCTCTCTTACGTAGTACGTAACTATCGAGGATACTTAGTCTACCTAGTTATACTTTCCATAACCGTAGTTAACTCATTTACTGTTCGTTGTCCTTATTCATGTAATAATTTCATCATGTTATAAATTATTACTAAGACATTTACATATCGTTTCATTGACTACTATTCTCAATTTGTAGATTATGCACATAGAAACATTTTGTCCCACAACAATGTATTTAATATTAGTTACCTCTAATATATCCTTTTATTACACAGAAAGGACCCTTGGCTCGGAATCATTCATCGACTCCAAGTGAAAGTTGGTTCGGAATGATCCATCGACCCCAACTATCTACAAATATAAATATATACACATATTCTGGTTCGGGACTCTTTCATCGCGGCACCAGTTCAAAGTTTCGTTCGGCATTAACATCGACCCCAAATATATAATAACTTTATGTTAGTTCGGAATGTCACATCGACCCTAACATAATTAGTTTAGGTAATATTCTCTTAACCCAAACCCATTTATATAGATATAGTAGGTACTCACTCGACCTAATAAATCATACCCGTATGTAATATATTTTACTTATATTCTCCGTACTTATTAATTACAATTTCTCTCACTATTGTATTTATTCGAGTATTCGCGTAACTCTAAGGGTCCTAGTGACCCCTCCCTTAATTCAGTAGTTAAGTTAATTTTAACCTACTGGTATTTTCTTTCCGGAATTAAGTCTCACTCTTTCCGTAATTAAATTAACCATTTCAACTCACGGCTAAGTCAATTGTTCTATCGTCATTCCATTTCTCCAACATTCCTACTCAATCATTAGTGGAGGAACCTAATGGTACACCTACTGGTAATTTCCAAGTCCCCTCATAGGAAAAAATATCAATTCTAAGGTTCCCATTAAGTAACGGCAATTAAAGAAATTTCTACACAAATTTTCTATAGTTCAGACAGGGTCGATCGATCGAAGGAAGATGGTCGATCGATCGACTGCTTCGATCGATCGACATTCAAGGGTCGATCGATCGATCGAGCAGTGACAGACCCAGTTCATCTTCTTCCTACGGGTTTCACCATTTTTACATCTCTAACTTTCATGATAGGCCATCATATTCACAACCAACAATTTCTAATCATTCCTACATATTCTGGGATGATTACTAACGATTTAAAAAAACAAAATCATTATAAATCTTGGCCAAATTCACTGAAAATTTCACTAATATTCAAGAACCCTAAAAATGCATTCTTTATATTTTTCATCCAAATCCAGATTTTCTTACGAATTTCTCATCAGGTTTTCTATGATATAAACATACTTGGTAATTCAAAAACGTCCTACATGCAAATCCTAATCAATCATGGATTATTATCAATTGTTTGTTCCCAAGAATATCATAAAAATCATGTTCTTCCTCAAGCTTAATCATGGGTATTATAACTCAATTATTTTGCAAATAACCACTTGCCTTAAGATTTGTAGGGTTTGATTTCGTGGTTGTTGATGATGATTGATGATATTGATACTCCAATCCTCCTTCCCAACAATCCTTGTGGTGAAATCCTCCTAAGATGATCCCTCCTTCCTACTTTTGCCTTAGGAATTTGCCTCTCTCTCTCTTCTCTAATGGCTATGGTGTAACTCTCATTGCCTAACCCTAGCCACCACTCTTATAATCAGATTTAGGGCTTCAAAATTCGTAGGTCTTCTTTCCCATAATTGTAAAGAGACCAAAATGCCCCCGAATGGTCCCGGTTTAGTCCGAAAATGACCCGGCACTCAACTAGTACCCCCGGGTACACTATTTTGACTAATTCGACCCTTTCGGAATCAACCGTGGACTCTAAATTATCATTTGAGTCTCGTAAACATTTTTCTACTCTCATCCCTAAATTTTGACGATATACTTCCGGTACGTCCATATAGTCACTAAACCGTACATATCAACATTGAAAGTTTCTACTCACCTTAGTGAATTTTCTTTAACGCATATTCATCTTTATTAACATAATATCTATTTAAATTACTCTACTCACGTAATTTAAATCAAACATATTTAATCACATTTAAATTACTCTACTCACGTAATTTAATTAAAGCGCGCATCTAATCCCATTAAATTACTCTACTTACGTAATTTAAAATTAAGCAAAATTACGGGGTATTACAATAATAAATTTGTTAGAAGAAAAAATAATGAGCATGAGGGGGAGATTGCATTGCCTCAAAATACAAGCATAAAAATAAAGAAAAATTATAATATTGATTGAACAACTTAAATTAGAAACATAAAATAAGTCAGAGAAAAATATATATCTATGAAGGCCTTGAATATCCCTTTAGACTTCAATATCTGTAAAATCCATAGAGTGAGCCCACCATTGAGAACTATGAGAAAGAACAACACTGGAAATATAATCAGCAGGAGAATTACTTGACCTAAAGATATGGGAGATCTTAATATGCATTTCGTTAGGATTTTTGAGACTATTCAACCATCTGCCTTTGAGTTTCCAAGGAGGGGAATAATTAGTGTTGAAGAAACACTTTAACACTGAGAAAGAATCAACCTTAATTCACAAAGACATCTAACCTTTGTCATGTAAAGAATCAATAGCAATTAATACGACCATGAATTCAGCATAGAAATCAATATATAACACCGATTTCACATAAAAAATACCTTTAACAAAACCTCTACGATTTTTGAATAGACCACCACATGCGGCTTAACTAGGATTACCTTTAGAAAGGCCATCAGTGTTCACTTTCACCCAATCAAGAGTTGGGAGGGGGGGGGGGGGGTAGGCTTCCAAGTTCTTGGGATAATTCTAGGGGATTTTCTGGGCTTACATTGAACGCCTATAGATTTGACAATCATAAAATTCTTAATGGAGTTATGAATAGGCCCCAACAGATTAAGTTAGTCTCTTGAATTGAATTCATAATATATCTCTTAATTGCATCAAGATATTTAGGCTTATTATAGAATCTTAGATCATTCCTTTTGTTGTTAAAAATAATTGAAAAAGGATGTTGTAGCTGCAATCCAAAGATTAGAAATTTGAAAACTAGATTTCACAAATAGAACATGATCTAACAACTCAAAAATGGAAGTATCATGACAGGTAGTGAATTTGAAGATGGTACGTAATAAATTCCAACAATGTGAAGCATGATCACAATACAAAAATAGTTCATATTAAGTTTTATCGTAAGAAGTATTATGATAGAGGAGAGAGCATGACATAATTTTCAATCCATGTTTTGAAAGATTACTATCACAAGGGAGTTTATACTGAATAATTATCCATAAAAGAACAAATCTTCTTGTGGGTGAAAGACTGTCGAAACTTCAAGTATTTCTTAAATCTATAATCATCAATGGCTCTAAAATATTTATAGATAGATTTTTAAGAAAAGTCACCAGTCACAAATTATTCCCATATTAAAAATCTTTCGCATAACGAATATGAGTAGAGAGGATATCTGAGGCAATATGAGGAAATTAAAAGAAAAATTGAGATGGGAGGGACCATTTCCTATTAACAATAAAGTATGCACTAGAGGCTTTTAGAGTCTAAGCTTCTCTGGTAGGGATTTGAATGGAGTCTGTAATAGAATATCCTAGACATTTATCTTTCCAAAAGTTTAAAATAGAGCCATTTCCAACCCACCAGCTAGTGAATGCATCTAAAATAAGAATAATTGATCTGATGCCATTCCATTGAAAATAGCCTAGATATTTAGAAGTCATATAAATTTGAATCTTCAATCTTAATCAAAGAAAAGAAGGAATGATGTCTCTCTTACATATAATTGTAGTAATAAGTTTAACAAGACAAGCTCTATTTAGAGCTTTAGGGCTTCTAAAATCAAAACCCCAACAAAAATAGGTAGACACATGGAAGCCCAAGATAAAGTGATGAGATTCTTATTAAAACTGAGAACTAGTCCAAAAAAAAAAACTTAATCTTCTACTCCATGAACTTTAATAACTTAGAAGGCCATTTGTAAACTACAAAAGAATGCATAAGTTTGCCAAAACTGGTAGTTTAATAAGATGAATCGTTTTAACCATTGGGAGAGTACTCCCTTTCCAACCACTCATTTTATCAATAATATTGTCAGCAAATCCTTAAAGATGAGATTTTCTAGTTTTCCCTTTGAAGATAAGGATACCCAAATAATTAAAACGAGTCTTGAGTAGCCACATGACAAAGTTCTGAAGAAGAGAATTAGATCGATGGCTACATGTTTTCCTAATATGACGTTGCTTTTAGAAAAATTAACTCTTCGACCTAAAATGTCTCCATATTTCTCTAAAAATAAATTAAGTTCGTGATATTAGATGAGGAACATCTACATAACACAAGCATGTTATCTGTATAAATGATGTGGGGGGAGGGGAGCAAAGCCTTTGGAAGAAGATATTAAATTCAATTTTCCAGAATTAATAAGAGAAGAGATGCCCTTACTAAGAACTTCTTTAACCAAATAAAACAATAAGGAGGATAAAGGATACTCTTGTCTCACACCTCTAGAGCATCTAAAGTAGCCAACTAAATTTCCATTGATCAAATTGAGAGTCTAATAGATAAAAGAGTTTAATGAATCCAAGTAATGAAAATATGAGAGAAACTAAAAGAGGACAGAACTTTAATCAAAATTGCCCATTCAATAGTGTAAAATGCTTTAGAAAAATTAATTTTTGCCCCCATGTTGCCACCAAATGATGTTCTATCTTTCATATTGACAACCTTAGAGGTTTCCTTAATAGCTTTGAATATTTTCCTGCCTTTGATAAATTTTTAAAGGGAAATAGGCAAGTATTGAGACACTGATTTGGCACCTTTGACTTTAGTGATCAAAATGAGCAAGTTAGAATTTAGGCCAGAAAGTATGGATCATACTAGATGAGAAGAATTCATAGATGTCCTTATAAATGTCATGATGAATAAGATCCCAACATTGATGGAAAAAGGCTTTATAGAAACCATCAAGGATAATAGCATGACCTGGATCCCTATTAAAAAATGATGTTCTAATCTCATCGGAATAAGGCATAGAAGTAATAATGGTATTGTCATCATCAGTCACACATATTGGGATAATATCACTAACCATAACATATAAAAATGGTGAGTCAAAGAAGAGTAAATCTCCTAATAGAAGTGTACTATGTGGTTCTCAATATCCCTTTTATCCAATAGCACATTGTTGATATGAATTTGAGAAGTGATATTGGCTTTATCTCCCTTGATTTTAGCATAAGTATGGAAAAAAAATTATATTTCTATCACCAATAGTTAGTCACTTTATTCGAGACTTCTGCTTTAAGAGTTTCTCTAGGTGAGTTACTCTATGATGGAAACATCCATTCTCTTATTTAAAATATGGTCTTTGAAATCAAGACCATTAGCAATATCTAGATGAATCTGGTTAAGCTTTACTTCTATATCAGAAACAAGACTATGAAGATTTCCAAAATTAGTTTTGTTTTAAATTTTCAAAGCACTTTTCACTACCTTCAACTAAAGGACCATTGTTCGAATATGTCTACCAGTAAATTGCAATGTGTTCAATGCTCCAGAAATAATATCAAGGAAGCTCTTATGAGAAACCCAAAATTTCGAGAATATGAAGGAATAAGGCTCATCATCAAAGTATAATAAAAGAGGATTAAGATCTGATCTTGACAAATCTATGACAAAATGTTTAAGTCCAATTAGATAACCAAGAAGTAGAACACAAGACTCTATCTAGATTTTTCTCCACAAGCCTGCCAAGAAGTGCATGACCTTTTCACCAAGTGAACTGATTCCTATAAGACTAGAGATTAACAAGATTGTATATGTCAATAATATCTCTAAACTCTTCACATGAGATTCTAGGAGGGGGATTATCACTTTACATTCATGATTACCAAAAATATCATTTAAGTCCCCAATTAGATCCCAGTTCCGATCAAAATTATTTTTAAACTTCAGCATCTCAGATCATAGAGTTCTTATAACTTTTTAAGAGGTGGAAATATAGACAAAATAAATACAAACCACCTTTTACAATGGAAGTTTGAGTGACATATTGGAAGCAATTGACAAGTTTGTTAATGTTATGATAAAGTTAAAAGAGTTATTGACAAGAATACAAAAGATTATAAAGAAGATAACTTTTATTATTCACATAAGCTAAATATAAATTAAGACCCTGCCATAATGAGAGAGGAATAGACCCAAATGAGTTTTTAGGTTTTTCAATTCCAACAAGAATAGACCTATGCTTATAGCACGAATGAGGCAAATCCCTTTGTTCGAGACTATTGGCTAAGCCCCTAGCATTCCAAAAGAGGACTTTAATTGGAAATTGCTTTGAAGATCACTTCCCCTAGTATTATAGGAGTTTCCCATATACTTATATTCTTTATCTTTCTTTCATTGTTACCTTGTCTTCTAGGATTTTGAGATAACTGGTGTGAAGCCATTATCTGCAATCGTAGAAGTTATAGGACTACTAGTTTCTTCCTTATTATAGTTCTCATCCTCGAGCATATCATCCCATTTAGTAGAAACTTCGTTAACTTCTACAACAGTTTTAGGAGTTATTATTGGGTCGGTGTTAGAATCCATTAACTAGTCATTATCTGACGCAACATCTTCAGTAAATATTTATTTTCCTTCTCTATGAATCATTTGAGATTTAGAACAACCCTCATTTTGCTAAGCAGCTATTATGTCAGGTAATTTGATGAAGGAGCTTTAGTGATAGCAACACATTTAAGATTGGTTTGGTGGTGAAAGGGTAAATCATTGGGATTAATTGGCTTCTCCTGAACCTTCCATTGAGGACTAATGACTTTAGGTATATGTCTTTTCTCCACATATCTCTTCTTCTTTACATCTTGGGATTTATAATTGGCTATGGTGTGTATAACAGTTTGACAAGATGAACAAATTTGAGGTAACTTTTCATAAAAAATATCAACATAAAATCCATGATGCTTTCTTTCCACCCATAATGGGTCAACCTTCACAAAAACCCTAGAAAATTTAAATTCATGATCCAGCTGTAATGAAATTATACCTATATATCTAACAAGAATAGGATTTTAGTATTCTTGGCTAAGATTATAAGATCTTTATCTACGTCTGTGCGGTAGTGGTCTTTGGGGCATACAGATCAAAATCAGGCTTCCATGGGATCACACAAAATATGTTATTATCAATTTTCCATGTCCCAGTTTTTTACATATTTAAGATCTCATAAACAACTGAAAAAATAATGTAAAAAAATCCTCTTCCAATATGGAAATGGTACCAATGACCTTTAGGGTTCCATGGTGGAGAAAGTTTCATATGTAGTTCATCAAGACACAATGGTTTAAAACATGTAGGCATCAAGATCCTGCCTATAAGACTGTTTTTTAAATCATTCGAAGATTAATCGTATGCCTCCTTCGATAGAGTAACAAAAATATTTGATCCTTTGATCATATGGGGTGGAAGTTTGGTTCCATCAATGGAAATGGGTGGTTGAGTTGGAGCATATTCTTTTATGGCATCAGAAAAGGATTTTGGGTGTGGTTAGGTATCTATCACTAGGAATATTTCAATGGTGGGTTCTTGGGCATCCCCACGAAAGTTTTTAGAGGTGACAAGAGTGGGACTGTGGTATAAGATGAGGAAGAAGGCATATCGTTATGCATGGATATAGTGGAAACTCTAGAAAGGCCTACTAGTCGCCTCTCATGCAAAACCCCTAACCCACTTGTTGTTTAGTAATAGTTGAAAATCGTCTCTTATAATGTGGTACTATCCGTTCACAAAACTTTATATTTTTTTTTACCAACAATCACTGATATTTTTTTATTATCTTTCCATTATACTATGGTCTATTTATCTCACAGAACCTTATATGCTACTTTTATAGAGGATTTTGCGTGCAAGTTATCATTACTAATATGGAATGTTCACCCTTATACTGTGGGTTGATATGCTCACTATATTTTGATTTTAAACTTATGCAATTATGATTATGTGTGTATATTCTTTCTAAATGCTACGAGAAGATCTAACTCATAGTTTAGAAATTATGTACTACATTGTTCACTATATTTTTCTATGAGGGAATTGAGTTAAAAGTATATTCCCTCAAATATTGTGAGGAATTATAAAATTTGTTAAATAGAGAAATTTTATCTCCTCATACTTTGGAAATAATGTAATGCTTTGCTCGCTAAATCATGTTATGTGGACATTGACTTAAAAGTGTACTTCCTCAAAATTTGAAGAATAAAGGTAAGTTTGTTAAAACAGTAAAATGTATTTGCTTATACTTTGGAAATTATGAGGTATCCTGCTTGTCATATATTTTCAAAATTAAATTTTAAGTGGACATTAAATTGAAAATATATCCTTTCAAAATGCCGTGAGCGACTCACTTTTCCCCTTGTTTTTTAAAGAATATTTTCCCTTATACTATGGGAATCCTGGGACTAGTCTGCTCATTTCATTTTGTGAACAAAGCAATATGATGATAACTTGAAATATACCCCCTCACATGATTTTTAGAGAAAATACATAAAATCTTGTTGATTATATAGTACTATAAAATTAATATAATCATCATTATAGAACTTTGAAAAAAACTAGATATAATCATTTACGGGCTATTATATTCGTTCTGTCAAACTTGACATTTTTAGCTACAACACGTACAACAAGGTTTGTATCACATGCAAGACACTTTTAATTTTATTAAGGAAAATATGAAACAAACACTAAAATACCTCAAGCATAGTACTTCTTGAGCCACTTGCAGTTGATTGATTGGATGCGTTCACTCTTAGGTTCTAAAATATGGTAGTAACTTGATTTGTCTACTCCTATAACTATGAAAGGCCTTTCCCAATTGGGTTTGAACATGGAGGTAGACATAATTCTTAGGTGATGAGTTCACGCTTGAAAAACTAAGTCTTCAACTTGGAGTTCTCTAGGTTTGAGTAGGTTCTCGTAGGATCTTGAAAGTTATTGACTATAGACTTTCAAATTGTCTTTGGTTTTGTCTTTATACTCATTTTAGCCTTCCAAACTGCACATGCCTTGGGGCTGGGATTAGATTGTGATTTAAAGCCACTCTGGCAGAAGGTACTGCTAATTCTATAGGTAAGACGACTTTTGTTCCGCACTAAGGAGAAGGGGGTGAACCCCACTGGTTTGCTGTTACATCCCATAGAACCATAACTATATTGATCAAGTCTAATATCAAAAACACCGGAATCAAAAACTTTTGGTAACATTCTCAGCATAAATCCTGTCCTTGTTGGTATCAGAGCCAAAAGTGGTACACTACTATCAACCTTGCGATTAATAAAGAATTTTCTCTTTGTAACATCATTGCCCTTGTTGATAGCGGTGCTGATATGGATTGTATTCAGGAAGGAATTGTTCCAACTGAATACTTTGAGAAGACTACTCAATCTTTGTTTAATGCTAGTGGTGATAGCATGGGCATCAGGTTTAACAAGGACAGGATCAATGCGGAATTTAAACTGGAAATAATATTACAAACTTATGTTACAGACTATGATTAAAACAAAATAAAACTTACAGTAAAGGAAGAGTCCACCGGAATGTAACCGGAATGTTCAAACTTATTACAATAAGAGAGAGAGAGAGAGAGAGAGAGAGAGAGAGAGAGAGAGAGGTAAATGTAAGCGTATGGAATGCAGAGGGGAAGCCCACTATTTATACAAAGAAAAGGAATCAATAGTTCCTGAAAAGGGGCCCTCCAATATTGAAAGGCTGACAAAGTCTTTTGTCTTCTAACGTCGGCTGCTGGGCCAAATGGGACCACAAGAGTCACGGGCAGCTGCAAGTGGGTCTGTGAATCACCAAAGGGGGCCTACCACTTTCACCGATAGCAGAGAGCCTTATCCATATGCGTCGGCGAGCATCTTCTCTGGGACCGACTGGGGCCAGGTGGGCCAGTCACCTCAAATCATCTAGGCCATCTGCGTCAGGGCTAGGATTAGGGTTATCCAACCGTCATGTTGGAAAAACTGAACTCAGTGAGTTGAAGAAAGCCTCCATCGTTGGCTCAGTGGGAATATTGGTGTCAAACATGTCACCAATGTAGGGATCGTCTTCTGGATTCTGGGATTCTCCGGCCAGGCAAAAGAAAGGATTATCTTTTGAAACAGAAGTCATGGATGTATCATCATCATCATCTGAGGGAAGAGGAATGGGATTCCTGTTGAGTGTATCGGAGCTAAAACTGGGTCTAGCTGGAACACTAGGAGAGATTCTTTCTCCGAAGGCAGATTTGAATTGGTTATGGGTGTAATCCATAACTTTCTGCAGCAGCTCTTGCTCCGTAGCTTCTGGAAAATGCTTCATCATGGCATCTCTAAGGCTGACGATGGGATTGACTGCAGGAGACATTTTCTCTGCAGGCGGGGGAGAATCATCAACCAAATTCATGTAGTTACTTAAACTACTCTTGATCTGACCAATGGTGGAACCAATATCAACTCCACCCCACCACCGATAAAAGAAGATGCGTTCAAGTAGAGGAACATTCAGATTATTAACTCTACAACGCAGATCCCATCTGAAGATCCAAGGAATATCCATCTCGGAGAAAAAGAGTAGGGTGTTTAATCCTACCGGAGTTTTGTTTTTCCCTCACAAAAGCGGATGAAATTGAGTCCAAGGAAGAAAAAGTTTAGCCATGGTAATTTCATCAGGGAGAAAATCAATTCCTGGGCCAAATTTGTCCCACCAATTGATAACCCATCCTGGGTAAGATTTTTTCAAAGAGTTTGGGTACAAAACAAAAAACCAAGTATGTTTATGCTCAGCATTTTGATAATAAAAAGCTTTTGTCCAAGCCTGGACATAATCCCAATAATTATAGGATCCACCAGCATGCGAACTCAATTTTCGCACTTTTAAAGGATGGATTCCCCATTCTCGGGGAGATATAAATTTTTTCAGAACAGCCTTGCTATAAGCAATGGGGGAATGAGAATTTCCCTGGTGTTTATTAGTATGATTAAACACCACTGATTGAGTTTCCACGAGAATCGCCTCGTATACCGTCCGGTATTTGCCTTCTGGCACCTCATAGTTATGAGTATCAAGATACTGGGACTTAATTTCCCAGGGACAAGTCATCTGCTTCTCATCCTCATCATTGAGGATCAGTACCAATTCCGATGTCCTTTGATTAGGAATGAAATTGTACTTAATTGTCTCCAAGAACGGCGACTGTCAGTTTAATGAATTGACCAAGAGATGCGACCATCTCTAATCCATAATTCAATTCAATGGATTAAGTCTTAATCTCCATACCAGTCAGCAACAAAATATGATTGATGTCATCAATCAGGTTACTGACCCAGACATTAAACTAAAATTGATTAAGTCTTGTTATGCCCAGGAAAATGTTATTCCTGATTCTTCTAAAGAATACAGCCTTAAGGAGGTATTCAATCGTTTGGAGAATACTGGAGATTTTAACAAGCCTGCGAGTCTTAATGACCTATGACATGAAGTTAATACTTTAAAAACTGAGTTAAGACAACTTAGACTTCAGCACAATAACATGCAAATTGAGATTGATAATCTCAAGAATGCTCAGAAGCATTCTAATCCAGGAACTTCAAATGCTACTCCTAGTACTGAAGAATCTGCGGATTATTTGGGTGTTATCAGTCGTGTACCAAGCCAAAAGTGGTACACTACTATCAACCTTGTGATTAACAAAGAATTTTCTCTTTGTAACATCATTGCCCTTGTTGATAGCGGTGCTGATATGAATTGTATTTAGGAAGGAATTGTTCCAACTGAATACTTTGAGAAGACTACTCAATCTTTGTTTAATGCTAGTGGTGATAGCATGGGCATCAGGTTTAAATTAACCAATGTTGCCATTTGTAACAATGGAATTTGTTTAGATAGTACCTTCCTGCTTATTGGCGATTTATCTCAACAGATAATTTTAGGTACTCCTTTTTTATCTATGCTTATGCCTATTTATAAAATTGACTCCAGTGGTATATACACCACTATTCAAAACCAAAAAATTTCTTTTGAATTCATCACTCGTCCTGAGATTAAGAAAATTAACTCTTTGACAAATAACATCATTTTCAAAGAAAACCATCTTAATTTTCAACAAAATGAAATCTCTTTTCTCAACATTAAAAATAATTTAATGTCCCCTCATATCATGAGCAAAATTTAGGTTGTTAAAAATCAATTAACAGCAGAAATTTGCAGTGATATTCCTAATGCTTTTTGGGACAGGAAGAAACATCTTGTTACTCTTCCTTATGAAAATGATTTTCATGAAAGATCCATCCCTACTAAGGCCAGACCCAGTCAAATGAAGACTGAATTTCTTGACCTTTGTAAGAATGAGATCCAGAGTCTGTTAAATAAAAAGTTGATAACTAAAAGTTATTCTCCTTGGAGTTGTACAGCTTTTTATGGTAACAAGGCTGCTGAGCAGGAACGAGGTGTTCTTCGGCTTGTAATAAATTATAATCCCCTTAACAATGTTTTGCAATGGATAAGATATCCAATTCCTAATAAAAAGGATTTGTTAGATAGGTTGCATTCTACCAAGATTTTCTCAAAATTTGATTTAAAATCTTGTTATTGGCATATCCAAATTTCACCACAAGATCGGTATAAAACTGCTTTTGTGGTTCCATTTGGTCATTACCAATGGAATGTTTTGCCTTTTGGGATTAAGAACGCCCCTTCTGAATTCCAAAATATCATGAATGATATTTTTAACCCTTTTTCTGATTTTTCAATTGTTTATATTGATGATATCCTTATCTTCTCTAATTCAATTGACCAACACTTTAAACATATAAAGATTTTTAAAGATGTTGTTAAAACTAATGGTTTAGTCGTCTCCGCCCCTAAAATGAAAATATTTCAAACTAATGTTCGATTTTTAGGGCATAGCATTGGAGAGGGGAAAATACTCCCCATGGATAGAAGTATTGAGTTTGCTTCCAAATTTCCTGATGAACTTAGGGAGAAAACTCAACTTCAAAGATTTTTGGGTAGTCTCAATTATATTGGTGACTATTACAAAAATCTTGCACAAGGCAGTGCCATTCTTTATTCTCGTTTAAAAAAGAACCCTGCTCCTTGGACTATTGAGCATACTAAAGCTGTTCAGAAAATCAAACTGAAAGTCAAGAAACTTCCTTGTCTAGCTTTAGCCAACCCTTCTTTTTTCAAAATTGTCGAGACTGACGCCTCAGATTTAGGATTTGGTGGTATTTTAAAACAAATAAATTCTTTAACTAAAAAAGAAGAACTTGTTCGTTTTACTTCAGGATCTTGGAAAGATGCCTCAAAGAATTACTCCACCATTAAGAAAGAAATCTTTTCTGTCGTTAAATGCATTTCAAAATTTCAGGATGATTTGTTAAATCAGAAATTTTTGCTACGAATTGATTGTAGTGCTGTTAAACAGGTTTTGCAAAAAGACGTTGAAAATATTGTTTCAAAACAGATTTTTGCCAGATGGCAAACAAACTTATCGGCTTTTGATTTTGATATAGAACATATCAAAGGGGAAAATAACTCTCTTCCCGATTTTCTAACTAGAGAGTTTTTGCAGGACCGATGAGTGGCCCCTCCCGTGGGCGTGGCAGAGGCCGTGGGTATTCTCACCTGCCTGGAAAAGAAAAAATTGTGATCAATGAAGATCAATATCCTCCGATACAGGATTACATGGAGTTCATTCGCTAGAGCGCGAAGAACAGGGAGAAGAATGCTCCCCCTCTTAACCCTTTCAGCAAGAAGAAAACTGCTAAAGAGGTATTAGAAACAATTAAGTACAATTTCATTCCTAATCAAAGGACATCGGAATTGGTACTGATCCTCAATGATGAGGATCAGAAGCCGATGACTTCTCCCTGGGAAATTAAGTCCCAGTATCTTGATACTCATAACTATGAGGTGCCAGAAGGCAAATACCGGACGGTATACGAGGCGATTCTCGTGGAAACTGAATCAGTGGTGTTTAATCATACTAATAAACGCCAGAGAAATTTTCATTCTCCCATTGCTTATAGCAAGGCTGTTCTGAAAAAATTTATATCTCCCCGAGAATGGGGAATCCATCCTTTAAAAGCGCGAAAATTGAGTTCGCATGCTGGTGGATCCTATAATTATTGGGATTATGTCCAGGCTTGGACAAAAGCTTTTTATTATCAAAATGCTGAGCACAAACATACTTGGTTTTTTGTTTTGTGCCCAAACTCTTTGAAAAAATCTTACCCAGGATGGGTTATCAATTGGTGGGACAAATTAGGCCCAGGAATTGATTTTCTCCCTGATGAAATTACCAAGGCTAAACTTTTTCTTCCTTGGACTCAATTTCATCCGCTTTTGCGAGGGAAAAACAAAATTCCGGTAGGATTAAACACCCTACTCTTTTTCTCCGAGATGGATATTCCTTGGATCTTCAGATGGGATCTGCGTTGTAGAGTTAATAATCTGAATGTTCCTCTACTTGAACGCATCTTCTTTTATCGGTGGTGGAGTGGAGTTGATATTGGTTCCACCATTGGTCAGATCAAGAGTAGTTTGAGTAACTACACGAATTTGGTTGATGATTCTCCCCCGCCTACAGAGAAAATGTCTCCTGCAATCAATCCCATCGTCAGCCTTAGAGATGCCATGAAGAAGCATTTTCCAGAAGCTACGGAGCAAGAGCTGCTGCAGAAAGTTATGGATTACACCCATAACCAATTCAAATCTGCCTTTGGAGAAAGAATCTCTCCTAGTGTTCCAGCTAGACCCAGTTTTAGCTCCGATACACTCAACAGGAATCCCATTCCTCTTCCCTCAGATGATGATGATGATACATCCATGACTTCTGTTTCAAAAGATAATCCTTTCTTTTGCCTGGCCGGAGAATCCCAGAATCCAGAAGACGATCCCTACATTGGTGACATGTTTGACACCAATATTCCCACTGAGCCAACGATGGAGGCTTTCTTCAACTCACTCAGTTCAGCTTTTCCAACACGACGGTTGGATAACCCTAATCCTAGCCCTGACGCAGATGGCCTAGATGATTTGAGGTGACTGGCCTACCTGGCCCTAGTCGGTCCCAGAGAAGATGCTCGCCGACGCATATGGATAAGGCTCTCTGGTTTCGATGAAAGTGGTAGGCCCCCTTTGGTGACTCACAGACCCACTTGCAGCTGCCCGTGACTCTTGTGGTCCCACTTGGCCCAGCAACCGACGTTAGAAGACAAAAGACTTTGTCAGCCTTTCAATATTGGAGGGCCCCTTTTCAGGAATTATTAATTCCTTTTCTTTGTATAAATAGAGGGCTTCCCCTCTGCATTCCATACGCTTACATTTACCTCTCTCTCTCTCTCTCTCTCTTATTGTAATAAGTTTGAACATTCCGGTGGACTCTTCCTTTACTGTAAGTTTTATTTTGTTTTAATCATAGTCTGTAATATAAGTTTGTAATATTATTTCCAGTTTAAATTCCGCATTGATCCTGTCCTTGTTGGTATCAGAGCCATGATTGGCTAATTTGTGTGTTAGTATTTAGGTAGTAATATAGATGATCTGAGATATGTCGTCGTAATAGTAATGTTACTATTCCTCGGAATATGTAAGATTATTATTCACCGACGTGAATAGTAATTTACTATTCACATTAAAATCCTAATTTAAATGAGCACTATTCACATAAAATCCTAATTTAAATAATTATTATTCACATTTAAATCTAATTTAAATGATAATAATCAGGAGAAGTAGAAATCTGGTTGTGATATACTGGTAACTTGTCGCGTAACCGGGTTGCCGTTTAACCGGGGACGCGTTAGGCTTATTCCCACAGTAAATCGTTGACCACTGGGTATCAAAACTGATTTCTAATTCGGCTTATTATATTCATTTAAATCAAGTATTTCGATTAGAATATTAATTTCATTTAAAAAAGATTTTGATTTGTATAATGTTTTCCTATTCCAGATCATAGGGTTATTACTATTCAAAATATTAACATCTGTATTATGGATTCACATGCCATTGATACACACACAACACAAGAGTTCACGAAGAACTCTTCTTTGATCGAGTTTGATGTTCAGAAGGATCTGAACAGGTGGACTATTCCAAAGGTCCATCCTAAAGTTATATATAACACAAACTGGTATAACTTTCGTAGCAAGCACGCTATTAAGACTATGGAACAAACTCTTAGTCTGAACGAGAAAGATAAGACTATCGAACTCTTTGCACGGGATGATCTTAAAGATCATATAAAGGATAAAAATTATCACTTTATTCATGTTGGTTTAATTCAAATTGCTTTTAAACCCCTGACCCTTTCTGGTATGAATGCATGTATTCAGGCTACACTTCGTGATGGTAGGTGTACTAATTTTAGACAATCTTTTATGGGAGCCATTGAAACTAGTTTATGCAATGGACCAGTTTATTTTGATGTGTTTCCAAATATAACTTTGTCTTTAACTGATATTTATCATGTATAATGTTTTTGTCTAGGTTTACAGACACTAATTGGGAGGAGTAGCAAGTATTTATGCGGTGGGCTCTGAACCATTACATTGACTAACATTTAATGTACAGTGCTAGAGTAGATGCATATGAGTTATTGGAGCCATTCGGAGTGCAGTTGCAGATTTATTTCATTTGCTTTAGTAGTTTAGCCTATCTTTTCATTCCGTTGTTTTTTTCGACTATCATTATTGATTTGGTTGGCCAATCAGTTCCATAGTTGTTTATGGTTTCAGTCAAATATTTATAGTTGGATTATTTCATTCGAGTTTTTAATAGTTTGGAGTTGGATTTATTTTGGAGATAACATGGTGATGGATTTTAATTTGCATGAATGTTTATATTTGTTAGATAAATATGAATATTATCTTGTGTAATTAAAGTTTTTAAACGTCTCATTTTCTATCACATGCTGAGAATTATATTTTATTTAGTGATGTCCGATGTAGTTTGGCGATAGTCAATGCCAGAGTGCACGGGGTGTTACATCGAGCAACTAAACATGTTGGTGATGTCGTCTTAGAGGATAAAGGAAGTGATACTAACACTTTTGGTATCGAAGAGACTTTTCAGACTGTTCATGAGTAGGAATACAAGTTTGTTTAATCCACATTCCCTCAGTCTCCCATTCCACTTACTTCTTCACTGCTGGAAGGTATAATCATTATTTCTCACTTCCTTTATAAAAAATAAAGTAATTGAGTTACTAATGCTCATTCAACACCATGATCATTTGAAGGAAAACTTGTTAACTACGGAAGTACACCTTCATATGACTATCATAGTTCATCTACAAATGATATTGAGTCACTCACTATCAATGGAGATCACTCCTTAAATACTTTATGTTTTCATTATCTTCGAGCAATGCTCCACTGGACTTGGAACATTCCATGAGTGATCATGGCGATTAGATGATGTTTTCTCCCCATTCGACTTGTTCAACCACTAGACTATTTCTTTATCAAAAAATTCCTCATTCTGAGCCGATAAGTTGTGTCACACTTGCTCATTCAATTTTCATTAACTACGTTAGAATAATTTTGCAACTAACATTGTTTCTATTTTCTTCAAGATGGTTCCATCTGTGGGGATGACTGAGGACCTAAGGGTGGGAAAAATATCTTCATCTGCTCAGTCCCCTCCACCTCCACCTCATGCCCCTTTTCAAAGGGAGACTAACTCCATGTTTGTATCCTCGTTGGATTTAGCCCGAGAGGTATGCTTGGAACTTTTACTTGTGAGTTTTATAGAAGATAATCAATATGAGTATTCTCAATATTACTTTGCAAATTATTTTGAATCTTCCGATAATATTTTCCACAACTACATGATATTCTTCAATAACTTCTTGCACTACCAATCGTGTGATGAACACTTTATCTCAGGTATCTATACATAGAAATCTCATACCTTTTCATTGTTAATATTTCTTCAAAAAATTCCACTTATTTATCTGCGTAGGCAGGTATCTATTCCACCTTCTTATTCTACACGTGGACCCATCATTCCTTCAAGGATGAACATTTCATCAAGCCGTCCCTGCTAGTGTTCGCACTAGAGTTGTTAGGATATTTTATCTCCCTTTGATAATTTCCTTTCACAAATGACTTTGAAAATAAAATAGCTAATGGGTTTTTCATCTTTATAGGGATATATGGAAAGCAACCCCCTTTCATCGTGTGGAATTGTTTTGCCTATAGGGGTAGCTATCCATAATTTACCATTTTGTGATAGGATATTTGTACTACGAGTCCATTTGCCTATGGATAATTGGCCTCATATCCAAGCTCTGTCTACTTAACCAATTTTTGGCGTAGCCTCGAGTCGATCTACATTACCGGATACTCTTTTAGAGAAGTTAACTTAGTATGTTTGGTTTTCAAAATGGTCTTCATAACATTTATTCACTTGAATTGTTACTTGACAAATTTTTTTCTTCTATCTTTTATTGTTAGGTTAACATGAGTGACCACTCTCCTCCTTCTACTCAACTTATTGAGTCTCAGGATACTACCATGACTGACTCAAGCACTTTAAACCCTGTAGGGATTCAGGTACATATTCTTAATTATTTACTTATTCCTTTTTAAACTTGTGTATTATTGCTCAGTCTCTAATTTTGTATTTTTAGATTGAGGCTTCACTCATCTCGAGAACTCCTGTTTCTAAGTAAATTCATGTACTTTGTGTTATTTTCTTGCACCTTTACTCATTCTTGATGAATTTTTTCCTTCTATGATTAACCTATTTCTTTACTTATAAGTTACACATATGCCACATTCGAGTGCTCCTATGCTGATGGATCCTTAGGTATTTTTATTGCCATACCTTTATTGTTTCCTGATTTTGTGCAAATGCTCGAGCAGTTAATCATCATGTTTCTATGTTTCCAAGTGAGTACTATGAACGATCCCACGCCTATGGATCCTCAAGTATTATACTTACATACCCTTTATTTATGTTCTTATTATTTTCAAATAGCTTCTTGCTTTCTCAATCTTGTTTCCTTATTTTCAGATGAACACTATGAGAGCTCCCATATTTGTGGTGCCTCCGGTACTTAATTGTTTCACCTTTTAATTTTTATTTTCTCGTACTTTACAAATATTTTCTCACTTTGCTCATACTATTTACTTATTTTTAGGTGAACATTTCGAGCACTCTTATATATGTGGAGCCTCATAGTAAACTACTTACCGTATGCTTGTAATGGTTTATATTATGCAAATATTTGAATGCTCTTCTCAATCCATTTCTTTATTTTCAGATTGAATCTGCGAGCGTTTCCTTTTTTGTGGAGCCATAGATCGAGCACAGGGTGACCGTTACCCATTTCCACTATAGATCTTTCTTTAGAGCAGAGTGTGAGGCTTATTTACTTCTCGATCATATTCCCCCTTTATTATTGTCAAGTATTTCTTCTCACTTTGGACTTCAACTTCTTGTAGGATAAAGACCATCAAAGTCTCTTGTGCAGTATGCTCACTCCTATTGGCATGCAAGTAATAGTATTCTCTCCTAACTACTTATTATTTCACCTTTTACTTAGTGTATTTATCATTTCTCTCCTCTTTCTTCTAGTAGGAAGAAAGAAAAGGAGGATAAGTTGAGGAAGCTAATGAACAGGATGAGAAGGACTCTAAGGCTACACACTATGACACCAGCTCAATAAACATTGGTTTTGACTTGTTGGGTGTAGATGCCCTAAATATCTACCCTAAAGATGTCGTCTCACTCGAACAAGATATGCGAGGAGGATAAGGTTATATTAAATTTGATAATCGAGAACTATCTAGCTACCTTCACGAGTCATTTCGTTCACTAGATTGAGGGACTCTCCATTGCCAATTTGATGGTACTTTCAACTCATATACGTGACTTCATCAAAACACCACCTAGAAAAATTACTACTGACCTTACTCATAGTTTCCTTACTTAACTAAAATACTTGGAGGACAGTTATTACTTCAAGTTGGATTAGATAAACAATTTTTTTGAAATATTATTCATCCTACCATGAAGAAATTAATATAAGGTCCATTCCTATGGAAACATCCAAGTCGAGCAATGTTGCACTCGAGCAGATGTTTTAAGGGAAAATATCAAGCCTATTGAACTTGATCAAAATAAGGTCATATATGATTATCATAAAAGTGCTTCTCACATTTTCAAACTTGAGGAGGATGTGAAGCGAGAGGTTGGTGCCTCCTAGGAGGGTGTTTATAGGGGGTAGAACATCATTTTCCTTATAACATATGATTAGCCTTTTGTACTTCTTTGCTTGTATATTTTTGAACATTTGTAAGACTTTTGCATATCTTTCAAGTAGGATATTTTTGTGAAATGAAATGTCAGTTCATTTTATTCAAAATTGTGCATGAACTTTGCACTCTTTCACTGCCTTGGAGAAAATGATGTTGGTTTGCGAAATTACTTGTGCATTTCCTTTGCACTTTTTTTTCTTTCCCTTATGCTTTTTTTAGTGGAATGAGATAAGGCTAAGAAGGAGGGAGAGGGAATCCTAACAAGTTTAGCACACCCCCAAGCCACCTCAAAGCCAAGATAATTGTGACACACCGCCTAATTAAACCTTGGGTGATCAAGCCTTATTTTAATATAAAGAGGTTTCTTAAATAGTTCATTCTTAGCATCACTGTCGAACGCCTTTTAAAATTACTAACCACCTAAATGAAATTAAAACGGGTGCCAAATTTTATCTTTCTTAAACAACAAATATTCCAAACCACACATTACCAATACTAGATATGAATGCTCAGTACACAAAAATAATCTGAAAGAAATTAAAGTCTTGCCGTAAACCACGGCCCAAAAAGACAACTACAAATCCATAACTAGAATAAACTGTAATAGTAAAGGTGGAACGACATGTTCCAACTAGAAATAATAAAACTGAGATCCTGCACTAGAAATGAAAAAGAGGAAGCGTCTAAACAATCCCTGCAACCTCCACACTGGCTGCAGCTCCCAAATCTCTGACATGAAATCAAGCTGGGTGTCCTTGTGGCTGGTCACCTAAAAGGTTTTTAAAATTTTACATAGCAAGAGTTAGTACTCAAAACATTTGAAAATATTTTGCAAGCAGTTATCACAATTAAGTTATTGATTACACATATTAAGGTTTCGCACACTCCCTTGAACTTCTTCACCTCTCTTACGTAGTACGTAACTATCGAGGATACTTAGTCTACCTAGTTATACTTTCCATAACCGTAGTTAACTCATTTACTGTTCGTTGTCCTTATTCATGTAATAATTTCATCATGTTATAAATTATTACTAAGACATTTACATATCGTTTCATTGACTACTATTCTCAATTTGTAGATTATGCACATAGAAACATTTTGTCCCACAACAATGTATTTGATATTAGTTACCTCTAATATATCCTTTTATTACACAGAAAGGACCCTTGGCTCGGAATCATTCATCGACTCCAAGTGAAAGTTGGTTCGGAATGATCCATCGACCCCAACTATCTACAAATATAAATATATACACATATTCTGGTTCGGGACTCTTTCATCGCGGCACCAGTTCAAAGTTTCGTTCGGCATTAACATCGACCCCAAATATATAATAACTTTATGTTAGTTCGGAATGTCACATCGACCCTAACATAATTAGTTTAGGTAATATTCTCTTAACCCAAACCCATTTATATAGATATAGTAGGTACTCACTCGACCTAATAAATCATACCCGTACGTAAGATATTTTACTTATATTCTCCGTACTTATTAATTACAATTTCTCTCACTATTGTATTTATTCGAGTATTCGCGTAACTCTAAGGGTCCTAGTGACCCCTCCCTTAATTCAGTAGTTAAGTTAATTTTAACCTACTGGTATTTTCTTTCCGGAATTAAGTCTCACTCTTTCCGTAATTAAATTAACCATTTCAACTCACGGCTAAGTCAATTGTTCTATCGTCATTCCATTTCTCCAACATTCCTACTCAATCATTAGTGGAGGAACCTAATGGTACACCTACTGGTAATTTCCAAGTCCCCTCATAGGAAAAAATATCAATTCTAAGGTTCCCATTAAGTAACGGCAATTAAAGAAATTTCTACACAAATTTTCTATAGTTCAGACAGGGTCGATCGATCGAAGGAAGATGGTCGATCGATCGACTGCTTCGATCGATCGACATTCAAGGGTCGATCGATCGATCGAGCAGTGACAGACCTAGTTCATCTTCTTCCTACGGGTTTCACCATTTTTACATCTCTAACTTTCATGATAGGCCATCATATTCACAACCAACAATTTCTAATCATTCCTACATATTCTGGGATGATTACTAACGATTTAAAAAAACAAAATCATTATAAATCTTGGCCAAATTCACTGAAAATTTCACTAATATTCAAGAACCCTAAAAATGCATTCTTTATATTTTTCATCCAAATCCAGATTTTCTTACGAATTTCTCATCAGGTTTTCTATGATATAAACATACTTGGTAATTCAAAAACGTCCTACATGCAAATCCTAATCAATCATGGATTATTATCAATTGTTTGTTCCCAAGAATATCATAAAAATCATGTTCTTCCTCAAGCTTAATCATGGGTATTATAACTCAATTATTTTGCAAATAACCACTTGCCTTAAGATTTGTAGGGTTTGATTTCGTGGTTGTTGATGATGATTGATGATATTGATACTCCAATCCTCCTTCCCAACAATCCTTGTGGTGAAATCCTCCTAAGATGATCCCTCCTTCCTACTTTTGCCTTAGGAATTTGCCTCTCTCTCTCTTCTCTAATGGCTATGGTGTAACTCTCATTGCCTAACCCTAGCCACCACTCTTATAATCAGATTTAGGGCTTCAAAATTCGTAGGTCTTCTTTCCCATAATTGTAAAGAGACCAAAATGCCCCCGAATGGTTCCGGTTTAGTCCGAAAATGACCCGGCACTCAACTAGTACCCCCGGGTACACTATTTTGACTAATTCGACCCTTTCGGAATCAACCGTGGACTCTAAATTATCATTTGAGTCTCGTAAACATTTTTCTACTCTCATCCCTAAATTTTGACGATATACTTCCGGTACGTCCATATAGTCACTAAACCGTACATATCAACATTGAAAGTTTCTACTCACCTTAGTGAATTTTCTTTAACGCATATTCATCTTTATTAACATAATATCTATTTAAATTACTCTACTCACGTAATTTAAATCAAACATATTTAATCACATTTAAATTACTCTACTCACGTAATTTAATTAAAGCGCGCATCTAATCCCATTAAATTACTCTACTTACGTAATTTAAAATTAAGCAAAATTACGGGGTATTACAATAATAAATTTGTTAGAAGAAAAAATAATGAGCATGAGGGGGAGATTGCATTGCCTCAAAATACAAGCATAAAAATAAAGAAAAATTATAATATTGATTGAACAACTTAAATTAGAAACATAAAATAAGTCAGAGAAAAATATATATCTATGAAGGCCTTGAATATCCCTTTAGACTTCAATATCTGTAAAATCCATAGAGTGAGCCCACCATTGAGAACTATGAGAAAGAACAACACTGGAAATATAATCAGCAGGAGAATTACTTGACCTAAAGATATGGGAGATCTTAATATGCATTTCGTTAGGATTTTTGAGACTATTCAACCATCTGCCTTTGAGTTTCCAAGGAGGGGAATAATTAGTGTTGAAGAAACACTTTAACACTGAGAAAGAATCAACCTTAATTCACAAACACATCTAACCTTTGTCATGTAAAGAATCAATAGCAATTAATACGACCATGAATTCAGCATAGAAATCAATATATAACACCGATTTCACATAAAAAATACCTTTAACAAAACCTCTACGATTTTTGAATAGACCACCACATGCGGCTTAACTAGGATTACCTTTAGAAAGGCCATCAGTGTTCACTTTCACCCAATCAAGAGTTGGGAGGGGGGGGGGGGGGGTAGGCTTCCAAGTTCTTGGGATAATTCTAGGGGATTTTCTGGGCTTACATTGAACGCCTATAGATTTGACAATCATAAAATTCTTAATGGAGTTATGAATAGGCCCCAACAGATTAAGTTAGTCTCTTGAATTGAATTCATAATATATCTCTTAATTGCATCAAGATATTTAGGCTTATTATAGAATCTTAGATCATTCCTTTTGTTGTTAAAAATAATTGAAAAAGGATGCTGTAGCTGCAATCCAAAGATTAGAAATTTGAAAACTAGATTTCACAAATAGAACATGATCTAACAACTCAAAAATGGAAGTATCATGACAGGTAGTGAATTTGAAGATGGTACGTAATAAATTCCAACAATGTGAAGCATGATCACAATACAAAAATAGTTCATATTAAGTTTTATCGTAAGAAGTATTATGATAGAGGAGAGAGCATGACATAATTTTCAATCCATGTTTTGAAAGATTACTATCACAAGGGAGTTTATACTGAATAATTATCCATAAAAGAACAAATCTTCTTGTGGGTGAAAGACTGTCGAAACTTCAAGTATTTCTTAAATCTATAATCATCAATGGCTCTAAAATATTTATAGATAGATTTTTAAGAAAAGTCACCAGTCACAAATTATTCCCATATTAAAAATCTTTCGCATAACGAATATGAGTAGAGAGGATATCTGAGGCAATATGAGGAAATTAAAAGAAAAATTGAGATGGGAGGGACCATTTCCTATTAACAATAAAGTATGCACTAGAGGCTTTTAGAGTCTAAGCTTCTCTGGTAGGGATTTGAATGGAGTCTGTAATAGAATATCCTAGACATTTATCTTTCCAAAAGTTTAAAATAGAGCCATTTCCAACCCACCAGCTAGTGAATGCATCTAAAATAAGAATAATTGATCTGATGCCATTCCATTGAAAATAGCCTAGATATTTAGAAGTCATATAAATTTGAATCTTCAATCTTAATCAAAGAAAAGAAGGAATGATGTCTCTCTTACATATAATTGTAGTAATAAGTTTAACAAGACAAGCTCTATTTAGAGCTTTAGGGCTTCTAAAATCAAAACCCCAACAAAAATAGGTAGACACATGGAAGCCCAAGATAAAGTGATGAGATTCTTATTAAAACTGAGAACTAGTCCAAAAAAAAAAACTTAATCTTCTACTCCATGAACTTTAATAACTTAGAAGGCCATTTGTAAACTGCAAAAGAATGCATAAGTTTGCCAAAACTGGTAGTTTAATAAGATGAATCGTTTTAACCATTGGGAGAGTACTCCCTTTCCAACCACTCATTTTATCAATAATATTGTCAGCAAATCCTTAAAGATGAGATTTTCTAGTTTTCCCTTTGAAGATAAGGATACCCAAATAATTAAAACGAGTCTTGAGTAGCCACATGACAAAGATCTGAAGAAGAGAATTAGATCGATGGCTACATGTTTTCCTAATATGATGTTGCTTTTAGAAAAATTAACTCTTCGACCTAAGATGTCTCCATATTTCTCTAAAAATAAATTAAGTTCGTGATATTAGATGAGGAACATCTACATAACACAAGCATGTTATCTGTATAAATGATGTGGCGGGAGGGGAGCAAAGCCTTTGGAAGAAGATATTAAATTCAATTTTCCAGAATTAATAAGAGAAGAGATGCCCTTACTAAGAACTTCTTTAACCAAATAAAACAATAAGGAGGATAAAGGATACTCTTGTCTCACACCTCTAGAGCATCTAAAGTAGCCAACTAAATTTCCATTGATCAAATTGAGAGTCTAATAGATAAAAGAGTTTAATGAATCCAAGTAATGAAAATATGAGAGAAACTAAAAGAGGACAGAACTTTAATCAAAATTTCCCATTCAATAGTGTAAAATGCTTTAGAAAAATTAATTTTTGCCCCCATGTTGCCACCAAATGATGTTCTATCTTTCATATTGACAACCTTAGAGGTTTCCCTAATAGCTTTGAATATTTTCCTGCCTTTGATAAATTTTTAAAGGGAAATAGGCAAGTATTGAGACACTGATTTGGCACCTTTGACTTTAGTGATCAAAATGAGCAAGTTAGAATTTAGGCCAGAAAGTATGGATCATACTAGATGAGAAGAATTCATAGATGTCCTTATAAATGTCATGATGAATAAGATCCCAACATTGATGGAAAAAGGCTTTATAGAAACCATCAAGGATAATAGCATGACCTGGATCCCTATTAAAAAATGATGTTCTAATCTCATCGGAATAAGGCATAGAAGTAATAATGGTATTGTCATGATCAGTCACACATATTGGGATAATATCACTAACCATAACATATCAAAATGGTGAGTCAAAGAAGAGTAAATATCCTAATAGAAGTGTACTATGTGGTTCTCAATATCCCTTTTATCCAATAGCACATTGTTGATATGAATTTGAGAAGTGATATTGGCTTTATCTCCCTTGATTTTAGCATAAGTATGGAAAAAAAATTATATTTCTATCACCAATAGTTAGTCACTTTATTCGAGACTTCTGCTTTAAGAGTTTCTCTAGGTGAGTTACTCTATGATGGAAACATCCATTCTCTTATTTAAAATATGGTCTTTGAAATCAAGACCATTAGCAATATCTAGATGAATCTGGTTAAGCTTTACTTCTATATCAGAAACAAGACTATGAAGATTTCCAAAATTAGTTTTGTTTTAAATTTTCAAAGCACTTTTCACTACCTTCAACTAAAGGACCATTGTTCGAATATGTCTACCAGTAAATTGCAATGTGTTCAATGCTCCAGAAATAATATCAAGGAAGCTCTTATGAGAAACCCAAAATTTTGAGAATATGAAGGAATAAGGCTCATCATCAAAGTATAATAAAAGAGGATTAAGATCTGATCTTGACAAATCTATGACAAAATGTTTAAGTCCAATTAGATAACCAAGAAGTAGAACACAAGACTCTATCTAGATTTTTCTCCACAAGCCTGCCAAGAAGTGCATGACCTTTTCACCAAGTGAACTGACTCCTATAAGACTAGAGATTAACAAGATTGTATATGTCAATAATATCTCTAAACTCTTCACATGAGATTCTAGGAGGGGGATTATCACTTTACATTCATGATTACCAAAAATATCATTTAAGTCCCCAATTAGATTCCAGTTCCGATCAAAATTATTTTTAAACTTCAGCATCTCAGATCATAGAGTTCTTATAACTTTTTAAGAGGTGGAAATATAGACAAAATAAATACAAACCACCTTTTACAATGGAAGTTTGAGTGACATATTGGGAGCAATTGACAAGTTTGTTAATGTTATGATAAAGTTAAAAGAGTTATTGACAAGAATACAAAAGATTATAAAGAAGATAACTTTTATTATTCACATAAGCTAAATATAAATTAAGACCCTGCCATAATGAGAGAGGAATAGACCCAAATGAGTTTTTAGGTTTTTCAATTCCAACAAGAATAGACCTATGCTTATAGCACGAATGAGGCAAATCCCTTTGTTCGAGACTATTGGCTAAGCCCCTAGCATTCCAAAAGAGGACTTTAATTGGAAATTGCTTTGAAGATCACTTCCCCTAGTATTATAGGAGTTTCCCATATACTTATATTCTTTATCTTTCTTTCATTGTTACCTTGTCTTCTAGGATTTTGAGATAACTGGTGTGAAGCCATTATCTGCAATCGTAGAAGTTATAGGACTACTAGTTTCTTCCTTATTATAGTTCTCATCCTCGAGCATATCATCCCATTTAGTAGAAACTTCGTTAACTTCTACAACAGTTTTAGGAGTTATTATTGGGTCGGTGTTAGAATCCATTAACTAGTCATTATCTGACGCAACATCTTCAGTAAATATTTATTTTCCTTCTCTATGAATCATTTGAGATTTAGAACAACCCTCATTTTGCTAAGCAGCTATTATGTCAGGTAATTTGATGAAGGAGCTTTAGTGATAGCAACACATTTAAGATTGGTTTGGTGGTGAAAGGGTAAATCATTGGGATTAATTGGCTTCTCCTGAACCTTCCATTGAGGACTAATGACTTTAGGTATATGTCTTTTCTCCACATATCTCTTCTTCTTTACATCTTGGGATTTATAATTGGCTATGGTGTGTATAACAGTTTGACAAGATGAACAAATTTGAGGTAACTTTTCATAAAAAATATCAACATAAAATCCATGATGCTTTCTTTCCACCCATAATGGGTCAACCTTCACAAAAACCCTAGAAAATTTAAATTCATGATCCAGCTGTAATGAAATTATACCTATATATCTAACAAGAATAGGATTTTAGTATTCTTGGCTAAGATTATAAGATCTTTATCTACGTCTGTGCGGTAGTGGTCTTTGGGGCATACAGATCAAAATCAGGCTTCCATGGGATCACACAAAATATGTTATTATCAATTTTCCATGTCCCAGTTTTTTTACATATTTAAGATCTCATAAACAACTGAAAAAATAATGTAAAAAAATCCTCTTCCAATATGGAAATGGTACCAATGACCTTTAGGGTTCCATGGTGGAGAAAGTTTCATATGTAGTTCATCAAGACACAATGGTTTAAAACATGTAGGCATCAAGATCCTGCCTATAAGACTGTTTTTTAAATCATTCGAAGATTAATCGTATGCCTCCTTCGATAGAGTAACAAAAATATTTGATCCTTTGATCATATGGGGTGGAAGTTTGGTTCCATCAATGGAAATGGGTGGTTGAGTTGGAGCATATTCTTTTATGGCATCAGAAAAGGATTTTGGGTGTGGTTAGGTATCTATCACTAGGAATATTTCAATGGTGGGTTCTTGGGCATCCCCACGAAAGTTTTTAGAGGTGACAAGAGTGGGACTGTGGTATAAGATGAGGAAGAAGGCATATCGTTATGCATGGATATAGTGGAAACTCTAGAAAGGCCTACTAGTCGCCTCTCATGCAAAACCCCTAACCCACTTGTTGTTTAGTAATAGTTGAAAATCGTCTCTTATAATGTGGTACTATCCGTTCACAAAACTTTATATTTTTTTTTACCAACAATCACTGATATTTTTTTATTATCTTTCCATTATACTATGGTCTATTTATCTCACAGAACCTTATATGCTACTTTTATAGAGGATTTTGCGTGCAAGTTATCATTACTAATATGGAATGTTCACCCTTATACTGTGGGTTGATATGCTCACTATATTTTGATTTTAAACTTATGCAATTATGATTATGTGTGTATATTCTTTCTAAATGCTACGAGAAGATCTAACTCATAGTTTAGAAATTATGTACTACATTGTTCACTATATTTTTCTATGAGGGAATTGAGTTAAAAGTATATTCCCTCAAATATTGTGAGGAATTATAAAATTTGTTAAATAGAGAAATTTTATCTCCTCATACTTTGGAAATAATGTAATGCTTTGCTCGCTAAATCATGTTATGTGGACATTGACTTAAAAGTGTACTTCCTCAAAATTTGAAGAATAAAGGTAAGTTTGTTAAAACAGTAAAATGTATTTGCTTATACTTTGGAAATTATGAGGTATCCTGCTTGTCATATATTTTCAAAATTAAATTTTAAGTGGACATTAAATTGAAAATATATCCTTTCAAAATGCCGTGAGCGACTCACTTTTCCCCTTGTTTTTTAAAGAATATTTTCCCTTATACTATGGGAATCCTGGGACTAGTCTGCTCATTTCATTTTGTGAACAAAGCAATATGATGATAACTTGAAATATACCCCCTCACATGATTTTTAGAGAAAATACATAAAATCTTGTTGATTATATAGTACTATAAAATTAATATAATCATCATTATAGAACTTTGAAAAAAACTAGATATAATCATTTACGGGCTATTATATTCGTTCTGTCAAACTTGACATTTTTAGCTACAACACGTACAACAAGGTTTGTATCACATGCAAGACACTTTTAATTTTATTAAGGAAAATATGAAACAAACACTAAAATACCTCAAGCATAGTACTTCTTGAGCCACTTGCAGTTGATTGATTGGATGCGTTCACTCTTAGGTTCTAAAATATGGTAGTAACTTGATTTGTCTACTCCTATAACTATGAAAGGCCTTTCCCAATTGGGTTTGAACATGGAGGTAGACATAATTCTTAGGTGATGAGTTCACGCTTGAAAAACTAAGTCTTCAACTTGGAGTTCTCTAGGTTTGAGTAGGTTCTCGTAGGATCTTGAAAGTTATTGACTATAGACTTTCAAATTGTCTTTGGTTTTGTCTTTATACTCATTTTAGCCTTCCAAACTGCACATGCCTTGGGGCTGGGATTAGATTGTGATTTAAAGCCACTCTGGCAGAAGGTACTGCTAATTCTATAGGTAAGACGACTTTTGTTCCGCACTAAGGAGAAGGGGGTGAACCCCACTGGTTTGCTGTTACATCCCATAGAACCATAACTATATTGATCAAGTCTAATATCAAAAACACCGGAATCAAAAACTTTTGGTAACATTCTCAGCATAAATCCTGTCCTTGTTGGTATCAGAGCCAAAAGTGGTACACTACTATCAACCTTGCGATTAATAAAGAATTTTCTCTTTGTAACATCATTGCCCTTGTTGATAGCGGTGCTGATATGGATTGTATTCAGGAAGGAATTGTTCCAACTGAATACTTTGAGAAGACTACTCAATCTTTGTTTAATGCTAGTGGTGATAGCATGGGCATCAGGTTTAACAAGGACAGGATCAATGCGGAATTTAAACTGGAAATAATATTACAAACTTATGTTACAGACTATGATTAAAACAAAATAAAACTTACAGTAAAGGAAGAGTCCATCGGAATGTAACCGGAATGTTCAAACTTATTACAATAAGAGAGAGAGAGAGAGAGAGAGAGAGAGGTAAATGTAAGCGTATGGAATGCAGAGGGGAAGCCCTATATTTATACAAAGAAAAGGAATCAATAGTTCCTGAAAAGGGGCCCTCCAATATTGAAAGGCTGACAAAGTCTTTTGTCTTCTAACGTCGGCTGCTGGGCCAAATGGGACCACAAGAGTCACGGGCAGCTGCAAGTGGGTCTGTGAATCACCAAAGGGGGCCTACAACTTTCACCGATAGCAGAGAGCCTTATCCATATGCGTCGGCGAGCATCTTCTCTGGGACCGACTGGGGCCAGGTGGGCCAGTCACCTCAAATCATCTAGGCCATCTGCGTCAGGGCTAGGATTAGGGTTATCCAACCGTCATGTTGGAAAAACTGAACTCAGTGAGTTGAAGAAAGCCTCCATCGTTGGCTCAGTGGGAATATTGGTGTCAAACATGTCACCAATGTAGGGATCGTCTTCTGGATTCTGGGATTCTCCGGCCAGGCAAAAGAAAGGATTATCTTTTGAAACAGAAGTCATGGATGTATCATCATCATCATCTGAGGGAAGAGGAATGGGATTCCTGTTGAGTGTATCGGAGCTAAAACTGGGTCTAGCTGGAACACTAGGAGAGATTCTTTCTCCGAAGGCAGATTTGAATTGGTTATGGGTGTAATCCATAACTTTCTGCAGCAGCTCTTGCTCCGTAGCTTCTGGAAAATGCTTCATCATGGCATCTCTAAGGCTGACGATGGGATTGACTGCAGGAGACATTTTCTCTGCAGGCGGGGGAGAATCATCAACCAAATTCATGTAGTTACTTAAACTACTCTTGATCTGACCAATGGTGGAACCAATATCAACTCCACCCCACCACCGATAAAAGAAGATGCGTTCAAGTAGAGGAACATTCAGATTATTAACTCTACAACGCAGATCCCATCTGAAGATCCAAGGAATATCCATCTCGGAGAAAAAGAGTAGGGTGTTTAATCCTACCGGAGTTTTGTTTTTCCCTCACAAAAGCGGATGAAATTGAGTCCAAGGAAGAAAAAGTTTAGCCATGGTAATTTCATCAGGGAGAAAATCAATTCCTGGGCCAAATTTGTCCCACCAATTGATAACCCATCCTGGGTAAGATTTTTTCAAAGAGTTTGGGTACAAAACAAAAAACCAAGTATGTTTATGCTCAGCATTTTGATAATAAAAAGCTTTTGTCCAAGCCTGGACATAATCCCAATAATTATAGGATCCACCAGCATGCGAACTCAATTTTCGCACTTTTAAAGGATGGATTCCCCATTCTCGGGGAGATATAAATTTTTTCAGAACAGCCTTGCTATAAGCAATGGGGGAATGAGAATTTCCCTGGTGTTTATTAGTATGATTAAACACCACTGATTGAGTTTCCACGAGAATCGCCTCGTATACCGTCCGGTATTTGCCTTCTGGCACCTCATAGTTATGAGTATCAAGATACTGGGACTTAATTTCCCAGGGACAAGTCATCTGCTTCTCATCCTCATCATTGAGGATCAGTACCAATTCCGATGTCCTTTGATTAGGAATGAAATTGTACTTAATTGTCTCCAAGAACGGCGACTGTCAGTTTAATGAATTGACCAAGAGATGCGACCATCTCTAATCCATAATTCAATTCAATGGATTAAGTCTTAATCTCCATACCAGTCAGCAACAAAATATGATTGATGTCATCAATCAGGTTACTGACCCAGACATTAAACTAAAATTGATTAAGTCTTGTTATGCCCAGGAAAATGTTATTCCTGATTCTTCTAAAGAATACAGCCTTAAGGAGGTATTCAATCGTTTGGAGAATACTGGAGATTTTAACAAGCCTGCGAGTCTTAATGACCTATGACATGAAGTTAATACTTTAAAAACTGAGTTAAGACAACTTAGACTTCAGCACAATAACATGCAAATTGAGATTGATAATCTCAAGAATGCTCAGAAGCATTCTAATCCAGGAACTTCAAATGCTACTCCTAGTACTGAAGAATCTGCGGATTATTTGGGTGTTATCAGTCGTGTACCAAGCCAAAAGTGGTACACTACTATCAACCTTGTGATTAACAAAGAATTTTCTCTTTGTAACATCATTGCCCTTGTTGATAGCGGTGCTGATATGAATTGTATTTAGGAAGGAATTGTTCCAACTGAATACTTTGAGAAGACTACTCAATCTTTGTTTAATGCTAGTGGTGATAGCATGGGCATCAGGTTTAAATTAACCAATGTTGCCATTTGTAACAATGGAATTTGTTTAGATAGTACCTTCCTGCTTATTGGCGATTTATCTCAACAGATAATTTTAGGTACTCCTTTTTTATCTATGCTTATGCCTATTTATAAAATTGACTCCAGTGGTATATACACCACTATTCAAAACCAAAAAATTTCTTTTGAATTCATCACTCGTCCTGAGATTAAGAAAATTAACTCTTTGACAAATAACATCATTTTCAAAGAAAACCATCTTAATTTTCAACAAAATGAAATCTCTTTTCTCAACATTAAAAATAATTTAATGTCCCCTCATATCATGAGCAAAATTTAGGTTGTTAAAAATCAATTAACAGCAGAAATTTGCAGTGATATTCCTAATGCTTTTTGGGACAGGAAGAAACATCTTGTTACTCTTCCTTATGAAAATGATTTTCATGAAAGATCCATCCCTACTAAGGCCAGACCCAGTCAAATGAAGACTGAATTTCTTGACCTTTGTAAGAATGAGATCCAGAGTCTGTTAAATAAAAAGTTGATAACTAAAAGTTATTCTCCTTGGAGTTGTACAGCTTTTTATGGTAACAAGGCTGCTGAGCAGGAACGAGGTGTTCTTCGGCTTGTAATAAATTATAATCCCCTTAACAATGTTTTGCAATGGATAAGATATCCAATTCCTAATAAAAAGGATTTGTTAGATAGGTTGCATTCTACCAAGATTTTCTCAAAATTTGATTTAAAATCTTGTTATTGGCATATCCAAATTTCACCACAAGATCGGTATAAAACTGCTTTTGTGGTTCCATTTGGTCATTACCAATGGAATGTTTTGCCTTTTGGGATTAAGAACGCCCCTTCTGAATTCCAAAATATCATGAATGATATTTTTAACCCTTTTTCTGATTTTTCAATTGTTTATATTGATGATATCCTTATCTTCTCTAATTCAATTGACCAACACTTTAAACATATAAAGATTTTTAAAGATGTTGTTAAAACTAATGGTTTAGTCGTCTCCGCCCCTAAAATGAAAATATTTCAAACTAATGTTCGATTTTTAGGGCATAGCATTGGAGAGGGGAAAATACTCCCCATGGATAGAAGTATTGAGTTTGCTTCCAAATTTCCTGATGAACTTAGGGAGAAAACTCAACTTCAAAGATTTTTGGGTAGTCTCAATTATATTGGTGACTATTACAAAAATCTTGCACAAGGCAGTGCCATTCTTTATTCTCGTTTAAAAAAGAACCCTGCTCCTTGGACTATTGAGCATACTAAAGCTGTTCAGAAAATCAAACTGAAAGTCAAGAAACTTCCTTGTCTAGCTTTAGCCAACCCTTCTTTTTTCAAAATTGTCGAGACTGACGCCTCAGATTTAGGATTTGGTGGTATTTTAAAACAAATAAATTCTTTAACTAAAAAAGAAGAACTTGTTCGTTTTACTTCAGGATCTTGGAAAGATGCCTCAAAGAATTACTCCACCATTAAGAAAGAAATCTTTTCTGTCGTTAAATGCATTTCAAAATTTCAGGATGATTTGTTAAATCAGAAATTTTTGCTACGAATTGATTGTAGTGCTGTTAAACAGGTTTTGCAAAAAGACGTTGAAAATATTGTTTCAAAACAGATTTTTGCCAGATGGCAAACAAACTTATCGGCTTTTGATTTTGATATAGAACATATCAAAGGGGAAAATAACTCTCTTCCCGATTTTCTAACTAGAGAGTTTTTGCAGGACCGATGAGTGGCCCCTCCCGTGGGCGTGGCAGAGGCCGTGGGTATTCTCACCTGCCTGGAAAAGAAAAAATTGTGATCAATGAAGATCAATATCCTCCGATACAGGATTACATGGAGTTCATTCGCTAGAGCGCGAAGAACAGGGAGAAGAATGCTCCCCCTCTTAACCCTTTCAGCAAGAAGAAAACTGCTAAAGAGGTATTAGAAACAATTAAGTACAATTTCATTCCTAATCAAAGGACATCGGAATTGGTACTGATCCTCAATGATGAGGATCAGAAGCCGATGACTTCTCCCTGGGAAATTAAGTCCCAGTATCTTGATACTCATAACTATGAGGTGCCAGAAGGCAAATACCGGACGGTATACGAGGCGATTCTCGTGGAAACTGAATCAGTGGTGTTTAATCATACTAATAAACGCCAGAGAAATTTTCATTCTCCCATTGCTTATAGCAAGGCTGTTCTGAAAAAATTTATATCTCCCCGAGAATGGGGAATCCATCCTTTAAAAGCGCGAAAATTGAGTTCGCATGCTGGTGGATCCTATAATTATTGGGATTATGTCCAGGCTTGGACAAAAGCTTTTTATTATCAAAATGCTGAGCACAAACATACTTGGTTTTTTGTTTTGTGCCCAAACTCTTTGAAAAAATCTTACCCAGGATGGGTTATCAATTGGTGGGACAAATTAGGCCCAGGAATTGATTTTCTCCCTGATGAAATTACCAAGGCTAAACTTTTTCTTCCTTGGACTCAATTTCATCCGCTTTTGCGAGGGAAAAACAAAATTCCGGTAGGATTAAACACCCTACTCTTTTTCTCCGAGATGGATATTCCTTGGATCTTCAGATGGGATCTGCGTTGTAGAGTTAATAATCTGAATGTTCCTCTACTTGAACGCATCTTCTTTTATCGGTGGTGGAGTGGAGTTGATATTGGTTCCACCATTGGTCAGATCAAGAGTAGTTTGAGTAACTACACGAATTTGGTTGATGATTCTCCCCCGCCTACAGAGAAAATGTCTCCTGCAATCAATTCCATCGTCAGCCTTAGAGATGCCATGAAGAAGCATTTTCCAGAAGCTACGGAGCAAGAGCTGCTGCAGAAAGTTATGGATTACACCCATAACCAATTCAAATCTGCCTTTGGAGAAAGAATCTCTCCTAGTGTTCCAGCTAGACCCAGTTTTAGCTCCGATACACTCAACAGGAATCCCATTCCTCTTCCCTCAGATGATGATGATGATACATCCATGACTTCTGTTTCAAAAGATAATCCTTTCTTTTGCCTGGCCGGAGAATCCCAGAATCCAGAAGACGATCCCTACATTGGTGACATGTTTGACACCAATATTCCCACTGAGCCAACGATGGAGGCTTTCTTCAACTCACTCAGTTCAGCTTTTCCAACACGACGGTTGGATAACCCTAATCCTAGCCCTGACGCAGATGGCCTAGATGATTTGAGGTGACTGGCCTACCTGGCCCTAGTCGGTCCCAGAGAAGATGCTCGCCGACGCATATGGATAAGGCTCTCTGGTTTCGATGAAAGTGGTAGGCCCCCTTTGGTGACTCACAGACCCACTTGCAGCTGCCCGTGACTCTTGTGGTCCCACTTGGCCCAGCAACCGACGTTAGAAGACAAAAGACTTTGTCAGCCTTTCAATATTGGAGGGCCCCTTTTCAGGAATTATTAATTCCTTTTCTTTGTATAAATAGAGGGCTTCCCCTCTGCATTCCATACGCTTACATTTACCTCTCTCTCTCTCTCTCTCTCTTATTGTAATAAGTTTGAACATTCCGGTGGACTCTTCCTTTACTGTAAGTTTTATTTTGTTTTAATCATAGTCTGTAATATAAGTTTGTAATATTATTTCCAGTTTAAATTCCGCATTGATCCTGTCCTTGTTGGTATCAGAGCCATGATTGGCTAATTTGTGTGTTAGTATTTAGGTAGTAATATAGATGATCTGAGATATGTCGTCGTAATAGTAATGTTACTATTCCTCGGAATATGTAAGATTATTATTCACCGACGTGAATAGTAATTTACTATTCACATTAAAATCCTAATTTAAATGAGCACTATTCACATAAAATCCTAATTTAAATAATTATTATTCACATTTAAATCTATTTTAAATGATAATAATCAGGAGAAGTAGAAATCTGGTTGTGATATACTGGTAACTTGTCGCGTAACCGGGTTGCCGTTTAACCGGGGACGCGTTAGGCTTATTCCCACAGTAAATCGTTGACCACTGGGTATCAAAACTGATTTCTAATTCGGCTTATTATATTCATTTAAATCAAGTATTTCGATTAGAATATTAATTTCATTTAAAAAAGATTTTGATTTGTATAATGTTTTCCTATTCCAGATCATAGGGTTATTACTATTCAAAATATTAACATCTGTATTATGGATTCACATGCCATTGATACACACACAACACAAGAGTTCACGAAGAACTCTTCTTTGATCGAGTTTGATGTTCAGAAGGATCTGAACAGGTGGACTATTCCAAAGGTCCATCCTAAAGTTATATATAACACAAACTGGTATAACTTTCGTAGCAAGCACGCTATTAAGACTATGGAACAAACTCTTAGTCTGAACGAGAAAGATAAGACTATCGAACTCTTTGCACGGGATGATCTTAAAGATCATATAAAGGATAAAAATTATCACTTTATTCATGTTGGTTTAATTCAAATTGCTTTTAAACCCCTGACCCTTTCTGGTATGAATGCATGTATTCAGGCTACACTTCGTGATGGTAGGTGTACTAATTTTAGACAATCTTTTATGGGAGCCATTGAAACTAGTTTATGCAATGGACCAGTTTATTTTGATGTGTTTCCAAATATAACTTTGTCTTTAACTGATATTTATCATGTATAATGTTTTTGTCTAGGTTTACAGACACTAATTGGGAGGAGTAGCAAGTATTTATGCGGTGGGCTCTGAACCATTACATTGACTAACATTTAATGTACAGGGCTAGAGTAGATGCATATGAGTTATTGGAGCCATTCGGAGTGCAGTTGCAGATTTATTTCATTTGCTTTAGTAGTTTAGCCTATCTTTTCATTCCGTTGTTTTTTTCGACTATCATTATTGATTTGGTTGGCCAATCAGTTCCATAGTTGTTTATGGTTTCAGTCAAATATTTATAGTTGGATTATTTCATTCGAGTTTTTAATAGTTTGGAGTTGGATTTATTTTGGAGATAACATGGTGATGGATTTTAATTTGCATGAATGTTTATATTTGTTAGATAAATATGAATATTATCTTGTGTAATTAAAGTTTTTAAACGTCTCATTTTCTATCACATGCTGAGAATTATATTTTATTTAGTGATGTCCGATGTAGTTTGGCGATAGTCAATGCCAGAGTGCACGGGGTGTTACATCGAGCAACTAAACATGTTGGTGATGTCGTCTTAGAGGATAAAGGAAGTGATACTAACACTTTTGGTATCGAAGAGACTTTTCAGACTGTTCATGAGTAGGAATACAAGTTTGTTTAATCCACATTCCCTCAGTCTCCCATTCCACTTACTTCTTCACTGCTGGAAGGTATAATCATTATTTCTCACTTCCTTTATAAAAAATAAAGTAATTGAGTTACTAATGCTCATTCAACACCATGATCATTTGAAGGAAAACTTGTTAACTACGGAAGTACACCTTCATATGACTATCATAGTTCATCTACAAATGATATTGAGTCACTCACTATCAATGGAGATCACTCCTTAAATACTTTATGTTTTCATTATCTTCGAGCAATGCTCCACTGGACTTGGAACATTCCATGAGTGATCATGGCGATTAGATGATGTTTTCTCCCCATTCGACTTGTTCAACCACTAGACTATTTCTTTATCAAAAAATTCCTCATTCTGAGCCGATAAGTTGTGTCACACTTGCTCATTCAATTTTCATTAACTACGTTAGAATAATTTTGCAACTAACATTGTTTCTATTTTCTTCAAGATGGTTCCATCTGTGGGGATGACTGAGGACCTAAGGGTGGGAAAAATATCTTCATCTGCTCAGTCCCCTCCACCTCCACCTCATGCCCCTTTTCAAAGGGAGACTAACTCCATGTTTGTATCCTCGTTGGATTTAGCCCGAGAGGTATGCTTGGAACTTTTACTTGTGAGTTTTATAGAAGATAATCAATATGAGTATTCTCAATATTACTTTGCAAATTATTTTGAATCTTCCGATAATATTTTCCACAACTACATGATATTCTTCAATAACTTCTTGCACTACCAATCGTGTGATGAACACTTTATCTCAGGTATCTATACATAGAAATCTCATACCTTTTCATTGTTAATATTTCTTCAAAAAATTCCACTTATTTATCTGCGTAGGCAGGTATCTATTCCACCTTCTTATTCTACACGTGGACCCATCATTCCTTCAAGGATGAACATTTCATCAAGCCGTCCCTGCTAGTGTTCGCACTAGAGTTGTTAGGATATTTTATCTCCCTTTGATAATTTCCTTTCACAAATGACTTTGAAAATAAAATAGCTAATGGGTTTTTCATCTTTATAGGGATATATGGAAAGCAACCCCCTTTCATCGTGTGGAATTGTTTTGCCTATAGGGGTAGCTATCCATAATTTACCATTTTGTGATAGGATATTTGTACTACGAGTCCATTTGCCTATGGATAATTGGCCTCATATCCAAGCTCTGTCTACTTAACCAATTTTTGGCGTAGCCTCGAGTCGATCTACATTACCGGATACTCTTTTAGAGAAGTTAACTTAGTATGTTTGGTTTTCAAAATGGTCTTCATAACATTTATTCACTTGAATTGTTACTTGACAAATTTTTTTCTTCTATCTTTTATTGTTAGGTTAACATGAGTGACCACTCTCCTCCTTCTACTCAACTTATTGAGTCTCAGGATACTACCATGACTGACTCAAGCACTTTAAACCCTGTAGGGATTCAGGTACATATTCTTAATTATTTACTTATTCCTTTTTAAACTTGTGTATTATTGCTCAGTCTCTAATTTTGTATTTTTAGATTGAGGCTTCACTCATCTCGAGAACTCCTGTTTCTAAGTAAATTCATGTACTTTGTGTTATTTTCTTGCACCTTTACTCATTCTTGATGAATTTTTTCCTTCTATGATTAACCTATTTCTTTACTTATAAGTTACACATATGCCACATTCGAGTGCTCCTATGCTGATGGATCCTTAGGTATTTTTATTGCCATACCTTTATTGTTTCCTGATTTTGTGCAAATGCTCGAGCAGTTAATCATCATGTTTCTATGTTTCCAAGTGAGTACTATGAACGATCCCACGCCTATGGATCCTCAAGTATTATACTTACATACCCTTTATTTATGTTCTTATTATTTTCAAATAGCTTCTTGCTTTCTCAATCTTGTTTCCTTATTTTCAGATGAACACTATGAGAGCTCCCATATTTGTGGTGCCTCCGGTACTTAATTGTTTCACCTTTTAATTTTTATTTTCTCGTACTTTACAAATATTTTCTCACTTTGCTCATACTATTTACTTATTTTTAGGTGAACATTTCGAGCACTCTTATATATGTGGAGCCTCATAGTAAACTACTTACCGTATGCTTGTAATGGTTTATATTATGCAAATATTTGAATGCTCTTCTCAATCCATTTCTTTATTTTCAGATTGAATCTGCGAGCGTTTCCTTTTTTGTGGAGCCATAGATCGAGCACAGGGTGACCGTTACCCATTTCCACTATAGATCTTTCTTTAGAGCAGAGTGTGAGGCTTATTTACTTCTCGATCATATTCCCCCTTTATTATTGTCAAGTATTTCTTCTCACTTTGGACTTCAACTTCTTGTAGGATAAAGACCATCAAAGTCTCTTGTGCAGTATGCTCACTCCTATTGGCATGCAAGTAATAGTATTCTCTCCTAACTACTTATTATTTCACCTTTTACTTAGTGTATTTATCATTTCTCTCCTCTTTCTTCTAGTAGGAAGAAAGAAAAGGAGGATAAGTTGAGGAAGCTAATGAACAGGATGAGAAGGACTCTAAGGCTACACACTATGACACCAGCTCAATAAACATTGGTTTTGACTTGTTGGGTGTAGATGCCCTAAATATCTACCCTAAAGATGTCGTCTCACTCGAACAAGATATGCGAGGAGGATAAGGTTATATTAAATTTGATAATCGAGAACTATCTAGCTACCTTCACGAGTCATTTCGTTCACTAGATTGAGGGACTCTCCATTGCCAATTTGATGGTACTTTCAACTCATATACGTGACTTCATCAAAACACCACCTAGAAAAATTACTACTGACCTTACTCATAGTTTCCTTACTTAACTAAAATACTTGGAGGACAGTTATTACTTCAAGTTGGATTAGATAAACAATTTTTTTGAAATATTATTCATCCTACCATGAAGAAATTAATATAAGGTCCATTCCTATGGAAACATCCAAGTCGAGCAATGTTGCACTCGAGCAGATGTTTTAAGGGAAAATATCAAGCCTATTGAACTTGATCAAAATAAGGTCATATATGATTATCATAAAAGTGCTTCTCACATTTTCAAACTTGAGGAGGATGTGAAGCGAGAGGTTGGTGCCTCCTAGGAGGGTGTTTATAGGGGGTAGAACATCATTTTCCTTATAACATATGATTAGCCTTTTGTACTTCTTTGCTTGTATATTTTTGAACATTTGTAAGACTTTTGCATATCTTTCAAGTAGGATATTTTTGTGAAATGAAATGTCAGTTCATTTTATTCAAAATTGTGCATGAACTTTGCACTCTTTCACTGCCTTGGAGAAAATGATGTTGGTTTGCGAAATTACTTGTGCATTTCCTTTGCACTTTTTTTTCTTTCCCTTATGCTTTTTTTAGTGGAATGAGATAAGGCTAAGAAGGAGGGAGAGGGAATCCTAACAAGTTTAGCACACCCCCAAGCCACCTCAAAGCCAAGATAATTGTGACACACCGCCTAATTAAACCTTGGGTGATCAAGCCTTATTTTAATATAAAGAGGTTTCTTAAATAGTTCATTCTTAGCATCACTGTCGAACGCCTTTTAAAATTACTAACCACCTAAATGAAATTAAAACGGGTGCCAAATTTTATCTTTCTTAAACAACAAATATTCCAAACCACACATTACCAATACTAGATATGAATGCTCAGTACACAAAAATAATCTGAAAGAAATTAAAGTCTTGCCGTAAACCACGGCCCAAAAAGACAACTACAAATCCATAACTAGAATAAACTGTAATAGTAAAGGTGGAACGACATGTTCCAACTAGAAATAATAAAACTGAGATCCTGCACTAGAAATGAAAAAGAGGAAGCGTCTAAACAATCCCTGCAACCTCCACACTGGCTGCAGCTCCCAAATCTCTGACATGAAATCAAGCTGGGTGTCCTTGTGGCTGGTCACCTAAAAGGTTTTTAAAATTTTACATAGCAAGAGTTAGTACTCAAAACATTTGAAAATATTTTGCAAGCAGTTATCACAATTAAGTTATTGATTACACATATTAAGGTTTCGCACACTCCCTTGAACTTCTTCACCTCTCTTACGTAGTACGTAACTATCGAGGATACTTAGTCTACCTAGTTATACTTTCCATAACCGTAGTTAACTCATTTACTGTTCGTTGTCCTTATTCATGTAATAATTTCATCATGTTATAAATTATTACTAAGACATTTACATATCGTTTCATTGACTACTATTCTCAATTTGTAGATTATGCACATAGAAACATTTTGTCCCACAACAATGTATTTGATATTAGTTACCTCTAATATATCCTTTTATTACACAGAAAGGACCCTTGGCTCGGAATCATTCATCGACTCCAAGTGAAAGTTGGTTCGGAATGATCCATCGACCCCAACTATCTACAAATATAAATATATACACATATTCTGGTTCGGGACTCTTTCATCGCGGCACCAGTTCAAAGTTTCGTTCGGCATTAACATCGACCCCAAATATATAATAACTTTATGTTAGTTCGGAATGTCACATCGACCCTAACATAATTAGTTTAGGTAATATTCTCTTAACCCAAACCCATTTATATAGATATAGTAGGTACTCACTCGACCTAATAAATCATACCCGTACGTAAGATATTTTACTTATATTCTCCGTACTTATTAATTACAATTTCTCTCACTATTGTATTTATTCGAGTATTCGCGTAACTCTAAGGGTCCTAGTGACCCCTCCCTTAATTCAGTAGTTAAGTTAATTTTAACCTACTGGTATTTTCTTTCCGGAATTAAGTCTCACTCTTTCCGTAATTAAATTAACCATTTCAACTCACGGCTAAGTCAATTGTTCTATCGTCATTCCATTTCTCCAACATTCCTACTCAATCATTAGTGGAGGAACCTAATGGTACACCTACTGGTAATTTCCAAGTCCCCTCATAGGAAAAAATATCAATTCTAAGGTTCCCATTAAGTAACGGCAATTAAAGAAATTTCTACACAAATTTTCTATAGTTCAGACAGGGTCGATCGATCGAAGGAAGATGGTCGATCGATCGACTGCTTCGATCGATCGACATTCAAGGGTCGATCGATCGATCGAGCAGTGACAGACCTAGTTCATCTTCTTCCTACGGGTTTCACCATTTTTACATCTCTAACTTTCATGATAGGCCATCATATTCACAACCAACAATTTCTAATCATTCCTACATATTCTGGGATGATTACTAACGATTTAAAAAAACAAAATCATTATAAATCTTGGCCAAATTCACTGAAAATTTCACTAATATTCAAGAACCCTAAAAATGCATTCTTTATATTTTTCATCCAAATCCAGATTTTCTTACGAATTTCTCATCAGGTTTTCTATGATATAAACATACTTGGTAATTCAAAAACGTCCTACATGCAAATCCTAATCAATCATGGATTATTATCAATTGTTTGTTCCCAAGAATATCATAAAAATCATGTTCTTCCTCAAGCTTAATCATGGGTATTATAACTCAATTATTTTGCAAATAACCACTTGCCTTAAGATTTGTAGGGTTTGATTTCGTGGTTGTTGATGATGATTGATGATATTGATACTCCAATCCTCCTTCCCAACAATCCTTGTGGTGAAATCCTCCTAAGATGATCCCTCCTTCCTACTTTTGCCTTAGGAATTTGCCTCTCTCTCTCTTCTCTAATGGCTATGGTGTAACTCTCATTGCCTAACCCTAGCCACCACTCTTATAATCAGATTTAGGGCTTCAAAATTCGTAGGTCTTCTTTCCCATAATTGTAAAGAGACCAAAATGCCCCCGAATGGTTCCGGTTTAGTCCGAAAATGACCCGGCACTCAACTAGTACCCCCGGGTACACTATTTTGACTAATTCGACCCTTTCGGAATCAACCGTGGACTCTAAATTATCATTTGAGTCTCGTAAACATTTTTCTACTCTCATCCCTAAATTTTGACGATATACTTCCGGTACGTCCATATAGTCACTAAACCGTACATATCAACATTGAAAGTTTCTACTCACCTTAGTGAATTTTCTTTAACGCATATTCATCTTTATTAACATAATATCTATTTAAATTACTCTACTCACGTAATTTAAATCAAACATATTTAATCACATTTAAATTACTCTACTCACGTAATTTAATTAAAGCGCGCATCTAATCCCATTAAATTACTCTACTTACGTAATTTAAAATTAAGCAAAATTACGGGGTATTACAATAATAAATTTGTTAGAAGAAAAAATAATGAGCATGAGGGGGAGATTGCATTGCCTCAAAATACAAGCATAAAAATAAAGAAAAATTATAATATTGATTGAACAACTTAAATTAGAAACATAAAATAAGTCAGAGAAAAATATATATCTATGAAGGCCTTGAATATCCCTTTAGACTTCAATATCTGTAAAATCCATAGAGTGAGCCCACCATTGAGAACTATGAGAAAGAACAACACTGGAAATATAATCAGCAGGAGAATTACTTGACCTAAAGATATGGGAGATCTTAATATGCATTTCGTTAGGATTTTTGAGACTATTCAACCATCTGCCTTTGAGTTTCCAAGGAGGGGAATAATTAGTGTTGAAGAAACACTTTAACACTGAGAAAGAATCAACCTTAATTCACAAACACATCTAACCTTTGTCATGTAAAGAATCAATAGCAATTAATACGACCATGAATTCAGCATAGAAATCAATATATAACACCGATTTCACATAAAAAATACCTTTAACAAAACCTCTACGATTTTTGAATAGACCACCACATGCGGCTTAACTAGGATTACCTTTAGAAAGGCCATCAGTGTTCACTTTCACCCAATCAAGAGTTGGGAGGGGGGGGGGGGGGGGTAGGCTTCCAAGTTCTTGGGATAATTCTAGGGGATTTTCTGGGCTTACATTGAACGCCTATAGATTTGACAATCATAAAATTCTTAATGGAGTTATGAATAGGCCCCAACAGATTAAGTTAGTCTCTTGAATTGAATTCATAATATATCTCTTAATTGCATCAAGATATTTAGGCTTATTATAGAATCTTAGATCATTCCTTTTGTTGTTAAAAATAATTGAAAAAGGATGCTGTAGCTGCAATCCAAAGATTAGAAATTTGAAAACTAGATTTCACAAATAGAACATGATCTAACAACTCAAAAATGGAAGTATCATGACAGGTAGTGAATTTGAAGATGGTACGTAATAAATTCCAACAATGTGAAGCATGATCACAATACAAAAATAGTTCATATTAAGTTTTATCGTAAGAAGTATTATGATAGAGGAGAGAGCATGACATAATTTTCAATCCATGTTTTGAAAGATTACTATCACAAGGGAGTTTATACTGAATAATTATCCATAAAAGAACAAATCTTCTTGTGGGTGAAAGACTGTCGAAACTTCAAGTATTTCTTAAATCTATAATCATCAATGGCTCTAAAATATTTATAGATAGATTTTTAAGAAAAGTCACCAGTCACAAATTATTCCCATATTAAAAATCTTTCGCATAACGAATATGAGTAGAGAGGATATCTGAGGCAATATGAGGAAATTAAAAGAAAAATTGAGATGGGAGGGACCATTTCCTATTAACAATAAAGTATGCACTAGAGGCTTTTAGAGTCTAAGCTTCTCTGGTAGGGATTTGAATGGAGTCTGTAATAGAATATCCTAGACATTTATCTTTCCAAAAGTTTAAAATAGAGCCATTTCCAACCCACCAGCTAGTGAATGCATCTAAAATAAGAATAATTGATCTGATGCCATTCCATTGAAAATAGCCTAGATATTTAGAAGTCATATAAATTTGAATCTTCAATCTTAATCAAAGAAAAGAAGGAATGATGTCTCTCTTACATATAATTGTAGTAATAAGTTTAACAAGACAAGCTCTATTTAGAGCTTTAGGGCTTCTAAAATCAAAACCCCAACAAAAATAGGTAGACACATGGAAGCCCAAGATAAAGTGATGAGATTCTTATTAAAACTGAGAACTAGTCCAAAAAAAAAAACTTAATCTTCTACTCCATGAACTTTAATAACTTAGAAGGCCATTTGTAAACTGCAAAAGAATGCATAAGTTTGCCAAAACTGGTAGTTTAATAAGATGAATCGTTTTAACCATTGGGAGAGTACTCCCTTTCCAACCACTCATTTTATCAATAATATTGTCAGCAAATCCTTAAAGATGAGATTTTCTAGTTTTCCCTTTGAAGATAAGGATACCCAAATAATTAAAACGAGTCTTGAGTAGCCACATGACAAAGATCTGAAGAAGAGAATTAGATCGATGGCTACATGTTTTCCTAATATGATGTTGCTTTTAGAAAAATTAACTCTTCGACCTAAGATGTCTCCATATTTCTCTAAAAATAAATTAAGTTCGTGATATTAGATGAGGAACATCTACATAACACAAGCATGTTATCTGTATAAATGATGTGGCGGGAGGGGAGCAAAGCCTTTGGAAGAAGATATTAAATTCAATTTTCCAGAATTAATAAGAGAAGAGATGCCCTTACTAAGAACTTCTTTAACCAAATAAAACAATAAGGAGGATAAAGGATACTCTTGTCTCACACCTCTAGAGCATCTAAAGTAGCCAACTAAATTTCCATTGATCAAATTGAGAGTCTAATAGATAAAAGAGTTTAATGAATCCAAGTAATGAAAATATGAGAGAAACTAAAAGAGGACAGAACTTTAATCAAAATTTCCCATTCAATAGTGTAAAATGCTTTAGAAAAATTAATTTTTGCCCCCATGTTGCCACCAAATGATGTTCTATCTTTCATATTGACAACCTTAGAGGTTTCCCTAATAGCTTTGAATATTTTCCTGCCTTTGATAAATTTTTAAAGGGAAATAGGCAAGTATTGAGACACTGATTTGGCACCTTTGACTTTAGTGATCAAAATGAGCAAGTTAGAATTTAGGCCAGAAAGTATGGATCATACTAGATGAGAAGAATTCATAGATGTCCTTATAAATGTCATGATGAATAAGATCCCAACATTGATGGAAAAAGGCTTTATAGAAACCATCAAGGATAATAGCATGACCTGGATCCCTATTAAAAAATGATGTTCTAATCTCATCGGAATAAGGCATAGAAGTAATAATGGTATTGTCATGATCAGTCACACATATTGGGATAATATCACTAACCATAACATGTCAAAATGGTGAGTCAAAGAAGAGTAAATATCCTAATAGAAGTGTACTATGTGGTTCTCAATATCCCTTTTATCCAATAGCACATTGTTGATATGAATTTGAGAAGTGATATTGGCTTTATCTCCCTTGATTTTAGCATAAGTATGGAAAAAAAATTATATTTCTATCACCAATAGTTAGTCACTTTATTCGAGACTTCTGCTTTAAGAGTTTCTCTAGGTGAGTTACTCTATGATGGAAACATCCATTCTCTTATTTAAAATATGGTCTTTGAAATCAAGACCATTAGCAATATCTAGATGAATCTGGTTAAGCTTTACTTCTATATCAGAAACAAGACTATGAAGATTTCCAAAATTAGTTTTGTTTTAAATTTTCAAAGCACTTTTCACTACCTTCAACTAAAGGACCATTGTTCGAATATGTCTACCAGTAAATTGCAATGTGTTCAATGCTCCAGAAATAATATCAAGGAAGCTCTTATGAGAAACCCAAAATTTTGAGAATATGAAGGAATAAGGCTCATCATCAAAGTATAATAAAAGAGGATTAAGATCTGATCTTGACAAATCTATGACAAAATGTTTAAGTCCAATTAGATAACCAAGAAGTAGAACACAAGACTCTATCTAGATTTTTCTCCACAAGCCTGCCAAGAAGTGCATGACCTTTTCACCAAGTGAACTGACTCCTATAAGACTAGAGATTAACAAGATTGTATATGTCAATAATATCTCTAAACTCTTCACATGAGATTCTAGGAGGGGGATTATCACTTTACATTCATGATTACCAAAAATATCATTTAAGTCCCCAATTAGATTCCAGTTCCGATCAAAATTATTTTTAAACTTCAGCATCTCAGATCATAGAGTTCTTATAACTTTTTAAGAGGTGGAAATATAGACAAAATAAATACAAACCACCTTTTACAATGGAAGTTTGAGTGACATATTGGGAGCAATTGACAAGTTTGTTAATGTTATGATAAAGTTAAAAGAGTTATTGACAAGAATACAAAAGATTATAAAGAAGATAACTTTTATTATTCACATAAGCTAAATATAAATTAAGACCCTGCCATAATGAGAGAGGAATAGACCCAAATGAGTTTTTAGGTTTTTCAATTCCAACAAGAATAGACCTATGCTTATAGCACGAATGAGGCAAATCCCTTTGTTCGAGACTATTGGCTAAGCCCCTAGCATTCCAAAAGAGGACTTTAATTGGAAATTGCTTTGAAGATCACTTCCCCTAGTATTATAGGAGTTTCCCATATACTTATATTCTTTATCTTTCTTTCATTGTTACCTTGTCTTCTAGGATTTTGAGATAACTGGTGTGAAGCCATTATCTGCAATCGTAGAAGTTATAGGACTACTAGTTTCTTCCTTATTATAGTTCTCATCCTCGAGCATATCATCCCATTTAGTAGAAACTTCGTTAACTTCTACAACAGTTTTAGGAGTTATTATTGGGTCGGTGTTAGAATCCATTAACTAGTCATTATCTGACGCAACATCTTCAGTAAATATTTATTTTCCTTCTCTATGAATCATTTGAGATTTAGAACAACCCTCATTTTGCTAAGCAGCTATTATGTCAGGTAATTTGATGAAGGAGCTTTAGTGATAGCAACACATTTAAGATTGGTTTGGTGGTGAAAGGGTAAATCATTGGGATTAATTGGCTTCTCCTGAACCTTCCATTGAGGACTAATGACTTTAGGTATATGTCTTTTCTCCACATATCTCTTCTTCTTTACATCTTGGGATTTATAATTGGCTATGGTGTGTATAACAGTTTGACAAGATGAACAAATTTGAGGTAACTTTTCATAAAAAATATCAACATAAAATCCATGATGCTTTCTTTCCACCCATAATGGGTCAACCTTCACAAAAACCCTAGAAAATTTAAATTCATGATCCAGCTGTAATGAAATTATACCTATATATCTAACAAGAATAGGATTTTAGTATTCTTGGCTAAGATTATAAGATCTTTATCTACGTCTGTGCGGTAGTGGTCTTTGGGGCATACAGATCAAAATCAGGCTTCCATGGGATCACACAAAATATGTTATTATCAATTTTCCATGTCCCAGTTTTTTTACATATTTAAGATCTCATAAACAACTGAAAAAATAATGTAAAAAAATCCTCTTCCAATATGGAAATGGTACCAATGACCTTTAGGGTTCCATGGTGGAGAAAGTTTCATATGTAGTTCATCAAGACACAATGGTTTAAAACATGTAGGCATCAAGATCCTGCCTATAAGACTGTTTTTTAAATCATTCAAAGATTAATCGTATGCCTCCTTCGATAGAGTAACAAAAATATTTGATCCTTTGATCATATGGGGTGGAAGTTTGGTTCCATCAATGGAAATGGGTGGTTGAGTTGGAGCATATTCTTTTATGGCATCAGAAAAGGATTTTGGGTGTGGTTAGGTATCTATCACTAGGAATATTTCAATGGTGGGTTCTTGGGCATCCCCACGAAAGTTTTTAGAGGTGACAAGAGTGGGACTGTGGTATAAGATGAGGAAGAAGGCATATCGTTATGCATGGATATAGTGGAAACTCTAGAAAGGCCTACTAGTCGCCTCTCATGCAAAACCCCTAACCCACTTGTTGTTTAGTAATAGTTGAAAATCGTCTCTTATAATGTGGTACTATCCGTTCACAAAACTTTATATTTTTTTTTACCAACAATCACTGATATTTTTTTATTATCTTTCCATTATACTATGGTCTATTTATCTCACAGAACCTTATATGCTACTTTTATAGAGGATTTTGCGTGCAAGTTATCATTACTAATATGGAATGTTCACCCTTATACTGTGGGTTGATATGCTCACTATATTTTGATTTTAAACTTATGCAATTATGATTATGTGTGTATATTCTTTCTAAATGCTACGAGAAGATCTAACTCATAGTTTAGAAATTATGTACTACATTGTTCACTATATTTTTCTATGAGGGAATTGAGTTAAAAGTATATTCCCTCAAATATTGTGAGGAATTATAAAATTTGTTAAATAGAGAAATTTTATCTCCTCATACTTTGGAAATAATGTAATGCTTTGCTCGCTAAATCATGTTATGTGGACATTGACTTAAAAGTGTACTTCCTCAAAATTTGAAGAATAAAGGTAAGTTTGTTAAAACAGTAAAATGTATTTGCTTATACTTTGGAAATTATGAGGTATCCTGCTTGTCATATATTTTCAAAATTAAATTTTAAGTGGACATTAAATTGAAAATATATCCTTTCAAAATGCCGTGAGCGACTCACTTTTCCCCTTGTTTTTTAAAGAATATTTTCCCTTATACTATGGGAATCCTGGGACTAGTCTGCTCATTTCATTTTGTGAACAAAGCAATATGATGATAACTTGAAATATACCCCCTCACATGATTTTTAGAGAAAATACATAAAATCTTGTTGATTATATAGTACTATAAAATTAATATAATCATCATTATAGAACTTTGAAAAAAACTAGATATAATCATTTACGGGCTATTATATTCGTTCTGTCAAACTTGACATTTTTAGCTACAACACGTACAACAAGGTTTGTATCACATGCAAGACACTTTTAATTTTATTAAGGAAAATATGAAACAAACACTAAAATACCTCAAGCATAGTACTTCTTGAGCCACTTGCAGTTGATTGATTGGATGCGTTCACTCTTAGGTTCTAAAATATGGTAGTAACTTGATTTGTCTACTCCTATAACTATGAAAGGCCTTTCCCAATTGGGTTTGAACATGGAGGTAGACATAATTCTTAGGTGATGAGTTCACGCTTGAAAAACTAAGTCTTCAACTTGGAGTTCTCTAGGTTTGAGTAGGTTCTCGTAGGATCTTGAAAGTTATTGACTATAGACTTTCAAATTGTCTTTGGTTTTGTCTTTATACTCATTTTAGCCTTCCAAACTGCACATGCCTTGGGGCTGGGATTAGATTGTGATTTAAAGCCACTCTGGCAGAAGGTACTGCTAATTCTATAGGTAAGACGACTTTTGTTCCGCACTAAGGAGAAGGGGGTGAACCCCACTGGTTTGCTGTTACATCCCATAGAACCATAACTATATTGATCAAGTCTAATATCAAAAACACCGGAATCAAAAACTTTTGGTAACATTCTCAGCATAAATCCTGTCCTTGTTGGTATCAGAGCCAAAAGTGGTACACTACTATCAACCTTGCGATTAATAAAGAATTTTCTCTTTGTAACATCATTGCCCTTGTTGATAGCGGTGCTGATATGGATTGTATTCAGGAAGGAATTGTTCCAACTGAATACTTTGAGAAGACTACTCAATCTTTGTTTAATGCTAGTGGTGATAGCATGGGCATCAGGTTTAACAAGGACAGGATCAATGCGGAATTTAAACTGGAAATAATATTACAAACTTATGTTACAGACTATGATTAAAACAAAATAAAACTTACAGTAAAGGAAGAGTCCATCGGAATGTAACCGGAATGTTCAAACTTATTACAATAAGAGAGAGAGAGAGAGAGAGAGAGAGAGAGAGGTAAATGTAAGCGTATGGAATGCAGAGGGGAAGCCCTATATTTATACAAAGAAAAGGAATCAATAGTTCCTGAAAAGGGGCCCTCCAATATTGAAAGGCTGACAAAGTCTTTTGTCTTCTAACGTCGGCTGCTGGGCCAAATGGGACCACAAGAGTCACGGGCAGCTGCAAGTGGGTCTGTGAATCACCAAAGGGGGCCTACAACTTTCACCGATAGCAGAGAGCCTTATCCATATGCGTCGGCGAGCATCTTCTCTGGGACCGACTGGGGCCAGGTGGGCCAGTCACCTCAAATCATCTAGGCCATCTGCGTCAGGGCTAGGATTAGGGTTATCCAACCGTCATGTTGGAAAAACTGAACTCAGTGAGTTGAAGAAAGCCTCCATCGTTGGCTCAGTGGGAATATTGGTGTCAAACATGTCACCAATGTAGGGATCGTCTTCTGGATTCTGGGATTCTCCGGCCAGGCAAAAGAAAGGATTATCTTTTGAAACAGAAGTCATGGATGTATCATCATCATCATCTGAGGGAAGAGGAATGGGATTCCTGTTGAGTGTATCGGAGCTAAAATTGGGTCTAGCTGGAACACTAGGAGAGATTCTTTCTCCGAAGGCAGATTTGAATTGGTTATGGGTGTAATCCATAACTTTCTGCAGCAGCTCTTGCTCCGTAGCTTCTGGAAAATGCTTCATCATGGCATCTCTAAGGCTGACGATGGGATTGACTGCAGGAGACATTTTCTCTGCAGGCGGGGGAGAATCATCAACCAAATTCATGTAGTTACTTAAACTACTCTTGATCTGACCAATGGTGGAACCAATATCAACTCCACCCCACCACCGATAAAAGAAGATGCGTTCAAGTAGAGGAACATTCAGATTATTAACTCTACAACGCAGATCCCATCTGAAGATCCAAGGAATATCCATCTCGGAGAAAAAGAGTAGGGTGTTTAATCCTACCGGAGTTTTGTTTTTCCCTCACAAAAGCGGATGAAATTGAGTCCAAGGAAGAAAAAGTTTAGCCATGGTAATTTCATCAGGGAGAAAATCAATTCCTGGGCCAAATTTGTCCCACCAATTGATAACCCATCCTGGGTAAGATTTTTTCAAAGAGTTTGGGTACAAAACAAAAAACCAAGTATGTTTATGCTCAGCATTTTGATAATAAAAAGCTTTTGTCCAAGCCTGGACATAATCCCAATAATTATAGGATCCACCAGCATGCGAACTCAATTTTCGCACTTTTAAAGGATGGATTCCCCATTCTCGGGGAGATATAAATTTTTTCAGAACAGCCTTGCTATAAGTAATGGGGGAATGAGAATTTCCCTGGTGTTTATTAGTATGATTAAACACCACTGATTGAGTTTCCACGAGAATCGCCTCGTATACCGTCCGGTATTTGCCTTCTGGCACCTCATAGTTATGAGTATCAAGATACTGGGACTTAATTTCCCAGGGACAAGTCATCTGCTTCTCATCCTCATCATTGAGGATCAGTACCAATTCCGATGTCCTTTGATTAGGAATGAAATTGTACTTAATTGTCTCCAAGAACGGCGACTGTCAGTTTAATGAATTGACCAAGAGATGCGACCATCTCTAATCCATAATTCAATTCAATGGATTAAGTCTTAATCTCCATACCAGTCAGCAACAAAATATGATTGATGTCATCAATCAGGTTACTGACCCAGACATTAAACTAAAATTGATTAAGTCTTGTTATGCCCAGGAAAATGTTATTCCTGATTCTTCTAAAGAATACAGCCTTAAGGAGGTATTCAATCGTTTGGAGAATACTGGAGATTTTAACAAGCCTGCGAGTCTTAATGACCTATGACATGAAGTTAATACTTTAAAAACTGAGTTAAGACAACTTAGACTTCAGCACAATAACATGCAAATTGAGATTGATAATCTCAAGAATGCTCAGAAGCATTCTAATCCAGGAACTTCAAATGCTACTCCTAGTACTGAAGAATCTGCGGATTATTTGGGTGTTATCAGCCGTGTACCAAGCCAAAAGTGGTACACTACTATCAACCTTGTGATTAACAAAGAATTTTCTCTTTGTAACATCATTGCCCTTGTTGATAGCGGTGCTGATATGAATTGTATTTAGGAAGGAATTGTTCCATCTGAATACTTTGAGAAGACTACTCAATCTTTGTTTAATGCTAGTGGTGATAGCATGGGCATCAGGTTTAAATTAACCAATGTTGCCATTTGTAACAATGGAATTTGTTTAGATAGTACCTTCCTGCTTATTGGCGATTTATCTCAACAGATAATTTTAGGTACTCCTTTTTTATCTATGCTTATGCCTATTGATAAAATTGACTCCAGTGGTATATACACCACTATTCAAAACCAAAAAATTGCTTTTGAATTCATCACTCGTCCTGAGATTAAGAAAATTAACTCTTTGACAAATAACATCATTTTCAAAGAAAACCATCTTAATTTTCAACAAAATGAAATCTCTTTTCTCAACATTAAAAATAATTTAATGTCCCCTCATATCATGAGCAAAATTCAGGTTGTTAAAAATCAATTAACAGCAGAAATTTGCAGTGATATTCCTAATGCTTTTTGGGACAGGAAGAAACATCTTGTTACTCTTCCTTATGAAAATGATTTTCATGAAAGATCCATCCCTACTAAGGCCAGACCCAGTCAAATGAAGACTGAATTTCTTGACCTTTGTAAGAATGAGATCCAGAGTCTGTTAAATAAAAAGTTGATAACTAAAAGTTATTCTCCTTGGAGTTGTACAGCTTTTTATGCTAACAAGGCTGCTGAGCAGGAACGAGGTGTTCTTCGGCTTGTAATAAATTATAATCCCCTTAACAATGTTTTGCAATGGATAAGATATCCAATTCCTAATAAAAAGGATTTGTTAGATAGGTTGCATTCTACCAAGATTTTCTCAAAATTTGATTTAAAATCTTGTTATTGGCATATCCAAATTTCACCACAAGATCGGTATAAAACTGCTTTTGTGGTTCCATTTGGTCATTACCAATGGAATGTTTTGCCTTTTGGGATTAAGAACGCCCCTTCTGAATTCCAAAATATCATGAATGATATTTTTAACCCTTTTTCTGATTTTTCAATTGTTTATATTGATGATATCCTTATCTTCTCTAATTCAATTGACCAACACTTTAAACATATAAAGATTTTTAAAGATGTTGTTAAAACTAATGGTTTAGTCGTCTCCGCCCCTAAAATGAAAATCTTTCAAACTAATGTTCGATTTTTAGGGCATAGCATTGGAGAGGGGAAAATACTCCCCATGGATAGAAGTATTGAGTTTGCTTCCAAATTTCCTGATGAACTTAGGGAGAAAACTCAACTTCAAAGATTTTTGGGTAGTCTCAATTATATTGGTGACTATTACAAAAATCTTGCACAAGGCAGTGCCATTCTTTATTCTCGTTTAAAAAAGAACCCTGCTCCTTGGACTATTGAGCATACTAAAGCTGTTCAGAAAATCAAACTGAAAGTCAAGCAACTTCCTTGTCTAGCTTTAGCCAACCCTTCTTTTTTCAAAATTGTCGAGACTGACGCCTCAGATTTAGGATTTGGTGGTATTTTAAAACAAATAAATTCTTTAACTAAAAAAGAAGAACTTGTTCGTTTTACTTCAGGATCTTGGAAAGATGCCTCAAAGAATTACTCCACCATTAAGAAAGAAATCTTTTCTGTCGTTAAATGCATTTCAAAATTTCAGGATGATTTGTTAAATCAGAAATTTTTGCTACGAATTGATTGTAGTGCTGTTAAACAGGTTTTGCAAAAAGACGTTGAAAATATTGTTTCAAAACAGATTTTTGCCAGATGGCAAACAAACTTATCGGCTTTTGATTTTGATATAGAACATATCAAAGGGGAAAATAACCCTCTTCCCGATTTTCTAACTAGAGAGTTTTTGCAGGACCGATGAGTGGCCCCTCCCGTGGGCGTGGCAGAGGCCGTGGGTATTCTCACCGGCCTGGAAAAGAAAAAATTGTGATCAATGAAGATCAATATCCTCCGATACAGGATTACATGGAGTTCATTCGCCAGAGCGCGAAGAACAGGGAGAAGAATGCTCCCCCTCTTAACCCTTTCAGCAAGAAGAAAACTGCTAAAGAGGTATTAGAAACAATTAAGTACAATTTCATTCCTAATCAAAGGACATCGGAATTGGTACTGATCCTCAATGATGAGGATCAGAAGGCGATGACTTCTCCCTGGGAAATTAAGTCCCAGTATCTTGATACTCATAACTATGAGGTGCCAGAAGGCAAATACCGGACGGTATACGAGGCGAATCTCGTGGAAACTGAATCAGTGGTGTTTAATCATACTAATAAACACCAGAGAAATTCTCATTCTCCCATTGCTTATAGCAAGGCTGTTCTGAAAAAATTTATATCTCCCCGAGAATGGGGAATCCATCCTTTAAAAGCGCAAAAATTGAGTTCGCATGCTGGTGGATCCTATAATTATTGGGATTATGTCCAGGCTTGGACAAAAGCTTTTTATTATCAAAATGCTGAGCACAAACATACTTGGTTTTTTGTTTTGTGCCCAAACTCTTTGAAAAAATCTTACCCAGGATGGGTTATCAATTGGTGGGACAAATTAGGCCCAGGAATTGATTTTCTCCCTGATGAAATTACCAAGGCTAAACTTTTTCTTCCTTGGACTCAATTTCATCAGCTTTTGCGAGGGAAAAACAAAACTCCGGTAGGATTAAACACCCTACTCTTTTTCTCCGAGATGGATATTCCTTGGATCTTCAGATGGGATCTGCGTTGTAGAGTTAATAATCTGAATGTTCCTCTACTTGAACGCATCTTCTTTTATCGGTGGTGGAGTGGAGTTGATATTGGTTCCACCATTGGTCAGATCAAGAGTAGTTTGAGTAACTACACGAATTTGGTTGATGATTCTCCCCCGCCTACAGAGAAAATGTCTCCTGCAATCAATCCTATCGTCAGCCTTAGAGATGCCATGAAGAAGCATTTTCCAGAAGCTACGGAGCAAGAGATGCTGCAGAAAGTTATGGATTACACCCATAACCAATTCAAATCTGCCTTTGGAGAAAGAATCTCTCCTAGTGTTCCAGCTAGACCCAATTTTAGCTCCGATACACTCAACAGGAATCCCATTCCTCTTCCCTCAGATGATGATGATGATACATCCATGACTTCTGTTTCAAAAGATAATCCTTTCTTTTGCCTGGCCGGAGAATCCCAGAATCCAGAAGACGATCTCTACATTGGTGACATGTTTGACACCAATATTCCCACTGAGCCAACGATGGAGGCTTTCTTCAACTCACTGAGTTCAGCTTTTCCAACACGACGGTTGGATAACCCTAATCCTAGCCCTGACGCAGATGGCCTAGATGATTTGAGGTGACTGGCCTACCTGGCCCCAGTCGGTCCCAGAGAAGATGCTCGCCGACGCATATGGATAAGGCTCTCTGGTTTCGATGAAAGTGGTAGGCCCCCTTTGGTGACTCACAGACCCACTTGCAGCTGCCCGTGACTCTTGTGGTCCCACTTGGCCCAGCAACCGATGTTAGAAGACAAAAGACTTTGTCAGCCTTTCAATATTGGAGGGCCCCTTTTCAGGAATTATTAATTCATTTTCTTTGAATAAATAGAGGGCTTCCCCTCTGCATTCCATACGCTTACATTTACCTCTCTCTCTCTCTCTCTCTCTCTCTTATTGTAATAAGTTTGAACATTCCGGTTACATTCCGGTGGACTCTTCCTTTACTGTAAGTTTTATTTTGTTTTAATCATAGTCTGTAATATAAGTTTGTAATATTATTTCCAGTTTAAATTCCGCATTGATCCTGTCCTTGTTGGTATCAGAGCCATGATTGGCTAATTTGTGTGTTAGTATTTAGGTAGTAATATAGATGATCTGAGATATGTCGTCGTAATAGTAATGTTACTATTCCTCGGAATATGTAAGATTATTATTCACCGACGTGAATAGTAATTTACTATTCACATTAAAATCCTAATTTAAATGAGCACTATTCACATAAAATCCTAATTTAAATAATTATTATTCACATTTAAATCTAATTTAAATGATAATAATCAGGAGAAGTAGAAATCTGGTTGTGATATACTGGTAACTTGTCGCGTAACCGGGTTGCCGTTTAACCGGGGACGCGTTAGGCTTATTCCCACAGTAAATCGTTGACCACTGGGTATCAAAACTGATTTCTAATTCGGCTTATTATATTCATTTAAATCAAGTATTTCGATTAGAATATTAATTTCATTTAAAAAAGATTTTGATTTGTATAATGTTTTCCTATTCCAGATCATAGGGTTATTACTATTCAAAATATTAACATCTGTATTATGGATTCACATGCCATTGATACACACACAACACAAGAGTTCACGAAGAACTCTTCTTTGATCGAGTTTGATGTTCAGAAGGATCTGAACAGGTGGACTATTCCAAAGGTCCATCCTAAAGTTATATATAACACAAACTGGTATAACTTTCGTAGCAAGCACGCTATTAAGACTATGGAACAAACTCTTAGTCTGAACGAGAAAGATAAGACTATCGAACTCTTTGGACGGGATGATCTTAAAGATCATATAAAGGATAAAAATTATCACTTTATTCATGTTGGTTTAATTCAAATTTCTTTTAAACCCCTGACCCTTTCTGGTATGAATGCATGTATTCAGGCTACACTTCGTGATGGTAGGTGTACTAATTTTAGACAATCTTTGATGGGAGCCATTGAAACTAGTTTATGCAATGGACCAGTTTATTTTGATGTGTTTCCAAATATAACTTTGTCTTTAACTGATATGCACCTTTGTAAATCTTTGAGTCTTAGGGTTCAAACCAAAGGTTATAATTTTCTTCCGGGATCGAAAACTATTGGGATTATTTATAGGATTTATTACAAGGTAATGAATACTATGGCTCCCAATATTAAGCAATTAAGTCCTTTTGGTAAAACTGTGTTAATTGACACACATCTTATAGATTCTAATGTTCACACACCTAGAACTATAAGTTGGGACAAAATTGACTTCCCAGAGACTTGGGCTATAAAAAATGTTGTTCCTCCTCAACCTTGTCAGAATCATGATGTTGAAGACATCATTGAGGAGAGAGATGGAGATGTTTTTCTAAATTTTAGGAAATTTAATAGGTGTCAATCCTCTAGGAGTTACTCTTCTAGAACCCCTTTTGTTACCTATCCTCCATCCACTTCAAGACACTCTGTCTGTGAAGAGAACCCTAGAAACCTTTCATATCAAGATGATATGAATGTTCATGGTACTTTTACCCATGACCAAATACCACATGGTATTTATGAGAAGAAGGATTCTTCTCAGCACAGGGAATCCCTTACGCCGTCTGAAATGAATGTCAGACTTTAACCCCTCTTTCTTTTAATGGTTTTTACAATTAATAGGAAAGAGATACTGAGTTTAACTTACTAGAATGGGATAGTTTTAGGACTTGGTACTTTAATAAGTATGATAAAACCATGTTAGAATTTTATAAAAATGAATTTTATAAATGGGTGGAAGAAAACCAACTGGTTACTTCTTTTGCTGTTTGGTTTCTTATGTTTACTAAAGATAGGAAACTTTTTGTTCTGGAAACAGAAAGTAAACCTAAAACTGAGGTTAAACATGAAACTAAATGGACCACAATGAATAAACAGATTATATCTGTTGTTCACCCTCCGACTGAACCCCTATCCATAGAAACCGGTAGCACCAGTCAAAGTAGTACTGCTCCTATTATAGAAGCTAGTGCTTTTCTTAGGGTAGAAAATGATGACAGACTTCTTACGCACAAGAAGGATCTGATTCCCTTGTTTAAACAAGGTAATTACACCAACCTTATCTTTAACACGATAGGTAAACAACTCAATAGAATTGAGAACACTCAGGCACATAACCATGTTAGGAATCCCCCAGACTTTGTAAAAAGTCTTGTTAAACCTATTGTTCAACCTCCAATTGAAGTCAAAGGGTTTAAAATGGGAACCAAAACAGAATTTATGTCCCAGCTCAAAGAGATCGAGAAAGATCTCAAAGGGTTAAAGCTCAACACTTTATCCCATGATGATTCTGATTCTGATGTTGAATAAGATATCTCTCTAAAAGATGTTCAAGGATTTGAACTTTCTTTTGGTCGTCCTCCTGAGGTTAATAAAATTACTTATAGTAATAATATTGGCCCGGCTAGAAATTACTACCATAGGCCAACCCCCGAGGATCTGCTCTTTGAAGAGAGCGCCGTGATGCAGAATACTTTTCACGGTAAATCAATCTATGATTGGAATCTTGATGGAAAATCTGAATCTCAGATTTATGAAATGATTCATCAAATGTCTATGTATGCCACCATACGTAAACATAATGATGCTCCTGATCATAGCATTGCGCAGATGATAACTGCTGGATTTACTGGTACCATCAGAGGATGGTGGGGAAATATTCTGACAGAACATCAGAGAAATGAAATTCTTACTACTGTAAAAATTATCAAGAATGAACAAATGCAAGACATAGGTGTACCGGATGCTGTTTATACCCTTATGCTCGCCATTGTTCATCACTTTGTTGGCAGTACTGATTACCATAATGAACGTAATAGAGAATTATTACAAAACCTTAGGTGTCCTACTCTTAGTCAGTTTAGGTGGTACAAGGACGTGTTCCTTGCTAGGGTTACTTAGAGAGGCGACGGAAACTCTGAGCACTGGAAAGCCAAATTCATTGATGGCCTTCCTACTTTCTTCACTGAGAAAGTCCGTAAGAAGTTAAGAGAAGCCAACAATGGCATCTCCATCCCTTACTTGAATTACACTTGTGGACAGCTCATAAGTGTTGTCATTCAAGAGGGTCTCTCTCTTTACAATGACCTTAAGTTGCAGAGGCAACTTAAGAAACAGAACCTTTCAGGTAAGAAAGAGCTAGGTGAGTTTTGTGAGCAATTCGCTTTCGATACTCAGGGGACTTCTACTCGTAAAGTCTCTAAGAAGACTAAAAAGGTCTCTAAAAAACCCACCTATAAACGTAAGAAGAAAATGGCTTATATTCCTAAAGAAAGAGAATATAAACATAAAAAGAAATTTGTTAAAAAGAAAACTAAAAAATCTGGCCCTAAATGCTTTAAATGTGATAAATTTGGCCACTATGCTAGTAAATGTAAAATGGAAGCTAAGATTAGCAATCTTCAGATTGATGAACATCTGAAGTCCCAATTAAGCAAGCTTTTGCTTAATTCCAGTTCCTCTGATGATCAAGAGGACTCCTCCTCTGAGAGCGATGATGAGCTTTTCTATATTCAAAGCTCTAGTGACTCAGATGTCTCCAAGAACGGAGACTGTCAGTGTAATGAATTGACCAAGAGATGCGACCATCTCCAATCCATAATTCAATTGAATGGATTAAGTCTTAATGTCCTTACCAGTCAGCAACAAAATATGATTGATGTCATCAATCAGGTTACTGACCCAGACATTAAACTAAAATTGATTAAGTCTTGTTATGCCCAGGAAAATGTTATTCCTGATTCTTCTAAAGAATACAGCCTTAAGTAGGTATTCAATCTTTTGGACAATACTGGAGATTTTAACAAGCCTGCGAGTCTTAATGACCTAAGACACGAAGTTAATACTTTAAAAACTGAGTTAAGACAACTTAGGCTTCAGCACAATAACATGCAAATTGAGATTGATAATCTCAAGAATGCTCAGAAGCATTCTAATCCAGGAACTTCAAATACTACTCCTAGTACTAAAGAATCTGTGGATTATTTGGGTGTTATCAGCCGTGTACCAAGCCAAAAGTGGTACACTACTATCAACCTTGTGATTAACAAAGAATTTTCTCTTTGTAACATCATTGCCCTTGTTGATAGCGGTGCTGATATGAATTGTATTCAGGAAGGAATTGTTCCAACTGAATACTTTGAGAAGACTACTAAATCTTTGTTTAATGCTAGTGGTGATAGCATGGGCATCAGGTTTAAATTAACCAATGTTGCAATTTGTAACAATGGAATTTGTTTAGATAGTACCTTCCTGCTTATTGGCGATTTATCTCAACAGATAATTTTAGGTACTCCTTTTTTATCTATGCTTATGCCTATTGATAAAATTGACTCCAGTGGTTTATACACCACTATTCAAAACCAAAAAATTGCTTTTGAATTCATCACTCGTCCTGAGATTAAGAAAATTAACTCTTTGACAAATAACATCATTTTGAAAGAAAACCATCTTAATTTTCTACAAAATGAAATCTCTTTTCTCAACATTAAAAAGAATTTAATGTCCCCTCATATCATGAGCAAAATTCAGGTTGTTAAAAATCAATTAACAACAGAAATTTGCAGTAATATTCCTAGTGATTTTTGGGACAGGAAGAAACATCTTGTTACTCTTCCTTATGAAAATGATTTTCATGAAAGATCCATCCCTACTAAGGCCAGACCCAGTCAAATGAAGACTGAATTTCTTGACCTTTATAAGAATGAGATCCAGAGTCTGTTAAATAAAAAGTTGATAACTAAAAGTTATTCTCCTTGGAGTTGTACAGCTTTTAATGTTAACAAGGCTGCTGAGCAGGAACGAGGTGTTCCTCGGCTTGTAATAAATTATAATCCCCTTAACAATGTTTTGCAATGGATAAGATATCCAATTCCTAATAAAAAGGATTTGTTAGATAAGTTGCATTCTGCCAAGATTTTCTCAAAATTTGATTTAAAATCTGGTTATTGGCAGATCCAAATTGCACCACAAGATCGGTATAAAACTGCTTTTGTGGTTCCATTTGGTCATTACCAATGGAATGTTTTGCCTTTTGGGCTTAAGAACGCCCCTTCTGAATTCCAAAATATCATGAATGATATTTTTAACCCTTTTTCTGATTTTTCAATTGTTTATATCCAACAATTCTTCATAGCATCTCTAAGGCTGACGATGGGATTGACTGCAGGAGACATTTTCTCTGCAGGCGGGTGAGAATCATCAACCAAATTCATGTAGTTACTCAAACTACTCTTGATCTGACCAATGGTGGAACCATTATCAACTCCACTCCACCACCAATAAAAGAAGATGCGTTCAAGTAGAGGAACATTCAGATTATTAACTCTACAACGCAGATCCCATCTGAAGATCCAAGGAATATCCATCACGGAGAAAAAGAGTAGGGTGTTTAATCCTACCGGAGTTTTGTTTTTCCCTCGCAAAAGCGAATGAAATTGAGTCCAAGGAAGAAAAAGTTTAGCCTAAAAGTTATTCTCCTTGGAGTTGTACAGCTTTTTATGTTAACAAGGCTGCTGAGCAGGAACGAGGTGTTCCGCGGCTTGTAATAAATTATAAGCCCCTTAACAATGTTTTGCAATGGATAAGATATCCAATTCCTAATAAAAAAGGATTTGTTAGATAGGTTGCATTCTGCCAAGATTTTCTCAAAATTTGATTTAAAATCTGGTTATTGGCAGATCCAAATGCACCACAAGATCGATATAAAACTGCTTTTGTGGTTCCATTTGGTCATTACCAATGGAATGTTTTGCCTTTTGGGCTTAAGAGCGCCCCTTCTGAATTCCAAAATATCACGAATGATATTTTTAACCCTTTTTCTGATTTTTCAATTGTTTATATTGATGATATCATTATCTTCTCTAATTCAATTGACCAACACTTTAAACATTTAAAGATTTTTAAAGATGTTGTTAAAACTAATGGTTTAGTCGTCTCCGCCCCTAAAATGCAAATCTTTCAAACTATTGTTCGATTTTTAGGGCATAACATTGGAGAGGGGAAAATACTCCCCATTGATAGAAGTATTGAGTTTGCTTCCAAATTTCCTGATCAACTTAGGGAGAAAACTGAACTTCAAAGATTTTTGGGTAGTCTCAATTATATTGGTGACTATTACAAAAATCTTGCACAAGACAGTGCCATTCTTTACTCTCGTTTAAAATGCTAATAAATGTAAAATGGAAGCTAAGATTAGCAATCTTCAGATTGATGAACATCTGAAGTCCCAATTAAGCAAGCTCTTGCTTAATTCCAGTTCCTCTGATGATCAAGAGGACTCCTCCTCTAAGAGCGATGATGAGCTTTGCTATATTCAAAGCTCTAGTGACTCAGATGTCTCTAAGAACGGCGACTGTCAGTTTAATGAATTGACCAAGAGATGCGACCATCTCTAATCCATAATTCAATTGAATGGATTAAGTCTTAATCTCCTTACCAGTCAGCAACAAAATATGATTGATGTCATCAATCAGGTTACTGACCCAGACATTAAACTAAAATTGATTAAGTCTTATTATGCCCATGAAAATGTTATTCCTGATTCTTCTAAAGAATACAGCCTTAAGGAGGTATTCAATCGTTTGGAGAATACTGGAGATTTTAACAAGCCTGCGAGTCTTAATGACCTAAGACACGAAGTTAATACTTTAAAAACTGAGTTAAAACAACTTAGGCTTCAGCACAATAACATGCAAATTGAGATTGATAATCTCAAGAATGCTCAGAAGCATTCTAATCCAGGAACTTCAAATACTACTCCTTGTACTAAAGAATCTGCGGATTATTTGGGTGTTATCAGCCGTGTACCAAGCCAAAAGTGGTACACTACTATCAACCTTTTGATTAACAAAGAATTTTCTCTTTCTAATATCATTGCCCTTGTTGATAGCTGTGCTGATATGAATTGTATTCAGGAAGGAATTGTTCCAACTGAATACTTTGAGAAGACTACTCAATCTTTGTTTAATGCTAGTGGTGATAGCATGGGCATCATGTTTAAATTAACCAATGTTGCCATTTGTAACAATGGAATTTGTTTAGATAGTACCTTCCTGCTTATTGGCGATTTATCTCAACAGATAATTTTAGGTACTCCTTTTTTATTTATGCTTATGCCTATTGATAAAATTGACTCCAGTGGTATATACACCACTATTAAAAACCAAAAAATTGCTTTTGAATTCATCACTCGTCCTGATATTAAGAAAATTAACTCTTTGACAAATAACATCATTTTCAAAGAAAACCGTCTTAATTTTCTACAAAATGAAATCTCTTTTCTCAACATTAAAAAGAATTTAATGTCCCCTCGTATCATGAACAAAATTCAGGTTGTTAGAAATCAATTAACACCAGAAATTTGCAGTGATATTCCTAATGCTTTTTGGGACAGGAAGAAACATCTTGTTACTCTTCCTTATGAAAATGATTTTCATGAAAGATCCATCCCTACTAAGGCCAGACCCAGTCAAATGAAGACTGAATTTCTTGACCTTTGTAAGAATGAGATCCAGAGTCTGTTAAATTAAAAGTTGATAACTAAAAGTTATTCTCCTTGGAGTTGTACAGCTTTTTATGTTAATAAGGCTGCTGAGCAGGAACGAGGTGTTCCTCGACTTGTAATAAATTATAATCCCCTTAACAATGTTTTGCAATGGATAAGATATCCAATTCCTAATAAAAAGGATTTGTTAGATAGGTTGCATTCTGCCAAGATTTTCTCAAAATTTGATTTATAATCTGGTTATTGGCAGATCCAAATTGCACCACAAGATCGGTATAAAACTGCTTTTGTGGTTCCATTTGGTCATTACCAATGGAATGTTTTGCCTTTTGGGCTTAAGAACGCCCCTTCTGAATTCCCAAATATCATGAATGATATTTTTAACCCTTTTTCTGATTTTTCAATTGTTTATATTGATGATATCCTTATCTTCTCTAATTCAATTGACCAACACTTTAAACATTTAAAGATTTTTAAAGATGTTGTTAAAACTAATGGTTTAGTCGTCTCCGCCCCTAAAATGAAAATCTTTCAAACTAATGTTCGATTTTTAGGGCATAACATTGGAGAGGGGAAAATACTCCCCATGGATAGAAGTATTGAGTTTGCTTCCAAATTTCCTGATGAACTTAGGGAGAAAACTCAACTTCAAAGATTTTTGGGTAGTCTCACTTATATTGGTGACTATTACAAAAATCTTGCACAAGACAGTGCCATTCTTTATTCTCGTTTAAAAAAGAACCCTGCTCCTTGGACTAATGAGCATACTAAAGTTGTTCAGAAAATCAAACTGAAAGTCAAGCAACTTCCTTGTCTAGCTTTAGCCAACCCTTCTTTTTTCAAAATTGTCGAGACTGACGCCTCAGATTTAGGATTTGGTGGTATTTTAAAACAAATAAATTCTTTAACTAAAAAGAAGAACTTGTTCGTTTTACTTCAGGATCTTGGAAAGATGCCTCAAAGAATTACTCCACCATTAAGAAAGAAATCTTTTCTGTCGTTAAATGCATTTCAAAATTTCAGGATGATTTGTTAAATCAGAAATTTTTGCTACGAATTGATTGTAGTGCTGTTAAACAGGTTTTGCTAAAAGACGTTGAAAATATTGTTTCAAAACAGATTTTTGCCAGATGGCAAGCAAACTTATCGGCTTTTGATTTTGATATAGAACATATCAAAGGGGAAAATAACTCTCTTCCCGATTTTCTAACTAGAGAGTTTTTGCAGGACCGATGAGTGGCCCCTTCCGTGGGCGTGGCAGAGGCCGTGGGTATTCTCACCGGCTTGGAAAAGAAAAAATTGTGATCAATGAAGATCAATATCCTCCGATACAGGATTACATGGAGTTCATTCGCCAGATCGCGAAGAACAGGGAGAAGAATGCTCCCCCTCTTAACCCTTTCAGCAAGAAGAAAACTGCTAAAGAGGTATTAGAAACAATTAAGTACAATTTCATTCCTAATCAAAGGACATCGGAATTGGTACTGATCCTCAATGATGAGGATCAGAAGCAGATGACTTCTCCCTGGGAAATTAAGTCCCAGTATCTTGATACTCATAACTATGAGGTGCCAGAAGGCAAATACCGGACGGTATACGAGGCGATTCTCGTGGAAACTGAATCAGTGGTGTTTAATCATACTAATAAACACCAGAGAAATTCTCATTCCCCCATTGCTTATAGCAAGGCTGTTCTGAAAAAATTTATATCTCCCCGAGAATGGGGAATCCATCCTTTAAAAGCGCGAAAATTGAGTTCGCATGCTGGTGGATCCTATAATTATTGGTATTATGTCCAGGCTTGGACAAAAGCTTTTTATTATCAAAATGCTGAGCACAAACATACTTGGTTTTTTGTTTTGTGCCCAAACTCTTTGAAAAAATCTTACCCAGGATGGGTTATCAATTGGTGGGACAAATTTGGCCCAGGAATTGATTTTCTCCCTGATGAAATTACCAAGGCTAAACTTTTTCTTCCTTGGACTCAATTTCATCCGCTTTTGCGAGGGAAAAAACAAAACTCCGGTAGGATTAAACACCCTACTCTTTTTCTCCGAGATGGATATTCCTTGGATCTTCAGATGGGATCTGCGTTGTAGAGTTAATAATCTGAATGTTCCTCTACTTGAACGCATCTTCTTTTATCGATGGTGGAGTGGAGTTGATATTGGTTCCACCATTGGTCAGATCAAGAGTAGTTTGAGTAACTACATGAATTTGGTTGATGATTCTCCCCCGCCTACAGAGAAAATGTCTCCTGCAATCAATCCCATCGTCAGCCTTAGAGATGCCATGAAGAAGCATTTTCTAGAAGCTACGGAGCAAGAGCTACTGCAGAAAGTTATGGATTACACCCATAACCAATTCAAATCTGCCTTTGGAGAAAGAATCTCTCCTAGTGTTCCAGCTAGACCCAGTTTTAGCTTCGATACACTCAACAGGAATCCCATTCCTCTTCCCTCAGATGATGATGATGATACATCCATGACTTCTGTTTCAAAAGATAATCCTTTCTTTTGCCTGGCCGGAGAATCCCAGAATCCAGAAGACGATCCCTACATTGGTGACATGTTTGACACCAATATTCCCACTGAGCCAACGATGGAGGCTTTCTTCAACTCACTGAGTTCAGCTTTTCCAACACGACGGTTGGATAACCCTAATCCTAGCCCTGACACAGATGGCCTAGATGATTTGAGGTGACTGGCCTACCTGGCCCAAGTCGGTCCCAGAGAAGATGCTCGCCGACGCATATGGATAAGGCTCTATGGTTTCGATGAAAGTGGTAGGCCCCCTTTGGTGACTCACAGACCCACTTGCAGCTGCCCGTGACTCTTGTGGTCCCACTTGGCCCAGCAACCGACGTTAGAAGACAAAAGACTTTGTCAGCCTTTCAATATTGGAGGGCCCCTTTTCAGGAATTATTAATTCCTTTTCTTTGTATAAATAGAGGGCTTCCCCTCTGCATTCCATACGCTTACATTTACCCCTCTCTCTCTCTCTTATTGTAATAAGTTTGAACATTCCGGTTACATTCCGGTGGACTCTTCCTTTACTGTAAGTTTTATTTTGTTTTAATCATAGTCTGTAATATAAGTTTGTAATATTATTTCCAGTTTAAATTCCGCATTGATCCTGTCCTTGTTGGTATCAGAGCCATGGTTGGCTAATTTGTGTGTTAGTATTTAGGTAGTAATATAGATGATTTGAGATATGTCGTCGTAATAGTAATGTTACTATTCCTCGGAATATGTAAGATTATTATTCACCGACGTGAATAGTAATTTACTATTCACATTAAAATCCTAATTTAAATGAGCACTATTCACATAAAATCCTAATTTAAATAATTATTATTCACATTTAAATCTAATTTAAATGATAATAATCAGGAGAAGTAGAAATCTGTTTGTGATATACTGGTAACTTGTCGCGTAACCGGGTTGCCGTTTAACCGGGGACGCGTTAGGCTTATTCCCACAGTAAATCGTTGACCACTGGGTATCAAAACTGATTTCTAATTCGGCTTATTATATTCATTTAAATCTAGTATTTCGATTAGAATATTAATTTCATTTAAAAAAGATTTTGATTTGTATAATGTTTTCCTATTCCAGATCATAGGGTTATTACTATTCTAAATATTAACATCTGTATTATGGATTCACATGCCATTGATACACACACAACACAAGAGTTCACGAAGAACTCTTCTTTGATCGAGTTTGATGTTCAGAAGGATCTGAACAGGTGGACTATTCTAAAGGTCCATCCTAAAGTTATATATAACACAAACTGGTATAACTTTCGTAGCAAGCACGCTATTAAGACTATGGAACAAACTCTTAGTCTGAACGAGAAAGATAAGACTATCGAACTCTTTGGACGGGATGATCTTAAAGATCATATAAAGGATAAAAATTATCACTTTATTCATGTTGGTTTAATTCAAATTTCTTTTAAACCCCTGACCCTTTCTGGTATGAATGCATGTATTCAGGCTACACTTCGTGATGGTAGGTGTACTAATTTTAGACAATCTTTGATGGGAGCCATTGAAACTAGTTTATGCAATGGACCAGTTTATTTTGATGTGTTTCCAAATATAACTTTGTCTTTAACTGATATGCACCTTTGTAAATCTTTGAGTCTTAGGGTTCAAACCAAAGGTTATAATTTTCTTCCGGGATCGAAAACTATTGGGATTATTTATAGGATTTATTACAAGGTAATGAATACTATGGCTCCCAATATTAAGCAATTAAGTCCTTTTGGTAAAACTGTGTTAATTGACACACATCTTATAGATTCTAATGTTCACACACCTAGAACTATAAGTTGGGACAAAATTGACTTCCCAGAGACTTGGGCTATAAAAAATGTTGTTCCTCCTCAACCTTGTCAGAATCATGATGTTGAAGACATCATTGAGGAGAGAGATGGAGATGTTTTTCTAAATTTTAGGAAATTTAATAGGTGTCAATCCTCTAGGAGTTACTCTTCTAGAACCCCTTTTGTTACCTATCCTCCATCCACTTCAAGACACTCTGTCTGTGAAGAGAACCCTAGAAACCTTTCATATCAAGATGATATGAATGTTCATGGTACTTTTACCCATGACCAAATACCACATGGTATTTATGAGAAGAAGGATTCTTCTCAGCACAGGGAATCCCTTACGCCGTCTGAAATGAATGTCAGACTTTAACCCCTCTTTCTTTTAATGGTTTTTACAATTAATAGGAAAGAGATACTGAGTTTAACTTACTAGAATGGGATAGTTTTAGGACTTGGTACTTTAATAAGTATGATAAAACCATGTTAGAATTTTATAAAAATGAATTTTATAAATGGGTGGAAGAAAACCAACTGGTTACTTCTTTTGCTGTTTGGTTTCTTATGTTTACTAAAGATAGGAAACTTTTTGTTCTGGAAACAGAAAGTAAACCTAAAACTGAGGTTAAACATGAAACTAAATGGACCACAATGAATAAACAGATTATATCTGTTGTTCACCCTCCGACTGAACCCCTATCCATAGAAACCGGTAGCACCAGTCAAAGTAGTACTGCTCCTATTATAGAAGCTAGTGCTTTTCTTAGGGTAGAAAATGATGACAGACTTCTTACGCACAAGAAGGATCTGATTCCCTTGTTTAAACAAGGTAATTACACCAACCTTATCTTTAACACGATAGGTAAACAACTCAATAGAATTGAGAACACTCAGGCACATAACCCTGTTAGGAATCCCCCAGACTTTGTAAAAAGTCTTGTTAAACCTATTGTTCAACCTCCAATTGAAGTCAAAGGGTTTAAAATGGGAACCAAAACAGAATTTATGTCCCAGCTCAAAGAGATAGAGAAAGATCTCAAAGGGTTAAAGCTCAACACTTTATCCCATGATGATTCTGATTCTGATATTGAATAAGATATCTCTCTAAAAGATGTTCAAGGATTTGAACTTTCTTTTGGTCGTCCTCCTGAGGTTAATAAAATTACTTATAGTAATAATATTGGCCCGGCTAGAAATTACTACCATAGGCCAACCCCCCAGGATCTGCTCTTTGAAGAGAGCGCCGTGATGCAGAATACTTTTCACGGTAAATCAATCTATGATTCGAATCTGGATGGAAAATCTGAATCTCAGATTTATGAAATGATTCATCAAATGTCTATGTATGCCACCATACGTAAACATAATGATGCTCCTGATCATAGCATTGCGCAGATGATAACTGCTGGATTTACTGGTACCATCAGAGGATGGTGGGGAAATATTCTGACAGAACATCAGAGAAATGAAATTCTTACTGCTGTAAAAATTATCAAGAATGAACAAATGCAAGACATAGGTGTACCGGATGCCGTTTATACCCTTATGCTCGCCATTGTTCATCACTTTGTTGGCAGTACTGATTACCATAATGAACGTAATAGAGAATTATTACAAAACCTTAGGTGTCCTACTCTTAGTCAGTTTAGGTGGTACAAGGACGTGTTCCTTGCTAGGGTTACTTAGAGAGGCGACGGAAACTCTGAGCACTGGAAAGCCAAATTCATTGATGGCCTTCCTACTTTCTTCACTGAGAAAGTCCGTAAGAAGTTAAGAGAAGCCAACAATGGCATCTCCATCCCTTACTTGAATTACACTTATGGACAGCTCATAAGTGTTGTCATTCAAGAGGGTCTCTCTCTTTACAATGACCTTAAGTTGCAGAGGCAACTTAAGAAACAGAACCTTTCAGGTAAGAAAGAGCTAGGTGAGTTTTGTGAGCAATTCGCTTTCGATACTCAGGGGACTTCTACTCGTAAAGTCTCTAAGAAGACTAAAAAGGTCTCTAAAAAACACACCTATAAACGTAAGAAGAAAATGGCTTATATTCCTAAAGAAAGAGAATATAAACATAAAAAGAAATTTGTTAAAAAGAAAACTAAAAAATCTGGCCCTAAATGCTTTAAATGTGGTAAATTTGGCCACTATGCTAGTAAATGTAAAATGGATGGTAAGATTAGCAATCTTCAGATTGACGAACATCTGAAGTCCCAATTAAGCAAGCTTTTGCTTAATTCCAGTTCCTCTGATGATCAAGAGGACTCCTCCTCTGAGAGCGATGATGAGCTTTGCTATATTCAAAGCTCTAGTGACTCAGATGTCTCCAAGAACGGAGACTGTCAGTGTAATGAATTAACCAAGAGATGCGACCATCTCCAATCCATAATTCAATTGAATGGATTAAGTCTTAATGTCCTTACCAGTCAGCAACAAAATATGATTGATGTCATCAATCAGGTTACTGACCCAGACATTAAACTAAAATTGATTAAGTCTTGTTATGCCCAGGAAAATGTTATTCCTGATTCTTCTAAAGAATACAGCCTTAAGTAGGTATTCAATCTTTTGGAGAATACTGGAGATTTTAACAAGCCTGCGAGTCTTAATGACCTAAGACACGAAGTTAATACTTTAAAAACTGAGTTAAGACAAATTAGGCTTCAGCACAATAACATGCAAATTGAGATTGATAATCTCAAGAATGCTCAGAAGCATTCTAATCCAGGAACTTCAAATACTACTCCTAGTACTGAAGAATCTGCAGATTATTTGGGTGTTATCAGCCGTGTACCAAGCCAAAAGTGGTACACTACTATCAACCTTGTGATTAACAAAGAATTTTCTCTTTGTAACATCATTGCCCTTGTTGATAGCGGTGCTGATATGAATTGTATTCAGGAAGGAATTGTTCCAACTGAATACTTTGAGAAGACTACTCAATCTTTGTTTAATGCTAGTGGTGATAGCATGGGCATCAGGTTTAAATTAACCAATGTTGCAATTTGTAACAATGGAATTTGTTTAGATAGTACATTCCTGCTTATTGGCGATTTATCTCAACAGATAATTTTAGGTACTCCTTTTTTATCTATGCTTATGCCTATTGATAAAATTGATTCCAGTGGTTTATACACCACTATTCAAAACCAAAAAATTGCTTTTGAATTCATCACTCGTCCTGAGATTAAGAAAATTAACTCTTTGACAAATAACATCATTTTGAAAGAAAACCATCTTAATTTTCTACAAAATGAAATCTCTTTTCTCAACATTAAAAAGAATTTAATGTCCCCTCATATCATGAGCAAAATTCAGGTTGTTAAAAATCAATTAACAACAGAAATTTGCAGTAATATTCCTAATGATTTTTGGGATAGGAAGAAACATCTTGTTACTCTTCCTTATGAAAATGATTTTCATGAAAGATCCATCCCTACTAAGGCCAGACCCAGTCAAATGAAGACTGAATTTCTTGACCTTTGTAAGAATGAGATCCAGAGTCTGTTAAATAAAAAGTTGATAACTAAAAGTTATTCTCCTTGGAGTTGTACAGCTTTTAATGTTAACAAGGCTGCTGAGCAGGAACGAGGTGTTCCTCGGCTTGTAATAAATTATAATCCCCTTAACAATGTTTTGCAATGGATAAGATATCCAATTCCTAATAAAAAGGATTTGTTTGATAAGTTGCATTCTGCCAAGATTTTCTCAAAATTTGATTTAAAATCTGGTTATTGGCAGATCCAAATTGCACCACAAGATCGGTATAAAACTGCTTTTGTGGTTCCATTTGGTCATTACCAATGGAATGTTTTGCCTTTTGGGCTTAAGAACGCCCCTTCTGATTTCCAAAATATCATGAATGATATTTTTAACCCTTTTTCTGATTTTTCAATTGTTTATATCCAACAATTCTTCATGGCATCTCTAAGGCTGACAATGGGATTGACTGCAGGAGACATTTTCTCTGCAGGCGGGTGAGAATCATCAACCAAATTCATGTAGTTACTCAAACTACTCTTGATCTGACCAATGGTGGAACCAATATCAACTCCACTCCACCACCGATAAAAGAAGATGCGTTCAAGTAGAGGAACATTCAGATTATTAACTCTACAACGCAGATCCCATCTGAAGATCCAAGGAATATCCATCTCGGAGAAAAAGAGTAGGGTGCTTAATCCTACCGGAGTTTTGTTTTTCCCTCGCAAAAGCGAATGAAATTGAGTCCAAGGAAGAAAAAGTTTAGCGTAAAAGTTATTCTCCTTGGAGTTGTACAGCTTTTTATGTTAACAAGGCTGCTGAGCAGGAACGAGGTGTTCCGCGGCTTGTAATAAATTATAAGCCCCTTAACAATGTTTTGCAATGGATAAGATATCCAATTCCTAATAAAAAAGGATTTGTTAGATAGGTTGCATTCTGCCAAGATTTTCTCAAAATTTGATTTAAAATCAGGTTATTGGCAGATCCAAATGCACCACAAGATCGGAATAAAACTATTTTTGTGGTTCCATTTGGTCATTACCAATGGAATGTTTTGCCTTTTGGGCTTAAGAACGCCCCTTCTGAATTCCAAAATATCATGAATGATATTTTTAACCCTTTTTCTGATTTTTCAATTGTTTATATTGATGATATCATTATCTTCTCTAATTCAATTGACCAACACTTTAAACATTTAAAGATTTTTAAAGATGTTGTTAAAACTAATGGTTTAGTCGTCTCCGCCCCTAAAATGAAAATCTTTCAAACTATTGTTCGATTTTTAGGGCATAACATTGGAGAGGGGAAAATACTCCCCATTGATAGAAGTATTGAGTTTGCTTCCAAATTTCCTGCTGAACTTAGGGAGAAAACTGAACTTCAAAGATTTTTGGGTAGTCTCAATTATATTGGTGACTATTACAAAAATCTTGCACAAGACAGTGCCATTCTTTATTCTCGTTTAAAATGCTAATAAATGTAAAATGGAAGCTAAGATTAGCAATCTTCAGATTGATGAACATCTGAAGTCCCAATTAAGCAAGCTTTTGCTTAATTCCAGTTCCTCTGATGATCAAGAGGACTCCTCCTCTGAGAGCGATGATGAGCTTTGCTATATTCAAAGCTCTAGTGACTCAGATGTCTCTAAGAACGGCGACTGTCAGTTTAATGAATTGACCAAGAGATGCGACCATCTCTAATCCATAATTCAATTGAATGGATTAAGTCTTAATCTCCTTACTAGTCAGCAACAAAATATGATTGATGTCATCAATCAGGTTACTGACCCAGACATTAAACTAAAATTGATTAAGTCTTGTTATGCCCAGGAAAATGTTATTCCTGATTCTTCTAAAGAATACAGCCTTAAGGAGGTATTCAATCGTTTGGAGAATACTGGAGATTTTAACAAGCCTGCGAGTCTTAATGACCTAAGACACGAAGTTAATACTTTAAAAACTGAGTTAAAACAACTTAGGCTTCATCACAATAACATGCAAATTGAGATTGATAATCTCAAGAATGCTCAGAAGCATTCTAATCCAGGAACTTCAAATACTACTCCTAGTACTGAAGAATCTGCGGATTATTTGGGTGTTATCAGCCGTGTACCAAGCCAAAAGTGGTACACTACTATCAACCTTGTGATTAACAAAGAATTTTCTCTTTGTAATATCATTGCCCTTGTTGATAGCGGTGCTGATATGAATTGTATTCAGGAAGGAATTGTTCCAACTGAATACTTTGAGAAGACTACTCAATCTTTGTTTAATGCTAGTGGTGATAGCATGGGCATCAGGTTTAAATTAACCAATGTTGCCATTTGTAACAATGGAATTTGTTTAGATAGTACCTTCCTGCTTATTGGCGATTTATTTCAACAGATAATTTTAGGTACTCCTTTTTTATCTATGCTTATGCCTATTGATAAAATTGACTCCAGTGGTATATACACCACTATTAAAAGCCAAAAAATTGCTTTTGAATTCATCACTCGTCCTGAGATTAAGAAAATTAACTCTTTGACAAATAACATCATTTTCAAAGAAACCCATCTTAATTTTCTACAAAATGAAATCTCTTTTCTCAACATTAAAAAGAATTTAATGTCCCCTCGTATCATGAGCAAAATTCAGGTTGTTAAAAACCAATTAACACCAGAAATTTGCAGTGATATTCCTAATGCTTTTTGGGACAGGAAGAAACATCTTGTTACTCTTCCTTATGAAAATGATTTTCATGAAAGATCCATCCCTACTAAGGCCAGACCCAGTCAAATGAAGACTGAATTTCTTGACCATTGTAAGAATGAGATCCATAGTCTGTTAAATAAAAAGTTGATAACTAAAAGTTATTCTCCTTGGAGTTGTACAGCTTTTTATGTTAACAAGGCTGCTGAGCAGGAACGAGGTGTTCCTCGGCTTGTAATAAATTATAATCCCCTTAACAATGTTTTGCAATGGATAAGATATCCAATTCCTAATAAAAAGGATTTGTTAGATAAGTTGCATTCTGCCAAGATTTTCTCAAAATTTGATTTAAAATCTGGTTATTGGCAGATCCAAATTGCACCACAAGATCGGTATAAAACTGCTTTTGTGGTTCCATTTGGTCATTACCAATGGAATGTTTTGCCTTTTGGGCTTAAAAACGCCCCTTCTGAATTCCCAAATATCATGAATGATATTTTTAACCCTTTTTCTGATTTTTCAATTGTTTATATTGATGATATCCTTATCTTCTCTAATTCAATTGACCAACACTTTAAACATTTAAAGATTTTTAAAGATGTTGTTAAAACTAATGGTTTAGTCGTCTCCGCCCCTAAAATGAAAATCTTTCAAACTAATGTTCAATTTTTAGGGCATAGCATTGGAGAGGGGAAAATACTCCCCATGGATAGAAGTATTGAGTTTGCTTCCAAATTTCCTGATGAACTTAGGGAGAAAACTCAACTTCAAAGATTTTTGGGTAGTCTCAATTATATTGGTGACTATTACAAAAATCTTGCACAAGACAGTGCCATTCTTTATTCTCGTTTAAAAAAGAACCCTGCTCCTTGGACTAATGAGCATACTAAAGTTGTTCAGAAAATCAAACTGAAAGTCAAGCAACTTCCTTGTCTAGCTTTAGCCAACCCTTCTTTTTTCAAAATTGTCAAGACTGACGCCTCAGATTTAGGATTTGGTGGTATTTTAAAACAAATAAATTCTTTAACTAAAAAAGAAGAACTTGTTCGTTTTACTTCAGGATCTTGGAAATATGCCTCAAAGAATTACTCCACCATTAAGAAAGAAATCTTTTCTGTCGTTTAATATATTTTAAAATTTCAGGATGATTTGTTAAATCAGAAATTTTTGCTACGAATTGATTGTAGTGCTGTTAAACAGGTTTTGATAAAAGACGTTGAAAATATTGTTTCAAAACAGATTTTTGCCAGATGGCAAGCAAACTTATCGGCTTTTGATTTTGATATAGAACATATCAAAGGGGAAAATAACTCTCTTCCCGATTTTCTAACTAGAGAGTTTTTGCAGGACCGATGAGTGGCCCCTTCCGTGGGCGTGGCAGAGGCCGTGGGTATTCTCACCGGCCTGGAAAAGAAAAAATTGTGATCAATGACGATCAATATCCTCCGATACAGGATTACATGGAGTTCATTCGCCAGAGCGCGAAGAACAGGGAGAAGAATGCTCCCCCTCTTAACCCTTTCAGCAAGAAGAAAACTGCTAAAGAGGTATTAGAAACAATTAAGTACAATTTCATTCCTAATCAAAGGACATCGGAATTGGTACTGATCCTCAATGATGAGGATGAGAAGCAGATGACTTCTCCCTGGGAAATTAAGTCCCAGTATCTTGATACTCATAACTATGAAGTGCCAGAAGGCAAATACCGGACGGTATACGAGGCGATTCTCGTGGAAACTGAATCAGTGGTGTTTAATCATACTAATAAACACCAGAGAAATTCTCATTCCCCCATTGCTTATAGCAAGGCTGTTCTGAAAAAATTTATATCTCCCCGAGAATGGGGAATCCATCCTTTAAAAGCGCAAAAATTGAGTTCGCATGCTGGTGGATCCTATAATTATTGGGATTATGTCCAGGCTTGGACAAAAGCTTTTTATTATCAAAATGCTGAGCACAAACATACTTGGTTTTTTGTTTTGTGCCCAAACTCTTTGAAAAAATCTTACCCAGGATGGGTTATCAATTGGTGGGACAGATTAGGCCCAGGAATTGATTTTCCCCCTGATGAAATTACCAAGGCTAAACTTTTTCTTCCTTGGACTCAATTTCATCCGCTTTTGCGAGGGAAAAACAAAACTCCGGTAGGATTAAACACCCTACTCTTTTTCTCCGAGATGGATATTCCTTGGATCTTCAGATGGGATCTGCATTGTAGAGTTAATAATCTGAATGTTCCTCTACTTGAACGCATCTTCTTTTATCGGTGGTGGAGTGGAGTTGATATTGGTTCCACCATTGGTCAGATCAAGAGTAGTTTAAGTAACTACATGAATTTGGTTGATGATTCTCCCCCGCCTACAGAGAAAATGTCTCCTGCAGTCAATCCCATCGTCAGCCTTAGAGATGCCATGAAGAAGCATTTTCCAGAAGCTACGGAGCAAGAGCTGCTGCAGAAAGTTATGGATTACACCCATAACCAATTCAAATCTGCCTTCGGAGAAAGAATATCTCCTAGTGTTCCAGCTAGACCCAATTTTAGCTCCGATACACTCAACAAGAATCCCATTCCTCTTCCCTCAGATGATGATGATGATACATCCATGACTTCTGTTTCAAAAGATAATCCTTTCTTTTGCCTGGCCAGAGAATCCCAGAATCCAGAAGACGATCCCTACATTGGTGACATGTTTGACACCAATATTCCCACTGAGCCAACGATGGAGGCTTTCTTCAACTCACTGAGTTCAGCTTTTCCAACACGATGGTTGGATAACCCTAATCCTAGCCCTGACGCAGATGGACTAGATGATTTGAGGTGACTGGCCCACCTGGCCCCAGTCGGTCCCAGAGAAGATGCTCGCCGACGCATATGGATAAGGCAATCTGCTTTCGGTGAAAGTGGTAGGCCCCCTTTGGTGACTCACAGACGCACTTGCAGTTGCCCGTGACTCTTGTGGTCCCACTTGGCCCAGCAGCCAACGTTAGAAGACAAAAGACTTTGTCAGCCTTTCAATATTGGAGGGCCCCTTTTCAGGAATTATTAATTCCTTTTCTTTGTATAAATAGAGGGCTTCCCCTCTGCATTCCATACGCTTACATTTACCTCTCTCTCTCTCTCTCTCTTATTGTAATAAGTTTGAACATTCCGGTGGACTCTTCCTTTACTGTAAGTTTTATTTTGTTTTAATCATAGTCTGTAATATAAGTTTGTAATATTATTTCCAGTTTAAATTCCGCATTGATCCTGTCCTTGTTGGTATCAGAGCCATGATTGGCTAATTTGTGTGTTAGTATTTAGGTAGTAATACAGATGATCTGAGATATGTCGTCGTAATAGTAATGTTACTATTCCTCGGAATATGTAAGATTACTATTCACCGGCGTGAATAGTAATTTACTATTCATATTAAAATCCTAATTTAAATGAGCACTATTCACATAAAATCCTAATTTAAATAATTATTATTCACATTTAAATCTAATTTAAATGATAATAATCAGGAGAAGTAGAAATCTGGTTGTGATATACTGGTAACTTGTCGCGTAACCGGGTTGCCGTTTAGTTGGGGAGGCGTTAGGCTTATTCCCACAGTAAATCGTTGACCACTGGGTATCAAAAGTGATTTCTAATTCGGCTTATTATATTCATTTAAATCTAGTATTTCGATTTGAATATTAATTTCATTTAGATTTAGAATTTCGATTTGCATATTGTTTTATTTAAATAAAAGATTTTGATTTGTATAATGTTTTCCTATTCCAGATCATAGGGTTATTACTATTCTAAATATTAACATCTGTATTATGGATTCACATGCCATTGATACACACACAACACAAGAGTTCACGAAGAACTCTTATTTGATCGAGTTTGATGTTCAGAAGGATCTGAGCAGGTGGACTATTCCAAAGGTCCATCCTAAAGTTATATATAACACAAACTGGTATAACTTTCGTAGCAAGTACGCTATTAAGACTATGGAACAAACTCTTAGTCTGAACGAGAAAGATAAGACTATCGAACTCTTTGCACGGGATGATCTTAAAGATCATATAAAGGATAAAAATTATCACTTTATTCATGTTGGTTTAATTTAAATTGCTTTTAAACCCCTGACCCTTTCTGGTATGAATGCATGTATTCAGGCTACACTTCGTGATGGTAGGTGTACTAATTTTAGACAATATTTGATGGGAGCCATTGAAACTAGTTTATGTAATGGACCAGTTTATTTTGATGTGTTTCCAAATATAACTTTGTCTTTAACTGATATGCACCTTTGTAAATCTTTGAGTCTTAGGGTTCAAACCAAAGGTTATAATTTTCTTCCTGGATCGGAAACTATTGGGATTATTTATAGGATTTATTACAAGGTAATGAATACTATGGCTCCCAATATTAAGCAATTAAGTCCTTTTGGTAAAACTGTGTTAATTGACACACATCTTATAGATTCTAATGTTCACACACCTAGAACTATAAGTTGGGACAAAATTGACTTCCCAGAGACTTGGGCTATAAAAAATGTTGTTCCTCCTCAACCTCGTCAGAATCATGATGTTGAAGACATCATTGAGGAGAGAGATGGAGATGTTTTTCTAAATTTTAGGAAATTTAATAGGTGTCAATCCTCTAGGAGTTACTCTTCTAGAACCCCTTTTGTTACCTATCCTCCATCCACTTCAAGACACTCTGTCTGTGAAGAGAACCCTAGAAACCTTTCATATCAAGATGATATGAATGTTCATGGTACTTTTACCCATGACCAAATACCACATGGTATTTATGAGAAGAAGGATTCTTCTCAGCGCAGGGAATCCTCTACGCCGTCTGAAATGAATGTCAGACTTTAACCCCTCTTTCTTTTAATGGTTTTTACAATTAATAGGAAAGAGATAAGTGCTGAGTTTAACTTACCAGAATGGGATAGTTTTAGGACTTGGTACTTTAATAAGTATGATAAAACCATGTTAGAATTTTATAAAAATGAATTTTATAAATGGGTGGAAGAAAACCAACTGGTTACTTCTTTTACTGTTTGGTTTCTTATGTTTACTAAAGATAGGAAACTTTTTGTTCGGAAACAGAAAGTAAACCTAAAACTGAGGTTAAACATGAAACTAAATGGACCACAGTGAATAAACAGATTATATCTGTTGTTCACCCTCCGACTGAACCCCTATCCATAGAAACCGGTAGCACCAGTCAAAGTAGTACTGCTCCTATTATAGAAGCTAGTGCTTTTCTTAGGGTAGAAAATGATGACAGACTTCTTACGCACAAGAAGGACATCATCATGAATATTTACAAGTGGTATGTAGATAACAAAAAACATTCATTTAAATAAAACCCTCGTGAATAGGTTGAAACAAATAAACATATAGACATGCCGAACCAATGCTATTGGATTACGTTTATAACCTGCACTAATGAGATAAATTAACATAATGTATACAACACTTACTAACTGCGTTAAGATAAATCACATGAACATTATGAACCAACATTATCGGTTCATACTAAGCATCTTCATTTATCAAAAGGTATAACCCATCTATAACCTTACACTCATTCCAAGATATAGTAACCCTAACACTTAAGGTTCCAAAGTCTAGGTATAGCCTCACCCTACCATACTCTAACTACACATGTCAACCATACTCAATCTCAATTAAACATAGTTTATCTCTCAAGGCATCACATATATCTATCAAATCACACCAAACTACAACAATTAACAAATATGAAAACTGTGTCTCTCTAAGGATTTTAACCAATTTCTAATCTCACCCAAATAATACCACCCAATATGGCCATCACAAAGAGTTTCTTACATCCTGGTCAGCAACCCACTGCTCTATAAGTTCCAAATTCCTAATCATATCCCATTCAAGTATTGGGTTTATAACTGAAGGCCTCAACCTCGAATTAACCCCTTTAAATCCAGAATCCTCCCCAATATCCAAATACACCCAATGCCAATATTTAATAACTCCATTACTAAGAATATATCTATATTTTATGAGTATATGAATGATAGAATAACAAATCCTAACCCTAGACCTCAATTTTGAAATTCCCAACCAAATACACAAAAGACTCAAACTAGTCCATATTTCTTAAAACCGGTCGATCAGTGTATGGGACCAATCGATCGGTTGACATAGAACCTCCCAAAATTTCTCTTATTACGGGATTTTTCATCTTCAACCCCTATTTTTCTATTTCTAAACCCCATTAATGAACCATAAGCCTTCATCTAAGCCCCACAACCAACATTAAATCAATAAAACTACATCATATAACCAATTAGAACCTATTTCTAACATTAAATCTCAAATCTACTCAGAGATTCAAATTAAACACCCAAAATTCACTCAATAACCTATTTCTATCAATTTCTACCAAATACCTAGTATTTTCATGAATTTATTCAATTAGACATAGGCTTTTATATGATTCTTAACATAAAACATATCTAAATCATCTATTAGTTTTAATCCAAATTCATGAAGGAATCAATCCATATAAAACCTAATTAACATCTAGATTAGGTTAATTATGAAAATTAACATGTTGATTATCTAAAATCATATTTAAAACATAATTTGATTGAGATATCCAATGAATAAAGACATTATTGACACATATACAATCATAATCAAATTTTATATAAACTTGCCTTATGGATTGATTAAGGAATAAATCCCCAAATCCCCCAAATCTTTATTTCCTCTTGGTTCTTTCTCTCTAGCTCCTCCAGTGCTTCCCTATTGTATTTTATGATAAATGAGATCCCTAATATCCCCTCAAACCCCTTAATCTCGAGATTGGGATGGGTCGCAAATGGGTCTGACCTCAAATAGCCCCAAAATAACTCCAAATGACTTCAAAACTTGCCCGAGCCTTATACTGACCCAATAGGTCTTTAAGCCATCGCTTTAAACTAAAAACGGACATTCAACGTGTACCAAAAGACAATTACCAAATATATCCAAAATAAATAACTAACAACGTAGTTATTTAATGATTACCTGGTACAAGTCCAAATATTAATTAATTTAATTCTTTAATAACCATGGCTTAAATCCAATTTCAAATCCAATTTAAATAACACATAAAATATAAATTGTTACATCTCTAGTCACAACAAACATACATAATTAATTTTTTTTTCAATTTAAGAATTCACAGAAAATACTGGGTATTACACTTCCTCTTTGAAGTTCCTGTGGACCCATAAAATCATTGGCAGTTTGCCATCCCATGTCCCGGGGAGATCTTTTAACATTTTATTTTAATGTTGATTAGGGTTTTGTTGTTTTCTTTACATGTCCATTCACTTTTAGATAAGAAAGGGTAAAATTGTTCAGAATGGTCTTTTACTAATTTATGATCAGTCCTATCTCATTGCATACGAATTACTTTTCATTGTGTGTGAGGATGACATTGGGGATGCCAACCCTACAGATAATTTACTCGCGGATGTACTGAGTAACTACTTGATCAATTATCCTCCTCTGTAAAAGGTAAAATCACGAGCTAAAAGCTTTGATACCAATTTGTAAACTCAAAATAATCGTATGGGTGGTTTCAAACAAAAATTGCAATACCAATTTTAAATGCAGAAGCTAATTTTAATTTATTTTATCCTTTTATCCTAATCATGCATCCGTGGTGATAAAATAGATAATCAAACAAGCAAATACGATAAGGCTAAGTTTTAGGGGAAAAAAAGTCCCTGCAGGGCAAAAGCCTTTTATTCCACTAATAACTTGCAAATCGCAACTTATAAACTTAAAAGTGAAATACAGTAATGAATTTCCACAGAAACCTACAAAGATTGCAACCTTAAAATCATTAATGATTCCCTCGAGAACCACAATGGACTATAGCCCTCCGTCACCCTTAGCCTTCGTCTTCAGCAGTGAATCCCCGTAGGTATCACAAGTCAGTAATGGAGTGCCTCTCACAAAAGTTGTATTGAAAAATACAAAACTTTCTAGGGCTCTAAACTAATTCACAAGAAAAATATTGAAGGATGCTTTTTGTGAATTAAAAGAGTGTTTTTCAACACAAAACTTAAATAAATTTTGCAGCAGATATGCAGAAATGTACTTGGAAAAATTCTTAAATAATCTGATCGCGAAACATGTATTTATAAAAACATTAAGTCAACGGATCGTTCGAACGATTTTTGCATGTCGTTTGAATGATAAATGAATGTCGTTCGAATAACTTTCAATGTCGTTTGAACGACTTTGAGATGTCGTTTGAAGGCCTAAGAAACTACCTAAGAAATGGCGTAAAAAACAAAACATTACAATGTCATTTGAAGCAGTGAAGAAAGGACCTTAGAAAATACGTGTGAATGTCATTTGATGAGCCCGGGAAGGAACGACCTAAGAAATGGCATTCAATCTTTTTTTTAAAAATAAAAAGTTCTTTTTGAAAAATAAAAAATCCTTATCACTTTTCATAAAATAAAACATCCCAAATATAAATCCATGAATTAATTCAAAACTCTAAATCATTTTATACCTTTTGGGATGTCAGGAAGTCTTTAAACTTGGATATGAGTGAGTTAGGTTGATCTTCTAGGTGCGTGATGAGTTCTAACTGGATACTCCAAACTAGCCTAAAGTTATAATATGAACAATACTAGAAAAATTGTTCTTAGAAATATCCCCCTTTGGCTATTCCGGTATAAAACAAACCTAATGACCAAACACCAAATTAAAATCAAAATATATTATTGTAAAGATACTAGTACCATTCTCAACCCTAGAACGGAACGGCATAAACTTCTTTGTCTTTAAAACTTCATCTTCTTCCCTAACTTTGTTTTCATCCATGTGTTCTCAAATTCCTCTTTAAGTACCTACACACATGAGACAACAAACATATATCCTCGTGATGCATCACGTTTAAACAAAATATAATTCATAAATAAATACTCCCCCATAATTCAAACTCATCAAAAACTCCATTTTAATTTGCTCTCCCCCTTCATTTTTATCTGAAATAGACAAATAGAAACATAGGCATGAAATACAGAACATCATGTAGAAGATAAGATATCATCACAAAAAGATATAAATCAAGCATGTATAATTATCATCTCAAAGGCAAACACAACCAACTATTTTTTATAATTTTCAATTTTTCTAAAAAATGCAAATTTCACAAATACAACAAACATACCATATATAATATATGCAAAATATATCAAAGAAAATTCGGCACACATATATAGGTATAAACGACCACAAAACATGACACAAAACACATAATCTTTACACAAAACACATAATCCCAACTGGCCTATTTCAGCCCTGCCTACTCAACTAGGCTAACTATATAATAAAGTAAATGTAGTATTTTTTATTCTTTAAAAGAATAATCTTTTATGATGAGGGGTTGCTCAAGGAAGCCCCTTGCTCATCCTGGCCTATTTTCTGGAGACTAAGGGACCTTGAAAGTTCCGCATTCAACATTTTCTAGAAGCTGAGGGACCTTGGGGTTTTTGCGTCCCATATTTTCTAGAAGCTTAGGAACCTTGAGGGTTTTGCATCACATATTTTCTTGTAGTTGAGGGAGCGGAGCCTTGGAGTTCCGGCCTAAATATTTTTCGGTAGATGAGGGAGGGTAACCTTGGGGGTTCCGCGCCAAATATTTTCTAGCAGTTAAGGGAGGGGAACCTTGGGGGTTCTGCACCCATATATTTTCTGGCAGTTGAGGGAGGGGAACCTTGGGGGTTACGTGCCCAAATATTTTCTTGCAGTTGAGGGAGGGGAGCCTTGGGGTTTCCGTGCCTAAATATTTTCTGGAAGCTGAGGGAGGGGAACCTTGGGGGTTCTTCACCCACATATTTTCTAGCAGTTGAGGGAGGGGAACCTTGGGGGTTTCGCGCCCAAATATTTTTTGGTATTTGAGGTAGGGAAACCTTGGGGGTTCTGCTCCTAAATATTTTCTTGCAGTTGAGGGAGGGGAGCCTTGGGGATTCCGCGCCCAAATATTTTTTGGAAGTTGAGGGAGGGGAGCCTTGGGGGTTTCGCGCCCAAATATTTTCTGGCAGTTGAGGGAGTGGATCCATGGGGGTTTCGTGCCCAAATATTTTCTTACATTTGAGGGAGGGGAGCCTTGGGTGTGTCACGCACAAATATTTTCTGGCGGTTGAGGGAGGGGAACCTTGGGGATTCATCACCCAAATATTTTTTGGAAGCTGAGGGACCTTAAGGGTTATGTGTCCTATATTTTCTGGAAGCTGAGGGACCTTGAAGGTTCTGCGTGCCATATTTTTTGGAAGCTGATGGGTAGGACCTTGACTACTCCTCGCCCCAAAATTTTTTGGAAGTTGAGTAGGAGGACCTTGACTACTCCTCACCCCAACATTTTCTAGCAGTTTAAGAGGAGGACCTTGACTGCTGCTCGCCCCAACATTTTTTGGAAGTTGAGGGGCAGGACCTTGACTGATCCTCACCCCAAAATTTTCTGGAAGTTGAGGAGGAGGACCTTGACTGGTCCTCGCACGTTGAGAGGGAGGACCTTGACTTCTCCTCACCCCAATATTTTCTGGAAGTTGAGGAGGAGGACCTTGACTGCTCCTCCCCCCAACATTTTTTGGCAGTTGAGGGGGAGGACCTTGAATTATCCTCACCCTAACATTTTTTGGAAGTTGAGGAAGAGGACCTTAACTGCTCCTCGCCCCAACATTTTTTGGAAGTTGAGGGGGAGGACCTTTACTGTTCCTCACCCCAACATTTTTTTGCAGTTGAGGGGGAGGCCCTTGACTGCTCCTCACCCCAACATTTTCTGGAAGTTGAGGGGGGAGGGCCTTGAGGGTTCTTCACCCCAAAATGTATATTTTGTAGGCTTAAAACCCCCTTCTACACTAGTGTATCTCATAAAAATACTTTATCTATAGTTTTAGGTATAGCACCCCCTCTCACACCAGTGTCTTGTAATAATCCATGGCTTCTACAGTGCTACATTGTAGTGCTAGAGGAACATCACTTCTTTAATGAATCAGTATTCTTTGATCCTTGGCCATTTTTTCCCTTGGGATACTATCCATATAGTTAACCGTTTGTTACGGCGTGATCTCTAACCCTCCTGGTTGAGTAACAACTTGAGTCCTTTAATTCTGGTTTTGACTTTATGGTCATCACGATTTTTCTTGCTACTCGATTGTATTCTCTAAATCACGAGTTTCATTGATTGGGTGAACTTTGTATTCTTCGATTAGTCCCTCAAAACAAATCTGTAATAGCTTTGATTATGTGCCTTACTCGTGGATGTCAAGAGACCTCTCTCTAAAATTTTAATATACTACATTAACTCCTTGCCTAGTTTCTGTATTTTTGGGGCTAAGTGCCTCAAAGAATTCATCTTCAAGAAAAAATAACTTCTGGAGAAATTTCCTATGCATATCTTCCCAAGTGGGATACTATTTGGAGTCAAGTGGGAATACCACAAGTAGGCTTTTCCCATAAGGGTTTTCGAGAATTCTCCCAGTCTCGAATTCTTTTCATTGCAAGGTACATCGTGGTACTCCATAAAACTTCTAATATGATTTGGATTCCCTTTTTTTCCATTGAACTTTATATACTTTGGTAGAACATACCCCTCGAGGTATGGTATCTTGTTGAGACTACCTAGGTAAGGGTTTTTTAGTTCCTCATACAAGAGAGGATATTCCTACTTGAGTGAGAGGAGCTTCTTCACCTTCTCTAATGTAACTTCTTTTGGGGGGTTATTCCTCCACCTTAATTTTCTTTATCATCGATGAGGTCGTGGGGGTCAAGGTCTTCTCGGTCGCCACCTTCTTTACTGGTGTGACCTCTGCTGCAACTGCTCCTCCAGTAAGAGCTTCCGTTGGCATAACACATAGATGGCCTAAATGTTTCACGTACATGTTGTGCTGCTTCAGCAAATTAAAAAACAAACTCATAAGATTCATTCCAATTAGCTGTGTAGCAGTTGAGTTGCTCATCTGGCCCACAAAGGGTCCAAGACCTATCGCTCCTGTAATGACAAAATCTTTATTGGTGGTTTGGTCTCTTTGAACTCCATTACCCATTGGAGTGTCTTCAAAGACAAATTACTTGGAAACATTATGACCTTTTATATCCATGGTAATGATGATATCCCCCAGCAGAGACACCAAATGTAGGAGGGTAGTTGTATTGGGGTATATGAAAATTTGTAAATGGGTGAGGCGTGACCCATTCCAATGAAAACTTCCTAAAGGTAATAATATTTCAAGAACAAGAGGAGAAACTAATATCAACTGTTTCAACATAATAATGATGTTTCTTATTACAAGAGTGAACAAATAATGATTGAATACAAATTTTTATAATAAAGTAAATGAATGAACTCTTGAGAGAAATAGTTCTCTAAGAGATGAGAAGAAATCACCTCAATATCTAGGAGAGAATAAGGAGATAATATTCTAGTGATAATTTGTACAGAGTAACAGTGCTGGAAACTTCATTCTCATAAATGATCACCTAGTTCTCTGTTTATGGTAAATCTTTTAGGTCACACATGGAACCTGAGGCACCTAGGAATATTCCCGTGTGACAAAATATCTAAAAATGTTTTGTCCTTATAACAGTCACGCAATATTTTTCTATTGTGGAGTAAACCATGCGTAATAGTATATGAAAAGGTGATCTTATTGGTCATGATACCTAAAAGTGTTATTTTGTCTATTTGTGAAATATTACTTATTGAGTAAGTTTTAAAACTAGAGAGTGACCTTGAGGGTCACTCGTCACTTAAAGTGTTAAATGTATTATGAGCTGGCAAATTGTTATTCGTTGTTTTGCAATGTGTAATGTGGGGGCGGTTGCGAGTGACCTCGTGGATCCCTCACCTCAATATTCTCTATTTCCTAAGATATTGAAGTGGTTGAGCCTTATCTTGATCAACAAGACTTATCTCTTAGCCTCCAAGCCAAAACTCTCAAGAAGTCTCAACTCGCCATCTGATTGATCCCTACTTGCTCGGCCAAGGCTTTTTGTTAAATAAACATGTGTAAAACAACAAAACCAAGGGTTAGTGAAGGAAGTGCTCATTCACATATTTATATGTTTCTTGAGTGATTGTTCACAACTTTACTTCATTAATCGCCCAAGGATTTCTCATGTTCTTGCTATTATTCTAATAGCTAACTCAGGTGGCTTGTGTATCCCCTTACTGGTACTGCTCGCATTTCTTTTGAAGCTAACTTGGGGTTGATCGTATACCCCCCTTATTGGTACTTCTAACATGACTTTTGGAGCTGGCTTCGGGTTGCTCGTTCATTACCCTTATTTCCTTTGTTCTCATTGTGGCTTGAGGGTTACTTGCATGATCCTTTTACTTGGGTATCACTCGCAAAACCCTTCAATACTTGTGGGGTTGCTTGTGTACCCCTCTACACCAAATTATAAATTTATTTTATTTACTTTTTCTATTTAATTTAATATTTGAAATACTGCAAATTTAGATGAGTGTACTATGTTATTTTGGGTTATTGGGATGAATTACATGTTAAATAAAATATGTAATTAAATGATATATGTTGATTTATAAAATTGCGTAGACAATTTATTTGATGTAAAATGTGTTAATTTATTACTAAAAATTGTTAATATGCATGTTTGAACTTATTTATAATTTAAATAGATTAATTGTCACTCGTATGGATAAAAAAAATTTGGAGGACTTCTTGGGAAGTTGTAGAACTCGTTTACCATATGATATAATTAGTATAATGCACATGGAAATGGATTTGTATTATTTAAAAATAAAGAATTATAATGTTGGATTAAGAATGTGATTCATGTAGAAATTTTTTATGTTAATAAATTGACACCATTGGGACGTCAGGATTTACGTGGGTAGTTATATCCTCACCCTTGAATTAGTATGTTACTTTTTAGGTATGGGACTAGAGAGTAGGCATATTAATTGTTGTTGACTAGAGAGTAAGCATATTAATTGTTGTTGGCGGTTTGTAAGTATAGAACCAGGGAGTGTGTATTTGTACGTTTGGGTATTTCCTAGGTATGAGACTAGGTGGTATGTCGTTATATTATTTTATCCTAGTCATTAGACTAGGTGATGATGATGTTTTAGGTATTCTTCCTATGTGATACTTATTATTTGGTGATATTTAGGTATGGGATTAGGGATGGAATATAGTTGTGATGCCTGGATTATATTATGGGGGCTAATTATAAATAATTAAAAAAGATAACAAAGAAAAGATAATTAATACCTAAGATAATAAATTATGATTGCAAAACATATGCTAATTGTATATAGTTGTATGGGGGAACATCATAACATATGTGGGTATTGAAAATTGGGTCTACGGGCTATAATGATGGATGTGGATATGTGTTGAGATGTTAGGCGCGCCATCAATATGTGCAAGGACAATAGAAAGACAAACTGGTTATAATGGTGTTGCATTGATAATGATTAATTTGAGAAAGATAATTGAACTGAGTAAGATAATGGAAAGAGATTTAATTAATCTTGTAATAAACATAAATAGTTTGTCATATATGGGTAGTCGTTATAGTTTTACATTACTCACATCATCATCGTCATTATTATTATTATTATTATTATTATTATTATTATTATTATTATTATTATTATTATTATTATTATTATTATTATTATTATTATTATTATTATTATTATTATTATTATTGTTATTATTATTATTATTATTATTATTACTATTACAATTGTTATTATTATTATTATTATTACTAATTAAATTCCTTTGTTGTGATATTTATCTCTTATCATGCTTATGACTGTATTTATGGATCCTATTTGGAAAGAATAGTTAGTATTCTTCCAGTGGGCCTTAAGCCATTATTGTTGACTAACCTTTCAAGATATGTTATTGAGTAGCAGCATAGCTTTGGAGATAGAATACTTGAAACTATATCTTATTTATTACATCATTGTAGTTTTCGTTCCATTCATTTTATTTATAAGACAGTTGTTATGGATCTTACGGTCCACTCGACTCTAAATCTTTTTATGGTGATTAGTTGGAGAGATCTTTTAAAGTTGACTTTATTTAATTTGAGTATTATTATGTTTGGAGATGAGAATTGTTATTGGAGTTTAACATGGCATGGATTTTATTGTTGTGAATGCTTTAGATTCTTTGGATTATCTGGATTTATATCTTGTGGTAAAACTTTTAAATGTCTCATATTTCTGCTACATGCTGAGAATGGCATTTAATTTTAATGTCTGACACAATTTGGCATCATGTCTTGATCACCCTCAATGGAAAAATATGCAAAATATTCATACATCAAAAATAAATCACATATCATGAAAATTTCATCATTATCTGAATATGCATTTTTATTATTACCAATTCACTCAAGTAATAATTAATTCTAATTTATCAATTTATTCTCACAATTAATAAATAAATAAATACTAAAAAATAGGAGTTATTATAAAAAATGATCATCATTGTGACCATCCTCATAAATTTCAAACCTAAGTGTAGGTAGGATGATCTTTAAAGTCTCTAAACACATCATTTTTAATTACTTTTCGTTTTCAGATACTATAGCCCTAGGATGCCAAATCTTGTGATTATGTTTCTCCATAAGAAATGTCCAATATCCTCCTCCTCAATGTGTGCCAATAGCTCAATTTCAACCCACTTGATGAAGTAGTCAGCTTTAGTGATAAAAAATTGGATGCCTGGAACCCTAGGTTGGAGATCAATAGTATCCATCCCCCACTCGGTGAAAGTCCAATGGCTTATAAGCGGGTTAAGGTCGGCCATCGATTTTCTGATAATTGGTGCGAACTCCTGGAACCTAAGACACTTCTGGACGAACTGAACTGAATTATTTTTCACAAAAAAACACAACCTTGTAAGATTGCCTTATATGATAAGGATCTTCCACATACAAGAGAACCACAACTGTATTAATGTATTTTCTGAGTTATCCTTTTTCTTAATCAGGGTGAACACACTTAAGTAGGAAGCTTGTGAATGGTATTTTCTTGAATTTTCTCTAAGTAGAGGAAAAACTTAGCTAATTGAACTTTCAACTTATGGGCCTCCTTGTTGTCTCGATGGAATTCTCCATATTTTAAGTAGATAATGATAAGGTATGTCCAACTTGGGCCTAAATGGATATACATGATAACTACCTTTCACTTAGGGTCATCAATACTCGATCATTCAATATATTCAATCGCGATCATCCTTTTTGGATAGGTGTCAATTGTTGAGGACATTATAGCTAAGGTGTCAGTGTGACTATTGCAGTTCTTCAACAACTATTCGATCGATGTCAACCTGAAGGTCTTAACAATATTTATGACTTAATCTCGATAGAGACCATCTTGGGATCACTATATTCATATTCCCTACTCAATTTATTGGCAATCAATCGAAAATCACAATGGATGGATATGTCTTGTGCCCCCATGATGATCGCTCTTTTGAGAACAATAATCCTTATGTCATAATCTACTTCATTGTTGAACCCCTTGAATCCTAGTCGAATGGTTTGCTCGATAATGGATCCTTATGGAGTGATGAAGAATTTTTTAGTGATATTTCCTTGTCAATTGGATGACCATTAATAAATAATATCCATTTGGGGGACTGATCAATATGTCTTAGGTTGAACATTTCTAGGAGTGAACTAACTTAAATGGCCTCCTCCTCAGGCGACTTAAGAACTCATCTACAAATTCAGACAAAACCTTCCCTTTAATGATAATTAGGGGTTCATAAATGATATCAAACTGAACCAATTCTAATGACCACTTTGTCATCCTGTTTGAAAGTTTTGCATTCTTCAATACGTCTTTAAGAGGGAAATAAGTCATGATGACTATTGGGTGACCATCAAAATAGTGTCTTCACTTCCTGGACGACATCACATGTTCCAGGGCCAACCATTGATAAATATATCCCTTCTTTTAATGTAAAATACAGTGTGTTTGACATATTAAAACATTGTTGTTCTCCATTTTTTGATCGAAAAATGCTCCGCTAGTTGCATGGGGATATCTTGAATTTTTTTTGATAAAATCCAATTCTTTGTCACATTCCTTTATCAACATTATCGTTTTGGACTTTGATAGAGTTGCTTTTTGGTATATGTTGTTGTTTAAATCTCCTCTAATAAAAAATCTCAATTAATTACAAAAATATAATCAAACTAGAAGAATAGTGGCAAGTGAGGTATTAATCCAAATCTAAGGGTGAAACATAGAAGAGAGGAAATATGTAATTCATTTGTTTATTTATTTTCTTTTTGAATTTTTTTTTTGCTTTTTCTATTTTTTTATGCTTTTTTCAATATATTAAAATAATTTGGAGATGAAGGTGAATTTAACTAAAATAAGAAAAAGAAAATAAAACTAGAACAAAAATGTGAAAAATATAAGATATGGTGTGTGATAAAAGTGAGTGAAATGTAACTAAATAAGAGAAAAATATTCAAGGGATGGAAAATCCACCCCCAATTCACACAAATTAATCTAGCTTGCACTATTTTAATTTCATCAGTTTCCAAAATATTCATTTAATTCAAAAGCTAATTCTCATTACACTAATGAATGAATTGAATATACTTTTAGAAAAGTAAGTTTAATCCCCACAAGCACTACTCTAAGTGAATTAAAATCAACCAAATGAATCACCTGCTAAGATAGATTCATCAAACTAATTTTAATTGGACAAAATAAAAACAAGAGTAGATGAAAATTATACTACCATTTAAATCAAGTGATAAGCCTATCTCCAGTTTGAATCAAATGATCAAATGATAATAAAATTTTCAATCCTTTCTCAAGGATGATTTTTCATTTCTCAATGTGAAAATAAAGTAGGAATTAAATTTATTAATCAAAGGAAACTAACACAATTAAAATTGACAATTAAATCAAATTGGACTCATGAGGGTTTTAATTCCTCCCTTTAATGGGAGATTAGCCCCCCATAATTATCATAAAAAAATAATAATAATTAATTAAGAGCATAAAATAAAAATTAAAGAGGAGTAGTCAAACAATAATTACCTTCAATTGTATTAATTCTTCCATTATCTCTTATTATTTACAAACACTCAATTTATTTATTTATTTTTCTAATCTAAAAAAAACAAATAAAAAAATCTAAACTAAAAAAAACAAAATGTTTCTCTCTCTCTAACTCTATAATTTTCTCCCTACAATCTCATGTCTCAAAATGGGTCTTCTTCTTCCTCTTATAGTGCACATGGAGCTATGGGGTAATTTATGAAGGTTAATGGTGTAAGATACAATGGGGAGAGGTTTTGGAATTTAGGTGGGGGTAATTTAGTAATGCACATGAGTGCATGTGGGTTGAGAGTGTGTCATGTGGGATACATGGTGGAATGAGGTAATGGGGATAAAATAAATCAGATTTGTTAAAAAGGGGTTGGGGGTATTTTTGGAATGTGGAAAAAGATTGGTTAAAAAACATGTGGGTTATTGTTTTGGTTGGCTTAAATTTTGGTTTTAGCACGTTATGAGTTATCATTTGGTCTTAGATATGGGTCATGGTGGTTTTGGAAGATGGGTTTGGAAGGGGTTAAGGGTAAATGAGTTTTTGACAAAATCAATTTTGGTATTGGGTGATTCACATCCGGGTTGGATCGAATTGGTGATAGGGTTTTGGATTTACGAGTTTCAGGTTAGAAGGAGATTCGAATATGGCATGGGGTTCGAGGTTAGATCGGGTATGGGATGGGTGTTGGGATGCGTCACGAATGGCCAAAGTGGGGGTCAGAGATGCCAGGAGTGGGGGTCAGAGGTTTTACATTGGGTTGAGTTGACAGGGGTCGACGGTGGGTAGGTCAGGGTAGTGTGTCACCGGTCGGAGCTACGGGATTCTCCGAAAATGGGGTTCCAAAATGGTGGGGTGAAATGGGTTTGGGGTTTGGAGTTAGTTTGGTATGGTGTTAATGGAGGATTAGGAGAGAGAAAGAGGGTGTTGGGTTTAATGGAGGTTTAGAGTAGAGAGAAGGAATGGCTGTTGAAGATGATGAAGGAGGTGTTTGTGTGTGTGAAGGTGTAGGATAGGTGTGTGAGGGAGAGTGTGAGTTTTGTGTGTGTGTGTGTGTTGTTTGGACCCTTAAAAATAAAAAATAAAAATATTTAAAATAAAAATAAAATCCAATCAAAAATAAATCAAACTAAAAAGAATATAAAACAATAAACCTATTAAACTTAAATAACTCTAAAAATAAAAAGAAATAGCAATAAAAAAAATCTAATAAAACTAAAAAAAACAAAAATCCTAAATAAAAAATATAAAAGACAAAAAATAAAAATAAAATAAAGATTAAAAATTAAAAACTAAAAAAATCAAAATCGAAATAAAGAAATATAAAAAAAAAGAAAATAAAACCTAGAAAATTATAAATAAACCCTAAAAACAACTCAAAATAAAAATAGTAAAAGTACAACACAACACACACATGGGGCTCGGGTGAAGGTTTGGGCTAGGATAGGCTTGGGTTTGGTACGTGACTGTGGAACTAGCTCCATAAATTGCACATTTCCCCTAAAAAAAACATTTGAACTCCGCAAACGGTGATCAAGTCTGCACATTAAATAAATAATCATATAAAACCTATTTTACAGAGAATTATCAATTAAAATACGTCTATTCGGGGGCATAAAATATCCGATTTTTAGTGCTTATTAGACTTCTTTAAAGCCTGGAAAAAAGGCCTAGACATAGCGGGCGATCTGAACATAAATCGTTTAAGAGCTTCTAATATCTATCTTAGGAATTGAATGTATATGACTTTATTATTTTTATGATTTCTTGTTGAAATTTGATCTCGTTAGGAATGGCATATATATCTCTTTGGGTAATGAGGTATCCCTTAAACTTGCCTGAGTTGACCCCAAAAGACCGTTTAGAGGCATTTACCTTCATTATATAGTTTAGTGGATCTTGAAGGTATTAGAGCGATACCGCACATTTACTTTTGATGAGAATTTCATCAATATATACCTTCATGGTGGAGTTATCTTCTTTCTAAACATCTTGGTCACAAAATGTTGGTATGTTTCCACAACATTCTTGAGTTGAATGTCATAACTCTATAACATTAGAGCTTAAGTTAGTGATGAAGGAGGCCTTTTCTTAAGTCGGGTCGAACAAAGGTATCTAGTGATAGCATGAGTAGGCACCCATGAAATGAATGTGCTATTGATCTATATTTAAATCGACCAATTGGTCAATTCTAGACAAGGGTAATATATCCTTTTGGAGAGCCTTTTTAAGGTTTGTAAAGTCAACACAAACTCCACTTTCCTTTTTTTTCTTTTGACAACAATTGTATTGGAGATATAATTTGAGAATTGAACTTCCTTGATGGAGTTGGCATGGAGTAAACTCTCAACTTAATCCTTAAATGCCTTTACCTTCTCAGGATCTTAGTTCATGGGCTTTTTCTTGAAAGGACAACATAGGGGATCCACAAGTAGTCGATGATAAGCAACGTGTGGGTCAATGCTTAAAATTTGTAAGTTTTCAAAGTGAAGACATCATAATTCAATATTAAGAAGAGAAATGAGTTGATTTTCTTAACTCCCTAGTATTTTGGAGTCGATTAGAAAAATCTTCATTGACCTTGATGAGTATAAAGGAACATATTAGAGTTACTCTATTACTTAGTATGTGGGGGTTATTTTGGTCTCCTTTACCCTAGTCGACCTCCCTTCGTTATTATTTTGGATGGTTTTCCTCTGAGTCATCATTGTCCCAACTCTTCTTAGATTAGGCTTGCATCTATTTGAAAGACAGAACAAGAAAACTATGTGTTTCATCTTGATGGCCCCTAACTTTAATGATTCTTTGATCGGTTAAAATTTAGTTTCTAATGAAGAGAAGAAGGCACGGAGAAAAACTCTACCCATAATAGAGTTATGGGGTGACTTCGATTAAATAACATGGAACTTAATCTCATGATTCACAAGTTTAACCTTAACTGACAACTTGATATTCCCTATCGGTGTCTCCATATTATAATTAAAACCGATAAAATGACCAATATTCATATCGGGGTCTTGGACATTGTACCTAAGTTTGTAGAGCTATTTGACGTAGATGATCTTTGATGAAATTACTTGATCGAATAATATCGTATCTACACCAAAGTTGGTCACTCTCAAAGTAGTGACCAAATCGTCTTTGTGGGTAAGATTAACACGAACTAGGTCTTCGTTAGAGAATATAATTACCTAGTAGAATTTTATCTCTTTTTGCTCTCACTTGTCAAGGACTCACTTGGATATTTCCAACTGGAAGGCTACTAGCACATGGAAAACTCTTCTAACTCTTTCTTAGAGTTTCTTTCTCATTTATTATGATGGATTAGTATAGGAATTAATAGTTATAATTATCCAGGATGGAGATAAGTCATCAACATTCTTCTTTGAGCAGCATTAACCCAACCTAAAGACAACATTTTAAAATTTAGTTTTATAGGCATGATCCTGATGATAGGTGCATCGTGGATTAGCATCCCTCTCATTAGGATCATTTTCTATATTGGGAGGTTTATTATAGTAGATTTTATCCTTTATTCTAGTAATGGTCTTGTAAATCTACTGCTTGAATTAGGTGTCTATATCCTAAAAGGCATTCTCGTGATTCGGCATCTTATTTTGTCCGATTGGGTTCTATGTTTTCCCCCTTTCGGCAGAGGCCAGTTATGCTCCCCATTTCCTTATTAATTTATCTCATTCTTCTTATTTGACTTAGAAGAATTCTTCTCATAGTTATCTGCATTAAGAAGCTCATCCTCCATTTTGGAATTTTTTTATTTGAGCTATTTGATCGTCCATTGATGATAATTATTTCTTGGTAAGAGAATGATAAAGATCATCAAATTGGGAAAGTTCAAAATAAATTAAAGAGATTTCTAACTGCTCATTGCAAATGTCAATTTCATTGAACATCTCCCATTACCTTTGAGCATATTTCTTAAGGGATTCCCTTTTTTCCTCCTAATGGAGATTAGGGTATGCATTACGTTGATGGTGTTACTGCTTGTGATATAATAGTCAACAATTTTTTTGATTAATTCTTTGAAAGAAGTGGTCAACCTAAGTGTTATCTTCTTAAAGCACCTAAGCCCAATTCTACTCAGAGTATATGGGAAATGTGGCATATTATAGCATTATAGTGACTCCATAGGGACATGGTCTGTCTGTAGTGGTGAATATAATGGGCTAGATTAGTCTTCCCATCATATGTCGTAATATTTTAAATGAAGAACTTCTTGGGGGGAGGGGGGGGGGGGGAGGGGGGGGGGGGGGGAGGAGGCTGGGCTCTGAATTATATAAATTAATGGTGAAGGGGATAATCCTACCCATGTCTAAGTGCTTTTTATAAGGATATTTATCATTTCACGCAACGTTGGGTTTGAGCACCCTTATAATTCCTAGGAGGTGAAGTTAGCCTGGAAAAACTGTTATAGTAACTAGATTCAACTGGTCAAACTAATAGACTACCTCGAATGATCGATATGTGAATAGATTAATGCACCTATTGGGGCCAATTTTGATGTGCAATATACAGACTTCTCAAGTTGGAGGCCCCGACATTATGGTTAGCAGGAAGGATCCTAGGTGACAAAATCCTCCTCCTTCTTTAGTTCTCAACATTGTGAGAGGTAAATCCATTTCTGACTATTCAGTAAGGTTTTTCTTCAACCTAGTTATTTTATCTTCATATTCATCTAGATGTTCGTCATAGATGTTAGCGAGACATGATGTGGGTTTCCTTATAGAAGGATCCACTAAAAGAATTATAGGACAACGACTCGGGTTAGATTTGTGAGGAGTGCCTCCATGAAACTTAGAAAAAATTTGGAGATCAAGGATATTTCAAAGAAGTTTGTTCCTTCCTCACGATATAATGTTTCATATTGCACTTGGTTTCCATCATGGGAAGGATAGGATTTATGTGAATTCATGATGATAAAGTATTAGTATAATCAAGTGGTGGGATTCATAAGTCTTTCCACAAATGATGCTAAATTACAGGGTGATGAAATCTAAAATAATGTTAAATACCAATATGACACAAAATTAATAATTGACTAAGAGAAACGACATAAGAATATATTTGGTTTGGAAGATCGATCTGCCTTCGTCCACTGGGGAGGGATAGAGGGATTATATTAATAGTTATGGAGAAGAACAACTTAGAATGATAGAGAATGTTAAGTGAGAGTCCAAGTTGTGGTTACAATATTATTATAGCCTTTTCTTCATAACTAGGGGTTTTACTTACAGATAAAATAATTTTGTTTACATAAACTGTTGCTGAGAGCTTTCCTGATCGAGTCAGCCTCTATTTTTACCCTTATCTATTGGGTTGTTGAATTGCAATAGAACTAGACTCAGTCATCTTCGTCATTAATATTTAGAGGATCATATTTATTCATTTCACTCAAGGTTAGGGTTTAAGCGCCCTTATAATTCCTAAAAGATGGAGTTAGCCTGGACAAACTGTTATAGTGACTAGATTCAACTGGCCGAACTAATAGGCCACCTCGAATGACTAATATGTGAATAGATAATGCACCGATTGGGGCCAATTTGGATGTGCAATATACAGACTTCTGAAGTTGGACACCATGACATTATGGTTAGTAGGAGGGATCCTAGGTGACAAAATCCTGCTCCTTCTTTTGTTCTTAACATTATGAGAGGTAAATCCATTTCTGACTGTTCGGTAAGGTTCTACTTCAACCTAGTTATTTTTTCTTCATATTCATCTAGATGTTCATGATGTGGGTTTCCTTACATAAGGCTCCACTAAGGGAGTTTTTCAATGATGGCTCGGGTTAGATCTGTGAGCAGTAGATCCATGAAACTTAGAAATAATTAGGAGAGAAAGGAAATTTCAAAGAAGTTTGCTCCTTTTCACGATATACTATTTCAAATTTCACTATGTTTCCATCATGGGAATGATAGGATTGATGTGCATTCATAATGGTAAAGTATTAGTATAATCAAGTGGTGGTATTCATAGGCCTTTCCACATATAATGATAAATTATAGGATGATGAAATCTAAAATAATGTTAAATACCAATATTACACAATTAAAAATTTACTTAACAGAAAAAACACAAGAACATATTTTGTTTGGAAGATCGATTTGCCTCCATCCACATGGGAGGGATAGAGGGATTATATTATTAGTTAGGGAGAAGAACGACTTAGAATGATAGAGTACGTTAACTGAGAGTCCAAGTTGTGGTTATAATATTAGTATATCATTTTCCTCATAACAAGGGGTTTATTCACAAATAAAAGAACTTTGTTTACATAAACTATTTGTAACCCCACCCTAAATATTCTATTTAATCCTAGTATAATGTTGCGATAAAACGAAAAACATAGAGACTTGGATGATTATGACTTGGTTGTATTCCTATTTAAACTAATTTGGAGGCGTGAGGATAATTATTGAAAGTTCGGGATTTTAACTGAAATAAAGAGAAATTATATAAGAAGGAATAAAGTGTGATTATAAACGATTTACGAGTAAAAAATTGTCTCATATAAAAAGAACTTTGGGATTTGTCATTCACAAAAGGATTATATGAAATTATTGATAATGAGGAAATTAAATTCCATATACCTTCTTAATTTGGAAATAATTGGGGGGTTACATGCAAAATTTGAAAGATCGAACAGTGAAAGGAAGTCAAGTTCCTACCCCCTCATTTATATTACTATCATCCGAATTAATAAAGAGGAAACATATGCTGTAAAAATGGACTATGTGAATATGAGGAGAATAACATTAACTTTTATTTTGTCTCATTCAAACGACTAGCACGATCGTTCTAACAACAACCTAATTGTTGAAATGACTCCTTAAGTCATTAGAACGACGTAGTAGGCCAGCCAATTGGATGTTGTCCTCTAAGATCTTGTGCCAGCTCATGGGTCTAACACCCTGGATGTACATAGAAGAGGTATACATATATTAAGATTTTGGCTTTTGTCTTGGGGATAAAGGAAGAAACAAGGTTCTCAGGAAAAAAATATTGCTTCTTCGCTGGCAACGTTTGAACACTGCTACATGTTTTGGTACATGTTTACGAAATGAATCAAAATGGACGAAGTGAATCAGAGAGCATGCGAAAGGGACTTATCAATCATGGTTTGATATGACCATTGACCAAAAGCCTTCACAAATCTGATATTGGAACCTCATTATGCGTACAATAGAGATGTGTGGAGAAAAAACCCTTTGCCAATATATTTTCTCTCCTCAAGAGTTCATAGTTATCCCACATTATGATACAGTACCTTCAACAATTAAAGGCCCTAACAAATACCTTAATATCATAATATCTATATCGCCACTGTTAAAATATGATACGAAATGTTGGAGTTGTTTGTTAGGTTGAAAAGGTGTAATATTTAGAGTTGGATAAGGGTTTGAAGAGGGTTATCTTAGAGGTAGAGGAAGCATTTCTTGGAGTGTTGTTGGAGATTTTCATCGGAGTTTGGAAGACGGGCTTTTTTGACTCCCATTAAGGCCACCTTTAGAGGTGGAGGAGTCACCCATCTTCTTCAACACCACTGCCATTATTGGAGTGTTTGAGGTGGGATAAATCTACCCTTTATATTTGAGACTCTATTTGGTGTATATTGCAATCTTATTATTGTTGGGTATTAAGAGTACGACTCCTATGAATAAAATGATAAGTTTCTAGTAAAATCAAAACTATACATTTTTATGGTAGATAAAAATGTAGAAAATTATTATTTGTGTAGTTTTCCTAGTAAAACTGAAAATATACATTTTTATGGGAGCTAGAAATGTAGAAAATGTTATTTGTGTATATTTCTAGTAAAAAGAGATATGGGACTTTTTTATGGAATAAAAATGCAAGAAAATAGTATTTTTGTATATTTCTAGTAAAAAGAAATATCAGATATTTTTATGGAACAAAAATGTAAGAAATTGATATTTTGTGTATTTTTGGCGAAAGGAGTTAATAGACATTTTTGTGGAATGAAAAATGTGAGAAATTGATTATTTTGTTAAAAAATAATGGGTGGATAATTATTTCAAGTTTCGAAATAATAAAAGTTGATGTTATATGAAAATGGTTTATGTTTTAGTAATTTTGATGAAATTAAGTTTAAACAATGTAGCGGGATTTTGACTTTAAAATCAACCTTCTTATGCATATAAACTTGTGGCATTTTCACATTAAATGTATAAACTAGTTTAAAGAAGATTTTGTTGAGTCTAAACAATAAATAATAAAGGTTAACATTTTAGTCTTCTAAGTATGTAATTGGGACTAAAAGGCATATGAGAATAAGGGTAAAAGACTGCATGTCAAATTAAAAGAAGTGGAAATTTTCTCATAAAAGTATTCGTTAAGTGTTAATGGGTAAACATGGAATGTAACTACCAATGTGGGGAAATATTAATACTTATGGAGTTAAAACGGATTAATGGCGTAAAAGTGTTTCCAATCAAGTAAAGAATTGCTCCAAGTGTAAAAAGGTGTATAACTTATTATTGTTTTGGGGTGAAATTAACACTTGAGAAATGGAGTAAAAGGTGATTTTGGAAACAAATGGGTAAAATAGTAATTTTACTTAAAGCGGAACATTTTTATGAAATAAAAATGTTGGAAGGGATGTTACACAAAATGGTCCTATATGGATAAGATTTTATGAAATAAAAAAGGAAAGATTAAAGTGCAAAGGACATGAAATAGTAAATTTTCAAAGTGCAACACAAGATGGGGCGGTAAAGTCCCGAGTTTCGTCTTCAGCGGGGTAAAAAGCCAAATTAATGTGGACGATATGAAAAATGTCGAATACATTGGCAAGATAATGATATTGGATGATGTCGTGTTAAATAATTAAACAGGGCTATGGTGTCCGTATTGGTGAAAGACCCCAAACCAACTGCAGTTTACTGGCGCTCGGTGCCGGATGGCGAAATTTCGTGAAACTGTGGGTGTGCATGTGTTATTATGGGTGGGTGTGCGTGTGTTGTGATGGGTGGTTGCGTTGGAAGAATCCCTAAAGATAATGATAAGTAATGAATTTAATATTCATGAAAGAGGCATAAATGAATGACATTAATTCATTGATTTACTTCTTTTTTTATGGAAGAGGATCAAACCCTAAATTTATTAAGTAAGGAAGAAAAAAACCTTTCTCCGATGGCTCACACAATGGAAATATCAAAGTCATCAATATAAGAGTTAATATATCTAGTGAAGGGGCCTTTATAAGGTCTAACTTTGAAAGCTAGAATAAAGTCATGGTGTATAGACTGAAAGATTGACTTAGACTACATAGGAGAGTCTTCAAAAGTAGCATGATTCCTGGAGTATCAAATCTGCCAACAAATATATAAAGGTATAACCTTACAAATAATAGATCTAATATTCTTCCCACGACAATGAAACCACCAAGACATGATTCATTGATTTACTAATGCAAGAATAACGCATTAAATGTTTAATATTCATGTGGTAACATGGGATGGTTAAATAAGGTGACTTAATGATACCTAATCTACCTAATGAGATTTGAATCATAATGAACACAAGCATGTGTTATATAATACTTTCAAAGGAGAATGAGTAATTTTCTAAACACGATGTCAGTGTGGATTGAAAGAAAGTCTTAAGTAACGATTAATAACTCAGCATGAGTTAATGGACATTGAGTAATAAACATTTGAAAGTGAATGAAAGGTTTTTCCCAACCATTGTAAATTGTTTAACTGGTTGAGTTAAGGGAAGAATATGCTAAGTTCTAAGCATAGAATACACAATGATTATTTAGTAAAGACACGAAGGATAAGGTATCAAATAACATTTTTGAAATAAAATGGTTTAATACATTGGGAAATATACTTTCCAATAATATATATGAAGATGTACATGTATTTTCACATGCATGTGATAGTAGGGTGTGAGTGTTTTTATGTCGTTCATTTCTATACTGCATTTGTATATAATCCCACTTAGCACTCGACTCACATCCCTCCTTTTTGTCATGGAAGGTTGCATGTTGTTCGGTACTTTGAGACCATTATACAGGTAAGTAGTTACTTGAGCTCTACTTACATGGCCATGGGAGCACTTCCCTTGGGTCCTATCACTAAGTGGATAATAATTTGGACTGTATGCTAACAAGAGTAACATTAAATAATAATAATAAAAATGGATTAGAAACACTAGTTGGGTTGTTTCACTGCACTTCACAATTAATGTATGAATTGGATCGAGTTGATAATTTATTAACCCTTAAATACGGGTCAAGGATTTATAACTTAGTATCAGAGCTTTAGGTTCATGTTCCTTTCGGGTGTGACATGGTGTGGTTGGTAGTGGATCTTTCGTCATCGTTGTTGGTTAGAGCTGATCACACTTGCCTGGTGGCAATTTTGATTTGTACCTTGATGGTAAAGTCTAGGTCTTAAGTAGTTGTACCATACTCTATGAATTGGTGATCGGTTAAGTTAGTAGCCATTCTTATTTCTCTACATTTGTTCTAATAGTGTTAGCTAGCAAGGATTAAGTTTTGGTGTAATCCATTAGGTGGTGGAACCTTAGGTTTGTGTGAGATGTATCATGTGGAAGTTTGATGATTAGAAAGCCCTAATGATTTCAATTGCATCTTAGTTGGTATGCTTGTGGTTCCATCTATGGTATTAAGTGAATAAGTAGCGTGACTTGTGAATAAATAATTCTATGGAAATTAGAATGCCTAAGTGACTTGATTATTATTTGGGTTTAGATAATCATATTGATTCAGGGAAATTGAAGAACGAACCTATATAGTTCTTGGGACTTAGTGTTACAAATGGTGGTAATGAATTATGGTCTTAGAGAAATAAAATGGTATTAAGGAATAGGATTTCTTGTGTCGTCAAAGGTATTAGCCCAAAGTTTTATAGGTAGTACCCATTGCATCGTATCCTACCAAAATTTTATAGTGGAGATAGTTTATCGTCTAGAAAAATAAGTATAATGGCTATGTAGTGAGACAAGTTATCATAGCTGAGTGTTCTATAAGGTTAAGTTAGTTGCCATGATGATTTTGATCTCAAGCCATAGTTATAGACATGCATGTGATTCCGCATTGATAATACCTTGGAGATATGTGCTAAGGATTAGCTAACGAGTTATTAGTACAAGTGATAGACACTCCCTAGTGATGGTGAATTTTAGACTGCGCTTCGTGTATTATGATAACAAGGATGTCTCTCATTGAACTTCCTTATGATGTAAAGGACATAGTCGTACAGTGGGTATAACACATAGTGACTAGGATTAGTGCCTTGAGGTTATGAGTTGGTAATCGTGATCAGTTGTCATACATGATAGGACTCTGACGTAATGATTCTTACTCTAGAATGTACATGATCGTTGGAGATGATTGAATTGGTGTATATTACATGGAGGATTGGTAAATTTATTATATGGAGTGATAGGCTTGATTATAGCACCTACATGTACTACCCGTATGGCTTAATATGACTCTAGTGAAGAGAACCATTAGGTATTAGGCATGGATACTTAAAAATTTGAGGTGTCATTTTAACTAGTCTGATAGTTATGATTTGGGATAACATATGATATTGATAAGGATTGTAGCGATGGTCCATAGGGAAAATTATTGTGAGTGTTGTGTTTCACTAAACGAAAAAGATCTCGAGGTTTGAACGTTAGCAATCACATGTGGATATTGTGGAGACTTGAGTACGTAAGTTAGTGACTAACATTAAGAAATGAGAAATGCAACTTCACCTTAATATGAAGGATAATAAGTGACCTCAATCTTAAGGAGGGAAGCGTAGCGTTCTAGCTTCCCAAGTGAATCGGTTCCTAGGTTGTTTTCTTTGAAAATGGGTAATCGTGATTAGTGATTTAATCCAGGGCGCATGCCATGTCTACGACTTTAGCGCCCACGTAGGTCGGTGAAAATTTAGACTTCTAGTGTACATTGTGTTTCTTACTTCGCGTGGCATGATTCATTGCCCAAATTCAATTATTTCATTCTAGCGTGGCAGTCACCTGATTCGTTGCATCTTTTTGTGTCTTCTTTGATCCCGATAATGGGAAGTTATTATTCTAGTTAGGTGTAACATTGCATAATCTCAGTAGTGATGCGGGATAGGCCGAGTTGAGGCTGATGTATCACATCACATGAGTACGCTCCTCTTTAAAATCACCTTTGTTTTACAACGGTTGGTGTGTACGCATGGTCTTGCAAGTTGCTACATTTATTTTTGCATATATTATTTGATTGCTTTAGGTTAACAGGTTACATTAGTTAACTGGTATAGCTAGTTACGATGTGTATCTTGGGATCAAAGTTAAGACACTAAGACGTTATAAGTACTAGAACTCGAGGAAACATTAGGTGCTAGTGTTGCACTCTATCAGAAAATTTTATGGATCAAGGAGGTAATCATTCTTGTATATTTGGGTTGTGACAACTCGAATGACTCTAGCTTAATGCGTAGTTTCGTAGGAGGTTTCGGTTAGATGAACCATTGTGATTAAATGGTTGTCTCAAAATCATTAATGTGAATGGCTATTGATGTTGAGGACGTATCTTCCTAGGCTAGGAGAGATCCAAATCATTTGATGGAACGTAGGCTTGTAAATCCCGATGTTCGGGATAATTCATGATGATGAGTTCTTTGGGTGTTAGCACAATATTTGGTGATTATTAATTATTTTGAGGTATGATTTAGATGGATATGATAGGCATGATTGTGAGTTAACAATAAGACCTTAAGGTCATCCATGGTTATATCAAATTAATAGTATGAAACATTTGGGTTAGACTATAATATTAAAGACATCTAGGATTTGAGTTAAATTGATGGTATGGTTTAGACCATAGTGTTCAGAAGACTCCAAGAGTGGAAACTGGTCGGAGATGGTTAGATTCTAGGTTGATGACTAGAAATTTCAAGGACGAAAGTTCCAACTGAGTTCTTTAAGTCAGAAAAACTTGTACACACCATTTTAAGATTGTTAAACAAAAGTGCCAACATCAACAAGAAACCTAAATAACTCGTCTGAGTTACCTCATTAACCATCCGAGTCACAATATTTTTAGCCAAAAAAATACATTAACCATCCCGGAATAAACCGAGTCATGAGCAAACTTGGGCTTTAAGCACCCAAAAGTTTTTAAATAAAACCCCAATAGATGGTTTTTAATTTTTAGTTTTTGGTAAAATTGGTTTATGCGCGTTCATGTATATCTTGTAGGTCTAATGCCGCTTATGAATTTAAGTCTTATTTCAAGTCAAATGTGACAGTGATGCGGTTAAAACAGCCTAAACGCAATTCTCGTACCAATGACCCAACCTGAACCTAAGTCCAGGTCATCCTAAACTCGTAGTGTGTATGTGTAGTATTCATTTTATTATTTTTTATATTTTTTGAGTCATTTTTATTATTTATTTTATTTAGGGTTTTATTAATTTATGTAAATATAATGTGTGTGAGTATGTTTGTGTCATTTTACATTTTTTTTCTTAAAGTTCGTAATTGTAAATATTAGGGTCTGTTATTGTACGTCGTGTTTTTTATATATAAATATATTAGGTGTGTGTTTCATGAGATTTTTATTATTTCATTATTTTATTTTATTTTATTTTTTTTAATTATATTAATTTAGTTTTATTAATGTTTTTATTTTATTTCATTTTGAGTCTTTTATTCATAGGTTAGGATTTAAATTTTTAGCTTTTAATTCTTATAGATTTTAATTTTTAGTTTTATTAATTTTGTTAGCTTTAGTTTTTAGTTAAATGTAAGTAGTGTTATTTTAATTTTTAGGGACAATTTAAACACTCACAGGCACACTTATCCCATAAACACACTCTAACATATCCCTCATCTACACCCTATCTATCATACAGCTTACACACACAATAACACATCTTTTATCCCATACCTAATCCCATCTCTCATCTCACTCCCTCTCCTAGATCCAAACCTAAAACACATATTCACCTTCCATAACCAATATGATGTTGGATAAATTCCAATATTTATTGATAATTTTAATTTTTAGTTGTTAATCTTTTATTATATTATTGGTGTTTTATTTTAAACACAGTTTGGGTTTTAATTTAAAAGGTAGAAACATGAGCAAATGGGTGTGAAAGATATGGGAGTGCTCAAAATCCCATATTGTCCCACATTGGAAGAATACTACAAAAAGTGGTGGTATATCAACTAAAGAACAACTAAGATTCTTAGTTGACAAGTCAAATAAGAGGCTATGATCCTACGCACCGCGGTGGTGCTTAAGCACCACCAATCGCGACATGCGTAGGTGCGACACGCGGCGCGCGAAAGGGCGATGGGGCGACTTAGGGCGCATTGCGCGCTTTGACGCGCACTTGGCACTTCGCCTTGGAGCGTGGGAGCCTAAAGTTTTGACATGGTAAAATAGATCAACGGTTGTGATTAAATGATCCGATCAAAGGGTTTAAAATCCGAAACGACTTGATCTAAACCGTTGGATGAACTCGTAGCATTTCGTGTAGAGGATGTCCATTCTCTTACGATGGGACGCCTAATCTGAACAGTTAGATCGCAGCTGTTCCAAATAGGCACGATCCAACGGTTACTGAGTCACTCCATGAAGAGCTGTGACTGTTGAAGAACAGTCACAAAAACGGCTATAAAAAGAGTTCTAGGACTCTGTTTTGGACACCGAAAGTTGCTAGTTTCTCCTCTCTCCGTCCTCTATATTTTGGGATTATCAAGTTACAAATTCAGAGTGTTCTCGGTTTGATCAAACAGTACATAGTTTGAATCAAATAATTGTTCATACACTGCATTGTATCCTGAAGGCAAATTCTATAAAACCCATAGTGTACTCACGGTTCTAGTTCTGTCTCAATCAAATTAGGAGAAATTTTGCCTAAAAGAAAGCGTTCCAAGAACGTGCCTTGCATAAATTAATTAATATATTTCGTTCTTTCCATTATAAAACTCCAACAGTTTTGGGCAAAAAAATTTATTCTTATTACTCCACTCAAATGGAAGGAACTGTGGCACAATCTATACAAGTCATGACTCAAGACATAATCCGACTCGACCGTTTTGATGGCAGAAATTTCACCGGTTGGCAAGAGAAAGTTATGTTCTTCCTCACATCACTAAAACTTGCATACATTCTAGATGATAACCTTGAACAAATTCCCGAGCCCACACCCAAAGACACCGAAGAAATAAAGCAAAAATGTGTGAAGAGGAAAGAAGACGAATTTATGTGTCGAGGACACATCCTCAATGCTTTGTCTCAAACTGTTTATAGCGCTCATTGAATGATTCCGACGGCAAATGAATTATGGAAGGCTTTGGAAACAAAGTATCAAAACGAGGAAGCGAGCAACCGTAAGTTTCTAATTTCAAACTATATGAATTTTAGAATGAGTAATGATAAATCTGTCGTTGCACAAGCCCATGAACTCCAACAAATTGTTGGTGACCTTAAAGCCGCTGGTATTAATCTTCAAGATGAATTTCAAGTAGGGGTGATTGTTTCAAAACTTCCATCCTCTTGGAATGGCTTTAAGAAGAAAATTAATCATGATGAAAAGACTTATACTGTGGAATCCATTTTTTATCACCTTCGTATTGAAGATGATACTCGTATTCAAGAAAAGAAGGATGAATAAGGTGAGGGTCATTCAAAAGCTAATATGGTTGAGGATAAAAAATCCAAGATTACGAAAGACTCAAAATTTAAAGCAAAGAATGATTCAAAATTCAAGAACCAAGGTGCAAATAAGAAAAAGAAGGGAAAATGTTTCTTCTGTGACAAACCGGGCCATTATTCTCGAGAATGTCGGCTTAAAAAGAAGGCATTTAAGGAAAAATAAGGGTCGAAGGAAACCAACAATGTTGAAGATCTTATTGCTACTGTATGCGAAGCAAATTAAATTGATAATGAAAGTGGATGGTGGCTGGATACCAGCGCAACGGTCCACATATGCAAAGACCGCTCTTCATTCAAAACATATCAAGAAATTGATGGAAAAGAAGTGAAGATGGAAAATAATCTTCGCACCAATATAGTTGGAAAAGGCGCAGTGGAATTAAAGCTAACTTCTGGAAAGACACTTACTCTAATTGATGTACTTCATGTACCTGATATGTGTAAAAATCTTGTGTCTGGGGACTTTCTCAATAAGAGAGGTTTCAAACTAGTGTATGAGTCTGATAAGTTTGTTTTGTCTAAGAATGGCCAATTTATTGGCAAGGGTACTCTTGTAACGACATGATCAAAATTAATGTAATCAATGATATTAGTTCTGCTTATATGGTTGAGTTTATTTCTTTATGTCATAGTAGATTAGGTCATGTGAATTATACAAGTATAAAAAATATGACTAATCTCGGCTTAATCTCGGATTGTAAATTTGATAACCTTTCTAAATGTGAAATTTGTGCTCAATCGAAGATAACTAGAAAGTCGTTCAAATCTGTTGAGAGGAAATCCGAAATGCTTGATCTTATTCATAGTGATGTATGTGATATGAAGAGTAATATGACTCGTGGTGGAAATAAATATTTCTTAACTTTCATTGATGATTACTCTAAGTATGCATATACATATTTACTTAAAAATAAAGATGAAGTTTTCGAGAAATTCCTAATTTTTAAGGCAGAAATTGAAACTCAACAAAATCAAAAAATTAAAGTCCTACGATCCGATAGGGGTGGTGAATATTACCCGAGTGAGTTTATACAATTTTGTAATACTCATGGGATAATCCATCAAGTTACGGCACCATATACGCCACAACAAAATGGAACGGCAAAAAGGAAAAATAGGACTTTAGTTCAAATGATAAATTCATTGTTAATTAGTTCTGGTTTACCTTTATCGATGTGGGGAGAAGAGGTTTTATCCGCATGTTATATTTTAAATAGAGTTCCATTGAAAAACAAGGGTATTACACCATATGAATTATGGTTTAATCGTAAGCCTAATCTTAGACGTCTTAAAGTTTGGGGATGTCTTGCTTATGTATGAAATCCCGAACCTAAAAGACCTAAACTATGAAATAGGACTTACAAATGTGTTTTTATTGGATACTCTAGTAACAGTACGACTTATAGATTTTTAAACCTAGAAACTCAAGAAATCATTGAGTCGGTAGATGTGCAATTCTTTTAACATCTAACAAAGTTTAGTACTTTGAATCAAGGTTTAGAAAATAATAATCCGACTGTTGAGTCCTCAAATTTAGAAGAAAATTCACAACCTATATCTTCTTCGGAAACAACAAATGACGTTGAACCACGAAGGAGTAAAAGACAAAGAACTGAAAAAACATTTGGGCCTGACTTTGTTATTTATTTAGTTGAAGGGGGTTTAAATGAGACTAAGAACAAAACAAAATTTGTTCTTAATGTAGAAGATGAACCGACCACATTTCATGAAGCGGTAACATCTAGGGATGCTGTCTTTTGGAAAGAAGAATAAATGATGAAATGAACTCAATTTTGTACAATCAAACTTGGGTTATTTCCGATCTTCCCCCTAGAGCTAAACCTATTGGGTGCAAATGGATATTTAAAAGAAAATTAAATCCGGATGGTTCTATAAATAAATTTAAGGCAAGACTAGTTGCTAAAGGCTATAAGCAAAAACATGGAATTGATTACTTTGATACATATGCTCCTGTTGCTCGAATCACTTCCATTAGGATATTGATATCTCTTGTTTCTATTCACAATTTAGTTATTCATCAAATGGATGTTAAAACTTCTTTTTTAAATGGTGATTTAGAAGAAGAGATTTACATGGAACAACCCGAAGGGTTTATTTTGTCTCGCCAGGAAAAGAAAGTGTGTAAATTGGTTAAATCTCTTTATGGCCTTAAACAAGCTCCTATGCAATGGCATGAGAAGTTTAATAATATTGTTATATCCCATGGATATAAAGTTAATGATGCCGAAAAATGTATATATAGTAAATTTGAAAATGGTGTTGGTGTTATTATTTTCTTATATGTGGATGACATGTTAATATTTGGGTCTAATCTCAAATATGTTGAAGAAACCAAAAGGTTTCTTTCATCAAAATTTGATATGAAATATCTTGGAGAAGCTAATGTGATTTTAGGAATCAAAATTGTGAGAAAGGATAATTCTTTAGCGTTATCTGAATCTCATTATATAGAAAAAGTTCTTAAAAGATATAATCATTTTGAACTTAAGCCAACTGCTATACTAGTGGATCCTATCATCAAATTAATGAAAAATACTGGGCGTTCTATGGACCAACTTAAATATGCTAGTATTATTGGGAGTCTAATGTATGCCATGCATTGCACTAGACTAGACATTGCTTATGAAGTGAGTGTATTGTGTAGATTTATAAGTAATCCAGGACAAGAGAACTGGAATGCAATTTCTAGGGTGCTTAGATACCTGAAGAGGACTTTGGATTATGGCTTACATTATGTAGGATATCCATCCGTTTTAGAAGGATATAGTGATTCAAGTTGGAATAATCTTGAATCAAAATCCAAGTCAACTACTGGTTGGATTTTCACGCTAGGAGGAGCAGCTATCTCTTGGGGATCCAAGAAACAAATATGTGTATCAAATTCAACAATGCAATCTGAATTTATAGCCCTAGCAGATGCATATAAAGAAGCAGAATGGCTTAGAAATGTGTTGTATGATATTCCTTTATGGAAAAAGCCATCGCCTTCTATTATGATAAGTTGTGATAACCCAGCGACAATTTATAAAGTTTCGAACAAAACTTACAACGGAAAATCTAGACACATTAGTATAAGGCATCAAATTATAAGAAAATTACTCAAGGAAGGAGTAATTACAGTCGACTATATATTGAAACGAACAAGAATTAGCAGATCCTCTGACTAAAAGGTCTTGTTAGGGAGATGATATATATCACCTCAAAAGGAATGGGACTAAGGTCTATTAAATAAAACAACTATATTTAATGGGAACCCAACTCATATCTTGAAAATATAGATAGAGTTCAGTGAGGTACAAACAAGTTAAATTATAGTTATGGAACACTAGGAATTTTATACAAAAAGTTCCATTCCTATGTGCCTAGTGTTGGTTTTCTGCATGTTAGAGGATGAAGGTTAATTCTTTAATAAATCATGTAAGTGTGACTCACAGAATCACTAAAGTTGATTTACCTATACGAGTGTCGAAAGTGTGGTCGCTTTCTATGGAATCAAGACCGATCCTAAAGCGCTCGTGAAATCAGGATTAGCACAAGGCCATAAAAGTGCATGCTAGAAGAACACTTATAAACTCAGAAATCGGTATGTGTGATAGTTCCGTCTAGTCTCAAAAGGTCCTTGGTTCAAGATACGTTCACCACAGCACCTTGATGATGCTTTGAATTATTTTCACTATATGGAAGTTCAAGTCCGAAAGACACTTCTCATTTATGTACTAGATTTTAGCGATAATGCCAAAAGTTATGTATTGTCTTTTTGCTTTGCTCTCTTATGTATATTGAAATTGGTGGGGGAATGTTGGATAAATTCCAATATTTATTGATAATTTTATTTTTTAGCTGTTAATATTTTATTACATTATTGGTGTTTTATTTTAAACATAGTTTGGGTTTTAATTTATAAGGTAGAAACATGAGCAAATGGGTGTGAAAGATATAGGAGTGCTAAAAATCCCATATTGTCCCACATTGGAAGAATACTACAAAAGTAGTGGTATATAAACTAAATGACAACTAACATTCTTAGTTGACAAGTCAAATAAGAGGCTATGATCCTACGCATCGCGGTGGTGCTTAAGCACCACCAATCGGGACACGCGTAAGCGCGACTGACGGCGCATTGCGCGCTTTGACGCGCACTTGGAACTTCACACGTGCGCATCGTCGCTTGGAGCGTGGGAGCCTAAAGTTTTGACGAGGTAAAACAAATCAACGGTTGTGATTAAACGATCCGATCAAGAGGTTTAAAATCCGAAACGACTTTATCTAAACCGTCGCTTGGAGCATGGGAGCGTAAAGTTTTGACGAGGTTAAATAGATCAACGGTTGCGATTAAACGATCCGATCAAAGGGTTTAAAATCCGAAACGACTTGATCTAAACCGTTGGATGAACTCGTAGCGTTTCGTGTAGGATATGTCCATTCGCTTACGATGGGATGCCTAATCTGAACCGTTAGATCGCAGCTGTTCAAAATAGGCACGATCCAATGGTTGCTGAGTCACTCCATGAAGAGTTGTGACTGTTAAAGAACAGACACAAAAATGGCTATAAAAAGAGTTCTATGCCTCTGTTTTGGACACCGAAAATTGCTAGTTTCTCCTCTTTCCGTCCTCTTTATTTTGGCATTATCAAGTTATAAATTCAGAATGTTCTCGGATTGATCAAATAGTACATAGTTTGAATAAAACAACTATTCATACCCTGCATTGTATCCTGAAGGCAAATTCTTTAAAACCCATAGTGTACTCGCGGTTCTGGTTCTGTCTCAATTGGGTTGGGAGAAATTTTGTCTAAAAGAAAGCGTTCCAAGAATGTGCCTTGCAGAAATTAATTAATATATTTAGTTCTTTCCATAACAAAACTCCAACAGTTTTAGGCAAAAAAAATTATTCTTATTACTCCACTCAAATGGAAGGAACTGTGGCACAATCTATCCAAGTCATGACTCAAGACTTAATCCGACTCGACCGTTTTGATGGCATAAATTTCACCCGTTGTCAAGAGAAAGTTATATTCTTACTCACATCACTGAAACTTGCATACATTCTAGATGATAACCTTGAACAAATTCCCGAGCCCACACCCAAAGACACCGAAGAAATAAAGCAAAAACGTGTGAAGAGGAAATAAGACGAATTTATGTGTCGAGGACACATCCTTAATGCTTTGTCTCAAACTATTTATAGAGCTCATCGAATGATTCCAACGACAAATGAATTATGGAAGGCTTTGGAAACAAAGTATCAAAACGAGGAAGCGAGCAACCATAAGTTTCTAATTTCAAACTATATGAATTTTAGAATGCGTAATGATAAATCTGTCGTTGCACAAGCCCATTAACTCCAACAAATTATTGGTGACCTTAAAGCCGCTGGTATTAATCTTCAAGATGAATTTCAAGTAGGGGTGATTGTTTCAAAACTTCCATCCTATTGGAATGGATTTAAGAAGAAAATTAATCATGATGAAAAGACTTATACTGTGGAATCCCTTCTTCGTCACCTTCGTATTGAAGATGATACTCGTATTTGAGAAAAGAAGGATGAACAAGGTGAGGGTCATTCAAAATCTAATATGGTTGAGGATCAAAAATCCAAGATTACCAAAGACTCAAAATTTAAAGCAAAGAATGATTCAAAATTCAAGAACCAAGGTGCAAATAAGAAAAAGAAGGGAAAATGTTTCTTTTGTGACAAATCGGGCCATTATTCACGAGAATGTCGTCTTAAAAAGAAGGCATTTAAGGAAAAACAAGGTCGAAGGAAACCAACAATGTTGAAGATCTTATTTCTACTGTATGCGAAGCAAATTCAATTGATAATGAAAGTGGATGGTGGCTGGATACCAGCGCAACGGTCCACATATGCAAAGACCGCTCTTCATTCAAAACATATCAAGAAATTGATGGAAAAGAAGTGAAGATGGAAAATAATCTTCGCACCAATTTAGTTGGAAAAGGCACAGTGGAATTGAATCTAACTTATGGAAAGACACTTACTCTAATTGATGTACTTCATGTACCTGATATGTGTAAAAATCTTGTGTCTGGGGACCTTCTCAATAAGAGAGATTTCAAACTAGTGTATGAGTCTGATAAGTTTGTTTTGTCTAAGAATGGCCAATTTATTGGCAAAGGGTACTCTTGTAACGACATGATCAAAATTAATGTAATCAATGATATTAGTTCTGCTTATATGGTTGAGTCTATTTCGTTATGGCATAGTAGATTAGGTCATGTGAATTATAGAAGTATAAAAAATATGACTAATCTCGGCTTAATCTCGGATTATAAATTTGATAACCTTTCTAAATGTGAAATTTTTGCTCAATCGAAGATAACTAGAAAGTCGTTCAAATCTGTTGAGAGGAAATCCGAAATGCTTGATCTTATTCGTAATGATGTATGTGATATGAAGAGTAATATGACTCGTGGTGGAAATAAATATTTCTTAACTTTCATTGATGATTACTCTAAGTATGCATATACATATTTACTTAAAAGTAATGATGAAGTTTTCGAGAAATTCCTAATTTTTAAAGTAGAAGTTGAAACTCAACAAAATCGGAAAATTAAAGTCCTACGATCCGATAGGGGTGGTGAATATTACCCGAGTGATTTTATACAATTTTGTAATACTCATGGGATAATCCATCAAGTTACGGCGCCATATTCACCACAACAAAATGTAATGGCGAAAAGGAAAAATAGGACTTTAGTTGAAATGATAAATTCAATGTTAATCAGTTCTGGTTTACCTTTGTCTATGTGGGGAGAAGCGGTTTTATCTGCATGTTATATTTTAAATAGAGTTCCATTGAAAAACAAGGATATTTCACCATGTGAATTATGGTTTAATCGTAAGCCTAATCTTAGACGTCTTAAATTTTGGGGATGTCTTGCTTATGTAAGAAAAACCAAACCTAAAAGACCTAAACTAGGAAATAGGACTTACAAATGTGTTTTTATTGCATACTCTAGTAACAGTATGACTTATAGATTTTTAAACCTGGAAACTCAAGAAATCATTCAGTCGGTAGATGAGCAATTCTTTGATCATCTAACAAAGTTTAGTACTTTGAATCAAGGTTTAGAAAATAATAATCCGACTGTTGACTCCTCAAATTTAGAAGAAAATTCACAACCTATATCTTCTTCGGAAACAATGAATGACGTTGAACCATGAAGGAGTAAAAGACAAAGAACTGAAAAAACATTTGGGCCCGACTTTGTTATTTATTTAGTTGAAGGGGATTTAAATGAGACTAAGAACAAAACTAAATTTGTTCTTAATTTAGAAGATGAACCGGCCACATTTCATGAAGCGGTAACATCTAGGGATGTTGTCTTTAGGAAAGAAGCAATAAATGATGAAATGAACTCAATTTTGTCGAATCAAACTTGGGTTATTTCCGATCTTCCCCCCGAAGCTAAACCTATTGGGTGCAAATGGATATTTAAAAGGAAATTAAATCCGGATGGTTCTATAATTAAATTTAAGGCAATACTAGTCGCTAAAGGCTATAAGCAAAAACATGGAATTGATTACTTTGATACATATGCTCTTGTTGCTCGAATCACTTCCATTAGGATATTGATATCTCTTGCTTCTATTCACAATTTAGTTATTCATCAAATGGATGTTGAAACTGCTTTTTTAAATGGTGATTTAGAAGAAGAGATTTACATGGAACAACCCGAAGGGGTTGTTTTGCCTGGCCAAGAAAAGAAAGTGTGTAAATTGGTTAAATCTCTTTATGGCCTTAAACAAGCTCCTATGCAATGGCATGAGAAGTTTAATAATATTGTTATATCCGATGGATATAAAGTTAATGATGCCAAAAAATGTATATATAGTAAATTTGAAAATGGTGTTGGTGTTATTATTTGCTTATATGTGGATGACATGTTAATATTTGGGTCTAATCTCAAATATGTTGAAGAAACCAAAAGGTTTCTTTCATCAAAATTTGATATGAAAGATCTTGGAGAAGCTGATGTGATTTTAGGAATCAAAATTGTGAGAAAGGATAATTCTTTAGCGTTATCTCAATCTCATTATATAGAAAAATTTCTTAAAAGATATAATCATTTTGAACTTAAGCCAGCTGCTATACTAGTGGATCCTAGCATCAAATTAATGAAAAATACTGGGCGTGCTATGGACCAACTTAAATATGCTAGTATTATTGGGAGTCTAATGTATGTCATGCATTGCACTAGACCATACATTGCTTATGTAGTGAGTGTATTGTGTAGATTTACAAGTAATCCAGGACAAAAGCACTGGGAACCCAAAAGGGAGATGATATATATTGTTAGGGAGATGATATATATCACCTCAAAAGGAATGGGACTAAGGTCTATTAAATAAAACAACTATATTTAATGGGAACCCAACTCATATCTTGAAAATATAGATAGAGTTCAGTGAGGTACAAACAAGTTAAATTATAGTTATGGAACACTAGGAATTTTATACAAAAAGTTCCATTCCTATGTGCCTAGTGTTGGTTTTCTGCATGTTAGAGGATGAAGGTTACTTCTTAATAAATCATATAAGTGTGACTCGCAGAATCACTAAAGTTGATTTACCTATACGAGTGTCGAAAGTGTGGTCGCTTTCTATGGAATCAAGACCGATCCTAAAGCGCTCGTGAAATCAGGATTAGCACAAGGCCATAAAAGTGCATGCTAGAAGAACACTTATAAACTCAGAAATCGGTATGTGTGATAGTTTTGACTAGTCTCAAAAGGTCCTTGGTTCAAGATACGTTCACCACAGCACCTTGATGATGCTTTGAATTATTTTCACTATATGGAAGTTCAAGTCCGAAAGACACTTCTCATTTATGTACTAGATTTTAGCGATAATGCCAAAAGTTATGTATTGTCTTTTTGCTTTGCTCTCTTATGTATATTGAAATTGGTGGGGGAATGTTGGATAAATTCCAATATTTATTGATAATTTTATTTTTTAGTTGTTAATATTTTATTATATTCTTGGTGTTTTATTTTAATCATAGTTTGGGTTTTAATTTAGAAGGTAGAAACATGAGCAAATGGGTGTGAAAGATATGGGAGTGCTAAAAATCCCATATTGTCCCACATTGGAAGAATACTACAAAAGTAGTGGTATATAAACTAAAGGACAACTAAGATTCTTAGTTGACAAGTCAAATAAGAGGCTATGATCCTACGCATCGCGGTGGTGCTTAAGCACCACCAATCGGGACACACGTAAGCGCGACACGCGGCGCGCGAAAGGGAGATGGGGCGACTTAGGGCGCATTGCGCGCTTTGACGCGCACTTGGCACTTCGCACGTGCACATCGTCGCTTGGAGCGTGGGAGCCTAGAGTTTTGACGAGGTAAAACAGATCCACGTTTGTGATTAAACGATCCGATCAAAGGGTTTAAAATCCAAAACGACTTGATCTAAACCGTTGGATGAACTCGTAGAGTTTCGTGTAGGGGATGTCCATTCGCTTACGATGGGATGCCTAATCTGAACCGTTAGATCGCAGCTGTTCCAAATAGGCACAATCCAATGGTTGCTGAGTCACTCCATAAAGAGCTGTAACTGTTGAAGAACAATCACAGAAATGGCTATAAAAAGAGTCCTAGGCCTCTGTTTTGGACACCGAAAATTGCTAGTTTCTCCTCTCTCCGTCCTCTATATTTTGGCATTATCAAGTTACAAATTCAGAGTGTTCTCGGTTTGATCAAATAGTACATAGTTTGAATCAAATAACTATTCATTCACTGCCTTGTATCCTAAAGGTAGATTCTATAAAACCCATAGTGTACTCGCGGTTCTGGTTCTGTCTCAACCGGATTGGGAGAAATTTTGCCTAAAAGAAAGCGTTCCAAGAACGTGCCTTGCAGAAATTAATTAATATATTCCGTTCTTTCCATAACAAAACTCCAACATATGAACCCAGCAGTCCCATATTCCCAAGTCTCGAGCTCCATCTTAAAACTAACCAAACCTAAGATCCTTATCCATACCCATGTCAACAACCACCCCATCTGAAATATCCTTCTAAGCCCCTGCCTAAAACCTGCTCCAATAACAACCCATGAGCCACATGCCTACCACTACCCATTATCCATAGCCCTCACCCACTTCTACCCGTACCCGAGTTACCCCAACTTCGAACATCCTTCAACCCGACCAACCCGACACCCATAAAAAAATTCCAAAACCCACCATATCTGGCCATAGTTAGATGCCAAAATATGGCCGAAGACCCACTTTGGCTCCGACAAGCTTTTAACCAGTGCTACCCCCTGCCCAGAGCCATAACCTACAGATTCAATCCATGTTTCAAATATTCCAATCCCGAATTTCAAAAGGTCTGACCCAGCTTCCCCCTTGCCCACAAACCGATCTCCGTATCCATCATTAAACCAAACCCATTTAAGACCCACATCTATACCTCCTTGACCCTTACCCGATTCTACCTATGAGACCCCATATAAAACAAAAAAAAATTAAAACCCAAATGTCCAAAATTCATTTCTGCCCATTACCCAAAATACTCCTCACACCTCTTAATACACATGCACTTTCAATCTAGGCAATAAAGAGTCCGGAGTCAGAGATGTTTTGTCTTTAAGGAAAATTAGGAAAATATGGGAGAGCATTAACTGAAGGTGAAGGTGATCAGATCAAAGGTAGAGAGACTGAGATAAAATGAAAAATAGTTAGACCATACCATGAGAAACATTAATTCCTTCTGGCACCTATAAAACAAAGAAATAATAAAAAATCAAACCCAACTAAATAAATTTAAATTCAAAAGTATAATGAAACAATCAAGAAATAACAACAACAAAATAGATGGAGAGAAAAAATAGGGGAAGAAAGAGAGTTATAATTTGAATGGAAAAAAATTAATGAACTTTTGGGAAGAGAGAGAGATGAAGATATAAAGGAAAAGGAAAAATGCATTTGGACGTATGAAATGAAAGGAGAGAGAAAGAGAGTTTACATTATCCTACGTGTACATCAAAGTAGAATTAAAACCCAATATAGTGTTTTGAAGTATATAAAAGATTCGTCAGTTGAAAAATTACCTCTAGAAATTTTATTTTAAATAATTCCAAAATAATCCTAACCTTTAACCCTCTCTTTATCCCCTGTTCTCTTCCTTATTCAACTACTTCCATACACACATAGTTGGAGGTTCATGGAAATCTTAGGACATAAAAAAATAAAAATCTCATAAATATTTCAATCATCCTCAAAAAAATTTAAAACTTCTAGAAAAGTTTCTAAGATTTTAAAGATTAGTGCAAATACGTTTGGAAAACTATCAATTTTAATTCTCTTTTAGGGGAAGGAAAAAAGGGAGGGTAAATTGAATCTTTTAAATAAAGGTAAGAGACGCTGGTACTCTAGTGCTTAACTTGCAAAATTCTCATAACCTACCATTCGATATGAAAACTTATCTATGTTTCCATTCAAAAGAAATTTTCCCATTCACTTGTTCAATACCTTACTAAAAGACATCGACATTAGATTAATATACAAGGAATAAGTGGAAATGTCAAATATGGTTCGTAATCATAATCAAATACTCACCCTTGGATAGAAGTTTTTTTTTCGTCCGAGAATATCCAACAATCCTTTATAAACCAAAATCATAACACTTGCAACCCTGGAAGTGGGTGTTAAATATGAAAATTAAGTGTAACATAAAAATAATTTACTATAATTAATGCTTTAATAAGTAATGAGAATGGTAGGAAATTGAGACGTGTAACACTTTTATCGCATTCCCCAATCCTTGGTCCTTAGCCTCCCATCCCTTAATCATATTTATGACAACTTTGGATTCTGGTTCAATGATAAACTTGTCTAGTTTTTCTCATTGCATCAAGAATTCGCGGGTGAAAATAACGATCTCAAATTGCTCGAGAAAATAAATATGTAACACTATAATTTGATAATTTTTCTTAAATATCATTAGGTGATCATTATAAATTGTGAAATTTTCTAGGATTGGAAAAAAATATGGGATTATTATGTCGATATATTAAACTTGGAGTCAATCAAAGGTTTTGAGAATATATTGTTCCTAATTGTCATTAAATTAGGACTTGATTTTGTGAGATCAAGTGTTTTCAAAATAATATATCATTTATATTGACAATCCCATTGATAGTATCACTATGTTCCCTAAAAGTACTATTTGTCTTAAAAGTAAATTAAAACATAATTACTTTAGACCTAGAGTGGACACCTCATGATACACCAAAAGTAAGGATCTTAAGCATTCAGCTAAACAACTCTCTAATTAAATAAGGTGTACTATATCATAAATAAGAACATCATAAGCTATGGAATCACATTCAAGGTCAACTAACATAAACTAGGGAACACATGAAACAATAAACAAAAATTTCATTAAGGCTAAGATCATCTCATTAAGAAACATCATAGAAACAAGTTCAAGAAACATAAATCAAGAAGAACCTAAACATTAACAAGATCAAGAATATACAAGAAAGGCTGCATAAAATATTAAATGATCTCAATAAGTTCAAGAAAATCTCAACCAATATCTTAGGAAATTAAGAAATTTTGAAGGGTTAAAAGAATCCAAAAATATCACTAGAAACTTAAACATGGAAAAAGAACCCTTAATATGTCAAATTAGAGCTTACAACTCTTCATGAAGAAACCAAGAAGATCAACACATGAAGCTTGAGTGTTAAAATTCATTATAACGTAAATAACTCATCATTTGATAAGACTTGTCTCCATAGTTGATTCTCTCTCTCTCTCTCTCTCTCTCTCTCTCTCTCTATATATATATATATATATATATATATATATATATATATATATATATATATGACACATACACGAAAAAAAAACACATCCATTAGATGTAGCCCCCTATATCAATGTCTACTTTAGGCCATGTGGACAATATATTTAGTTATTCTATATAAGTGCCTAATTTTTAGATGCAAACTCCTACTTTAAGATATAGGCACCTCATTTAGGAATTTTCTAAGAGAATGGGTAGACAATTATAAATACAAAATACAGAGTTCAACAAGATCATCTTGTACAACAAATTATAGATCAACAAAACTATTGTCCCTCCATTTGTAGCCATTTTTTTTAATACTAATCATGATATAATGTAGCATCCAACAAACTGAAAGGTCAACACTACTAGTTAAAAGAGGATCATATTTGTTGATGTCAAAAAATGGACTTGGTCCAATTTTAGAATCATTAATAAAATATAAAATTGCAATGAAATAATTAAAAGAATGATACAAGGTTTTAAAGTGGTTCGGCTATGTAAGAAAGCCTACATCCATGGCTATGGTATTGATTTCAGAGATTATCGAAAGTTAGGTATTCTGGTAAATAAGAATATTCTAGGTGTTGTTATATCTTGCCTCGATGAAAGGGATACAATGTATTTATAGTGACCTGGATATCAAGGGTTGGAATATTAAGGGATGGAATGCATTTATACATTTAAGCATTTACACTCATACATAATGAATGTGATGGTTGGTTATGTGAGCCTTGTGCGACAAGACCCCTGGTATTATGGCGCTTCCTTGGTATTAATGGTTTGTATTCTTTACTTTGGTCGACATACCCATCGAGCTATTATCTGCTGACTAGGATCTCGGTCATGTAAAAAGACAAATGTTCATTTCTAATTGGTCCATGTAAGTGGATAACTTTTTGTATCAACATAAGCCCCCGGTACTTCATTCTTCATGTTTTTTGCTAAAAGGATGGAGTATATTTTCATCAGAGTTGGTCGGCATTCGCCGATGTGTGGGACTCATACAAATTTTCCATACTTTGATTTTGTAATGGCATATTGTAAATAATTTTATAATTAGAGAACTACCAAAGGGTAAAAGGGTATTTTACACCTTTTATATTGAGAAGCCATCTAAATGTCAATCATTGATACAGAGTAATCATCTGTTGCACGAGTTCCCAGGTAAGCTATAAAAAGTGAGATTTTGTCGTATTTTCTTTACCAAACCCTTTCAAACTTTCGAAGTCTACTTCTTCCCCAAGTTCTCTATGTTTTAAGCTTTTCTTTTTATCCTTCCTTCGCTTCGGTCTTCATTTTTCTGTAATCTTTCTTCTCCTTTTTATTTCTCTTTCTTTTTTTCTTTCTTTCTTTAATATATCCATGGTTTACATTGTACATGGGAATTCCTTAGTGGAATTTAGGCGGGAACGAAATATCCCTGATTTGGTTGATTTAGAGATGCCCTTGCCACCAGTGGATGTGTTTTCACTACTTGAGGGTCAATGGATTCCCTACCTTTTCATTACGGGGTGTGGCTTCATATTTCCACCTAATAGGTTTTGTTTAGAGTTCTACCAGTATTTGGATGTTGTTCTAGTTAGGATAGCCCCCAATACTTAGAGGGTAGTAAATGGGATTCATACGCTGAATCAAATTTATGGGACCCATATTAGCATCCCTGAGTTGATGTTTTGTAATAAATGGGTTACTAGTGACACTACATATTATTTGAAGACTAGGTTTCTAAATAGGGCCATAGTCGTTAATTTGTCAGACTCTACTAAGGATTATTTTGATTATGGAGTCATTGCTAAAAATGGGCAACATGCTTCTTTACCAGCTAAAGAAGTATGTAATGGGCCCAGATGCCCTCAAGTGGGTCATGGCTTAGGTTGTCAATCTCTATAATTGTATTCCTCTATTGATTGTGTACCAAATGTTTGATGATATGATAATCAATAACTTCTTGTCTTGTTTCTATTTTTTGCGAAGTTGAGAGCAAGAAGAAGTGTCCTAAGGAAGAGGACGTGAACATTCATGAGTTGAAGTTCCTTTGGAGCATTCACTAGAGAATTGGAAAGGAACATATCAGAGCTGCCTCTTACCTGCTATAGTACTGGAGCTCTATAACTTCTTTTATTGCTCAACCCATAACTTTAACAGTTACCGATCCCATCAATCTTGAGGATGAGACAAATCTGACCTCCTATACTAAAGAATTTGCTGGTGAAGAGAAGGATTTAGGAGACTCTCCATCTTTTGAGTCCTTGGACATTTCTTCCATTCCTTCCTCTCCACTTTCTACCATGGGAAAAAGGAAAATCCCCAACTTGATCACTGGAACCTTGTCTCCTCCTACCAAGAAAGCTTCCGTGACAACTAAGAAGCCAGAGAAAATGTCCAAGGCTTTTGAGAAAGATAAAGTTCCTCAAGTCATTATTTTTTAGGAAATAAATATTGATGCTCCTTAACTTAGGAGGTTAAAAAGAGGCTTGCTCAAGAAGAAAGTTGAATTTTTTTTGTTACCGAATAGGAGTTGGTCGAGAAGATCCAGGAAGATTTGATAGTTGTTGAGTCATCTTCCATCTCTATCCATCCTAGTGTTTCTAAGAAACTTATTAAGACTGGAACTCGTACTACTGATAGAGAAGATCTTTCCCCTCTGCCAAGATTAAAATTGGTAGAAAGTGCTTGCCAAAGTTTAGCAATGGTAATCACTTCTTCTTTATAAGTCATCTAATGATATCTCTTTCTTTTTTATGCCCCTTATGATTTGATGTTAATCTTCATGTAGTTTTTAGCAAATTTTAATCAAATTCTTGAGAAGGACGAGCAAATTCATTCTTCTGGTGGAGAGGTGGAAGAATCCTTTGAGGGTTTGAGTAAGTCTGTTAAGGATTCCAAACAATTGTTGGAGTCCAAGAAACAAGCTTAAGATGAGGAGATGCAGAAGGCCATAAATATAGCCACCCTTGCAGAGAGAAAGCTTGTGACTATAGAGACCAGCTTGATAACTACTGAAGATAAATTGGCTACAGCTGAGGTTAATTTATCATCTGCTAATAATAAAGTCACCTCGGCCAAGGAGAAATTATTTATAAGTTAGGATCTCCTGAAAGATATCGAGGAGAAAGTTGTTGGCCTATCTTCTGAGTTGGTCGCTGAGAAGGACAAAAATAATAATCTTAAGGAGGAATCCTTTAACAAAGGCTGGGATAAAGAATTTCTAAAGGCCTCTTCTCAGATTGAGTTTGTGAGAAAGAAGTCCTTTAAAGAAGGTTGGTCGGAGGCACTTAAGAAGGTGGGCACTCCATCTGAGTCTGAGCTATTTTCAAAACATAATCCAGGTTCTCCTCCCAACTTGGAGGAAAAGTTTGATGATAATGAAGGATCTGTGGAATCTTCCCTTTATCCCGCTAAGTCTACATTAAAGATCATTGATGAAGCTTCCCCTTCTGCCAACCAACCTTTTGGAAGCAGTGTTCAGGATAAGGAGAAGGTTTAACTCCTTTGGTCTTTTCATTTTTTTATTTTTGGTTTTTTTAATATGTAATGGTATGGGATCAATAATTTATAACAACTTTTGTTAATGAAATCATTTTATCTTTCTTGCTATCTGTATCATATGTTTTGCTCTTCTTGCTTGATTGAATGAATTCCCATGTTGATGTTATAGTTGCTCAGTAATTATGCTTGCATACTTATACTTGCAATTTTTAGTTTAATGCTAGGAAGCAAGCGATATTTTCTGCTAAATTCAACCTACTCAGGTGGAGTAGAGAGATTTTAGAAGTTGGCCACATTGATTTATCCTAAGAAGACTTTCTCACTATCCTTGGTGCAGGTGTGTTTGAGAAAGCTAGGGAAGCATATATTCATGTCTATGGTTTGCTTAGAAGGGTTATGGAAAATAATATTACTTATTACGAGATGATTGAAGACTTGCAGGAAGACCATAATAAAACCAAAGTTTTACTACATGTCGACTATGATGCTAAGTACAAGACATTGAGTGAAGGCTAGGGTTTTGAGAAGAAACTGGAAATATATACTTCTTCATACAGGGAAAAAGTGTTCTTGCTGAACCGTGAGGTTGATAAAGCCTGAGATATCACCAAGCTCTTGGAAGAAAAGAATAATAAACTTCGAAATGAGTTGGAAACTTTGAAATAATCTTCTGCCAGTGGCTCCTATGAAGGTGCCTCCTTTTTGAAGAATAAGAATGCCAGGATGATGGAGGAACTTGAAACTTTGAAGAACTCCAAACCCATGCAATCTTCTAGAAAATAAAGAATGACCCGGCCAACTATTGAAGAAACTAGGACCATGAAAACCTTAGCTGACCAGGCTACCCAGCAGAAAGCAAAGAGTTAAGTTCTTTTTTACCTATCTATAAAGCTAGAAGCTAACGACAAAGCTATTGCCAACCAATCCAGACGGTTGAAGTTGAAGGATACGGTTTTGAAGAAAATTCAACAGAAAGTTGAAAGGTTAACCTTTCAATTTCATAAACAACCCATAGAGGTGTGGATGGAAAGCTACAACGAAGCTTTAGGCCATGTGGATGATCACCTTTCTCAGACCCATCATGAACGCTATAAATGTGGTCGTACTAATTGCTCGACTTTCCGAAAGCATGATCATAATATCCAATTGTGGTATTGGAATGAGCCTAGTATATTAGATTATGATAATCCCACCTTCAAGTTGGATACTTCATGGATCCCGATTAATGTTGTTCCCTAATTCCTGATCACCAGATACTTAGGAGACTATAGTTTACATGATGTTCATGAGATAGTCTGTCTTCCTCACCTAATCAATGTATTGAGAAGTAGAAATTAAAGAATGTTAAAGGATTTTAACTTTATTAACTCTCCATATACTTTAGATGATCGTCCTGTTGGAATGGAAAGAGTGCAACCAACTCAGCCGACCTCCAAAGCTCAAGGAAAACGTCCTATTAAATAATTCTTATATATTTTGTTATTAATTTGAATGTAATACAATTTATGAAAATCCATATGATTATATTGTTAACTTCTGATCATTTTAATCAAACAGTCAACTTTTGATTGTAATGTTATAGATTTTACTAATGCACTTACATATATTAATCCAAGTTTAGCATTAGTTATCGGTGGTGACCAAGTGTATGAGGAATATATGTTTGTATTATAATATTTAGGAATGTTTACATATATTCTGGCATTTAACTTAGTCGGGTAAAACTTGTTTGTAACTTTTTTAGTTATATACGAAGCTTTACAGCCTTCTTGTTCTTTACTTGTCAGTGACGAAGTCATACATGAAGTGAATTGTTCCTGAACTTATTGGGATAATACTTATTGTTCGTGACATGTTTATACAAATCCATATATGAAGTAATGATTATTTCTTGCTCTTGACTTGTATGTATGACGTCATATAGGAAGACATACACAAAGTAATAATTACTTTTTGTTCGTGACTTGTATGTACGGAGTCATACAGGTTGTTTGTATTTGAGCGAGAAATAATTGTGCCTCTAGCTGTTGGTGCATTTTGAATTTGATAAATTCAACCTGACGAAGTATGTTCTGCTGATCGGCATCCAATTGGAAAATATGTAGATAAGTTCAACCTGATTAATTATATTTTGTTGATTGGAAACCAATCGGTAAATCGACAGATAAGCTCAACCTGATTAAGTATAGGGAAGATCTGAAGACTAAGAGACATTCTTATTTGTTTCTTTGGGGAGATGTCTAGTGTTATACTCCAAAAAAATTAAAAACAAATTTAAAGGATTGAAATCAATATTTTATTGAAACTTAAATGATTTTAAAACATAGAGCAACATAAATACAATAGGAATAATCCCTTGAATTATTGATAATACTTTCAGAGGTGCTCAACATTCCAGGGGTTTTTGAATTCTTCTCCTTGTAATGTTTCAATCGGATATGTTCCTAGTCGGATGATAACTGAAATGCGATATGGACGATGTCAGTTAGATTCAAGCTTGTTATTCTTTTAGATAACTTTCTTGAGGACATAATCGCCTTCATTGATTTTGGTCGGCTTGATGCTTTTATTACATAATTAAGCAGATCTGTGTTGGTATGCAGTGTTTCTTAAGGCATCATCTTCTCAGATTTCCTCCAACATGTCTAGATCTAGTTGCCACATCAATTTACTAGTTGGAGAATCAAAATTCAGTACCCTGTGGGTTGGTAGGCCTATATCGGCTAGTATCATAGCTTCAGTCTCAAATGCAAGCATGTAAGGTGTCTCTCTAATTGCCGTTCTCTACATTGTTCTGCATATGGAATATTTTCTTACTATCCTCTGCATATTTCTAGGTGAATTCCTGAGTTCTAGATGATTCAGATTCATCGACAATAATTTCAACTTACTTTTTGAGTTGAGCTCTCTTATTTAAAAGTCTGCTCGACAAGTAAGTTTTGTTAGTAAAAAACCTTTAGATAGGTGAACTCAGCAATAAATTTCGTTAAAGCCTTTCCTTTTAATGAAGATATTGGATCTTAGACAATGTCATATTCTCCCAGCTCTATCACCAAGTACATTAATCTTCCTAACTTTTCAGGCTTATGGAGTGCTTGTCGAAGGGATAAATCAGTATACACAACTATGGTGTTGTAATACCCCGTATTTTTGTGATATTTATTTATGGGATTAATTGAATTAAATGTGTATTAATTGGAAATTAATCCGAATTAAAATAATAGCGAGATCAGAGTTGGTATTTGATTTTTATGAGTATATATGACTATATATGAATATGGAAATTATGAAATTTGTCGAGGGATTGAAATACGGCAAATTGGAATTTTGTTGGGACCCGTGTGACAGTCGCGTCAGGAATATAATTATTTGAATTAAAAAGTGAATTTCATTTCTATTAACCGTATGGTCGTTTTGAGTGCGCCAACGTGTCCGAAAGGGTCGAAATAGTCAGAAAACACTAGCCGGGGGTTTAGTTTGGGTCCCGGGGCATTTTTAGGCCGTGCCGGCAACGTATAAGGGTAGTTTGGTAATTTTGAATTTTTGGGAATTAAAACCAACGAAAATTAGGAATTAAATCTGACTTGGTAATTACCCACTAAACCCACTAACTACACCTTATGACCTTATGGGCTACCGAGGTTACTAGAATTAGTTCCAAGAGTTCCCTAAGGCAAACCCTAGCCACCATTGTCACCTTGGAGAAGAAGAGCTTGTAGAGAGAGGGGAATTCTGCAGAGAGAGAAAGATAAACTCATCAATTCGTCATCAAAATCAGAGATACACATAAGGCAAGTGGTTTAATTTCGTTTATTGCAAAGAATGTTTCTTCCATGTGTAGGAAATTTATGAAACTTCATTGTTCTTGGAGAATGATAAAAACCCATTGAATTGGATGTAGAGATATATAATTTTATGAGGAGATTGCATGTAGAACAATGTTAGGATGATTAGTCAGAGAAAAAAATACATCTTTTATACCATAAAAACGGATTTATTTATGTCTATGGATGAATTTAATTTCTAGGGTTCATGTTCTTGAGATTGGGGAAGAAGATGTAGAGATTTGATATTTGGATGAGATTTAGGATGAATTAATCCCACAAAATACGTTAGTATATGACCTAAGTATGTTTAGGAACGATTAGAAACCTTGAACAATTGTTGGATTGATGTTTAGATGAGATTAGAGTGGAAGAAAAGATGGAAAAACGAGTTAAGGAATTTCTGGGCTCGAAACTGGCCTCTCGTTAGAAGACCTACCCAGGTCGTTCGAACGAGCTTCTAACGAGTGGACAGTTTGCCTTCTAACGAGTTGAATGTTCGTTCGATGACTTTCGTTCGAACGAGATCTCATTAGATACCCAGTTCGTTCAAACGAACTCTCGTTCGAACAGCCTCGTTCGAACGAGATTTCTAACGAGCTGACAGTTTGGGCTTTTTAGCCTGTTTTGATCTCGAGTGTCCCGTAACCTTATTTATATGTAGAGATAACACTTCCTTATGGATTAATTGATATATTTGGGATATTTGGGATATAATGAGGAGTAAAACCTAGAAGTGTAGTTTGAACCTAAGGGAAATTATGAATTAGGACGTGAGTGTCTATTACGATGCGAGAACTATTGACGGCCTAAATAATTATATTAACCGGGAACATATAAATTGTGTAGCATTATATTTCGGTACGAGAATGAGAGTGTACCACAAATAAATTATGGTGATTACTAAGATGTGTGCATACTTAGTATATGAATTGATTTTGTGTGTATGACATACCTACCATACTTGCTATCACGAGAGGTTTACGTTCGCTTAGGGCCCTCTAATCCTTATGTTGCCCGGATTTACACTGGTACCTCGATGAACATAGGTCAGAGAAGGACTTATTGGGATGTTAATAAGTCTGCTGATCGTGGGAGCGTAGGTATGTGCGTGACCCATGTGATGTGACTGTGTTCGCCTCCATTATTTGTGATTGTTGTTATCTGAGAACGATTCCTGAGAGATTCAGAATGTGTGATCCTTATGTACGTGATGTACCGGGATGGATAGCAGAGTATGTGTGCACCGCAACTTAGTCTCGGGGTGCTTGTATTGTATATTTATGACGTGAATAATATACACTTAATTAATGGGAACTTTCATGTTGGTATTGTGAACATAATTATGGTAATGTTTTGAGAAAACATAACGGTTTAACCGATAGTGAATTGTATTACTAATTGAGAATCTGAGTTTAAGTAGAGCCCTCTATTTAATTGATAACGCTAGAATGTAATATGGGAATCGAGTAGCAAGGGGTAGAACTTATTACGGTTTGGTTAGATATGTATGTTATTTAGATGGGTACGGTACGTTAGGAGTGCACATGTAGTCGAGAGGTGAGAATTTCATGTGAGTGCACGTCCTAACATGTATTTTGCATTTAATGTTTTAATGTTATTAAAACACTTGCTATTTTTAAAATGATTTCCACTTTCGGGCTCTGACCCATTTGCTTTCAAATCTATTTTTGTAAAAACCATTTTAGGTGCCCAGCCACAAGGACACCATGCTTAGGATCCTCATTCAGGTGACGAGCTGTAGCTGTTTGTGGAAGTTACATGACTTTGCTTGTAGACGCTTCATCTATCTTGACTCTATATTCAGCATTTATCAGTTGTAGGGCATGTCGCCCATTTCTTTTAGAGACATTTCATTTTATCAGTTATTCAGACTTCTGGCATGTAATTAATTCAGGATTCAGAGTTGTCATATTATTTTCAGTTGTGGGATTGTTGTGAGGAGTTTTCCTCCGGACTTATTATTATTTGTTGGTTATTTCATTACTTCGTTATGGTGAATGGATTATGTTGTTCTTCCATTATTCTTTTATTGCATGTTAATCAGACTTAATTTAAAATTTGGCAACTTATTTTTTTAAATACTAGGTGGTTAGTAATCATTAAAATATTTTCGACAGTGATGCTATTAACTGAACCAACTTGGCATTTTGTATTAGTTTAATAAAGGAGTAGCTACCCGGTATTTAATTAGTCGGGGTGTCACAGGTGGTATCAGAGCATCAGGTTCTAGTGTCCTTTAGGATCTGTACGTCTTATTATGTTTCCGCTGAGCTTTCTTTGATGTAGAGCCCTATATTTTAGGACTGTTGTATTCTTTTATATATGCTACATTCTTCAGCTATTTTGAGTTTATAACTGCGAACTTATAAACTTTATTCTTATTTCAGATGCCTCCACGACGTGCACAACGGGTTCCCAGGGATGCTACGCCAGAACCACAGCCCGCACCAGTTCATGGCACGATGAACGCCGCCGAGGTTGCAGCCATTGTAGCCCAAGAGGTAAATGCCGCACTAGCCGTAGTTCAGCAGGCACCACCTCAGGCGCCAGTAGCCGCACCGGTTCAGGCACATGCATTCCCGTCTGCTTGGGAATGTGTTCGAGATGCTTTTCAGAAAGCACACCCACCGGAGTTCGCAGGTAGCTCCGATGTTGTGGTATCTAGTCAGTGGAGGAAGTATATTCAGAGGCACCTGAGGATGTACGAGTGCACAGAGGTTCAGAGGCAGATACTAGCTACCTTTAAGCTAGTGGGGTCTGCATTGCAGTGGTGGGAGTCTATTACCACCATGGAGGAGAGAGACACTCTCATTATTCAGGAGTTTTGGGTGCGGTTCGATCGCAAGTACTTTCCGTCAGCTGTTCACACGGAAATGAGGAGGAAGTTGATGAGCCTTCGACAGGAGGGTAATACTGTGGCCGAGTATGAGGCCGAATTCACTAATCTTCTGAACATTGTTCCGGATGAGATACCGACAGAAGAGAAGAAGATACAAAAATTTACACACGGGTTGACTTGGAGGATCCGTCAGCATTTGTTGGGGAACCTATCGTTGGCCACTTACTCTGATGTGGTTAACGCTGCACTGTTACACTTCCAGGATCACCGCTTTCACATGGCTGAGGGCAAGAGATCGGGAGAGTCCAGCCATCAGGGCAGGACTGGAGGATATGGTGCTAGTGGGGCACAATCCGTTCAGGGGAAGAGACAGGGTGACCAGGGTTCCCAGCAGGGGGATCACAAGAGGTTCAGATCGGGAAATTTCAGGCACGGACAGGGAGGTTTCCGGCAGGGCCATCAGGGTCCGAACGGCCATCAGAACCAGCAGGGTCAGAATGGTCAACAGCAGTTTCAGCAAGGCCAGCAGGGCCAGGGGAGGAACGGTAATGGCCACCAGGGCCGGGGGCAGCAGGGACAGAGAGGGGGGAACTTCCCGGGGAAGTGTTACGTTTGTGGCAAGACTGGCCATAAACGCCAGGACTGTCCTGATAGGGGCAGGGCCCCACAGTAGCAGCAGGGTGCTCGACAGGAGCCGCAGAGACCCGTGTTTCCCGCCTCCCTCCCGACGCCACCACAGATGGCAGCATTACCACCCATTCCAGTGGTCCCAGTTCAGCAGGGACAACTGCAGTATGGGAGAGTATACCAGCTTCAGCAGGCAGCAGCTCCACAGGCCCCACCCGCGATTGAGGGAACGTTTCCTATCCATGGTACTATGGGTCGGTTTTGTTTGATACGGGGGCAATGCATTATTTTATAGCTACACATTTTGCGAAAGCCTTAGGGTTGTTAGCCACAGCAGAGAGCACAGTGACGTGTGTAGACTCACCATTGGGGAGTGGGTCACTTATTTTCTTTATATGTCGGGGAGTGGGGGTAGAGATTGGTAGTTTGGTATTCCCTGCAGACATGTTGGTATTAGATATGCATGAGCACGAAGTGATTAATGGTATGGATTGGCTCGCAGCTTATAGATCCATGATTGATTGCTTCGGTGGGAGCATTGTTTTTTCCATTCCGGGGCAAGAGATGTTTGTAGTGGCGATGCCTCGCCCAGAGGGAGGCTCGACCGCTCATTTGTATTACATAGAGGAGGATACCTCTAAGGAGGTTGTGATTCCTTTAGATTCGATCCCAGTTGTCAGAGAGTATTCCGATGTGTTTCAGGAGATACCAGGCCTACCCCCCAGTCGAGAGATAGACTTTGTCATAGACTTATTGCCAGATACGAGACCTATAGGACGCACACTGTACCGCATGGCTCCAGCAGAGATGCGAGAGCTACGAGATCAGATTGAGCAGTTGTTGGGTCAGGGGTTTATACGGAGGAGTACTTCGCCGTGGGGTGCCCCTGTGTTATTCGTGAAGAAGAGAGATGGTTTACTGAGATTGTGTGTGGACTACCGGGAGTTGAACAAGGTCACGATACGGAATAAGTATCCGTTGCCTCGAATCGATGACCTATTCGACCAGTTAAGAGGAGCTTCTTTCTTTTCGAAGATTGATTTGCGATCGGGATACCATCAGTTGCGTATCAGGGAGGAGGGCGTCTCGAAGACTGCGTTCTTAACGAGATATGGTTCTTACGAGTTTCGGGTTATGCCTTTTGGTTTGACTAATGCCCCAGCCATGTTTATGGACTTGATGAATAGGGTGTTCATAGATTTCCTAGATCAGTTTGTCATTGTCTTCATTGATGATATTCTGGTTTACTCCAAGACAGAGGAGGTGCACACCGAGCATTTGAGGCAAGTCTTGCAGACGCTACGTCAGAACGAGCTATATGCAAAGTATGAGAAGTGCTGGTTTTGGCTGAAGGAGGTCAAGTTTTTGGGGCACATTATTTCCGATCGGGGGATATATGTTGATCCGGGGAAGGTATCCGCAGTGAGGGAGTGGGGACAGCCCACGACACCGACAGAGATCCATAGTTTCTTGGGCCTAGCAGGATACTACAGGAGATTCATTCGGGGATTTTCGAAGATAGCAGGTCCTTTGACACATCTGACTCGTAAAGGTGTGTCGTTCATCTGGAGTGATGCCTGTCAGTTGGCATTCGATGAGTTGAAGGATAAGTTGACCTCAGCACCTGTGTTAGCATTGCTGAGACCGGGAGTTGAGTATCTAGTCTACACCGATGCGTCCTTACAAGGACTTGGAGGTGTATTGCAGCAGGAGAGTCAGGCCATAGCTTATGCTTCCCGTAAGCTAAAGCCTCATGAGAAGAATTACCCCACTCATGACTTGGAGTTGGCGGCAGTTGTATTTGCCCTTCGGGTTTGGAGACATTACCTTTTGGGGGAGAAGTTTCTATTGTTCACGGACCACAAGTCCCTACAGTACCTATTCACGCAGAAGGAGTTGAATATGCGGCAGCGAAGGTGGCTTGAGTTTGTGAAGGACTATCAGTTTGATATCCAGTATCACCCGGGGAAGGCTAACGTGATAGCAGACGCGTTGAGCCGTAGGCCAGTAAATGAGGTGGCAGGGGTATGGAAGGCCAAGTGGAAGGAGTTGGGACACCAGGATGCAGTGGCCCGATCGTTCATGTCGGTGATGACCGTTACGCCGCAGATTGTCATGAAGGTGGTAAAGGCCCAGGCAAATGACTCGTTCTGTCAGGAACAGATAGTTCGATTACTAGCAGAGGGAGCCGAATCCTATACCGTTAGCTCGGACGGAGGATTACACTTCAATGGGAGATTAGTAGTTCTGAAAGGGGAAGAATTGCGACACGAGGTGATGGCAGAGTCGCACGGCTCACGGTTCGCGGTACATCCCGGTGGGGATAAAATGTACCAAGACATGAGACGACAGTATTGGTGGAGCGGGATGAAGAGAGATATTGTCGTGTTTGTTTCGAAATGCGCCACTTGTCAGCTAGTAAAAGTGGATCATCAGAGACCGGCAGGACTTCTACAACCATTGAAGGTCCCGATATGGATGTGGGAGAGCATATCCATGGACTTTATCACGGGGTTTCCTACGTCACAGAGAGGTCACGACTCCATTTGGGTAATTGTGGACAGGTTGACCAAAGTCGCTCATTTTCTACCCGTAAGGAAAGACTACACTACGGGACAGTATGCCCAGCTCTTTATTGCAGAGATAGTAAGACTTCACGGTGTGCCCCTAAATATCGTGTCTGACCGAGACAAGATATTTGTTTTACGGTTTTGGGAAAGTTTTCAGGAGGCCATGGGCGCGGAATTGCGGTTGAGTATGGCGTATCACCCGCAGACCGATGGGCAGACCGAGCGTACAAACCAGATGTTGGAGGACATGTTACGTATGTGCATCATCGATTTTGGGGGTGGATGGGAGCAGTATCTTCCACTAGTAGAGTTTTCTTACAACAACTCCTACCAGTTCACCATTGGCATGGATCCATTTGAGAGGCTGTACGGTAGACCTTGTCGTTCCCCAGCATGTTGGTTGGAGGTGGGGGACAACAAACTACTTGGGCCGGAAGTGATTCAGGATACTTCGACAAGGATATAATTGATTCGGAATCGCATTTGGGTAGCTCAGGATCGGCAGAAGAGATATGCTGATGCGAAGAGGTTCTTCAGAGAGTTCCAAGTGGGGGATCAAGTTTTGCTCAGAGTATCTCCTATGAAGGGGATTATGCGTTTCGGGAAGAAAGGAAAGTTGGCACCGAGATATGTGGGACCATTTCCTATTATTGAGCGGATTGGACCGGTTGCGTATAGACTTGGGTTACTGGAGCATTTACATCGGATTCACGATGTGTTTCATATCTCCTCGCTAAGGAAATATCTTAGAGACGATTTGGCTCATTCTCACATTGCTTTAGAGGACATCGATCTCCAGCCGGATAGCTCCTACGAGGAGGGGCCGATTGCTATTTTGGACCGAAGTGAGCGGAAACTGCGGTCAAAGATAGTTCCGTTAGTGCGTGTTCAGTGGCGACATCATAATGTCGAGGAGTCCACATGGGAGCGCGAGGATGAGATGCGCGAACGTTATCCAGAGTTGTTCTTACCAGGTACTTTCTAGTTCCGAATTTCGGGACGAAATTCTGTTATTAGGGGGGAAGTATGTAATACCCCGTATTTTTGTGATATTTATTTATGGGATTAATTGAATTAAATGTGTATTAATTGGAAATTAATCCGGATTAAAATACTAGCGAGATGCGAGTTGGTATTTGATTTTTATGAGTATATATGACTATATATGAATATGGAAATTATGAAATTTGTTGAGGGATTGAAATACGGCAAATTGGAACTTTGTTGGGACGCGTGTGACAGTCGCGTCAGGAATATAATTATTTGAATTAAAAAGTGAATTTCATTTCTATTAACCGTATGGTCGTTTTGAGTGCGCCAACGCGTCCGAAAGGGTCGAAATAGTCAGAAAACACTAGCCGGGGGTTTAGTTTGGGTCCCGGGGCATTTTTAGGCCGTGCCGGCAACGTATAAGGGTAGTTTGGTAATTTTGAATTTTTGGGAATTAAAACCAACGAAAATTAGGAATTAAATCTGACTTGGTAATTACCCACTAAACCCACTAACTACACCTTATGACCTTATGGGCTACGGAGGTTACTAGAATTAGTTCCAAGAGTTCCCTAAGGCAAACCCTAGCCACCATTGTCACCTTGGAGAAGAAGAGCTTGTAGAGAGAGGGGAATTCTGCAGAGAGAGAAAGATAAACTCATCAATTCGTCATCAAAATCAGAGATACACATAAGGCAAGTGGTTTAATTTCGTTTATTGCAAAGAATGTTTCTTCCATGTGTAGGAAATTTATGAAACTTCATTGTTCTTGGAGAATGATAAAAACCCATTGAATTGGATGTAGAGATTTATAATTTTATGAGGAGATTGCATGTAGAACAATGTTAGGATGATTAGTCAAAGAAAAAAATACATCTTTTATACCATAAAAACGGATTTATTTATGTCTATGGATGAATTTAATTTCTAGGGTTCATGTTCTTGAGATTGGGGAAGAAGATGTAGAGATTTGATATTTGGATGAGATTTAGGATGAATTAATCCCACAAAATACGTTAGTATATGACCTAAGTATGTTTAGGAACGATTAGAAACCTTGAACAATTGTTGGATTGATGTTTAGATGAGATTAGAGTGGAAGAAAAGATGGAAAAACGAGTTAAGGAATTTCTGGGCTCGAAACTGGCCTCTCGTTAGAAGACCTCGAACGAGCTTCTAACGAGTGGACAGCTTGCCTTCTAACGATTTGAATGTTCGGTCGATGACTTTCGTTCGAACGAGATCTCGTTAGATACCCAGTTCGTTCGAACGAACTCTAGTTCGAACTGCCTCGTTCGAACGAGATTTCTAACGAGCTGACAGTTTGGGCTTTTTAGCCTGTTTTGATCCCGAGTGTCCCGTAACCTTGTTTATATGTAGAGATAACACTTCCTTGTGGATTAATTGATATATTTGGGATATAATGAGGATTAAAACCTAGAAGTGTAGTTTGAACCTAAGGGAAATTATGAATTAGGACGTGAGTGTCTATTACGATGCGAGAACTATTGACGGCCTAAATAATTATATTAACCGGGAACATATAAATTGTGTAGCATTATATGTCGGTACGAGAATGAGAGTGTACCATAAATAAATTATGGTGATTACTAAGATGTGTGCATACTTAGTATATGTATTGATTTTGTGTGTATGACATACCTACCATACTTGCTATCACGAGAGGTTTACGTTCGCTTAGGGCTCTCTAATCCTTGTGTTGCTCGGATTTAGACTGGTACCTCGATGAACATAGGTCAGAGAAGGACTTATTGGGATGTTAATAAGTCTGCTGATCCTGGGAGCGTAGGTATGTGCGTGACCCATGTTATGTGACTGTGTTCGCCTCCATTGTTTGTGATTGTTGTTATCTGAGAATGATTCCTGAGAGATTCGGAATGCGTGATCCTTATGTACGTGATGTACCGGGATGGATAGCAGAGTATGTGTGCACCGAAGCTTAGTCTCGGGGTGCTTGTATTGTATATTTATGACGTGAATAATATACACTTAATTAATGGGAACTTTCATGTTGGTATTGTGAACATAATTATGGTAATGTTTTGAGAAAACATAACGGTTTAACCGATAGTGAATTGTATTACTAATTGAGAATCTGAGTTTAAGTAGAGCCCTCTATTTAATTGATAACGCTAGAATGTAATATGGGAATCGAATAGCAAGGGGTAGAACTTATTACAATTTGGTTAGATATGTATGTTATTTAGATGGGTACGGTACGTTAGGAGTGCACATGTAGTCGAGAGGTGAGAATTTCATGTGAGTGCACGTCCTAACATGTATTTTGCATTTAATGTTTTAATGTTATTAAAACACTTGCTGTTTTTAAAATGATTTCCACTTTCGGGCTCTGACCCATTTGCTTTCAAATCTATTTTTGTAAAAACCATTTTAGGTGCCCAGCCACAAGGACACCATGCTTAAGATCCTCATTCAGGTGACGAGCTGTAGCTATTTGTGGAAGTTACAGGACTTTGCTTGTAGATGCTTCATCTATCTTGAATCTATATTCAGCATTTATCAGTTGTAGGGCATGTCGCCCATTTCTTTTAGAGACATTTCATTTTTTCAGTTATTCAGACTTCTTGCATGTAATTAATTCAGGATTCAGACTTGTCATATTATTTTCAGTTGTGGGATTGTTGTGAGGAGTTTTTCTCCGGACTTATTATTATTTGTTGGTTATTTCATTACTTCGTTATGGTGAATGGATTATGTTGTTCTTCCATTATTCTTTTATTGCATGTTAATCAGACTTAATTTAAAATTTGGCAACTTATTTTTTTAAATACTAGGTGGTTAGTAATCATTAAAATGTTTTCGACAGTGATGCTATTAACTGAACCAACTTGGCATTTTGTATTAGTTTAATAAAGGAGTAGCTACCCGGTATTTAATTAGTCGGGGTGTCACAGGTGTGTGCTTGGAAGTAAGGTTTCACACGCCTAAAATCTTTAGTAAGTGCTAAAGCTAACTTTCCAAGCATGGATATATGATCTCAACTCCCCTTAACGCCTTGCTTGTGTTGTAAACTTATTTTTGGATCTTATTACCCAATCTAACCAAGGCCGAGAAAACTACAGATTTAGAAACAGCCAAGTGTAAGTATAATTTCTCTCATAAAACTGGTCGGGATAGTAATGGAGGTGATCCTAGGCACTTCTTCAATTCTTGAAAAGCTTCTTTGCATTCTGCATTCCACTCGAACGTCTTTCTCAACACCTTGAAAAATGGCAAAAACCTTGAACATGCAAGGTTATATAGATTTAAACTATTTCGTTGAATACAGACTTCACATAAATATAAAATTAGATAAAGGTAGATATATTCCAAATTTAGATATTCTTTACTAATTCCTAAGTGAGAAAACACAATTATCAAGTAAGGTGGTGGAAAATATCAAATTAAGCCAAAGTTATAATTTAAGCCAAATTTTATCTTTTTAGCCTACACAAACATCTAGGTGATTTCGCGATATGAAATAGACAATCACAACCACAACACGGCGATGTACGAAGAAAACCCAAATGGGAAAAACCTCGAACGGTTGGGCCTAGACAAATCCACTACAAATATGGTTTTATAAAGAGACTCAAAAGACTTACAGACTTGACTCACTAAGACTTGCCGATGTCATCTCTTCTACCTCTATTTGTAGTACGTGAAGCTCCAATGCTTTGCATAAAACTTCTCGTGTCGCGGTATCCACCGAAACCCAAAGAACCATCTCCAATAAACAAGGATGCAGAATTCCACGGTATACGTCCATGATGAAACCAATGTAGAATGTATGGGGTTTTGGTTCTTCAATATGTCCACTCAAAATGATATGTGTTGGAGAGATTTTTTCATAAAAAGGATGATATTAATTTTATCTTCAAAAGTGCAAGTTCCATATAAAAACTATTATTTTCGTCCACTTTAAAGATATGAGAGAAGTAGTGGATAAAAAACAGTTACTAAAAGAAACTGCTAAAATTTTTTAAAAAAATCAAAACTGAGGCAGGTCGTTCGAACGGCTATGTTCGAACGAGATACGAACCACATTTTAGACAATTAGCAAAGGAGGACAATAGAATTTTCGTTAGAACATATTCGTTTGAATAATATTTCTAACGAAGTTTTAGAACATTTTGGCAATATGTTCGTCAGAAACATTGTTCGAACGGGGTCGTTTAAACTAGGGAGTCCGAACCACATGGGCTGATTTTGAATGAAAATTCTAAATTCGAAAATGAATGAAATTAATTGGAAAAATTAGCATAATAATTTTAATTAAATTAAATTTTATCTCCAATACATAAAAACATATTCAGGTCATATACCTTTTGTAAAAGAGCAGGTGAAAGGATTTGATCATGTGCGAAAGATCGATTGCCCAAATTCTTCATGTGTGACAGAGGAATGACTCGATAGAACCCAAAAATGTTTTGTCCAACGGAATATAGCCAATACTACAAATGACTCAATTAGAAATTTGCCCTTACAAATCTCACCCTTTGGATATTCCGGGACAAAACATAAAATAAATCAAATATAAAAAAATGACATTGAATTTGCTAAGCCAAGCCATCAAGACGGTCCTAAAGCCCGTCCCCAAAACCCCCAAAAAATGACAAACTCGACTGACTACTAAGATGCATTGAAGTAGGCGTTATATTTTCAATTGAAGGCCTACAAACATGAAACAAATAAGACATAAAATTCATGGGTAAATAGAGAGATTAAATAACACAAATTGTAACATTTATTTTAAATTTGAAACTTTTTATTTTAAACTCTCCCTAACATGTTCTCCCCCATTTTGTCCGGAAAAGACAAAGGGATAGAAACAAACTTACATTATTAGTGAATATTTTAAGAGTAATAATAGAGAATGAAGAACCATAATATCCACAAGATGAATGCAAACTGGAAAGAAAGACTAAAAAACCAAATAGCCAACATATATAACCAAACAGGAAAGTGCAAGCATTAACCATTAAGATTTAAAACTAAATATCCAAGATAAATGGAACAAGATCCAACCAATGAAAGTAACTACAAATAGCAAAATCTGGTGCAGGTGAGATTAAAAATACAGATAATAAACTCTCTTTCTCTCACAAGCACAAAATCTGAAAAGAACTAAACATATAAATATCATGGAGCGGGAGCGTCATGTGAAGTGTCATCTGGAAAGGATCCAGTAACAGAGGATCCTACACCGCGACACATCTCTATGCAATGAATCTCCTCTAAATGCTCGATAAGGAAGGAGTCACGACGAGCATGGGCCTAATATCGACGTGATTGGGCCTCCTCTCTACGTTATTGAGCCTCATAATCGCGCTTTACGGGAAGAAAAAGCTCCTACAAAAGATATCTATCCAGGCACCTATCCTCCTGAATCTACTCCACCTGCGTACGGACATACCTAAGATCCTCTGACTCAATAGGTGGGTGAGCACGATAAGAAGAGGGTCTAGTGGGACCAGGAGTGGATAATGCGACGGAATGAGATGATGCAAATTGAGATGGAGTGGGCTGAGGGATACTATGTGGTAGGTGACCACGGGAGCGAACAACATAGGTAATATCAATTTTTTTATACTGAGTCAACGAAATATCCGATGGAAGGAAGGGACAACCAACATCAAGGAATGATGAGTAATAATAACTGCAAATGGTAGAGCTTTCCTAACGAGACAAATAGGATTAACCTTAAGAGCTTTAAGAACACTAAAATGAGATGTGGAAGGTCAATAATAGCTTTAATGATAATTGAAAACATGAGGTCCACACGTGCCTTGTTAATTTGAGTTGATTTGGCACGAGGTAAAAGGCAGGCACAAACAATCCAGTTAAGAATCATGAAATCGGGATTTAGATTTTTACGAAAAATGGTAATCGTACCGGCTTGAAAAATTCGACACAGTTTCGTCATTATAAGGCGAGATTCAGGGTAATCATCGAGAAGCCAAGGGTGTGTGGTATTGGTGATATGAGGTAACCCTACAAGACGTGCTATGGATTCAGGGGTAATTATGATTTCTCTACCGCGCACAACAGAGTAAAGAAGAGCCTCAAGGTCATTCATCCCAAAGAAATACTCTCTATTAAGGTCAGGGTAAATAGGGTTTGTAAGGTTGAAAAGGGGATCCCAACCCAAGTTTGAAATCCAGAAGGAGATGAGAGTGCCAGATAAAGAGGAGAGATTGACTATCTTTTAGCATACGTAGGCACGAGTGGCAAACCCTTGAGAGTAGTACAAGGTGTGTCTCTCAAGAGCTCACTAACGGAGGCGAAGGTTTGGAATGTGTGCATCTTCATCTGAGGACGATGATCGATCCTCATCAGATGAATGAATTTGACGATTGCATCTACCTCGTGCCATAGGGAGTGAGAGACAGAAGAAAAAATGACAACCTACCCGATAAAAGTCCAACCAAACCACCAAACACCAACAGCACAAACAAAACCAACAAAAAGCCCAACCTCCATTAGCAGTAGGAAACTATATAGAGAATGCATAAAAGAAGAAAAAAAATAAGTGTAAGCCCATGAAATTATTCAAAAAAAAAATTGACTTTTGAATAAAAATTTGAAATAATCTTCATGGAACTCAAACTCAATTAGCGGTAAGAAAAAAAAATGTAGTAAATATATATATATATAGCCCCTACAACAATGCGTATATATGATATTGGGTCTGAAAGACTTAACCAAAAAATGGAATTCAGAAAAATAGACCCAGTGACATATATAGCTCCGATAAACTAAACTAAGATGGAAATAAAAAGTACCTTACAGAAGATGAGGGAAGAAGAAGAGAGAAAACGGATGCCCTGAAGATGGAGGGTTTTGTATAAAAATGGAGGTAGTTGGAGGTAAGGGAATGGAAGTAATGGGGGGTGATGGAATGTAGGAGAAGTAGGTGGAGAGGGAAAGAGGAGAAGATGGAGATTGTGGGGAAAGAGAAGAGAATGATAATGGGAAATAGGAGAGAGAATGAAAGGGATTAGAAAATGAAACGATTAGGAAGAAAATGAAGAAACCTACCAAAATAAAACGCAGGTCATTCGAACGAAGATGAAAATCTCGTCCGAACGACATCGTTTGAACGATAATTAAAGATTTATCCAACGAGAGTTCAGAAAGAAATGGTAAAAAGTCGTTGGAAGACTTGTTTGAACGGCATTCAAATGAACATCAAATGAAAAAACAGAAGATTTGGGGCAAAAATCGTTAGAAAACTCGTCCGAACGAGATTTTTTAACGAAAATGCAGAGTTTAAAAAACTTCCAAAAACAAAAAAAAAATGTTAAAAATACATAGTATAAGAACTTAAAAGGCTATGAACCCATATGAAAAGAGTTTTGCAATTGTCCTAGGGAGCGTAGACATTTCCAAACCATGAGAGCGAGAATGTAGGGGTGTGAACAATGCGAGTGAGAGCGTTAGTTAAGACAACGCACAAGTGAAAAATGCCAAATAATATATTAACATAATAGACACTCATATTTATTCTACTAACCCTTCTTGGAAAGTATTTCATATTTTGTGTATCTCTTGTGTTTTATAGGTATTTCATGCAAGAAAGATGGAAAAAAGAACTCAAAATAGTGAAAGAAACCAAGAAATGGGAAGTTCAATGGAATTTTCATAATTTTATAGCCTTATTCCAGAGGTGGGGTCAACTGTAAAGTTGAATATATTTCAATTACAAGAACACTGGAAAAAACAGCACCTCAATCCGAGCTACAGTGAAGAAGTTATGCTCATTTGAAGTTGAGAAGAAATCTAGCAGAGATTCTGCCTAAATTTGCAAAGCAGACCGATCCGATTTAAATGGAAAACGGATCGATCCTTCCTTTAGTCATGCTCCAGATCCGTTACGAAATTAGTCACTCTTTCATAGTGTGACAAATTATCAAATACGGGATTTTTATTTTGTCCTTATCTTTTAGCCAAACGAGTTTTATGTTTTGGGGACTCTTCTAAACAACCTCTAGCCTATATATTTAGTCACTATGCCTCTTTTTATTAAGATTTCATTCGTGTAAAATCTCCTAATCAAGGAGGAACATCTAGGACAAGAATTTACATATTTTGCACCTTTAATTCAAGAGTTTTTCCAGTTTTTCTTCAACCTTTGATTTCTTCTTGCACGTTCTTGTTCTTCAATCTTGGTAACATTTATATGTAGCAATTTTATTATTATTTCTCATGTTTAATCTCTCTTTCCAAGAAATTATGAGTTCATGCAACGTAGATAACGTAGTTTTCATTAATTTCACCATGTTAGGCTTGATTTTTAAGGGTTGGGATGCATGAACCCAACCCGATGTGCTTTGCATCGGTATAAAATTAGTTCTCTAATTTTAATAATTGAATAGAATCGTGTAGTATGGTGATCACAACCGTTGTACGACTTTTGATCTCATTTGCCCTAGGTAACCGGGATGCTTAAGAGTGCAATGCGCGTGTAGCTAATACGACACCGCTTTACTCGTCCTTTGCTTACATACTGTGCGGGATACGATCCCTCATATATGTAATACTTGGGAGTACTAAACATCGGGTTTGATCAATTAATTAATTTATGATTAGTTTTGTACTGGGCAACACACTAGGGTTTGGGAGATTGTATTCCCAACCTGTTTTCCCTTCATTCTTATTAAGTCATTCTTAGTTAGTTAATTTTGCTCACATAGTTAATGAAGTAGTTTAATTTAGTGTGCATTTAGTTAATTAGTTATTTCCCATCTCAATCATCTTTGTTTCTTTTTAGAGTCAAGTTAGGGTTAACAGTCTTACCTTTATCGTTACGTTTACTTGTCATAGTTCCCTGAGGATTCGATACCCAGACTAACCACTATACTCCACAATAGTGTAGTTAAAGTTTAGGTTTTTGTATTGCGTTTGGAAGCCGATAACAACGACTAGCATATTTACACGGACGCTTGGTTTCCACCTCGATCAAAATGGCGTCGTTGCCGGGGAATTAGGTAGACTTTAGGTTAGGTTGGTTAATCCCAAATTTGACCTTAAATAATAAAAAAAATCTGAAATATTGGTGTCACGTTTTTTAATTGCCCAATTTGAAATGTCTTACTTTAACTCTTTTGGTGGCTTTAATTGTTATGATAATAGTGAGGAGGAGGCGCTCAAGACTTATGAACATTGGATCAATATCACTAAAGATGAGTCTCATAAATACAAGCCCAGTGCTAAGGCTATCCAAATTTATCAAAATGAATTGCTTGAACAAGAAAGGCGTGAAAAAGAGTATCGAGAAAAAAATCATTTTTGGGAGCAAGAGTTAAATGCATTATTTGAACCCAATGATGATTTTTCTTTCGATACTTTTGAAGATGAAGTAAGTTTTTGAACAAATGAGGAATCCGAGGTGCTAGAACCAAGGAAGCCTACTCTGGAATAACTCTTGCTTATTAACAAAAAGCAATTTGATGACCTTGCTGCTACAGAGTTGAAAATTAGAGCAACTTGCAAGGATTTTAATGATTATTTGGATAGCTTAAAGAAGGCCGAGACTTGCGCTTCACCTAACACTTTTGAGGATGAAATCATTGAGAGTGATCCAAGTTCTTTTGAATCTCAACCTCTTATAAATTTTCCAAAGTCTACTGAGGTTGAAGATCAATTGTCTCCTTGTGTCCCCACTATTATCGAACCATTAAATCCATCACAAGAACTGGATGAATGTCCTGAGGATGTTGACCCAATTCTTGTATGGGAATGTTATTTTGATATGCTTCATCTTATGGGCCATACACTTAGACGTGTCACTCCACCAGATCCAATTGAAAATTTTGGGGGAGAAGATTTTGGGGACAAGGACTCTATGCTTGAATTGTTTTCCAAGATGGACTCTTTCTATTTGTGTGCTCCGCTTCCCATACTACTTGAAAAATCTTTGGGACATGATTTTATTTTTCTTGGATCCCAATGGTACTTATCCCCCTGTGCACCCAAACCCTCATTATCCACCTAAAAAATTTAATTGGTGATGGTTCATTTCTTCCACTTTGCACATGCCTTCCATTGTTCAAACGGAATTCTTATTTTCTAGGAGGCATGCTTTCCAGTGAGGGTACACCATTAATCCCTCAAAGTCAAATTGTATTTTGGGTGGACCCTCAAATTTTTTGACTTCTACTGTATGAGTTATTAGAAGTTAAAATCGTAGGTTGTATATAATTACATTTTTCTTTTTTATATAGTTTAGAGTAATTAGTTAAAATTTTTGTTATTCTTTTTGTTATGCTTGGTTCTAACATGTTTTGTAGATTCAATGGACTCGTACTTATCAGGGATTGCTCAATTTGGGGATATCTTTATTTTCCTCTCTTTATGTTGTGTTCTTGATTCGCATTGAGGACAATGTAATATTTAAGTTAGGGGTGTGGGATATTCTTCCCGTTTATTGTTTAGATTCATTGATTCGATCACATGTTCTTTACAAGTGTGCTTTTTTTAGAAAATTTCAAAAAAAATTGAAAATTTTTGAAAAAAGCCAAAAATATTTTTCTTCAAAATAAATAAAAATTGGAATTTAAAGGCTTCAAAAATGTCACATTTTTTCTATCTCAAATTATAAAATTCAAAATGCACAAAGTCGAAATTGACCAAAGATGGAAGCTGAGAGAAAATTGACGACTTTACGAATAAGTGTGGAGATTAACTATCCCGGTGAGATTCGAGCCTATCACTTTTTCTGAGTTTTAAATCAATCTGAGTTAGTGGTTAACCCAACGTTGTTTTCAGTGTTAAAAAGTCTTTGATGATCTCTATTTTATTATTTTGATTAGTTATGGGAAATGTGTGAGATATTATCTTGAAGTAGGCGCTAAAATATCTGAAAACTTAATTAATCTTGAGACGCATATGGTAAAACAACTCACATTTGGACGATGAAGTAGGTCATCGTTTGTTATCCAAAAAGATTAGCCAAAAAAAGTCATGAAAAATTAACCTTTTTGCAACCCAATTTGAGCCTAATATTTTTTTTCCTTTTCGTTTGATAACCCGAAAAATCCAATTAGCCCAGAATTGTGAAAGTTGAAAGTCCCAAGAAAAAAAGTCCGAAAAGAGCATAAAAAGGGGAAAGAAAAAAATATAAGAATGCTCAACAAAAATAGCAAGAAAAAGAAAAATAAGAAAAAAAATATAAAAAGAAGAGAAAATGAGCAATAGCCCGAAAAAAGCACAAATGGACATCATAAATGAATTCTCCAATTTCGAAGTCCCCACCATTTCTATTTTACCCAATTATACCTTAAACCCAAGAAAGTCCTAACCGAGTTCGAATTGTAAAATTGTCTACCGCGTAGTGAGCTAAGGCACAAAAGATAATAAAAGAGATTACATGGTGTGAATTAGAGGCGATGTTTCCGTTTCCTTATAACCGTACTCTGATGATGATATCTTTTCACTATAAAGTTTCGTCTTTCAATTTTGTGTGATTGACTTCATGTTCCAATACATTTACTCTTTTTATCACGCACACCGAGAGAATAGACACCTCTTCGAATGATTCATTTGTGAGTCTATTCGTGAGAATTGAAATCAAAATAAAGTTTCAAAAAGTAACGTAATGATCAATCGGTGGAAATTTGCGATTTAATTTTTGACTTCGCACACACACACTAGGATTTGAGACCTGTGAATATGATTTTAAGGTGACCATTTTTGGGGAATTTAAATTGTACTGTTTTTAAGTATTTTGATTTTTTCTTAGAGTCTAAGTCGAATTTTGTGGGTATATTCACGGCAAACCCTCATGAGACACAACTCATCCTACTAGGGTAACCTAAGGGTTTAATGGTTTGTTGCATATGCTAAATGCAATCGCTTGCCCCCGAAAAAGGTATTATATCCAAATAAAGTTTTTGAAGGGTACTTAACTCATACTCTTATGCTTTTACATTGCTCAGGGTGAGCAAAGTTCTAAGTTAGGGGGTTTCATCAGGCATAAATTCTTCACATTTATCCCCTTAGTTTCGATATTTTTACGATCCCGTGCATGTTAAATAGCTTTTATTTGTCTCATATTTATGCTACTAAACCTTCTTGGCAAGTATTTCATGTTTTTTTTATCTCTTATGTGTTTTACGGGTATATCATGCAAGAAAGATGGAAAAGAGAACTCAAAATAGTGAAAGAAATCAAGAAATTGGAAGTTCAAGGGTATTGTCGTAATTTTACATCCTTAGTCCAGAGGTGGGTCCAACTGGATAATTGAAGAGGTTTTAATTAAAAGAACACTGGAAAAAACGGCACCTCAATCCGAGCTACAGTGAAGAAGTTATGCTCATTTGAAGTTGAGAAGAAATCCAGCAGAGATTCTGCCTAAATTTGCATAGCGGACCGATCCGATTTAAATGGAAAACGGATCGATCTAGCCTTTAGTCACGCTCAAGATCCGTTACAAAATTAGTCAGGCTTTCTAAGTGTGACAAATTGCTAGATACGAGATTTTTATTTTGTCCTTATCTTTTAGCCAAAAGAGATCTCTAGCCTATATATTTATTCATTAGGCCTCTTTTTATTCAGATTTCATTCATGTAAAATCTCCTAATCAAGGAGCAACATCTAGGAGAAGAATTTACATATTTTGCACATTTAATTCTAGAGCTTTTCCAGTTTTTCTTCAACCTTTGTTTCTTCTTGCATGTTCCTGTTCTTCAATCTTGGTAACTTTTATTTCCAGCACTTTTATTATTATTTCTCATGTTTAATCTCTCTTTCCAAGCAATTATGAGTTCATGCAACGTAGATAACGTAGTTTTCATTAATTTCACCATGTTAGGATAGGTTTTTAAAGGTTGGGATGCATGAACCAACCCGATGTGGTTTGTATGGGCATAAAATTAGTTCTCTAAATTTAATAATTAATTAGATCGTGTAGTATGGTGATCACAACCGTTGTAGGACTTTTGATCTCGTTTGCCCTAGGTAACCGGGATGCTTAAGAGGGCAACGCGCGTGTAGCTAATACGATATCGCTTTACTCGTCCTTTGCTTACATACTGTGCGGGCTACGATCCCTCATATATATAATACTTGGGAGTACTAAAGACCAGGTTTGATCAATTAATTAATTTACGACTAGTTTTGTACTGGGCAACACACTAGGGTTTGGGGGATTGTATTCCCAACCTGTTTTCCCTTCATTCTTATTGAGTCATTCTTAGTTAGTTAATTTTGCTCATATAGTTAATGAAGTAGTTTAATTTAGTGTGCATTTAGTTAATTAGTTATTTCCCAGCTCAATCATCTTTTTGTTTCTTTTAAGAGTCAAGTTAGGGTTAATAGTCTTACCTTTGTCGTCACGTTCACTCGTCCTAGTTCCTTGAGGATTCGATACCCACACTAGCCACTATAATTCGCAAGAGTGTAGTTAAATTTTAGGTTTTTGTATTACGGTTAGAAGCCGATAACAACCGCTAGCGTATTTACACGGACACTTGGTTTCCACCTCGATCATGCACCTCTGTGGGCGACTTACAACGATACTGGTAAGGTTTATGAGAACTATAATGCACCTCAGTCGGAAACTTACCACAATATTGGTAAGGTTTGTGAGAACTATAATCCACCTCTATGGGAGACTCTCCACAATACTGGTAATGTTTGTATGCAAACTTTGTATCCATGTTATGGGTTTTGCGAGAAATTTTCTTGCCCCCTCTCGCTTTATTGGAAATAATGTCATATTGTCAGTGTTATATGTGAGCCAATCGGTGGCTATGCCGAACAAGTATGATATTTCCTTTTGGGGGATGCTCCATCAATGATGTCCATTCTGGTGTAACAACCCGCGTAATTTTTGGGGTATTTTTAAAATAAAGAGGAAAAATAAATTTTGAGATAAAATTATTTTTCTTGCTCAAATATGTTAAGAATTATTTTTAAAGGAGAGAATTTCAAACGGTTTCGAAATTGGAGTTAAAACGGATTTTAAAATGATTTTTATATAATTTCTCCCTTATAAATTTTTTAAGGCGACCTGCCAAAATACCTGGGCGATCGATCGATCGAAGCCAGGGGGTCGATCGATCGATCCCCTCAGGTTTCGTGCGCAGCAGGTTTTTGTTAGGAGTTTTGGTTTGTTTTCAACTCTTATATTTTTATCTTATAAAATAAGGTCGTGGGTAACCCTTTTGGTACAACTTTTTGGCAGCAAACATATTTTCTTTTCCTCTCCTTTTCATATACACTTTGTCCCTTTGATTTATGCATTCAACCTTAGGTTTTGGGAGGTGTTCTTGGGGTTGTTTTGAGGTTGATCTTAGAGGAGTATTGTGGATATTTGTGGATGACTTTGATGGTGTAATCTGACTTTTCTGGGAAGTCTTATGTTGTTTCCTTTTGGTGGTTTAAGGTATAGGGTTTTACACAGTATGCTCCTTAATCTCGCGAGTGTTATTCCTGTTGTTTTCATGTGGTTATTGACTCATATTTGAATTGCTAAATTCATTGGAATTCTTGAAAATATTTGTTGGAATCTGATTTTGATTCATATGGTATTATTATTGTGTTGGGAATGTTGTCATGAGATTTTATTATGGCACTGATGTTGGGCAACGGCCAAGATTCCTCTTCTGGCTAGTTGATAAAGTATGGTGCGGTATGGTGAGGCCTGGTGACTCTGATTAATGTGTTGTTGAGAAATTATATTGATAAAAATGCTTATGAGATTCGTATTTGATTTGAATATTCATACTCGTATTGTTATGCTTTATTCACCGCTAATATTTGTTGATCATCTTTATGTCGTATTGTGTACTTCCCCATATTTTCTTTTAGTGGCAGGTTAGTGCGGATTTTGGTCGTTTGGGATTTATCGGAGATGGATTTTATCTTGGATTATTTTAGGTAGAATTATCCGAGAAGAATAGATGAGAAGATTTGTATTAATTTTGATGTATAGAGCATTGGAGTTTTTATTTCGAGGTAGATAGTTGTTTTATTTTGAGAGACATTTGGTTGTATTTATTTTGAAGAGATTTGAGATTAGTGGTTTCTCTTTTATTATTATGTGATTTGTTTAGATGCTCTATACCTTGTTATATTGTGGATTAGTTTAGTTTCATCGTAGTAGCGCTCCGTTCGCTCTCCCCGGGTGGGCGGGGTGTTACATCTGGGACCGAATCTGAGCATGATTGTCACTTGCGTTTATGTCTAACTACAAGTAATACATCATACAATACTTTGCCCCTTTTTCTTTGTTTTTTTCTTTTTTTCAAGATAAAGAAAAACTCATACATCAGTTAAAGTACTATATGAATACAATTAAATACATTTCAGTGGGATATATCACAAATTTAAAAGATCTCTTGAGCGTTTGGCTTTGACATTTGTCATGGCTGATGCAATTGCTCGAGCTTGATTTTCTCATGTGAGTTCAATATCTGCAAGGATAAAAAATCATCTCTGAGTATGGCATAAGCCATTAGTAACTTGTAGGACATATGCCCTACAATGTCATACATAATCATGTGGGGTATATTTTCCCCTTTTATCTTCTTTTATGTTAATAGAATAAAATAAACTCAAAATCATGGGTCTTTAAATGAGGAACCATAAGATATATTATACTGTGTAGCTTCATGATGCCAATTTTTGCTATGATAAAATATTCAGTTCATACTAATGTAAAATGGTAGAGTGAAAATATATCATGTGGTGAGCTATTTATCTCACACCCTTGCTATTTTATCAAAGCTGAGAAGACTCAAAAGTTTTGGGATCTATTTAAATCATATGTAGAATAATTCAGTGAGTAACCATGTTGATTCACAATGAGGTGAATAATGGATATCATATTTGAATTTTCATGTAACTAATATCATAATGTGAATAAATCATATTTCATCATAAATCGAATACAAGGTAGCACGGAAGGTTTCTCTAAGCGATCATGGATGAGTTTGCTCAAAAAGTTGCTCCGAGCAACCATGTCTGAGGCTGCTCGAGTCACCATGGATGAGGCTACTCGAGTCACTATGATTGAGGAGGATCGAGTTACTATGAATGAGGTAGATTGAGCTACTATAAATGAGGCATCTCGAGCTACTATGAATGAAACAGCTCGATCCACTATGAATGGGGTAGCTCGAGCTACTATGAATGAGCAAATTGCTAAGTTTTTACAACAATATTATTTTGATAAGGTCTTTCCAAACATGTCAATTTTGACATAGTTGTTAGAGTACATGCTCATACTAATTTGAGTTCAATCTTTAAATGTTCTCATTTGAGACAACATAAAATATTCATGAAATTTCAATGGGTATATGGATTTTTCAGACATAGACAGAGATAAATATATGTAATTTCAAGGGGTATGTGGATTTGTAGTAAAATTTCAAGGGGTACATGAAATCTACATGTGACATAGACAGCTGGAACCTCCTCATTAGTTAGAAACATTCTACACATGCTTGTTACATGTATGGGGGGCACAATACACCCCCATGCACTATAAATACTTGTCTTCTACAACATTGTAAATGATCCATAATCAAAAAACCTACTGACACACTGTCAAACTTACTGTTAGAGAGAGAAAGCTAGAGTGCATGTATCTTAAGGCCATTAGAGAATGTGTTAATGGACTTAACACACTCGCACAGTGGATTTAGGCCTTCAATAGGCTGAACCACTTAATTCTTGTGTTCAATTCCGCTTTGACTCCTCTCTTTCTGCCATTGTTGTACGGTGTAAGATCATTTATCACTTTGATCTGGTGATACCAATTCTGGTATCATCAAACTAGCATCGTCTGTGGGAACGAGATAGCCAGTCTCTTCCCTTTTTCTACAGATACTCCTGGATTCTCGCGTAATGGTCCAATCTAATCTTTGGTTAAGCATGAACCACCATTAAAAGAGTTTTGGTTTGATTCTATCTCAATTTTAGCTCATCCAGCCCACCACCAGTATAGTAATAGATTTTTTCGATCATCGAAGCTCTCCTATGGCGATAGATCCATAAACTATAGGTGGTACTAGCACCATCCAAGCCCCACCTCAGTCAGATTTGACTGAGGTAGAAGCGAATCTATGCTCCTTGCTGGATAGCCAGTGACTGATTCAGGCAACCTTTGATGCATTCAGCTAAATATGGCGGTTAGACTAGTAGCTTCCTGAGATGAGTTGATAGTGTCGGCTGTCAAGAAAAGCGTTCAAGATCCAACAGCCAGGGGACCATCCCAGGTTCCCCATAATGATCTTCCTCATTAGTAAAGGCACGGGACATGGCTAACCCTAGATGTTTACGCCTGGGGAAGCCGGGTTAATAATGCCCTAATGATTATGACCAAGAATATGATGAGGAGGATGACATGAGCTGTTAGGAACCTTACCAGATTGCTGGAGGCACTGTGTGACCTATCCATCCCAGTCGAGGCTGTAGTGGAAGGTCAATACTAGGGTATAGACCAACGCCAATGGCATCAGCCTTAGAATGATTGAGTAGGGGAGGCCTTTGATAGGCTCGGTCTAGTAGTAGATGACTTGAGAAACCATCTCTCCAAGCCCAAAAGTATAAATAGCTCCTGAAGGAATAACGGAGGTGACGATCGTTAGGACCCTAGAGGCTGAGATGAGGAGAAAATGGAGATAAATAACAGACAGAGAACGACTACTATGGAAGCCTCACTTCGGTCGGATGGCAGAGAGGGAGCTGGATAAAATGTGGCTTTGGCCGAGGTTGTTGATACTGCAAATAAAACCTAGAATGACTCGATCTAGAGGTTGGAGAATAAGACCAGAGATTTCCTGAAGAGCCAGGACCCCTTGCAAATGGGATACAATGAAGTTTCACCTTTTGTAGCTAGGATCGTTAGCTATCCAACCCCAGCTAAATTCAAGCCACCAATGGTCACACCAAAGTACGATGGGAGTACTAACCCCGTCCACCAAGTGGAAATGTACCAGTTTATTATAGACATTTACTGTGTCTCGGACGAGATGAGATGTCGGGCATTTTCTAGCACACTACACACGTTTGGTTTACCTCTCTCCCAAAGAAATCAATCGAGATCTGCAAGCAACTAGTAGAGAGTTTCATCCACTTCTTTTACTTCGGAGTAAGGCCTAATAAAAATACTATGTACCTACTGTATGTGAAGCAGGGAAAGAATGAGAGCCTTAGAGACTATATCGCGACGTTCAACAAAGAAAAACTGGAAGTTGAAGACTATGAGGAATGAATTTCCATGACGGACCTGATGGGAGGGTTGCAGAAAGGAAAAATTCTCTGAAAGTTGGCCAAGGATCCTCCCAAGTCCATGGCCGAGCTACTAGCGATGTCCAGGAAGCTTATGAACATGGAAAAAGTAATGGCTGTAAAATATGAGGAAGACAAGGGAACTAGTAGTGGTGGTGGAAAGTTCTAGAAGAGAAAGGATGGTAAAAAAGTTCGGCAGATGATAAGTTTGAAAGAGTGGTCCTACACGAGTGTGTTTCAAATCAAACCAATTTTCACCAAAAATTATCCAACTTTTAATTAGCACCAAACCAAGTTGTGAAAAATCATTTTTTTATTTTAAACCAATTTTATGTTGATTAATCCTAAACATGAATCTAGTGATTAAAGCAAGTAAAGTAAAGTAAAGAATACTCACAACGCTCGATGTACGAGGAAAAACCCAAGACGGGAAAAAAGCTCGGACGAACCAAGCCAGACAATCACTATGAATGTGGAATTATAACGAATAAACAAAAGACTCACTCAATGACTCGATCCCCATGGGTCTTGACGCTCTTCTGATCTTCAACCACTCCTCTCACAGTGCCCATGCAGAAAGTCCTTCTTTCACGATACCTGTTCACAACACATGTGTCCATGTATGTCTCAGTGTCCACCGAATGGCTTTGATACATCTACGATGTCGAATAAGAAGTCCTTCTCTTTTTTTCACCGCAAAACCCAGATGTTAAAGTATAGAACAAACCTTCTTGGTGCAACAAGATCACATAAACATATAGTAATGATAACTCGGATCTTTGCAAACTCTAAGGATGTGTTTAAGCTTTGAAACCTTACAAAACATGTGTAAAACTCGTACTGGATTGAAAACTGTCTTCCAGATTGCACTACTCGCTAATTCTGACGAAACCACGCTTTAAATAGGAAACATTCACCGCCTCGAAAAATGTGTCGCTCGAACAAGATTAACATGTCATTCGCACGACATGGTTATCTCGCTCGAACGAGCAGAGATGTCATTTGAACGACGCGTGTGTTAGTTTGACTTTTTCTTTAAAATGTTTCTTCAAAAGATATCCAATTAAGTCATACTCTTTTTTTAGCTTATCAGAATAAAACGTAGTTTAAAACATTTAAAACACTTTTAAAACATTTTAAAATACTTTTTCTTATAAAATTACATACTTGCCTTTTATAAAAACAATTCCGAATATCATTAACAATATGCATTCATACCTGTGTGATCTCGGAATGCAATAAACTTGAAGACTAATAAACTTGCACCAACTAAACTTCGGCATGATTAATTCTTTGATGCTTTGCCACAACGTCTTCAATTTCTTTAATACGTCATAGACCAAGTGGGATCGTGACAAAAAAATCTCCCTATGACATATTACAAACACAGTTTTGTTCACGGAATTAATTCAAAACAATACAGGGACTCAATTGGAAATTTATGTCCTTACAAATCTCCCCCTTTGACTATTTCATGACAAAACTAAACCTGTGAAATGACTAAGCCGGGCCGTCAATCCGTATGACGCCTAAATCCCATCCCATAAACCCAAAGTCAAAAATTATAGGACACGGACTAGAATATATAGCACCGGCAAGCATGAATTGTCTGAATGTGATGTAGACTTGAAATATCGAATCGCTGAAGCATACCTACACATATCAAACAGACAAACAAATACCCAGTGAAGTATGGAGGAACAAATGAAACCAATATATATATCCAAACGATACCAATTTTTCAATAGATACCAATATAAATAAACTCTGAAAAATTATTTGTTAAACAATTGAGAAACAAAATGATACTAATTGTACTACCAATTTGTAATACCAATTTGTAAAATATGTAATAAAAAATATGCTCAACAAATCTCCCCCTACATCACATACATCTCTCCCCCTTTTTGTCTTGAATAGACAACCCGATGAAAAGATAAACGAATCAACAAGTATCTAGCATGAAGATATACGAAATAAAAATCACTAGATAATCATGAAATAACCAGCTAAATATGATCAAGAGATGACAAATCTGTAGCTAGTAAACCAAGGAATCACATAAGGAATATAGCCTACTAATCAGGTGTGATCATATGCAAAATATCAATTTTGAAACAATATAACCTACATATAAACCAGTCAGTCCAGAAAGCTTCCAGTCGTACCAAAAATATCACAAAATAAACCAGTGGATTGCAAGTAAAAGGAAGAAAAAAAATTCCCAAACAGTCGTTCGAACCAGGGACGTCGCTCAAACGAGATGAGGGCATCGCTCGAACGAGTCTTCTTGCAATATGGTAATATCTCTCAAACGACTTCTCACGCCAGGCTAAATTTTCCAAGATTCCCAGAAATATCATATATTTTTGCCCAGTGAAAAATTTTCCAGAAAAATCACACTGGAAGGGCCTGACAGCAGTAAAACAGTGCTAAAATAGTAAGATTTTAACACAAAACGCAAAAATGCATAAAAACTAACAATGCGAGTTACATGCAAATATAGTATCAATGTGATTAAACATGGACATGGAATGTATAAGAATGAAACTACAACAAATGAGTCACAATTCCAACACATCGAAAATATCAAGAAGCTCTAATTGATAGCGATAAATAATCAAACTTTATCATAGCCATATGACAATTAAAGTGTGAGCTTAATGAACTAAATATACTACATGCACACAAATCCAGAATTTTAACGATTCTACAAACAATAGCGTCAAATTGCAATGTTTTAACATTAGGATTAGATGTGCAAACCCGTTTAAATTTTCTCCAACCAAACTCCCTCATAAATATATATCTTTTCAAGTTCTTTTGATGTTTTTAGCATTCTCAACTTAGAGAAAATCTTATTGACCCTTTTTCTTAGCAGTTTGCTTTTTCTTTTGGTCTCTTTTAAACAGTGGCTTTCACGACGAGTCAATTGAACTCTTGCAGCCCTTTCCTGTGAATCACTCATCATTTTTAATTAGATGCCAATTCAAATCCTCACGGTAAACGGTTCTTACATGAACACTTCTCCTTAAGTCTACTTACGCATAGATGATAAGATTGAGATAAGAACGCCTCACCAAATTCAAAAATGCAAGACAAGTCAAATATCCATATAAACTCGTGCATGTGTGCAATGTTGGAATATATACAAAGTCGAATCAAAATGCATATCAACTTCGAAACTACCCCATATAAACAATGGTTAAGATCATTCTAAGTATTGATAATAATGACCAAATGTCCTAGACACGTGGACAATGAAATGATGGAGGGGTCCAAGCACACCAACATGCCACATCAAACATGTAAACTCAAAAACAAAAATCGAAAATCTTTTTGGCTTTTAAAACATATTTTGACTCAAATAAAAGAAAAATCTTTTTGGTTTTTCAAAATTTTTCTCAAAAACAAAATCTTTTTGTATTTTTTCAATAGGACTCAAATAAATGAAAAACTATAATACAAAATGATACACAAGTCATTATACTAGCAATGAATATATCATGAAGCAAACTAGTATATGACAAATAGGGAAACACTTTCATCCTTTAGATTTATCATGTGAAGAATCAAGTGCACCCAAATGAGAATCATTAAGTTTTATTCCTAAAGCCACTAAATCCGATTTCCTAACCCAAGTAGGTGTAAAACGACGCATGGGGTTTGGGGAACCAGTGCAACTTTATTCCTAAACATCCTACGAGCTTGTCTAAGGTTGTAACAATAACGCCTAAGGTGACCTTTCCAACCACAAAACGTGCAAGAGTAGCGACGGTGGGAATGATTACCTATATGTGGACCTTTTCTAACCTTCCTAGTGTTTCTCACACGTTCGGGGGGGGGGGGGGGGGGGGGTGGGGGGATGGGAACAATTCTCTCATCACAACCTATACCTCCCCTATCTCCCTTAATTTGTATGGTGCGTAGGATCTTATCTAACTTCTCCGACCTAACCTCCAAATCAAACTTAAATCTAGACGAGTCTCTCAGTCTTTCCTACAACTCATGAATCCTAGACTCGAGAAAACGCCTAGACTCCTCAAACACTAGAATTTCCTTTTTCAAAGACTCCATCAAACTAAGGAGATTATATCTCTCCTTCTCCACAAACTCTAGTTTCTCCCTAAATTTATTCTCTCGTTCCCTAAGATCCTCTATCAATGCATCAATATTTTCTATGGCATGCTCATTCAACTTAGCTTGCAATTTTGAGTTAACCTTTTTCACCTTCACCGTTTCGGCATGCAAATCATTAAACGCATTTTGCAATTCTTTCACATCTATCTCCTCTTCGTCACTCTCATCACTCTCTCTAACATGAGATTTACTTATAACCTCCTCGGAAGTGTCATTCACATGAGAATCATCGTCGCTCACATGACATGCCATAAGCGTAACAAAGTTACGATCAATGGGGGAACTCTCTCCCTCTTTCGGTTCACTATCACTTAAGGTGGAACTATATACAATGGGTTGTTTGCCCTCTTTCTTATGTCTAGTAGGACACTCCTTAACTTTGTGACCGTACCCCTCACACCCAAAACACTTATCCGACTCATTTCTCTTAATCTTCTCAAACTTATTCTTAGAGGTGGGATCAACTTTGTTGTTCTTGAATTTTTCAAACTTCTTAGAATCTTTCGATTGCATTTGAAATTTAATAAATTTTTTAAATTTCTTTGCCAACAAAGCAACATCCTCAAAATCGGAATCGGAATCGGAATTCGAAACTTTAATTTCCTCCTTTTGGGTTTTCAAAGCAATACCCTTTTCTTTCTTAGGCACTTGCTTGGAGGTAATCATGTCGATTTCATAGGTTTGTAAGTCACCTATAATCTCTTCTAGTTTCGTCGACTCTAACTTACCCAAGGAGTTTAAAATAGTCACTTTCGCATCAAACCTACTAGGCAACGACCTAAGAATTTTCTTAATGACACGGTTGTCTGGAATTTTCTCGCCTAGGTTAAACGACGAGTTGATAATATTGGACATCCTAGCATAAAACTAATCAAAAGTCTCACTCACAAACATCCTAATGGTATCAAACTATGTAGTAAGATTTTGAAGTTTCGACGCCCTAACCATGATAGTACCCTCGTGAGTGAGTGACAAAATATCCCAAGCTTCTTTTGATGTTTCACAAGTCATAATTCTATTATATTCTTCTGGTGTGACATGTGAATAAATAATGTGCAAACCCTTAGATTTATATTGTGAAAATTTATGTTCAGTTTCGGTCCATGACTCGACAGGCTTTAAATTAGTGACATCGCCTAAAATAGTGACAGGGGGTGTCTAACCTTTCTCAACTGCTAGCCACACACGCTCATTAATAGATTTTAATGCACTTTTCATTCTCATCTTCCAATAGGTGTAATTAGTTCCATAAAAAATAGGAGTTCGAAAAAGTTTGTTATTTCCAAAATTCATCTTTGAAAACACACGGGATCACAAAACAAATAAATTATGTTTTCTAGTTCTAATACCAATTTGAAAGAGTGGTCCTACATGAGTGTGTTTCAAATCAAACCAATTTTCACCAAAAATTATCCAACTTTTAATTATCACCAAACCAAGTTGTGAAAAATCATTTTTTTATTTTAAACCAATTTTATGTTGATTAATACTAAACATGAATCTAGTGATTAAAGCAAGTAATGTAAAGTAAAGAATACTCACAACGCTCGATGTACGAGGAAAAACCCAAGACGGGAAAAAACCTTGGACGGACCAAGCCAGACAATCACTATGAATGTGGAATTATAACGAATAGACAAAAGACTCACTCAATGACTCGATCCCCATGGGTCTTGACGCTCTTCTGATCTTCAACCACTCCTCTCACAGTGCCCATGCAGAAAGTCCTTCTTTCACGATACATGTTCACAACACATGCATCCATATATGTCTCAATGTCCACCGAATGGCTTTGATACATCTACAATGTCGAACAAGAAGTCCTTCTCTTTTTTTCACTGCAAAACCCAGATGTTCAAGTATAGAACAAACCTTCTTGGTGCAGCAAGATCACATAAACATATAGTAATGATAACTCGAATCTTTGCAAACTCTAAGGATGTGTTTAAGCTTTGTAACCTTAGAAAAACATGTGCAAAACTCGTACTGGATTAAAAATTGTCTTCCAGATTGCACTACTCGCTAATTCTGACGAAACCACGCTTTAAATAGGAAACATTCACCGCCTCGAAAAATGTGTCGCTCGAACAAGATTAACATGTCGTTCGCGCGACATGGCTATCTCGCTCGAACGAACAGAGATGTCATTTGAACGACGCGCATGTCAGTTTGACTTTTTCTTTAAAACATTTCTTCAAAAGAGATCCAATTAACTCAAACTCTTTTTCGAGCTTATCAAAATAAAACGTAGTTTAAAACATTTAAAACACTTTTAAAACATTTTTAAATATTTTTTCTTATAAAACTACATCCTTATCTTTTATAAAAACAATTCTGAATCTCATTAACAATATGCATTCATGCTTGTGTGATCTGTGAATGCAATAAAATTGAAGACTAATAAACTTGCATGGATTAAACTTCGGCATGATTAATTCTTTGAAGCTTTGCCGCAATGTCTTTAATTTCTTCAATGCGTCATAGACCAAGTGGGATCGTGACAAAAACAATTCGCCATGACATATTACAAACACAGTTTTATTCACGGAATTAAGTCAAAACAATACAGGGACACAATTGGAAATTTATGTCCTTACAAATTTTATTGGCTATAAACCTCTGAATGTCATATGTGAGCAAATCCTGAATGAAATCAAGAATGATGGTTTCCTAAGGTGGACAGAAAGGTTAAAATCTCCTGCACATAAGAGGAACAAGGACCTATGGTGTGAGTTCTACTAAGACCACAACAATCTGACTGAAAAATATTTTGCTCTTAAAGATTAGATCGAGAATATACCGAAGGTACGAAATCTCGAAAAGTATGTCAACGGGAAAAGTTAAAGGGAAGGTCGAGATGACCCTCGAAAGTAGAGGAGCGATAAGTGCATACCTGATGCTCCAGAAAACAGAGATAACGAGGAACCGAATAATGATGATAAGGCCGACCCTAACTTACCACTGTGACACCCCGCCTAATTAAATATCGGGCGATCACTCCTTTATTAAATTAAAATCAAGGTGAACAGTTGGTTCATTCTTAGCATCACTGTCGTAAAAATACTTTTCCAATTTAAAAACCCTAAATAATTAAGCTAAGTGTCAAAACCATTTAAAACCTTATTCTCATTTTATTAAACCCGGTTATAAAACCTTAAACCATTAACATCTAAAGAGTCACACATTAAGAATAAAAATAGAATTGAACATACACGAATTTAATCATCAATATTAAATCCCAACATTTACAACACTAAAGGAAAACATCCTGACAGTAATAAATCCTGAAATAATGGTACTGAAAGTAAAAATTTCAATCTCTGACAACACCAACTAAATAATAGAAAGAGGGCGACACATGCCCCTGCTGGATAAAACTGAACTAGGAGTAGAATCAAATGGATGAAGTAGTCTAAACAACAGGCCTGCAACTCCCACCTAAGCTGCAGCACGTTCCTTCCAAAGGATCCTAAGTAAGACGCCCCTGTGGCTGGGCACCTGTAATACATACATATATATACAAGAGAGAAAAGGAAATAGAAACGGGTCAGAGCCCGATAGTGTATATGATTTAAAAATTCGTTTAGTAAGTATTTAAATTGATACAGGCCAATGCAACAACATATTAATGCGACACTCTCTTGAGAAATTCTTGCCTCTCTTCTAATGTGCACTCCTATCGTACTAACCTTCCCAATGGTTTATCTCATCATATATCACACTATCTTTCCCCAATGATTTAACTTATCTTAGGTTATTCGCAGGATTTACAACTGAACATCACAAGTATTTAAAACGTAAGATTTCAATTTGTAACCAAGGTTCTCCTTTTAACTTTATTAATCAATAAAGTTTTCCAGTGTCATATTATACTTTCTCAAAACAATTATTTATAATTTGAGTCATCAACCATGTCCTACATATCAAATCACAATAAGCAGTTCTAGATTTTAGAATTTCATATATATATTAACTACTCGTATAATATATATATCATAACAGTGCCCTATATAAAAACAATGGTGCGGGCATACTCTGCTATCCAATCCCCGTATCAATCGTACTAAAGGGAATACAAGTTCAGAATCACTCTCGAACTGTATAAATACATACACAAACAATATTGAGGCGAAGCATAGTTTCCAAGTCCAAGAGGTCAGTACATACCCTCACGTCTCTTAGGACCGTGACTACCGATTCGATAGCCTGTACGTAGGATTCCTATCTTCTAGGGTACGAGTCAATATCCCCCATAAGGCACACGAGATAAGATCGTCCCATCGCGGTAACCTCAGGGATAGCAAGTAGCGCGGGCATGATTTTCACAAGTATATAATATATGCATACACAATCATATAAATATACCACTTTTATTATATCAATTTAGGTTTATCCCATAACCCACATTCACAACATTTATCCTTATTTTCCCATTATTATATATCAAGTATAATGGTTCGTTTCTAACTTTAATTCGAAGGGTTTTTCCAACTTACTACGTGATTGGACATAAATATTGTATATTTATTCCCCTAATGTCAGTGCATTTGTGAACCCGAGTGATGTAACCTATAAGGATTTGACACACATTTATGCTACTAATCTTCGTTGGCAAGTATTTCGTGTTTCGTGCTTCTCTTATTGGTTTTACAGGTTAATCATGCAAGCAGCGCAAAAGAGAAAGCGAGACAATGAAAAAAAATCTAAGAAGGCAAGTTCAAGGGCATTTTGGTAATTTTGCAGCTAGATCCCGAAGGAGGAGTCAACCAGAAAGTTGAAGAGCTCGGAACAACGAGAACACTGGAAGAAACTACACCCAAATCTGAGCTACGATTGATGAGTTATGACCCGTTGAAGTTGAAGAAAAATCCAAGGAAGAAAGGAAAGAAAACAAGAAAAAATTTCTAAGTGTTGAATGGAAGAAAAAGCACCCCAGACCAGCAAACATTCGCGAACCCAGGGGGCGAACCGGGTCGGGGGGCCTGATGCGCGAATTTGTCTCCTTATTCAGATTGGCTCTAAGGTTTCCTTCTTATACAACATCAAAATTTCGTGGTTTAATCCTCTACATCACAAAAGGTTTCCTGAATATCATTTAGGTCATCACTATATGCAATTTCCTATCTTAAATTGGGTTTTTCTTCCATAAAATTCATCCCAATCATTCCTAAACCAATATGAAAGATGAATCAACGAAATAAGCAAGATAAACACTTGCCTGGGATTTTCAGAAATCTGGTTTGGTGTTGAATTTGGTGTGGTTGCGTTCCCCGTCTCGCGATCTACGCGTTGGCGGTGGCGGCGGTGCAAACGATTGAGTTTTGAGCCTTGGAATGCCTTGAGAGATCTCTCCTCTCCTCTCCAATGGCCGTTCTAGTGTTTTGAGTTATCTAACCCTAGGAGATAACCTAAACATCTGATATAACCCCTTTAATTTTCGTGGGTTTAATTAACCAAAAATACAAAATGACTAAAATGCCCTCCCGGGGTACTAATTAGGCCTAAAAATGCCCCGAGACCCAAATCAAACCCCCGGGTATACTTTTCTGACTATCTCGACCCTTCCGGACGCATTGGCGCACTCAAAATGACCATACAAACAACTTATAAAATATTCACTTTTATTAATCCACATTTAGTCCCGACACGACACAGACGCATCCCGACTTAAATTTTCACAATTGTCATTTTATTCACACGTGACAATATTATAAAAATAAATCTCATATATTACTATACTCATCCAGTAATATGCAACAAATAATATATTCCCAATAATTACTAACTCTTGTCATGCTAGTAAATATTTAAAACAACATTTCGGATTAAAATTAAATTAATTTATCTCAAATAAATTTATTAAATCCTTAAATTTAAAAGCCATGAAAATACGGGGTATTCCATACTTCCCCCCTAATAACGGAATTTCGTCCCGAAATTCGGAAAATAAGGCCTACCAGGTAGCACAATTCTGGATATCCTTGTCAGTACGCAAACTATCTACATAGTACGGCGCCCAATCACTATAGCTTTTTCCTCACAGCAACATTGTTTTACATTCTTATTTGAGACACTTCACATTGCACTCCCAACTGACAACATTTGAATAGGTTACGTCTATACGTTATAAATTCCATTATCTCACTATCATTAGGAGGCCACACCTCACTACATGACAAATACTCGGATTTATTCATATACAAAATTCCCATTATGAGAAGATCATACGAACATTTGACCACTCTTGACTGCCTAAAACAGTCGTGGAATTCCACCATAGTTATCGGATATTTTCTCGACCGATCCAAAAATTCTGATTATCTACTCTCCTCTAAACATACGGAAGGAGAATAGTCAAGGTTCTTCCATAACAAAACCGTAATAAGTACCTCGTACGCGACAAACAGGTACGAGTGCTTCTACAGAGCATTCTTGAAATCATCGTACCAAGATTTCAATATCTCCTTCATGTGGCTCCACTAATCTTTAATCACCATGCGCTTATTCCCTGGCTAAGGGAGATACATCCTACTCGAAACGAAATCTTATCTCCGCTGGTTCCTGAAATCCCATATCAAAGGTGGGATTCACCAATCTCATCTTGATTCAGAAATTTATACTGCGCCGGACCATGCACTGGCGCGATCCTTCCTTTCAAAGGAAGTCTGGGGCATACTAGTTAATATTGTAAGCCAGCCCAAAGGAATATCAATCACTTCCTTCTTGGCGACTTAATTCACATCTTCGGGATAAACCGTTGATCTTGTTTTGAGGATGGCAACCCATCCAAGAACTTTACCGACTTTACCAACCTCTTCCAATTTCAGGAATTTTCGATAAACACAAAATTCTTTGGTTGATTCTCCTCTTTCAACCAAACCTTACCTATGGGCATTGCATGTAGAGACTACTCACTACGTCTCGCTAAACATCGATTCTTCCCTTGAAATGTCTCACATTAAGTGACACGTAATACTCCCCTTCCTTCCTTGGAGTATGCCGAAAGTTTTGACCCGTGCTCTTCTCTCCACGAAGCGCACTTCTGGATCTCTTATACTATACCAACATCATTACTCTTTGTATGCGCAAGTCGCTCTCACACTTGACTAATAACAACTCCGCTCCGGGTGTGCTTCATAACAATTAAATTCTACTCTATTCAAGGAATACCAATTCTTGAATGGCTTCCCACAGCCTTCCAATCAAGTTAGGGCGTGTTATTCTAATTGCACACTTATGTATGGATTATCTCCCCTCATGTGACGTTTAATCCACTCTATCACTTCCACTTCGTTATACTAGTCCCACAAACATATATTTCACACGTCTATTACCACGTCCCTTCGACTCGGACTATTTTAACTGTAGTTAACCAAGATGCCCACATTTTTGCAACACTCCGACTGCCCTGGGAGAGCGAACGGCGTGCTACTCATCTGTAGGACTAACTAAATTCAACGGAATAGAAGGAATAGGGCATTCAAATTCCATGACAATAAAAGAGGAATAATAATTCTCAACCTTCCTCAGATAAGTACAACAATTTTCCCAAATAGGTACAATAACCAAAATAAATCACTAACGCTCTATTCATCAAAATAATTACAGGTCATCTCTTTTGTATAATATAAAGTTCTTTCCGGATAATCCATGCTAAAAATCATTCCAACTCTTTATTCACCTTGTGTTCTGTACGCGGTTATGACATTTGGGTACTCTCAATCACCCTAGAAATTAAAATTCTTAAATTCTCCTTATCATCGTTCCACCCCTCAACTCGTGGGGATAACTTTCAATGCTTTCCTACCACAAAAATCCGGCTCCAATGACCTTAAAACAAAATTCAACTTCCAACTTACATACATAATTACTTGATCCCATTTTGACCAGGGTACCGAACTCATGGAATAGTGACCAAACGTCTCCCTATTTCCAACCTTACGCTAAGTTTCATGCGTGGGATGTCTCGCAAAGTGAAATCCAAACAAGGAACCCCCCCGATACACTACTACCTAACATTGACGGTTATCAAAATCCGTTAGGTCCTCCGTCCATAGTATATACCCCTTTATTCTGTCCCTTGACAGAAAAGTTACAATTTCTCCCGTAATTATGCTTAACAAAGAACGTTTCACCAATTTCACTATCGTCCCGTATTGGTTGATGGTAATTATATTCTATAAACCTCGGATACATACGATCAAAATTCTCTAAATTTCCTTTTTCTAACATTAGGGGTATAACTCTTAACTCCCACATCTCTTAAGGATAAATATAACACTGCACTCTTCCTATCACTAAGTCCGGAGTGCTAAACATAATACCGAGTCAAGTCTTTTCGCTCAACGGTAAATCCCGGTACATACTGAATCATACTGACAAAGTCTATACATACATTGGTATCGAATATCTCAGCCCACTATCTCCTCCTAAGTCTCTAGGATAGATAATATAAGTGCGAGTCCAACCTTCTTACAAGTAAAGCCTCGCCAAAACAAAACGTGTTGCACTAATGTAACTACTCCGATAGCCTTGCAATAAATGCCCACTATCATACTACCTATTTCTATAACATTTTAACAAAGATAATATCATACTCGTGTATCGCATCACTACAACGAGTAACCTCAATCAAGTATAAAACACTGTTAATGTACTCATTCATCCCCCGCGGATAGTACCAAAGAAAAATCCCGCTATACTATGGAAAAATATTCACATAATGGTAACATTTATAATGATATGCATTAAACTCGTCTCACATGCTAATCTAGCAATGAAAAAAATGTGGTGACTCGCTCGTGTCACATAAACGCACCACATCCTCTAAGGATACAACTTGTACTTCCATCCTGGCAATCGTCTTGACTGCACAAATAGTTTTCGGACGTAACACGTCTGCCCAAACCAAAACAAAATTATTTTTAATCGTCGTCCTTTACTAGGCACCGTATTCTTGTCCCTTTTTCTCACTTTGGAACATATTATCGCGATCAATTTCACTCCACACCAAAATACCTCAACACATAATCCACTTATCACCTGTCCTACTAACCAGGTTAGGATTGTCCTTCTCTTGGACTTTAGTAGACTCGATTCCTGTTAGCCATCCCGGTTGTTCCCTTAGCTTTTTTTTAGGCCATAAAGATCATGTTACTATCTATAATAGTACTTACTGAATTTACCATCACTTGGTAAGAATTTAACTATCTGAAGCATTTAAATGGTTTTCCTGATGTGTATCCACATCCTTTTGTGGTGCTATACCACCACCGTTGTATTCAGTCTTATTCTCGACTAAATTCTTCGATTCCTTTAACTTCCCCCACAAAGAAGCGTTATCATCTATATTGACAAAATATGACATTGTCAACCTCTGAATTGGTCGTCCATCAGAATTTCCTCCTCGAGTATTATCAACTATTATTACAAGTTGGTCTCCCACTTGGAGTCGTTTACTCCACTAGTATCTACCTCTTTCGATACAAAATTTTCTAATGATTAGGATTCATATCCACAATTGGACTTCTGTCATGCCCTCCTGCGATGAGTTCAGAACCACGTTTGCTTCTCATCCTGAACAGTTGAGGAAGGAACATACGGTCAACACTGTACCTAAGGTTCTCCTATAGGCATAAAATTCCACTTCTAAAATTGGTGGTTGACTCCAACCATTATAATTTCGTCCCGAAAGCCAAAAAAAATTTCTCTAGATTTTCACTTTCAGTTTGCCACACTTCGTCCTATATTTAAGCCTTTGGATACTTTACCTCCTTTGGTAAACACATACAATTTTCGCGTTTCTAAAATTTCCCACTGACATTCTCTACATGTTTTTGTAATACGTTGGGTAAGTTTACCCTCGCACCTCATTTGACTATAACAGCATTTGAAAATCATTACTGCACCTTAGTCGCCTTTTTAGTCGTGGCTTCTCGTGCCATAATGGAGGTGACCTCGACTACGGTCATCATCCTCGGATATATTTCATAATCTCAACTGAGCCCTGCCTCCTGATGTACGCTTAACGGTCCTCTTCTGACATCCGTCATCGCTCGGCACACGCACACATCCGAACGAAATTAGAATTCACTAGTGTATACACATTATAGCAGGAGAACGAAATCTCGTCAAAGGAATCGACAATCCTAAACATAGGGCTCTATAACAAACAAAGCAACGCTGAAAGCATAATAAGCCGTACAGATCCTAAGGACACTAGAACCTGATGCTCTGATACCACCTGTGACACCCCGCTTAATTAAATACCGGGCGATCACTCCTTTATTAAATTAAAATTAAGGTGAACAGTTGGTTCATTCTTAGCATCACTGTCGTAAAAATACTTTTCCAATTTAAACACCCTAAATAATTAAGCTAAGTGTCAAAACCATTTAAAACCTTATTCTCATTTTATTAAACCCGGTTATAAAACCTTAAACCATTAACATCTAAAGAGTCACACATTAAGAATAAAAATAGAATTGAACATACACGAATTTAATCATCAATATTAAATCCCAACATTTACAACACTAAAGGAAAACATCCTGACAGTAATAAATCCCGAAATAAAGGTACTGAAAGTAAAAATTTCAATCTCTGACAATACCAACTAAATAATAGAAGGAGGGCGACACATGCCCCTGCTGGATAAAACTGAACTAGGAGTAGAATCAAATGGATGAAGTAGTCTAAACAACAGGCCTGCAACTCCCACCTAAGCTGCAGCACGTTCCTTCCAAAGGATCCTAAGTAAGACGCCCCTGTGGCTGGGCACCTGTAATACATACATATATATACAAGAGAGAAAAGGAAATAGAAACGGGTCAGAGCCCGATAGTGTATATGATTTAAAAATTCGTTTAGTAAGTATTTAAATTGATACAGGCCAATGCAACAACATATTAGTGCGACACTCTCTTGAGAAATTCTTGCCTCTCTTCTAATGTGCACTCCTATCGTACTAACCTTCCCAATTGTTTATCTCATCATATATCACACTATCTTTCCCCAATGATTTAACTTATCTTAGGTTATTCGCAGGATTTACAACTGAACAGCACAAGTATTTAAAACGTAAGATTTCAATTTGTAACCAAGGTTCTCCTTTTAACTTTATTAATCAATAAAGTTTTCCAGTGTCATATTATACTTTCTCAAAACAATTATTTATAATTTGAGTCATCAACCATGTCCTACATATCAAATCACAATAAGCAGTTCCAGATTTCAGAATTTCATATATATATATTAACTACTCGTATAATATATATATATATATATATCATAACAGCACCCCATATAAAACTATGGTGCGGGCATACTCTGCTATCCAATCCCCGTATCAATCTTACTAAAGGGAATACAAGTTTGGAATCACTCTCGAACTGTATAAATTCATACACAAACAATATTGAGGCGAAGCATAGTTTCCAAGTCCAAGAGGTCAGTACATACCCTCACGTCTCTTAGGACCGTGACTACCGATTCGATAGCCTGTACCTAGGATTCCTATCTTCTAGGGTACGAGTCAATATCCCCCATAAGGCACACGAGATAAGATCGTCCCAGCGCGGTAACCTCAGGGATAGCAAGTAGCGCGGACATGATTTTCACAAGTATATAATATATGCATACACAATCATATAAATATACCACTTTTATTATATCAATTTAGGTTTATCCCATAACCCACATTCACAACATTTATCCTTATTTTCCCATTATTATATATCAAGTATAATGGTTCGTTTCTAACTTTAATTCGAAGGGTTTTTCCAACTTACTACGTGATTGGACATAAATATTGTATATTTATTCCCCTAATTTCAGTGCATTTGTGAACCCGAGTGATGTAACCAATATGGATTTGACGCACATTTATGCTACTAATCTTCGTTGGCAAGTATTTCGTGTTTCGTGCTTCTCTTATTGGTTTTACAGGTTAATCATGCAAGCAACGCAAAAGAGAAAGCGAGACAATGAAAGAAAATCTAAGAAGGCAAGTTCAAGGGCATTTTGGTAATTCTACAGCCAGATCCCGAAGGAGGAGTCAACTGGAAAGTTGAAGAGCTCGGAACAACGAAAACACTGAAAGAAACGGCACCCAAATCCGAGCTACGGTTGATGAGTTATGACCCGTTGAAGTTGAATAAAAATCCAAGGAAGAAAGGAAAGAAAACAAGAAAAAATTTCTAAGTGTTGAATGGAAGAAAAAGCACCCCAGACCAGCAAACATTCGCAAACCCAGGGGCGAACCGGTTTGGGGGGTGAACCGGTTCGGGGTACATGCGAACCGGTTCGGGGGGCCTGATGCGCGAATTTGCCTCCTTTATTCAGATTGGCTCTAAGGTTTCCTTCTTATACAACATCAAAATTTCGTGGTTTAATCCTCTACTTCACAAAAGGTTTCCAGAATATAATTTAAGTCATCACTACATGCAATTTCCTATCTCAAATTGGGGTTTTCTTCCATACAATTCATTCTAATCATTCCTAACCCAATATGAAAGATGCATCAACGAAATAAGCAAGATAAACACTTGCCTGGGATTTTCAGAAATCTGGTTTGGTGTTGAATTTGGTGTGGTTGCGTTCCCCGTCTCGCGATCTACGCGTTGGCGGTGGCGGCGGTGGAAACGGTTGAGTTTTGAGCCTTGGAATGCCTTGAGAGCTCTCTCCTCTCCTCTCCAATGGCCGTTCTAGTGTTTTGAGTTATCTAACCCTAGGAGATAACCTAAACATCTGATATAATCCCTTTAATTTTCGTGGGTTTAATTACCCAAAAATACAAAATGACTAAAATGCCCTCCCGGGGTACTAATTAGGCCTAAAAACGCCCCGAGACCCAAATCAAACCCCCGGGTATACTTTTCTGACTATCTCGACCCTTCCGGATGCGTTGACACACTCAAAACGACCATACGAGCAACTTATAAAATATTCACTTTTATTAATCCACATTTAGTCCCGACACGACACAGGCGCGTCCCGACTTAAATTTCCACAGTTGTCATTTTATTCACACGTGAAAATATTATAAAAATAAATCTCATATATTACTATACTCATCCAGTAATATGCAACATATAATATATTCCCAATAATTACTAACTCTTGTCACACTAGTAAATATTTAAAACAACATTTCGGATTAAAATTAAATTAATTTATCTCAAATAAATTTAATAAATCCTTAAATTTAAAAGCCATGAAAATACGGGGTATTACAACCACCTCCAATCACTGATCCAAAAGGTTGAATGAACATGATTGTGGATAGGAAGGAACACATGGCAGAGGCAAAATCTCTTCCCCCAAAACCCAAAAAGGTGCACTCGGCGACCATAGAGCTTAAAAAGGTAAAAAGATATAAGGTTGATATGAATACTTTAATTATGGATTTCTCTAGGATAGACTTTAAGGGGATTTTATCCCTTCATGATGACCCTTTGGTTATCACGACTTTGGCGCATGGTTATGAGGTTTTCAGGATCTTGGTGAATGGTGGAAGCTCTGCTGACATTATGTTTTGGGATTGTTACAAAGGCTTGAGTCTAAGCAAGAAGAGGCTAGTATCGAATCATCAACCTATCATCGAGTTCAGTGGAGAGAAAGTACATACTTTGGGGATTTATGAAATGGAATTCAGAATGGGAAATTGCTAGCTGAAATGCCTCACAAAGAAGATTAGTTTCTTCGTCATGGGTGATAATGTCTACTCGGCCTACAACATAATCCTCGAAAGAGTAGCCCTCAAAAAATTTGAGGCCATGCTTTCAATGGTTCACCAAATGATTAAATTTTCGACTCCGTATGCGGTAGGGGAAGTGCAGGGTGACTAGGTTGAGGCACGTGAATGGTACTTCAATTCAGCTGAGGACAGAGAGGCATATAAAAGGGCTACTACAACGTACAACATTGATACCCTGGATTTAAGAGATGAGACTAAGTTAAAAAAGGGGGAGGCCACTGAGAAGGTAGAATCCATCATCTTTAATGAGGATGAGCCTAAAAAAACCGTCCAAATAAGAAATGCCCTAAGGAAAGAAATAAAGGAAGAATTGATCAAGATATTAAAGAAAAGGTAGAGTATCTTTGCTTTGATTCACGAGGATATGTAGGGCATCGATCCAAAACTCCTATGCCATAAGTTGAATGTGTCCGATGATGCAAGGATGATATGATAAAATAAAGAGTTTACTCCCAGGAGAAGTATGATGTTATCTCGGAAGAGGTAAAGAAGCTGGAAAAGGCCAATTTCATAAGGGAGGTCATATACCCCGAATGGTTAGACAACACAGTCATTGTCCCTAAGGCCAACGGTAAATGCAGGATGTGTATTGACTTTACAGATTTGAAGAAAGCCTTACCCAAAGACAGTTTTCCCTTACCAAAGATCGATTACATGGTTGATGCCACAGCCTGCCATGAGCTGATGAAATTTATGGATGCCTACTTAGGTTATAATCAGATATCCATGGACCCAGCCGGTGAAGAGAAGACTTCCTTCATAACTGACAAAGGGACTTATTACAACAAAGTCATGCCCTTCATATTGAAGAATTCCGGGGTAACATATCAAAGGATGGTTAAAAAGTGTTTGGGGAACAAATTGGAATGATGATGGAAGTGTACCTCGATTACATGTTGACGAAGAGCCTCAAGGCTAACACTAATGTGGCCAACCTTGAGCGTACTTTCGATACGATGGATCAGTTGAGGATGAAAATCAACCCCACCAAGTGTGTCTTCGGCATGGGGAAGGAAAATTTTTAGGCTTTATTGTGAACCAAAGAGGGCTTGAATCCAATCTAGAGAATATTTAAGCCTTAGTGGAGATAAAGACTCCGACAATGATCAAAGAGGGGCAGAGACTAACCGGACGAGTGGAAGAACTAAACATATTTATGTCTAGATCCACTGATAAATGGACAAGGTGCAGGCTCTAGAGGACTTTGTGGCTGAGTTCATGTGGAACGATACCGATACAGAGGAAATTGAGGCTCCAACTACTGAGCCAAAAAGAAGAATATGCCTTCCCCCGGCCCAGACCGAAATGAGTATAGTAAGAAACAAAGTGTGTGAGAATGAAGCAAAAGATACATCTTTAAGAATAGGACCTTGGAAAAGGGTAGTTTTTCAAAAGGTGGTATGATATGGAGCTTGTTTGTTGATGGCTCCTCGTGTGAGGCATAAAGCGGAGCAGGTCTAATTGTGTCAGTCCTAGATGGAACCGATATTGAGTATGCACTAAGGTTCATCTTTAAAGCTTCCAATGATGAGTCTGAGTATGAAGCCCTCCTGGAAGGTTTGTCCCTTGCCCGAAAAATAAACGTCGGCCAACTCCTAGTCCATAGTGACTCCAAGTTAGTTGTGAATCAAATCTTAGGGGTGTATGAGGCCAAGGACGACAGAATGGACAGATATCTGGGAGGGGTAAAATCAGCATTGAGGAATTTCAGAGAGCTAAAGCTAAAGAGGATACCACGACTGGACAATAGTCGAGTCGATGCTCTAGAAAGGTTAGCCTCAGCGATGAGAACTGAAATCAGAAGGTCGGTGTTGGTAGAGATTTTACATCGGCTGACCATTGAGGAGGAAGATAACAGGTTAAAGTTTTGTTTGAACCTAAATATGGGAGCTTCTTGGATAAATCCTATCATTCGGTACATCAAGGATGGTGAATTACCTGACTCCAAAGTTGAGAAAAAGAAGTCGAGGTACATACCGGCCAAGTTCTCCATCATAGGGGACATCTTGTATAAGAAAGGGTTCCTACTCCCTCTTCTCAGATGTGTTCACCCATTTTAGTTATATTATATTTTAAAGAATATACATGAAGGATACTGCTCTAGTCACATTGAAAGCATGTCATTGGCGAAGAGGATCATCACCCATGGGTATTAGTGGCCGACGTTCACAAAGGATGCAACTGCGTATGTGAAGAAGTGTGACAAGTGCTAGAGGTTTACCACCAATACCCATAAGCCTCACCAACCTTTTACTTCCATCACCTCTCCCTGACCATTTTTAGTCTAGGGGATCGACTTAATAGGACCATTACCAAGAGCTGTAAATAACTATTGTTATCTGATCGTAGAAATTGATTACTTTTCAAAGTGGGTAGAAGTCGAGCTGATGATTACGATCACAGAGACAAAGTCCTGCCAATTTATTTGGAACAACATTATTTACAGGTATGGCGTATCTAACACCTTAATCTTAGATAATGGGAAATAGTTTCAAAAAATCTCGATAGAAAATATTATGATCGGGTCGGCATCAAGCAGTTCTTTTCCACTCCTGGATGACACCAGGACAATGGGCAGACAGAAATAATAAATAGAATAATTCTTAACGAAGTTAAGAAAAAATTAGAGGATGTCGAAGGGAGATGGACTGAGGAGGTGTACACTTTCCTATGGGCATACAGGACAATGGAGAGGACTCCAACTGGGGAAACTCCATTCATATAGGCTTATGGATTAGAGGTTGTGGTGCCTACAGAAATTGGTCTCCCAACCCATAGGGTTCAGACGTATGACCCGAAAGAGAACACTGTAAAACGTAGACTTGATTTAGACCTTGTGGAAGAAAGAGGAGAAGATGCCGAGGTTAGGAAAGATGCCTATCAACAAAGGATGGAGAAGTTCTACAATAAGAAGGTGAAAGATCGACTACTAAAAGTAGGAGACCTTGTTCTGAAGAACACATGGCAGAAGCCCAACAAGATCCATCTGAACTGGAATGGTCCGTATAGAGTGGTTGAAGAAGTGGTTCCTAGAACATACCGGTTGGAAAATTTGGATGAAAAACAATTTTCTAACTCATGGAATGTTGATCACCTCAAGAAATACTACTAGTAAAAGTGTTGTGTTATTTTGAGCCCCATGTTAGCTTCGTATACCTCGTGCTAATTTCATTTCAGTACCAATCGTAGATGTATATGAGAAGTGGATTATGAATGAAAAAATTTAGTGTTCTCTCCTATTTTGTCTGTTGTGTGAATATTTATTTCTTGTAAGCTTCAACTCATTTTAGGATGTATAACATCATTCATGGTGAAGTAGCTTTAAAATGCACTCGATGACATGATAATTCGTACAGGGTAGACCTCGTCCATAGGCTCTCAATAATACCGAGAGAGAGAAAAATGACTTAAGTGTGGTTCATTTCAAACTTAATTAACCTGGTGGATAAACTCTCTCGGTCGAGACAATGATGCATGAACGAGATAACTCTCATCCACACACTCACAAAACGACGAGAGGAGGCTTTTGATATAACACCATAATTTGGTGGATTCAAATTAAAAATCACTTAAGTATGGTTCATTTCAAACATTATTAACTTGGTGGATAAACTCTCTCGACCAAGACGATAGTGTATGGACGAGAAGACTCTCATCCATACACTCTCAAAATGACAAGAGGTGACTTGTGATATAACACCATAATTTGGAGGATTCAAATTAAAAATCACTTAAATGTGGTTCATTTTAAACATCATTACCTTGGTGGATTTAAAAATTTTCATGTGTCATCTCGTCTAAGGATGAGACTATGTATCATTATACATTTATGCTTAGTGGTTACTTAATTAAAACATCAAACAATGGCATACACGTAAAATAAGCAAAGACAATTTATAATTACGAGACAAAAATAACATTCATTCATCTCAAATAAGAGTTGTGTTCAGAAATGCTTGAATAAGCATGTCAAAAAAGAACATATAAAGCTATTACAGATATGAGGGTATGGGTCATAGACGACCACCCTATGCAGTAGACTCCATATTCATGGTAAACCCCCAACTCCTTTGTTAGCTGGAACTTACTCCACCAATATGGATGACCCAGCAACATCACCCTTATCTAAAGGAAGGGCAACTAAAGCATTGATATCAACTTAAAGTGGGGCCTCGGGCATTACCTCATCCTCCTCGATCGTTGGTAAAGATTCCACATACTCCAAAGCATCGTCCATAAAGGGATCTTCCATGTCAGGGGACTCCAACTCAAAGTGGATGGAGGAGACCACCTCTATAAATTTTGTGGTGACCCACCTGTAGGCCGTCTTGAAGTGCCTCCAAAAATACTCCATTTCGAAGCCCCTAAACTCATCAGAAGATTTATATGCCCCTGTGGCCTCGTTTTTTATCTTCTGGAGTGCCTCAGCTGACAAAGCCTCATCATTGGCCTTAATGATGGCAGCATCAAGATCTTTAACATATTGAGAAGTTAGTGCTAAGAGGTCTTCATCCTTCTTCTTCAGAAGCTTATTATGGGACTTGAAGAGCTCATCCTTTGACTGCAAGGTCATTTCCTTCTCTTTTATAGCATCCTGAACCTTCTAATAGTCAATTCAGCTTTCTTTGAGATTCCTCTTTATCTCCTCCATAGACTTCAAGGCCATGTCATCCTTGCGAACCTTGGGGTAGTTCTCAACCATCCATTTGGAGGCCAAGGCAAGACCACACATAGTCTGCAAAAAAATTACAAGATGTCAAAATTTAATTATCAGAGATAAGAAGAGACTTTTTCAGAAAATTACAAGAGCCCGAGCCAAGGAGTGGAGGCTAAAGTTAATGAATTATGGAGCAGGGACCTTGGAAAGAAACTTGTAGTCATCCTTAGAAGGGGCATGAAGCATGGGCCTCTTATCTCTTGAGGAATATGGAAAGATTATGCCAGTATAAGCCTTGAGTTGGACGATGTTAGCCACCCAATAATGCTCAAAGGTCTCCCCAGACGATGAGTTGGGGTCAGAGGATTGTAATACCCCGTATTTTCGTGATATTTATTTTTGGGGATTAATTGAATTAAATGTGTATTAATTGGAAATTAATCCGGATAAAAATATTAACGAGATGTGAGTTAGTATTTGATTATAATGTGTATATTTGGCAATATATGAATATTGGAAATATTGAAATTGTCGCGAGATTGAAATACGACAATTTGGGAAATTTTGTTGGGACGCGCGTGACAGTCGCGTAAGGATTATAATTATTTGAATTAAATATTGAATTTTATTTTTATCACCCGTATGGTCATTTTGAGTGCGCCAACGTGTTCGAAAGGGTCGAAATAGTAAGAAAACACTAGCCGGAGGTTAAGTTTGGGTCCCGGGGCATTATTGGGCCATACCGGTAACTTATAGGGGCATTTTGGTAATTTCAGAAATTGGGTAATTAAAACCCACGAAAATTAGAGTTAAAATCTGACTTAGTATTAACCCACTAAGCCATGTTCCAACCCCAATTTAGGTAGTGGTCTACGGGAGAAGTTAGAAACCATAAAGATTGGCAAAAACCAACCCCGCCTCCATTATCACCTTGAGAAGAACCTTGAGAAGAACTTGTAGAGAGAGAGAGGAAGAGAAGAATTCTGCAGAGAGAGAGAGAAGACAATTCAGCCTTCAAGATTCAACCTCAAATCCAGAGAAAGATTAGAGGCAAGTGGTTTAATTACAATTGATTTAATGCTATGCTTTTCCATGTTTAGGAATTATCGAAATTGATCTTGGAAGATGATATAGACCCATGAATTGGAAGTTAAAAACTATGAATTATGTTAGGGACTGCATGTAGTAACAATCTGGACGAATTATGAATTCAAAATTATGACCCTTGATTATTTAAAAACGGATTTAAGAAGAGGTTTATGAATGTTCTTGAAAGAATTAGAAAACTAGGGTTCTTGATGAAGATTGATCCATATATACCCCTTGGTTGATGAATTATTGGTTTTAGAACGTTATTAATGTTGTAGGATGGTTGTATGATGATACTATAACGTTATATTGGAGTTTCATGCATTAAAAGTATATTTTGGGATGATTTGAAAACTGCAAAACGAAGCAGTCCGTAGCCACACCTGGTGCATTCGATCGATCGATGTTCATCAGTCGATCGATCGACCACCATCGATCGATCGAAGGAAAAGGTCGATCAATCGACCTTCCCAGAATGAGTAAAGTTTTTCCCTATTTAAATTTTAATGGTGGTAACCCTTGGAAAATATTATTGGAGACCTTATGAATACCCTTAAACTTAAGGAAGACCAGTAGGCATGATTATGAAACTTGGACCTTAATTAGAATTCAATTTGAGGAATTATTCTAATTTAATGAAATTCGATAAGTGAGATAATATTTGGGTTAATAGTGTAAATTTGAATAATTTGATGAAATGAGGTTTGGGGCAGAAGTAAGGACCTTAGGAATAAAGATGTTATACGTGGGAATAATAGGAACTTAATAATCTATTTGAGATAGGTTTTAAGTATAAGAAACTACGACGTGAGACGTGTCGACAGTTTAACTTTTATATTATCGGGAGACGTAAAATATACAAATTTGGAATAATGGTATAAGGATGTAGAGTATACCTTTATTAATATTGAATTATCTAAGATGTGTGAATGCTTAGTATATGATTTTTATATGTATGGCATACCTACCATACTTGCTATCACGGGAGGTTACGTTCACACAGGCCCTTCTTATCCTTGTGTTGCTCGGATTTAGATTGGTACCTCGAGGACATAGTTCGAGAGAACGACTTATTTGTGAGTTAATAAACCAGCTGACTATGGAGCGTAGGTATGTACGTTACCATGGATATGTTGAATTTTGTTCGCCTCCATTTATGTGTGTGGTGTTTATTCCAACAATACATGAGAGATTCGGAATTTGTAATCCTTATGTACGTGATGTACCGGGATGGATAGCAGAGTATGTGTGCACCGCTGCTTAGCCTCGGGGTGCTTGTATTGTATATTTATGATGTGAAAATATACGGTTAAATGAAAAGGAATTTACTATGTTAAATTGTGAGTATAGTTGTGGTAACGTTATGAAAAGATAAAAGGGGACTTATATCAATAAATGGTTTTGTTAATAAATTGGGAATCCGAGAATTAAAGTAGAACTCTCTATTTAATTGTTAAGGTTAGAATTAAAACGTGAACCGAGTAGAAGTGTTAGAAACTCTTTTGAACTAGATAGTTATGAGAAAACACATGAATGGGTACGGGAACGTTAGGAGTGCACAGTTAGACGAGAGGTGAGTATCTCATGTGAGAGCACGTCCTAACATGTATTTTGCATTTATTGTTTTAATTGTTATTAAAGAACTTGCTATTTTCAAAATACTCTCCACTTTCGGGCTCTGACCCGTTTGCTTTCAAATCTATTTTTTGTAAAAACCATTTTAGGTGCCCAGCCACAAGGACACCACGCTTAGGATCCTCATACAGGTGACGAGCTGTAGCTGTTTGTGGAAGTTACAGGACATTGATTATAGACGCTTCATCTATCTTGACTCTATACTCAGCATTTATCAGTTGTAGGGCATGTCGCCCATTTCTTTTAGAAACATTTCATTTAATTCAGTTATTCAGACTTCAGGCATGTAATTAATTCAGGTTTCAGACTTGTCATATTATTTTCAGTTGTGGGATTGTTGTGAGGAGTTTTCCTTCGGACTTATTACTATTGTTGGTTATTTCATTACTTCGTTATGGTGAATGGATTTATGTTGTTCTTCCATTATTCTTTTATTGCATGTTAATCAGACTTAACTTAAAATTTGGCAACTTACTTTTTAAATACTAGGTGGTTAGTAATCATTAAAATATTTTCGACAGTGATGCTATTAACTGGACCAACTTGGCATTTTGTATTAATTTAATAAAGGAGTAGCTACCCGGTATTTAATTAGTCGGGGTGTCACAGGTGGTATCAGAGCATCAGGTTCTAGTGTCCTTTAGGATCTGTACGGCTTATTATGTTTCCGCTGAGCTTTCTCTGATATAGAGCCCTATATTTTAGGACTTTTGTATTCTTTTGTATATGCTACGTTCTTCAGCTATTTTGAGTTTATATCTGCGAACTTATAAACTTCATTCTTATTTCAGATACCTCCACGACGTGCACAACGGGTTCCCAGGAATGCAACGCCAGAACCACAGCCCGCACCAGTTCAGGGCACGATGAATGCCGCTGAGGTTGCTGCCATAGTAGCCCAAGCGGTAAATGCCGCACTAGCCGTAGTTCAGCAGGCACAACCTCAGGCGCTAGTTGCTGCGCCAATTCAGCCACATGCATTCCCGTGTGCTTGGGAACGTGTACGTGATGCTTTTCAGAAAGCACACCCACCGGAGTTTGCTGGTAGCTCCGATGTTGTTGTTTCGAGTCAGTGGAGAAAGGATATACAGAGGCACTTGAGGATGTATGAGTGCACTGACGTTCAGAGGCAGGTACTAGCTACTTTTAAGCTAGTGGGATCTGCACTACAGTGGTGGGAGTCTATTACCACCGTGGAGGAGAGAGATACTCTCACGATTCAGGAGTTCTGGGTGCGGTTCGACCGCAAGTACTTTCCGTCTGCTGTTCACACGGAAATGAGGAGGAAGTTGATGAACCTTCGACAGGAGGGTAAGACTGTGGCCGAGTATGAGGCCGAATTCACCAATTTGCTGAATATTGTTCCGGATGAGATACCTTTGGAAGAGAAGAAGATACAGAAATTTACGGACGGGTTGACTTGGAGGATCCGTCAGCATTTGTTGGGGAACCTATCGTTAGCCACTTATTCTGATGTGGTTAACGCTGCACTTTTACACTGTCAGGATCACCGCTTTCACATGGCTGAAGGCAAGAGATCAGGGGAGTCCAGCCATCAGGATAGGACTGGGGGAAATGGTGCCGGTGGGGAACATTCTGTTCAGGGACAGAGGCAGGGTGATCAGGGTTCCCAGCAGGTGGATCACAAGAGGTTCAGGTCGAGAAATTTTAGGCATGGACAGGGAGGTTTTCGACAGGGCCATCAGGGTCCGAACGGCCATCAGAACCAGCAGGGTCAGAATGGTCAACAGCAGTTTCAGCAGGGTCAGCAGGGCCAGTGGAGGAACGGTAACGGCCACCAGGGCCGGGGGCAGCAGGGACAGAGAGGGGGGAACTTCTCGGGGAAGTGTTTCATTTGTGGTAAGATTGGCCAAAAACGTCAGGAGTGTCCTGATAAGGGCAGGGCCCCACAGCAGCAGCAGCAGGGTGCTCGACATGAGCCACAGAGGCCACTTTTTCCACCAGCCCTCCCAGCTCCAGCCCAGGTGCCAGCGCTACCAGCCATTCCAGCAGTTCCTGTGCAGCAGGGGCAGCTACAGTATGGACGTGTCTATAACGTCCACCAGGCAGCAGCTCCACAGGCACCACCCGCGATTGAGGGTATGTTTCCTATCCATGGTACTATGGGTCGGATTTTGTTTGATACGGGGGCAACGCATTGTTTTGTAGCTACACATTTTGCGAAAGCCTTAAGGTTATTAGCCACAGCAGAAAGCACAGTGACGTGTGTAGACTCACCATTGGGGAGTGGGTCACTTATTTTCTTTATATGCCGGGGAGTGGGGGTAGAGATTGGTAGTTTGGTATTACCTGCAGATATGTTAGTATTAGAGATGACCGAGTATGATGCCATTATTGGTATGGATTGGCTTGTTGCATACCGAGCCATGATTGACTGTTTCAGTAGGAGTATTATCTTTGCCATTCCCGGGCAGGAGATATTTTTAGTGGCGATGCCTCGTTCTGAGGGAGGATCGTCCACTCATTTGTACTATATAGAGGAAGAGACCTCTAAGGAAGTGGTGATACCACTTGATTCGATTTCGGTTGTTTGAGAGTTTGCCGATGTATTTCAGGATATACCTGGATTACCCCCCAGTCGTGAGATAGACTTTGTCATAGACTTATTACCAGATACGATACCTATAGCACGCGCACCGTACCGTATGGCTCCGGCAGAGATGCGAGAGCTACGAGATCAGATTGAGCAGTTGTTGGGTCAGGGGTTTATACGGAGGAGTACTTCGCCATGGGGTGCCCCTGTGTTGTTCGTAAAGAAGAGAGATGGTTCACTGAGATTGTGTGTGGACTACCGAGAGTTGAACAAGGTCACGATACGGAATAAATATCCGTTGCCTCGAATCGATGACCTATTCGACCAGTTGAGAGGAGCTTCCTTCTTCTCGAAGATTGATTTGCGATCGAGATACCATCAGTTGCGTATCCGGGAAGAGGACGTCTCGAAGACTGCGTTCTTATCGAGATATGGTTCTTATGAGTTTCGGGTTATGCCTTTTGGTTTGACCAATGCTCCAGCCGTGTTTATGGACTTGATGAATAGAGTGTTCAGAGATTTCCTAGATCAGTTTGTCATTGTCTTCATTGATGATATTCTGGTTTACTCCCAGACAGAGAAGGATCACGCCGAGCACTTGAGGCAAGTTTTGCAGACACTGCGTCAGAATGAGTTGTATGTAAAATATGAGAAGTGCGGGTTTTGGCTGAAGGAGGTTCAGTTTTTGGGGCATATTATTTCCGATCAGGGAATATCGGTTGATCCAGGGAAGGTATTCGCGGTGAGGGAGTGGGGACAGCCCACGACACCGACAGAGATCCGTAGTTTCTTAGGCTTAGCAGGATACTACAGGAGGTTTATTCGGGGATTTTCGAAGATAGCAGGTCTTTTGACACATCTGACTCGTAAAGGTGTGCCGTACATTTGGAGTGATGCCTGTCAGTTGGCATTCGATGAGTTGAAGGACAAGTTGACCTCAACACCTATGTTAGCATTGCCGAGACTGGGAGTTGAGTATCTAGTTTACACCGATGCGTCCTTACAAGGACTTGGAGGTGTATTGCAGCAGGAAAGTCAGGCCATAGCTTATGCTTCCCGTAAGCTTAAGCCTCACGAGAAGAATTACCCCACCCATGACTTGGAGTTGGCGGCAGTGGTATTTTCTCTTCGGATTTGGAGACATTGTCTTTTGGGGGAAAAGTTTCGATTATTCACAGACCACAAGTCCCTACAGTACCTATTCACGCAGAAGGAGTTGAATATGCGACAGCGAAGGTGGCTTGAGTTTGTGAAGGATTATCAGTTTGATATCCAATATTACCCGGGGAAGGCTAACGTGGTAGCAGACGCGTTGAGCCGTAGACCAGTAGAGGAGGTGGCAGATGTGTGGAAGGCCAAATGGAAGAAGTTGGGACACCAGGATGCAGTGGCCCGATCATTTATGTCTGTGATGACTGTTACACCACAGATTGTCACGAGGGTGGTAAAGGCCCAGGCAAAGGACTCGTTCTGTCAGGAGCAGATAGTTCGATTATTGGCAGAGGGAGCCGAATCCTATACCGTTAGCTCAGACGGGGGATTACGCTTCAATGGGAGATTGGTAGTTCCGGAAGGGGAGGAATTGCGGCACGAGGTGATGGCAAAATCGCACGGCTCACGGTTCGCGGTACATCCCGATGGGGACAAAATGTACCAAGACATGAGACGTCAGTATTGGTGGAGCGGGATAAAGAGAGATATTGCCGAGTTTGTTTCAAAATGCGCCACTTGTCAGCTCATAAAAGTGGATCATCAGAGACCGGCAGGACTGCTACAGCCGTTGGAGGTCCCGATGTGGATGTGGGAGAGCATCTCCATGGACTTTATCACGGGGTTGCCCACGTCACAGAGAGGTCACGACTCCATTTGGGTAATTGTGTACAGGTTGACTAAAGTCGCTCATTTTCTACCCGTAAGGACAGACTACACTACGGGACAGTATGCCCAGCTCTTTATTGCAGAGATAGTGAGACTTCACGGTGTACCCCTAAATATCGTGTCTGACAGAGACAAGATATTTGTTTCACGGTTTTGGGAAAGTTTTTAGCAGGCCATGGGCACGGAGTTGCGGTTGAGTACAGCATACCACCCGCAGACCGATGGGCAGACCAAGCGTACAAATCAAATATTGGAGGACATGCTACGTATGTGCACCATTGATTTTGAGGGTGGATGGGAGCGGTATCTTCCACTGGTGGAGTTTGCTTACAACAACTCCTACCAGTTCACCATTGGCATGGCTCCATTTGAGGCGTTGGACGGTAGACCTTGTCGTTCCCCAGCATGTTGGTTGGAAGTGGGGGACAACAAACTACTTAGGCCAGAAGTGATTCAGGATACTTCGGCGAGGATAGAATTGATTCGGAGTCGCATTCGGGTAGCTCAGGATCGGTAGAAGAGCTATGCTGATGCTAAGAGGTTCTTCAGGGAGTTCCAAGTGGGGGACCAGGTTTTGCTCAGAGTATCTCCTATGAAGGGGATTATGTGTTTCGGGAAGAAAGGGAAGTTGGCACCGAGATATGTGGGACCATTTCCTATTATTGAGCGGATTGGACCAGTTGCGTATAGGCTTGGGTTACCGGAGCATTTGCATCGGATTCACGATGTGTTTCATATTTCCTCGCTAAGGAAATACCTTAGAGACAATTTGGCTCATTCTCACATTGCTGTGGAGGACATCGATCTCCATCCGGATAGCTCCTACGAGGAGGGGTTTATTGCTATTCTGGACCAAAGTGAGTGGAAACTGCGGTCAAAGATAGTTCCGTTAGTGCGTGTTCAGTGGCGACATCATAATGTCGAGGGGAGCGCGAGGATGAGATGCGCGAACGTTATCCAGAGTTATTCTTACCAGGTACTTTCTAGTTCCGAATTTCAGGAAGAAATTCAGTTATTAGGGGGGAAGTATGTAATACCCTGTATTTTCGTGATATTTATTTTTGGGGATTAATTGAATTAAATGTGTATTAATTGGAAATTAATCCGGATAAAAATATTAACGAGATGTGAGTTAGTATTTGATTATAATGTGTATATTTGGCAATATATTAATATTGGAAATATTGAAATTGTCGCGAGATTGAAATACGACAATTTGGGAAATTTTGTTGGGACGCGCGTGACAGTCGCGTCAGGATTATAATTATTTGAATTAAAAATTGAATTTTATTTTTATCACCCGTATGGTCATTTTGAGTGCGCCAACGTGTTCGGAAGGGTCGAAATAGTCAGAAAACATTAGCCGGGGGTTAAGTTTGGGTCCCGGGGCATTATTGGGCCATACCGGTAACTTATAGGGGCATCTTGGTAATTTCGAAAATTGGGTAATTAAAACCCACGAAAATTAGAGTTAAAATCTGACTTAGTATTAACCCACTAAGCCATGTTCCAACCCCAATTTAGGTAGTGGGCTACGGGAGAAGTTAGAAACCATAAAGATTGGCAAAAACCAACCCCACCTCCATTATCACCTTGAGAAGAACTTGTAGAGAGAGAGAGGAAGAGAAGAATTCTGCAGAGAGAGAGAGAAGACAATTCAGCCTTCAAGATTCAACCTCAAATCCAGAGAAAGATTAGAGGCAAGTGGTTTAATTACAATTGATTTAATGCTATGCTTTTCCATGTTTAGGAATTATCGAAATTGATCTTGGAAGATGATATAGACCCATGAATTGGAAGTTAAAAACTATGAATTATGTTAGGTACTGCATGTAGTAACAATCTGGACGAATTATGAATTCAAAATTATGACCCTTGATGATTTAAAAACGGATTTAAGAAGAGGTTTATGAATGTTCTTGAAATAATTAGAAAACTAGGGTTCTTGATGAAGATTGATCCATATATACCCCTTGGTTGATGAATTATTGGTTTTAGAACGTTATTAATGTTGTAGGATGGTTGTATGATGATACTATAACGTTATATTGGAGTTTCATGCATTAAAAGTATGTTTTGGGATGATTTGAAAACTGCAAAACGAAGCAGTCTGTAGCCACACCTGGTGCATTCGATCGATCGATGTTCATCAGTCGATCGATCGACCACCATCGATCGATCGAAGGAAAAGGTCGATCGATCGACCTTCCCAGAATGAGTAAAGTTTTTCCCTATTTAAATTTTAATGGTGGTAACCCTTGGAAAATATTATTGGAGACCTTATGAATACCCTTAAACTTAAGGAAGACCAGTAGGCATGATTATGAAACTTGGACCTTAATTAGAATTCAATTTGAGGAATTATTCTAATTTAATGAAATTCGATAAGTGAGATAATATTTGGGTTAATAGTGTAAATTTGAATAATTTGATGAAATGAGGTTTGGGGCAGAAGTAAGGACCTTAGGAATAAAGATGTTATAAGTGGGAATAATAGGAACTTAATAATCTATTTGAGATAGGTTTTAAGTATAAGAAACTACGACGTGAGACGTGTCGACAGTTTAACTTTTATATTATCGGGAGACGTAAAATATACAAATTTGGAATAATGGTATAAGGATGTAGAGTATACCTTTATTAATATTGAATTATCTAAGATGTGTGAATGCTTAGTATATGATTTTTATATGTATGACATACCTACCATACTTGCTATCACGGGAGGTTACGTTCGCACAGGGCCTTCTTATCCTTGTGTTGCCCGGATTTAGATTGGTACCTCGAGGACATAGTTCGAGAGAACGACTTATTTGTGAGTTAATAAGCCAGCTGACTATGGAGCATAGGTATGTACGTGACCATGGATATGTTGAATTATGTTCGCCTCCATTTATGTGTGTGGTTTTTATTCCAACAATTCCTGAGAGATTCAGAATTTGTAATCCTTATGTACGTGATGTACCGGGATGGATAGCAGAGTATGTGTGCACCGCAGCTTAGCCTCGGGGTGCTTGTATTGTATATTTATGATGTGAAAATATACGGTTAAATGAAAAGGAATTTACTATGTTAAATTGTGAGTATAATTGTGGTAACGTTATGAAAAGATAAAAGGGGACTTATATCAATAAATGGTTTTGTTAATAAATTGGGAATCCGAGAATTAAAGTAGAACTCTCTATTTAATTGTTAAGGTTAGAATTAAAACGTGAACCGAGTAGAAGTGTTAGAAACTCTTTTGAACTAGATAGTTATGAGAAAACACATGAATGGGTACAGGAACGTTAGGAGTGCACAGTTAGACGAGAGGTGAGTATCTCATGTGAGAGCACGTCCTAACATGTATTTTGCATTTATTATTTTAATTGTTATTAAAGCACTTGCTATTTTCAAAATACTCTCCACTTTCGGGCTCTGACCCGTTTGCTTTCAAATCTCTTTTTTGTAAAAACCATTTTAGGTGCCCAGCCACAAGGACACCACGCTTAGGATCCTCATACAGGTGACGAGCTGTAGCTATTTGTGGAAGTTACAGGACATTGATTATAGACGCTTCATCTATATTGACTCTATACTCAGCATTTTTCAGTTGTAGGGCATGTCGCCCATTTCTTTTAGAAACATTTCATTTAATTCAGTTATTCATACTTCGGGCATGTAATTAATTCAGGTTTCAGACTTGTCATATTATTTTCAGTTGTGGGATTGTTGTGAGGAGTTTTCCTCCGGACTTATTACTATTGTTGGTTATTTCATTACTTCGTTATGGTGAATGGATTTATGTTGTTCTTCCATTATTCTTTTATTGCATGTTAATCAGACTTAACTTAAAATTTAGCAACTTACTTTTTAAATACTAGGTGGTTAGTAATCATTAAAATGTTTTCGACAGTGATGCTATTAACTGGACCAACTTGGCATTTTGTATTAATTTAATAAAGGAGTAGCTACCCGGTATTTAATTAGTCGGGGTGTCACAAGGATGAAGGAGCAATTTATGAGTGAGTGGATGATGGAATTATCCTCAGCCTCGTCTGACTGTCCTGATAGGTATCGACAAGGGGAGGGTAACCTTTGATTTATGGATGGCCTCAGTATTGGAAGCCCCACCAGTTGTGAAATCTTTAGCGAGTTTTTGGCCCCCTTTCTTCAAAATGTTCTTTAAGCTTGGAGCAGTCATCTTCTAAAGCTCGTCTGATATATGTGCAGGACGATCTACAAGGTAGAAAAAAAAGTTATTAGTAAAAATATATAGGGCAGAAAAAGACTTAAAGAGTATAAAAAGGTCACTCACATAGCTCAGTTAAGGGATCAACCCCCAGATCATTATTTCCAAGTAGGAGGAAGTCATAATGTCCTCAAACTTGGAAAAGAGACCTTTCTTCCCTTACTGCTGTCGATATTCAACCCTCTATCGATTTGACACACTTAAGTCAGGGTCTAACTTAGCCCACATAGAAGGGTTGGCCCAATTACAAGGGACTCTCAGCTCGTCTTCAGATGGGTCGATGTCGACTGAGAATTCTTAAGCCCTAGATATTAAAATGATTATTGTCATCCATAAATGATTTGAGTCTAGGTGACCTAGAATATCTTCTTCTCAAGTTTCTTGGCTCCCAAGTGATAGTAAACTGCTTGAGTCTTGGAGGACGACACGTGGTAGCAGGCTTTGAAAATCTTTATGAAGGGGTTATTCGTATATTTGTTCATCCATAGGGTAATATAGCCGAGGATGACCCACTAGGAATTTAGCACTAGTTGGGTTGGATCAAGCTCCAAGCTAGAGAATATTGATCATACAGAAGGATGAAAGAGAAACCTAAAGGCAAGCTTAAACATCTTCTCGTACACAATAACTTCACCTTCTCATCCGTCATATGCTCTCTCGCCATCGGCTGGCACATGCATGATGACATCATATTTGATGCCATAAAGGTGTCTCTAGAGGAGGAGATCAGACTCTTTCACAGAAGATATATATCGATAAGAAAAATTATAATCAATAGGAACCTCGCCCTCAGAGCTACTGCCATCATCGTCTTCACTCTCACCCCTACCTTAGCCTCATTGATAGACTTGGCCTCGTACTCACCTGTAAGAAGTCCATCTGGGAACCTCTATTGGAACACACCACTTGTCATCGCACTTAGGGAACAACGAGTGGTGGAATGACAATGTTCACGATCTGCTTAGCAGGATCAGAGACGACCTAAATTGAAGATTCACTAGAATTCTCCTTGTCCAATATTTGGAGAGAGGATTCATCCCGTCCTGAAGACTCGACTTGTCTAGATGATGAGGCACGAGCTGAGGTCTCAGACACCTCAGGTTCAATAATTTTTGAAGGGGACGTCCTCATGGCCTTCTTAAATGAATCCCTCATATCAACCAGAGTAGAGGACGATGCAGTCATCTCAGCCTTACTAACTTTAGAGGAGGAGAGATATATGGTCTTCAAAGGAATTGGGAAGATGAGTCGTACCCAAATGGGGTTAGCCCTATGCTTAGCATCATACTCTTCTTCAATCAATCACTTCTCCCTATGTGTGGGGGATTCTTCAGCTAACCTATAAAGCTCTTGCAACATCCAAGAGCCGAGGCAAGACTTAAGCTACCAGAAATAAAGTTTAAAAGGAGAAAATAACTTGAGACTTTGACTAACTTTGACCCAAGGATCAAAATTGGGGAACGAATTATTTTTTTTAAGAACACTCAAGAATAGCTTAAGTATTCACTGGAGAATATAACCGAAAACTCATCGGAGTTAACTAAAAAGCCTAATAAGCCATTGGCAAGCCCAAAACTAGGTGGAAATATCCCCCAAGAACTTATTCCTACCCATAAACCGCCAATAACTGCCAAGAAATAAGCCCTAATGGTCTAATGTAGTCACCGAAATATTGAAAAATCCCACCAGAAAATTGAAATAGTTTATAACCAACTTGAAAAGAGATAAAGCTTAAAAACGATGGCAGAAGAAGGTTACCTGAAGGGAATAGAAGAACAAGGAAGCGAGAATAGTCTTGGAAACGCCTGGAAATTCTGGAGCAGGAAGCAAGAGCATTAGTTTTAGGGAGAGAAGGCACGTGAAGGTTTGTGGAGAAATGAAAGAGAAAATGGTTTTGAAAAAACCATTTAAATACTAGTAATAATTTGTGCACAATTTACAAAGCGGCACACAATTTCCCATACACCTCATCATTTTAGGTATACACCCTAAGCGTTTAGCCATCATCCATGCCTCAATTGGACACAACCTTATGGGAATTGTGATAATTGTCACACCTAGCATGTGCTCCACTTGATGATTGTCATGTATCCTCCTAATAACTGCCATCAGTATCGTCAAATATCATTACCCCTCAGCCTCATCCTCGCGTTAAAGACTAAGGGCTAGGGGTGATTGATATGACAAGTGTAGCCCTGTCCTAGGCCACATAGCCTCGGCCTTGGCCGACCACCACCAAACATTCAGAAGTGGTGAATTACAACTCGGGCAGAGCACAGGGGATCATGATCTCGGCCTTCTTTGACTAAGCGATATGTCTCAGAGTAATAATTATAGGGTCTCATCCTTGGCCCCCATCAGGCTGATGAAGACAGACAAGACTACTCAACATAGCATGTGTTAATTCTCCACTGATCCATATACCATCAATCCAATCTCAGCTAGTGTGGTTGGTAGAGGTCATATAGCTGGTAGGGCATGTGCATTAGGAGACATGTGAGAGTGTGCGCATGGGGTGCAGATTGCACGCGGACTAAAACTTTTATAACAATATCTCCCCTTACACATGAGGGAATATTTTATCATCATGACCTACATGTGATAGAGACAACTGAAACCTCCTCATTGGCTAGGAACATTCTACACAAGCTTGTATATGCTTGGGGGCACACTACACCCCCCATGCACTATAAATACTTGTCTTCTACATCATTGTAAAGGATTCATAATTAAAAACCCTACTGAAACTTTATCAAACTTATTGTTAGAGGGATAAAGCTTAAGTTCATGTATCTTAAGGTCATTAGAGCCTATGTTAGTGGACTTCACACACTCGCACAATGGATGTAGGACTTCAATAGGTTGAACCACTTAATTCTAGTGTTCAATTCCTCTTTATCTCCTCTCGTTTTGGCCATAGTTGTACTGGTGTGATCTCATTTTTATCACTTTGATCTGGTGATATTAATTCTAGTATCATCATCAATAATCTTAACAACTGCTCGAATGATCATATGATTTGGGTATAATTTTAAAAATATTTCAAATGTGGTTTACTGCCACTGTACGGTACTCGTGCCTTTAAAAGAGGTTCCTCGAGTAACCTGATATCTCAATGCCTTTAGAAATATATAAACAAAAGCAAAAACCACTAACTTGGAACTTTAGAGTCTAAAATGGTCTGTATTTTCTCAATTAAAATTATAACTCACAATGAAAATATTATACATGAGTTCATATGAAACCCATATTTGGTTTCAGTTCATCCACGATGATCGAGGCATCTCGTACGTAAACTTCTAGGAGATCAAGGCTAAAAATCAAGGTTGTTCCAAGATCATGGCCACTCGAGGATGTTTAGAAGTCGAGGATGTTCAGAGTTCGAGGAGATAGTTTCATGGTTTCTCAGTGTTTTCTTGAATCGAAATCTCAGTGTTATCTTTTTTTTTTCAAGGTTCATCTGAGTGAGTTCCCTCGAAGGTCAAGATTGTTCCTCAAAGTCTATTCTCATTGCTTGGAGGTCAAGGTCCTAAAAAATAATTGTTCATAGATCGGAGGTTGTTCATGATTCAAACAAGGTTGATCATGGATTCACAAGGTTTGATTATGGTTTGAACTTTGAGCCAAGTCCTTTTGTTTGTTAATGGCTCGTACAGACGATGGTTTCTATTTGATTTCAATATTTGGGATAGCAAAGGGATGGCAAGGGTCCATCAAACTGTACCCAGGTATAAAGAACCTATGGTGAATCCCTTAACTCGATGGTGGATTGGTTTTGTAAGGCCGTGATTTTATTTCTTTATTTTTGAATAGGTTGTTTGGTGTAAGGTTAGCGACCCAGATGTGATAGGTCCATGGTCTGTCTTTAGACCTATCAATATTCTATAGATACGAGTTATCATGGAAATTTATTGGTGGTAACCAAAGCAGTGGGGATGCTAAGTTTTACTAGTGGTATGTTTATGTCGGTCGGAGGTTTAAAAGAGTAGCATCGGTGTTAAGCCAGTGGCTAAAATTTTCTTTTATTTAATTTAAAAGTACTGATGTCATGTCCTTATCTGTTAGTCAATACTGACTACTCTGAAATTGTATAAATATTTTTACAATCATTCCCTTAATGAGTGTGTACCACTCTAGCTGAAAGTTAAATTGACTCTACACTTGTAATAAATGGTCACATGGGTTTTGTCCTATTTTTTTAGGTTATAAACAATATAACATGCAAATAGTAGCGTGGTTTAGATCCCCTGATGCTTTAATAAATGTCTTTTGACCAAAAAAAGTATAATCAATAAATGCTTATAAACTTAATAGTCATTCACAATATTTATAAATATACATATGCAATAATTTAGATGAAAATCATTCGTTCTAGGACTAGTAAAAATTAGTTCCAGAGATTTTTAAACTAGGTATGTGAGTATTTCACTGGATGTGTTAATCCGAGCTTTAAAACAGCAAGTACGCAATATACTTTTTTTAATCGAAGTCTAATGCTATATATCATACTGTCTCATGTGATAACAGAATATTAAATGATAGAATATATATCAAAATTTTTATTTAAAATGGGATGTCTTTGACCTCTTCTCCACTCTCATTGATTTCTTCGTGTGTGCGCACGAGGCGTTACGCAACCGGAATCACGAATACGTCTTTAGTAAAGTCGCCTAATGTAAGATGTGAGTGCAGATTTGGGGAAGCACTATATTGAGCGTGTTTTAGACTTGAGCAATGTGGTTACTCCTACGTATCCATCTTGTCTGCAGAATCAAGTCTGTGTAGTCCGTGGGTCCATACGATACGCCAAAAAACTCAGTTTTTGGCGATTTTGGTGCGCGAGGGATGCCAAATCTAGCTAGCCGCCTCTAAACACCCATATATCGTATAAAATAGGTTAAACTGATAATGAAACTATGAAAATTTGCTCGTCATTATTGAACCCATGATGGAGCTCAAGAGGTTCGTGGGGGAGAAAAGTTAGGTTTCTTCTCTTTATTTTAACCCAAGACCATCATCTATAAAATAAGAAGGGAACACTCTTTTTATATGAAAAGTGTCCCAAGTGGGATTGACACATATCACAATCTCTGTGGAACTAAGTGTCCCACTAGTTATGGTTCAACTTATTGCGATATTTGTTGTGGCATCTTAAATGAACAATTTAAATAATTATTAGAGTGTTGTTTAGTGTAATTCGTCAAATGCTGAGTATATGCGATATATCATACGCGCATAATAATATCTCAATTCATGTATGGACTAGATTTATAGTAAAACTTGATAAACAATAAATCAATATTTTATTATATTTGTGGGGTTAATTATTAGAGTGTTGGTGGTTAATTTATTTAACCCCACTATACATTTTGGTATCAAAGGCTTGGCTTGTAGGGTCTTTGACTTGTGTACATCCAAGGTGTTTGATAAATTTCCTAAGTGGGATTTTGGTTTTGGCCCGAGTGCTTCTTATTGGAGTTTCATTTTAGAGATTAGAAAGTGTCTACATCTAAGGTTACAAATTTTTCGGCGGTAAAGTTTGAATTGGAGAAGTGTAATCATATATCAATTAATTTTGGCATGTGTCAACATCAAATGAGAGATGTGTTGATCCAACAGAATTCACATAAGGCATTGAGGGGAATTTCAGCTTAACCCGAGGATATGTAGGAAGATAATTGGAGAGAGTATGACTTAGAAGCATGTAGCACAATCCGATTGAATCTAGAGCAAAGTGTGGTGTACTATGTTATGAAGGAAGAATCGACATGGAAGAAATTGGAGGACAAGTATATGCTGGAGAGTATAAATAATCATCTTTATCTCAAGAAATAATTATTCTGATTTGATTATATTGATGGTATGTCAATGTCCGAACATCGTGACGAGTTTAATAAAATTCTCTCCAATGTATTAATTAGATGTCGATATTGATTATGAAGATAAAGATTTATTACTTCTAAATTCACCTATGGATTCGTAGGAACATTTGAGCACCACGTGATATATGGGAAGGAGGAGGTAAGTTATGATGATGTATCTTCGACATTGTTGCAAAGTGGGAAGAAAAAGAAGGAGAAGGTTGATTATCAATCCGATTGTTGGTCATGCGAGATATGACTCCAAGGTGTAAGAGGAAGCTCAAGGTTCAAGTTTAAGACAAAGGGATTGAAAAATGTCACGTGTTAAGAGTGAAAGAAGAAGGGGCATTTCAAGAATGATTTCCCTAAGCTAAAGGAAATAAACGATAAGAAATTGGTGGTATAATTTGCTAATTCTTTGACTTCAAAGAATGATAAATTTGTGAATACGTTGATAGTTTCTTCACGAGAAAGATCTTCAAATGAGTGGATACATAACACGAGGTGCTTTAACCATATGTGTTTGAATAGATATTTGCTCCATACCTTTAAGGAGGTGGATGGGAGTAAAGTCTTAATGGAAATTGACCATATTTATCAGTGGAAGGGTATTGGCATAATTAAATTGAATCATCATGATGGAGTGACTAGGACTCTCATGAATGTTCGGTACGTTATAGAGTTGAAGACGCACAAGATTTCTTTTGGTACTTTAGACTCTAACAGGGGTAAAATTGTACTCGATGAAGGAATGCTAAAGGATATTTTGGGTGCTTAGTGGTGATGAGAGGAAAGAAAATTAGAAACCTCTATTTCATTCAAGGGAACATGGTGACATGTCATGACTCGATTGTTGATAAAAAAATTAAAGGAAAAGAAGGATTCAATAGGATTTGGCATATCTATTTGAGATATGTCGGGGAGAATACCATAACAGTGTGAGTAACCAAGGTCTGTTTAAGGGTGCGGAGTGTTATAAATTAGGATTTGTGAGCATTGCATGCTTGGGAAGAAAATATGGGTTAAGTTTCGCATGAAGATTCATTGAACGAAGGGCATACTTGTTTACGTTAACACAAATGCTTGGGGTCCTTAGAAAATACTATATTGGGTAGGTAGTCATTATTTTGTGATGTTCATTACTGACTCATGTCGACGGACTTGGTTTTACACTATGAAATATAAAGATGAGGTCCTTAGGGTGTTTCTTAAATGGAAGAAATGATGGAGAATCGTATCAGTAAGAATATTAAGATTATTGCATCAGATAATGGAGGGGAGTACCGATATGATCCTTAGTTAAAGTATTGCGAGGAGAAGGGTATTATTCAGCACTTTACGGTCCCAAAATGCCATAATAAAATGGGGTAGCAAAGAGAACGAACTAAACTTTACTTAAAAAATGTGAGATGTATGTTTTCTAATGTAGGCTTGCCAAAGAAGTTTTGGATGGAGGATCTATCATATGATTTATTCGTTCTCAACCATTTTCCATCTACTACAATTAACTATAAGACTCCTATGGAGTCTTGTGAGATGGTGTATGTTTTTAGGTCCTGGCTATTTTCACGTTAGGGAGGGAAAAATTTATCTGAAAGCTTAATTTTTAAGGGTCCAAGTAGTGGGGTTAAGGGATACAAGTTGTAGTATTTGGAAGACAAGAAGATGGTAGTGAGTAGGGATGTAACTTTCTATGAGGAATCTATACTCTAGATGCCAAAGGTAGAGGAAGATGATTCTTCGATAGAAAATGAGAGTGAAAAGGTGGAACTAGAGGTGACTACTCTGATTGGCTCTTCAAGTGAAGAGTTGGAGGTTCTAGAAGAGGTACCTAATCAACAACGACAACAACAAATATCTTTGGCTAGTTAAAGAGAACCTAAGGTTTGAAAGCCCACGAGTAGATATAGCTTCGATCATGACATGGCTTATTTTGCAATACTGGTATGTGGTGATGATCCATCCACGTATCATGAGGTGATGAATGATAGTAACTATAATGATTGTAAGGTTTCCATGGTGAGGAAATTGATTATCTTCTCAAGAATCAAACATGGTTGCTTATAAAGTTTTCTAAGGGGAATAAGTCTATCGGGTGCAAGTGGGTGTATGCTAAAAAAAATAAGGATTTAGATTTCGACATTCGGCATAAGGCAAGATTAGTAGTCGAAGTGTTTTCACAAAGGGAAGGTGTTGACTAAAATAAAGTTTTCTCTTCAGTGGTGAAACACACTTCCATTCGGGTGTTATTCACTATGATGGCGCATTTTAACTTAGAGAATGAACAACACGGCGTCAAAATAACGCTCTTGTATAGAGATATAGTGGAGGAGACTTACATGTCTCAACTGAATGTTTTTAAGATTTTTGGGAAGGAAGATCATTTGTGAAAGTTATGAAAGTCTTTGTATGAGTTGGAGAAATAGCCTCGACAGCGGTACAAGTGATTTTCCACATTTATGTTGAACCAAAAATTCACACAGAGTGATTTTCATCATTTTGTCTATTTCAAGTGTTTTAAGCAAGGTACTTTCATCTATTTACTCTCATTTGTTAATGAAATGCTCATTGCTTGTTAGATCACGGTGAAAATTGACAAGAAAAAGGCTCAGTTAAGCCAAGAGTTTGAGATGAAAGATTTATGTAAAGGCAAGAATATTCTCAACATGGATATTAGTAAAGTGAGGAAAAATAAAAGGTTAAGCCTCACACAAAAGCAATACACAGAGAAGGTTTTAGAAAAGTTCAGGATATAAGAGGCAACACATGTGAATATTCCCTCGGTTGCACACTTTAGACTCTCAACTATGATGACTCCAATAACTGAGGATGAGGTGGGGTATATCGATCAAGTTTCGTATGCGAGTGTAGTGGGTAGCTTGATGTATGCCATGATTTGTACTTAGTTGGATATAGCTCAAACGGTGAGCGTTATGAGTTGTTATATGGAAAATTTGGGCAAAGAGAATTGGAATGAGATAAAGTGGATTTTACGGTATCCATGAAGAATTCTTGATGTGGGACTTATGTACCAACGGGTGGAAAAGTCACATGCTTGTAGGTATATGGATTCGAATTATGCGGGTAATTTGGACTAGCATCGATCCACTACGGGATATGTTTTTACATTATCTATTGGTTTGGTAAGTTGGAGGTTTATGTTATAGGCCACAATTGCTTTGTTTACTACAAAGACAGAGTATATGATAGCAACAAAATTCGTGAAAGAGGTCATTTGCTCTAAGGTGTTATTGGTGATTGATCAATATTATATGGAGGTGCATTGTAATGGACAAAGTTTCATCCATTTGTCCATGAACCAAGTTCATCACAGGAGAACCAAGAACATTAATTTACAATTTCATTTCACAAGGAGGTTATCGATGATGGTTGTTCCTATTTTGAAGAAAATTGGCACCAAAGATAATCTGGTCAGCATGTTGACGAAGGTGGTACTAATGGTAAAGTTTGAGAATTGTTCAAACTTGATATATGTCCACATTGTTGAGGTCGATTGGGGTTATTTGATGGTGTTATTCCTTAATGATTGAGTTAATGTTTAGACTTTTGGTATTCGTTTACCAAGGTGGAGATTGGCAATGAAGAAATGCCTCACTGCACCAATAATATTTTCACTAACCGACGGTTTTTCCAGAGATTCTTGCCAATATTTGTTTAGGAATGGGTGACGAACGATGGGGTGTCACTATAGAGAACGACCCAAATTTGCAAAATTATTTGTTTTAATTGGGAATATTTTAGGGTTTTCAACACAAATATATTCCATATATAAATACAATGTTTTAGGGTTTTTAATCTTAAGTTACATCATCCATTAACTATATTTTATTACGTTTTTGTTATATACACATTGAGGAATTTGTGATCTTGTGTGTGTTGTGACCCTTGTTGATTTAATTACAGAAATGAAGTCATCATCCATGGATGCGTGAACTACATACATATTGTCTAGTGTTTGTTGACATTTGTTTTCTCTCATTTTCTTATTACTTTGCATATAGTTTTCATTCTCTTGTTATCTCTTTGGGTTGTCCCATCTTGGATCTTATGTGTCCATAAATCACTCATTTGAGTGAGTATCCGCACAATAACACACATAATGTATACACGTAATCGACCCAGATCTGATTTTGGTATAGATTTTTTGGGAGTTTTTGTTCAAATCAAGATCTAATTCTATTTGATTAGTTCAGAGATTTTTTTAATATTGTTGGTTTAGAATTTCCATATTTTTAAGTTTGGGCTTTTGTTTGGAGATTATTGGTTTAAAATTTCCAAATTTGTTTCTTTTTTAGATTGTTCGTATGATATTTCCATATTTAGGGATTTTGGGGGGAGATTTGTTAGAGATTATTGGTTTGAAATTTTCATATATATATATATATATATATATATATATATATATATATATATATATATATATATATATATATATATATATATATATATTTGAGATTGTTAGTTTGAATCCAAATTTTTATATTTTTGTAAATTGTTAGCTAGAATTTTTCAGATTTACTCATAAAAAAAAATTCAGATTATGTTTTTCTTCTTTTTTTGGAGATTTTTGGTTTGAAATTTGTAGATTTGGGGTGTTTTGTTAGGAAATTTGTTGTTTTAGATTTTTAGAATTTCAAAATTTCTAGTAAATCGATTTGATGATTTTTTGGGTTTGGAGGTTAAATAGAAAGATTTGTTGGAGCGAAATTTTCTGGTTTTTACTATGGTTTTAGTATTTTCTAATTATTTAAAAGTATTTTTTGTAATATTTTGAATTTTGAAATATATATTTTGTCACTCACGTACTTTTTAAAGTATTTTGTGCATCTTTCAAATTTTTAATATGTATTTAGTATTTTCAGAATTTTAAATTACTTTTCTATAATATTTTGACTTTTTAAATATATTTTTTCCCAAAAGTTTTAAAGTATTTTCACCATTTTTCTGATTTTAAATATGTATTTAGTAGTTTCTCAGTTTTAAGTTTATTTTCTATAATTTTTTTAATTTTAGTTATTTTTGTCATTTCTTGATTTTTAAAAGTATTTTCAATAATTTCCAAATATTGTCGAATTTTCCAAAATTTTAAAATACAAATATTAGAATTTTTAAATATATTTTTTAATTTTCATATGTTCAATTCTTTTTTTAATTTTCAATTTTTTAAGGTTTTTTACTATTTCTTTAATTTTTTTATAATTTATGTAATATAAAAAAAATAAAATGCTCTTATATATAAAAATAAACAAAAATACCCTTTTCGTCCAAATTTTTAACATCGTTAGGGTTAGAGTGTATTAAAAACTGTTTTAATAAGTTGACAGGGCTATATCCAAAAAGTAAAAGTTCGGGTGGTAAAGTGAAAAGATGGAAAAAATTCAGAGGTAAATGTAATATATATATATATTATCTTAGTAAATTTTGTAATAAGCAATATGTACATCACAAAATATTTAAATCTAGTAGAAAGTGGAGTAAATGCCAAAATGTTTTAAATATAGTTAATAAGGATTGCTAATTGTTGAACAATTAAGAGAACAAATACAATGTACAGTACATAATAAAAAGAAGGGCAACCCCGCATGGAAACATTATCCGGGGGGATTACACCTAAAACAATGTTTTTATTGGTAGGGACTATACGTGCTGGCCCCACTACATGTGTAGCGGTACGTCACAAACTCGTATAGTGGCTAGGAATCATACCCACCCTCAAACCCTGGTTACGCTTCGACTAGTGTTTGGACGTATGTCCTACCAACCATTTTTGCTAACGCCTAGGAGCTGGCCCCAAGACTCGAACTAGTGACAACTAGGACTTATGCCTAGTAACTCAACCAGTTATGCTAAGCCTTGGGGATAACGTAAAGTACAAAATAATATAGAATCATATATTGACCAAATATAAACACGTTTCGTTAAGTGCTTGTTGGTTTGAAAGAAAATTTTGTCATTCTATATACATATTATGTATTAATCGTAGTATATACCTAAAGTTGTCATCACAACACATCGTCAACATTTACTATTAGAATAATTTTTTTAACATTGTTCATTGCATAGCTTTAGGCTAGTTAGACGAACCAAACTCAAGCATCTCTAAGTTTGAAAACTTCTCGACTTACCGTAAAGGTATAAAACAATTTATAGTTTGAATCAATTTAGATAATTAATGTCTGGGATGTTTATTTTTACCAAAAAGGAATGAGAACTTTTTTATTTCGAAAAGAAAAATATTTTTGTTTTTAACTCTCGTTCAAACGAGATTGTATATCGTTAGAAGGTCGTTTTAATTACTTTTCAAACGAGGGCTTACTATCTAAGTTTTCCTGATGTCGTTAGAAGTGAAAAAAGTCTCGTTTGAACAAGATGCACATCTCGTTAGAATGCCCCTTTGATGTCATTCGAATCACCCCGCTGCCTTGAATTTTGTGAACAATCTATAAATACCTGTTTCATGTTCAGTTTGTTTAAGACTTTTGCCACATACATTTTTGCATAACTTTTGCGAAAGTTCTTCATTGTTTTGTATTCTAAAACACTGTTTAATTCACAATAAACATCCTTGAACACTGTTCTTGTGAATTTGTTTAAACCTTAGAAAGTTTTGTATACTTGCATACACCTTTGTGGAGAAAGCATCTCCATTACTGACTTGTGATACCTGAGGGGACTCACTACTGAAGACGAAGGCTAGGGCTGACAGAGGACTGTAGTCTTGTGATTCTTGCGAGGATCATAGTCGTTCACTAAAGATTTACGAATATTAGCGTATTATACTTGTGGCAGTTATCAAGTAGTATGTAAGTCGACTGTCTTGCAAATTTTAAAGTGAATAAAGGTTTTACCCAAAAGGGGTTTTATCTTGAAACTTTGCCTTTATTGAGTGCTTAGTTTACTTTATTTGTTTTATCACATAAATGCATGTTTAGGATAAAAAAAGATAAAATTTGTTTAAAGTGGTGTTGCATGTTTGAATCTTAAAATTGCAAAAAGAGAATTTTTGCCTTTGTGGAACCACCCTGGGATTATTGTGTTTACATTTATCATGCCCACACGATGACATGCGTACACTTCATAAATGTTCCAATTGCCTCTCATCTTTATTAGATACTTTTTTACCTTTAATTTTTACCCATCAACATATGCACATTGGGGTTCTATTATTTTGGAAAGCCAACACGAAAGATAGAGTGACTCGATTTGACTCTCTATACATATATCTCATTGTCAATCTGATACGAGAGGCTTTAATTATAGTGATCATCTATATTAAGGTCTATTTCTTTATGACTTAATGAAGACCACGTGTCTTTAATGAAACCAATTAAAACATGGCATGGGGTGTCCTGCCTAGACGCATAGTCGAAGGTTGTCACATTTTACTACTCATTATCTCTTATGGTATCCATAGCACTCTACTTTTTTTTCAATGGTAATGTTAATCCAGTTGCTAAGTTTCTTTAATAAAGTTTTATATGTAGTTACTCTTCCTCAGTTCCACCTCAGCAACCCATCTGAATCAACCACAAAAAACATAGTATCAATAACATTCTTCTTTATTCTCAAGCTTAATCATGTGTGGCATGGAGTTGTTCTTCCATGAAGGAATTTTTTTAATCAATGCTCGACTTCTGTAAAACTGACCACAGGTTAAATATCGATGACTGAATGTTCCTCATACTCGGGTCGTGTTTCACTGGTTCATTGTAAGTTTAATATAAAAGTGCATTGTTTGTCATTTTTATTTTTATTCTTATTAATAGTTTAAATTGTATGTTTACAAGCATTAGCATGGTTCACAATGTCAATTTTATTCAGTATACATGTCAATTTCAAGCCATGTGATAATATTTATTTTCTCCATATTATTGTTCTTTTTACACGTATATTTATAGCTCCTTATATGTTTGGGATTTTCTTTTCATTATATATATATATATATATATATATATATATATATATATATATATATATATATATATATATAAATAATGTGTGTGTGTGTGTGTCTTTTGCTTCGTGTATTAACCTAATATAATATGTTTTATATGACAGTTAAATTTTGTGGCAATTGCAGCCAAGATGTTATATAAAATGTCTATAAGACTAACCAATGCAATTCAAGTGAATGTGAACCATTGTTTAATTTGATTTAAATAACAAATCTTATTTTTTGTTTAGTTTTCCTTCATTAGTGGTTTATAGTTTTTTTTTGTGTACTTCTTTCTGGAGGTGAAAATTTTGGTGAAGTATAGTTCTCCTCTCCTCAAGTGTTATATTGTAGGTGAGTATTTTGAACTAAAATAATGTATATTGATTAGTTGTTTTGGTTTGATTCAAGGTTTTAGACTTATTAAGAGATTTGATTTTGAATATTATATAATTAAAATATAATTTTTGTTTTGATTTGATTCATATTATGCATTTTAGGTGTTTGAACATGAGTGTGATTTTGGTATCTCTAAGGTATAGGGCCGTGGATGTGCACTGAATAAAATCAAAAGTCATTGGAAAGAAAAGAGTCATTAATAAAAGACACCAACCGACTCATAATAAATTTTAGATAACAATTCAGAAGCCTGATGTAATTCAAATATTATTAAATATTTCTTGCCATATTTTAGTAAGGAGTGAACTCATAACAAGCCATAACATGAAGATATACAACACATGCAAGCGACGTTTGGTTTTTAAAATCAAGAAAAATTTATAATTATATTTCCAATGTCTAAGGATTGTTTTTTTGTTGGTATATTTAACATATACGAATGTACTTCTACAAAGAATAGTGTCATCCATAACATTTTATATACTAGTTTAATATTAAGTTTCATCTAGGATTTATAAGCGTTCACGCATCGCGCAGGTTGCATGCTAGTTTTTCATGTAAAAGTAAACCTAGTCTAAATTGTAGAAGCACAAGATGTGTTCAAGCTATTCATACTATATTGTATTTTTTTTACTTTGATATATTACTAATTCTCAATTTTAGTCCTAAATACATATTAATTGAAGATTTGGATTTTGCACAAAATCGTTAACTGTAATTAACACGTGCCTTTTTTTAATTAAAAGAATTTAAATGCATTTAGCAATAAAAAATATCTGAAAAAATAAATCAAAAAACTTTAACAAAAAATAGAATAGTCTCCCCCACCCATCCACCCACCCAAAGAAAAAAAAAAAAACAGCCCCCAGTGCCCCCACCGGGCTGGGTGAGTCAGGCTTCACTATGCTCCAGCTCGACTCACAATTATTTCGAGCTATTTTAGTTCGAATTTGGAGGACCTAGACTGAAACTTGGCTCGCACTTGATAGCGAGCTTCAAACTCTTATTCCGGCCTACCCGAATAAAAAAATATATTTAATCATTTTTGTATTTTGTTGTCCCATGAAAATTTACAACGCATAACATATAAACAACACCTAAAAAAAATTATGTATTTATTCATAAAGTCATTTGAGATTAATAGATTCTTTTAGAACTTGAACTCAAAATGATTATTTTTTTTATCGTTCTCAATACTCGTACTATAATGGTGTTATTGCAGTAATTAATTTCAAATTATTCTAAATAGGTTAAAAGAAAAATTATAATATATTAGTGGTGTCACCGGTACAGTATGGTCGGTAATGACCCCTTACCAATACAAAAAACACAATCTAAATGATAAAACCGTACCATACCAATTTACTGTACGGTACATCAATACAAAAGCCAAAATAAAACCGTCCGATTTTTCGATCAGTATTTTCATTTTTTTTTGTTTCTATAATTTCGGTTTCAATTCGATTTTTTCCTGGTGAATACCAAAATTTCAAATCGGTTTATGTATTTGGTAAATCTGGTATATATTTCAATATTATGCTTTTTATAAAATTTTGTACAAGTTTAGATACCAAAATTTTAAACTTATTTAATCGATTAAATGGATTACTTAAAACTAAAATATAATATAAATTGCACTAAAAAATAAAATGAAGATCATAAAGCATAAACAAACTAAATTTCATAGTTAATTATCTCCACTCCGTATCAATACACATTAAGCTCCAAATTAAAACCAAACTGGATAAACAACTTATAAATACATGAAATTTGCCATTTATGAAGTAATAGAGTCCAAAAATTTAATGGATTGTAATACATTATAATTGTTAAGAAAACATATTTAAAAAAATAAGAATTAAAATGAAAAGTTATAAATAACTCTAATACAGTATAATTGTTAATAAACATATTAAATAAAAAACATGAGTCTAGTTGTTAACAAAATCACCACTGATACATAAGATAAAAAACATGATGTCGAACCAAAAATTGGAGCCCTCTGATACATAAGATAAAAAACTTTCATGATCACTACACCAAAATGGTCAAATTGGCACCCTTCAAGCGGCCAGCCTTGTCACGATCAATGACGGTGACAAAAAAAATAAGTGTTTTTTGTCACGGTCATTGACCGTGACAAGGTCGTGACAGAAGTTTGTCACAGTTAATGATCGTGACAAGACCGTGACATTTACGGTTGTCACGGTCAATGACCGTGACAAACCTTATAAACTTGCCACGGTCAAGGACCGTGACATGTCCGTGACAATTATTTCAGTAAATAAACCTTTCCCTCTTCTTTTTTTCTTCTATTCCCTGCATTTCTCTCTCTCTCTCTCTAAGCGACTGCTCTCTCTCTCTCTCTCTCTGCGATTTTGGTCTGTTTTCTCTCTCTATTTCTCTTTTATTTGTATAAATGTGTGTGTGTGTGTATATATATCTGTGTGTAAATATGTGTGTGTGTGTGTGTGTGTGGTGGATTGAGGGGGCAGGGCTGGGGGTGGGGGTGTATGTGTGTGTGTGTGTGTGTGTGTAAGTATATATGTGTGTGTGTGTGTGTGTATATATATATGCGCGCGCGCGTGTGTGTGTGTGTGTATGTTCATATTTGTGTGTGCGTGTGTATGTATATGTGTGTGTGCATGTGTGTGGTGGGCAGTGACAATGGGGGGGGAGGGGAGGGCTGGGGGAAGCAGGGGGGCTATGTGTGCGTTTGTGTGTGTATATGTGCATGTGTGTGTGTGTATGTGCATGTGTGTGTATATGTGCATGTGTGTGTGCGCGCTTGTGTGTGTGGTGGGGGGAAGGGGTGGGTGGGTGGGCGTGGGGAGGGGGTGAGGCAGGGGAAATGGGGCGGGCGGTGGTGCTTTTTAATTTTTTTTAATCAAATTTTATTGGATTATCAGATATTGCCCCTCATATGCTAGTAGTGCCCCTTGTAAAAGAATTTATTGATTAAATATTGATTGGTTATTAATTTTTTTAGTAAATTAATAATTAGTGCCCATTTCATATGCAAGTAGGATTGCCCCTCATTGTAAATTAGTAAATTAATAATTGTATACTTTAATTGTTAGTTTAATTGATGAAATGAATTAATTGAGTAGATTACGGGATACACATTTGTTGTTGCTATTGCGGTTGGATTATAGTGGATCGATGTTCGGTTGGTTAATTTTAGAAGTGGCATGACCACTGGATTATTGTCCATATGGGGGTGAGATTTTTCAACTTTTTTTTAAAATTACTTTGTATCACGAACAATATATATATAGTATAATAATTAAATGAAGCATACTTGAAATTACATATAGTGTGCATAGATACTAGCCTTCTAGTTCTTATGCGTACGCATTGAATAGCCCGTAGACCCGTTCGAGAGTCATTACCCCTGTAATGAGATCTCTCGAATTGTCCCGTTTGGACAGTTTGAGACTGCATAATTTCTGTATAATAATATTCTTAGTGGCTTAAAGTAGTTACTTTTGGAGGAAGTTATGCAGTCGTATCCTAATGTTCTCTGGGTACATACTATATTGACAAGTGTGACTGTTATTTCAATTGATCAATTGAAATAACACTCATACTTTCCAATCTATGTCGTGTACTTGGAGAACTACGGGGATATGCTGCCGAATGTTTCTCAAATCGTAACAATGTGCATGAGCTGTTAAGTATGTTACAGAAATATGCAGTCTTGAATGGGATAGGACCACTCACCCTTTAGCGGTCTTGAATGCCGAATTTAAAAATCGAATATAAATAAGACATAATAAAATGAAACATACTATAAATCTAAGTTTTGTTTATACTAATCCATGAATATATGTTTCTTACCTTTAATAGGTGATTAGTTGTGGTAGCTGTGATGGGATATCCTAAATACAAAGAGTGGATGAGTGATACAAATCGAATGGGGGATGTGTTTCGCAGAGGTTCTAATGAATTTATGAAATACGCAAAGAGATGTCATAATGATGAAAAATTTCCGTGTCCGTATGGTAGGTGTAAGAATGGTAAGGTGTTTGAGTGGAAAGCAATTGAACTACATTTGTTAAGATGGGGTATGGAAGATATTTATCGATTTTGGAGTTTTCACGGTGAATTGAAAGTTTATTTTATTCCCGAACAACCTTCACAACAACCTTCAATAAGAAGGATAGATGTAGAAGGGGACGACGTAGATCATAATATGTTAGAGGAATTAATTGATGATGCGTACGGAGTTTATGAAGCGGAGGAGAATGAGGTTACTGATGATGTACACGGTTTAGGTGCTCGTGAAGATATCACGATAAACCTTGACGATAACTACCAAAGTTTAAAATTTAAGGCAACCCAACCATTATACTCTGACTGTGAGAAAGATCAAACATCTTTACATGCCATGGTTGGTTTGCACAGTTTGAAGACGTAGTACGGTTTGTCTGATAATAGCGTGACAGGAATTTTGAATTGGGTGAAGGGCTTACTACCCAAGGAGAATACGCTTCCAAATAGCTATCCTGTTATGAAGAACAATCTTAAAGGTTTGGGAATGAGTATAAATCGATTTATGCTTGTGTGTATGATTGCATACTATATCAAAAGGAGTATGAAAATCTCGATCGTTGTCCGGTATGCGATGAACCTAGCTAAAAAGTCACGGGTTTGTCATGGTTATTAATCGTGACTAAGCTTGTCAAGGTTATCGACCGTGACAAGTCTAATAAACTTATCACGGTCAATGATCATGATAAGTCCATGACAACAAACGTTGTCACCCCCAGACTTGTCACGGTTATTGACCTTGACAATTTGACAGATTTGTAAGGACATTTTTGTCCATTGTCAATATGTATGTCGTACGCCGTTACACCGTTGAAGAAACTCAAGATCGCATCTACGTTAACGGATCCGAATATCAAAGTGTCTTCAACATTATAACCTCTGTGAGAATGAACTTGGTAAAGTTTTGTTTTTAAGTCCCTTTAAGTTTCATACTTAGTATTGGGAAATTTTTTATGAAATATTTTTTATAAAAATAGGAAGTAGGTTTTTTCAAGCAAAAAGAGGCTTTTTAAAGTTTTTTTATTTTCTGGTAAACTGGACTGGTCCGCCCCTTCTAAAATGAACCGATCCGCCTTCGGACCGATCTGCCTCTATACCGGACCGATCCGATGTGCATAAAACCAGTATACCCCAGATCGCAAGCAAACCGAAGAAGCCCATTTTAAAAACGAACCGATCCGCCTCCAAAACGGACCGATCCGCCTTGGATAATTTCGAACAGATCCGTGAGTGTTTTACCCACCAACTTAAAATTCCTATATATATACCTATTTCGGTGGTGTATTTTTTTAAGTCTTTGAGAAAACGTTTCTAAGAGTTCAAACACAACAAGACTTCGTTTTTTGATGTGCCAAACATCTTTTTGATTCACACAAATATCTCAGTTACTTTTGTGAATCTTTTGGAACCCTAGAACACAAGCTTTGTTATTGTTCGACCTTTGTGGGGAGATCTTTGCAACCGAGGGTTGCATGTAATTGCTGAGGGAGTCTCTATAAAGTGTTATGGCTGCGTGTCATTAAGGAGGGTTGTGGTTCTTCCTTTATTGTTTGGGTTGCGAGTCCTTGGAGGGTGATGCGTGTATTCTCTTGCTGAGTTAAAGACTGCGTGCCTTTGTGGGTTGACTGTGCGTTAATCCATTGCAAATTTCTCTATGTAATTGTAAGTTGCAATTTATATATTCATAGTGAAATAAAAGTTTTATCCGAAAGGGTTTTTTTCCTAAAATCTGTGTCTCAGGATATTTTTGTGTCACATGCTTTATTTATTTATGGGTTGACACACGAACCTTAGATGCATGTTTAGGGACTCTAATTAAATAAGGGGTACTTGGAAACTTGCGAATTAAATTTAATCAATTATCACACGTCACGACTTTTCAAATTGGTATCAGAGCAGGTTACACTAATTTATCGCGTATTCCTATTTTTTGCAAAATCATGTGATATTGATTTTTTTTAAATCAGTTTTGTGAAAATTCGCATTTTTTTCCTATGGAGCACTTATATAATCAGATGCCTATTTTTTACGGGTCTAATTATGCCTACTGGAAAACTCGTATGAAATCGATTTTAAAATCTATTGATGAGCGTGTTTGGTTGCTTTGCGAAAATGGTTGGACTCCTCCCACGGCCACAGTTAATAACGTCACCTCTCTAAAACCCGTGTCAGCATGGACTGAAGATGATTATAAATTGTCCAATTTTAATTCCCCTGGTCTGAGTGCTATTTCTGGAGTTGTCACTCCTGATGAGTTTCGCCGAATTATGATGTGCACCATGTCTAAAGAGGCTTGGGATGTTTTGAAATTGACACATGAGGGTACGAACGCGGTTAACGAATCAAAATTATAAAATTTGGCCACCCAATTTGAGACTATCACCATGTCTGAGTCCGAATGCTTTGATGATTTTTATGCACGTTTGTCGGACATTGTTAACACCTGTTTTAATTTGAGTGAGGTGATTCATAACACGCGTGTCGTTAAAAATATGTTGATATCTCTCCCAAAGTGCTTTATTCCTAAAGTCACTGTTTCGAACTCGTTGGGAAATTTGAAATCCCTTAAGTTGGAAGAACTTGTAGGAGATCTTCAAACCTATGAGATTGACATGTTTTCGAAAACCATTAAGGCTAAGGATAATGGCATTGCTTTAAACACTCATTGTAAGAAAAATAATGAAAAATTTTGTGAGTCCGATTTTGAGGGAGACTTTGATTTTAATGATATGGCCTTGTTTGCGAAAAATTTTAAAAAATTTCTCAACATGAACAAAAATAATTCTTCCAATAAAAGGAATTTTTTTGAGAAAAATAAAAAGAAAGGAAAGGCCAAGGAAAGTGATGAGAGGGAAAAAGAGAATGACTCCGATGAGGAGTGTGAGGAAGTTTTTGAGAATGTGACTTGTTTTGAATGTGGGGGTAAGGGAAATAAGTCGTTTGAGTGTCCTACATGGCTTAGAAAGAAAGGAAAGAAAGTAGCCATTCCCGCCACACTTAGTGATAGTAGTGAAGGTGAGGGTAATGAGACTAGTGGTGAGAAGTTTGTAGCTTTTTCGAGTCGTGTGAGCACACCCACTTTGTATCACGTTGATAAAGGTCATGAGAGAACCAGTGATGACTCGAGTGTTTCTAGTGGAGATGAGAACAAGTTTGAGAGTGGAGATGAAAGTGAGCTCCAAAAAGATTTTAGAGATTTGTACACCGAGACCTTGAAAATAAAGAAGTATAATCGAGATTTAGGTCGCCGGGTTTTAGATTTGGAGAGAGAGAAGGAGGTTTTGAGAAAGGATAAGTGTGATTTGACCAATACGTTGTCTAGTCTGACGACACGTGTATCCCAACTCGAGAGTGATCTCGAACGTGCCAGGGTGGTCAAAGTCAAATTTGTGAACGCACCTAAGAAGGTTGAAAAGGTGGTTCATAAGGGTAAAGGTGACAAGTTAGGAATAAGTCATGACGGGGCTTCTACTTCCCAATTAGCACCCGAGCCGGTTCCCAATTTAATGTTTGATTCACGTGAGTCTCACCCTAACCCACCTAGGCGTCCCATTCCTATTAGGAGAGTGCGTCCTAGAGTTTTTGAGAGAGGTGTTACTAGGCCTATTTATGTTTGCTCACATTGCAAGAGGAAAGGGCACCTTAGGGAATTTTGCTTTAAGTTGGGTTATGTGTCACGTTTTGCTTCTACACGTGTTTCTGACACACATGCACCCACACATGATACTTTACATGCTCCCGGAGACCACATGAGAGAGTTTGCACATTTAGGAGAGCAAGTTAAGTTTTTAGTCAAAACTTCACAAGAATTGATGGAGGTTTTTCATAAGTTGTCACCACATTTGGAAAACCCCTCCGCACCTAATGATTGAGGTTTGACTTGTTTACTAGAATAGGGTGATTTTCATGATGACATTGTTTGCCTATTGATAGTATGTATCATTTTTTGTATAGATTTTTGCTTTTGAATTTTTTTAAAAAATTACAAAAAGATTTTATTTTGATAAAATTTTGAGAAAATCCAAAAAGATTTTTGTATTTTGTTTGCACCGTTTATGGATGGAGACTTAGGATGACCGAGTCACAACATCATTCCATTTTTTCATGTGACTATTTGATAATGTTTAAGACAATAGGTCAATTCATCCTTGTGCTTTATAATGTTTGGAGTCATTAAGATGTAATTAAGTGTTACTTCCTACATGTTTGACTCATGTTTCCTTTATTGCACACGTGCACAGATTTATTTGATTATTGTTCTTGTCTTATCACATGTTGGTTGGTGTTTTTACTTCAATCCTGTCTGTTGATACCAAAATTAATATGCTGATGTGGACGAATAATACGAAGACATGTGTCAATCTACGTGGCACAATAGCAGCGAGGAAGATCATTTCCCGACCAACCATGCTTCTTTCCGAGCAACGAGAATACACCGAGGAACTCTATCACACCGAGGAACTCTATCGCACCGAGGAACTCTAATGCACCGAGGTACTCTAGTGTTCCGAGGAACTCCTGATCAGCGAACAGCTATGGCGGTCCGAGCTGCATCTCGGTCGTATCATTAATTGCCAGATAATCAACAGTTCAGATATTCATTGAATGCTTATATTCTTGGCACGCACTCTACATTAAATGTATTACCTTTTCATATGTATATCATTTAATGTATCGAACCTTTCATGTACAGCCTCAAGGCTATAAATACCTTGTATCATCCTCATTCAAGGAGGAGGGGAATTTCTTGAGAGAACTTGTAATCAAGAATTCCACAAACACTCAGCAATAACATAACAGTGGACGTAGGCTTTATTCCTAGCTGAACCACTTTAAAAATCTCTGTCTTATTTATTTATCTGTGATTGAATAATTAGAGCGATCTAATTTTTTACATCAACAGATTGGCGCCGTCTGTGGGAAACGACTGTTATTATCGTTTTTCATAAAAATCATTTATCACCAATGGCAGATAATCCAGAATCCAGTAATCGAAATGTTGGAAATACTGGAAATCTTCCAAATCCATCTGCATCCCCAGATCTGGCTGGAATTATGACGAATCTGGCTCAAGGACAAACCGCCATGCAAGAATCTATGAGGCAACTCATTCAAACTCTTCAGGGCGGTGCACCTACCTATTCAGGGCAAAGGAGTGATCATAGGCAATCGCAATCTAGACGTACTGGGTCATATCGCAATGAGGAGTCTAATGATTCTTCTTATCAACCTGGGCGAACTTCATCGATACGGGCTACGGATACAGATCAACGTATCACTCTTTCTCCGGAGAGAACTAGCGCTTTGGAAAGATTAAGCAGGGTGTCTCCTTTCAGTCGGTTAGGACCAAGGAGGAACATGAGTCCACCTAGGGCTCCATCAAGAAGTTTTCGACCACCACCAGGTTTGAGAGAAGGATCTGCACAATCGCGACCAACTACTCGTCGAGATAAATCTCAGGAAGCTACGTCAGAGCAATCAGTTGCTCGGACTAAGCGGCCCGAGGAAGGGAATGAAGCATGGAAAGGTTCCATTCAACGGTTGGAGGATAGACTGGGAGAAATGGCTAAGGCGAGGAACCCCTTACAGAGAACTTTTGTTCAAGGAACACCTTTTGTGCAAGCCATTGTGGATTTCCCTACACCGTCGAAATTCAAAGCACCCGTAGTGACCCCCAAGTACGATGGAAAGACAGATCCCGTACTTCATATAGAACAATACCAAGATGCTGCAGATATCTACGCTGTCCCCGACGAGATGAGGTGTAGAGCATTCTCGGGAACTCTTACCGGATCTGCACAGATATGGTACAATAATCTTCCTCAGGGTAAGATTTCAACTTTTGTTCAGTTAGCCGAGTTGTTTATTGGCAATTTCTGTTTTGGAGCAAAGCCGGTAAAGCGAGTAGCACACTTGCTAAGTGTTAGACAAAAATCAGGTGAAAGTACTAGAGATTACATAACTCGTTTCAATAACGAGAAGTTGGAAGTCATAGATTATGAAGAAAAGACAGCAATCACTGCTCTGATGAGTGGTTTGCTGCCTAACAAGCTGTACTACACTTTGGCCAAAGATCCACCTAAAAATATGTCGGAGTTGATGGCAAAGGCGGCCAAAATTATGAATGCCGAGGAGGCTATGGCTGCGAAGAAGAATATGGATAAAGAAGTTAAAGTGGAGGTCGACAATTCTAAGAAGAAAGATCAGAAAGGTAATGGTGGTGACAAACATTCCAGGAATAACAGGATGAAGTTGGAAGTCCTAAAGAAGTATGATAATTATACTCCATTGAAAATGGGTATTAATCATGTTTTGGAAGAAATCAGGAATAACGAGGAAATCAAGTGGCCAGAGAAACTGAAGACAAATCCCAACCTGAGTAATAAGGACAAATATTGCGAGTTTCACAAAGATCATAGCCATATGATGAAAAATTGTATAGCCCTTCAGAACGAGATTGAAACACTCATCCGAAGAGGAAAATTATCAAAGTATGTAGATCGCAGAGGTGAAAGGAAGAATGATGATAGAACTAGAGAGAGATCTAGATCTCCTCGTCGTGCAGAGGAGAAAAAGAAGAGGGACCATGAAGAGGATCCAGATGATGACCCCGATCTTCCCAAGAAACCAAGGAAACCTGAACGAGAGGTATTTTCCATACGTTTTGGGTCATTTGATTGTAATGTTATTACAGGAGGAGATGCAGGAGGAGGAGACCTTACTGCAGAAAGAAAAGCTTACCTCGGAGAGGCTCAAGCTTGTTCATACATTCAGCGAATAAACCTGGCCGAGGATGATCGTCCGAGGAAGGTAAACAAAGAGAAGCTAGTGATTGGTTTTTCAAAAAACGACCTGGCAGGTGTTCTTTACCCTCATGATGATCCTTTGGTGATCAAAATGAGGATGAAGGATGTGATAATTTCAAGGGTGTTAGTAGACAATGGTAGTTCGGCAGACATCATGTACTATTCATGCTTTGATAGCTTGAATTTAAAATTATCTCAATTGGAACCTTATCACAGACCCCTTCTGGGTTTTGCTGGCGAGAAAGTTTTTCCACTTGGGACGATCAAGTTGGATATACTCATTGGAACTTGGCCTGCTTATCGAACAGAAAGAATACGCTTTTTTGTGATGGATAAGAATGTGCAGTCCGCCTACAACATCATCATGGGAAGAGTTGGATTGAAGAAGTTCGAAGCAGTTCCATCTACAGTACATCAGTGTTTGAAATTCCCAACGAATTTTGGAGTAGGAATTATGAAAGGTGATCAAAAAGTAGCTCGGGAATGCTATTATTCGTCTGCCGAGCAAGAGGAACTTGAAGAGTCAAAGAAAAAGACTACTACTTACCAAGTGGAGGAAGGCACAGAAATTGAAACTCTTGACCCTAGGGATGAATCTCAACTCGTAAAAGGGCAGGTTATGGAATCTACAGAAATTGTTATCCTGGACGATGAACATCCTGAACGAGTAACTCAGATAGGATCGTCGTTAGATGTTTCAATAAAACAGGAATTGATAGCTTTCTTGAGAAACAGGAAGAATACTTTTGCTTGGAGTCATGAAGACATGCCAGGTATCGATCCAAATTTTTTATGTCATGAGCTCAACGTGAATAAGGAGATCAAGCCTGTGAAGCAAAGAAGAAGAGTGTTTAGTCCCGAGAAGAACCAGGCCATACAAGAGGAGGTCGAGAAACTCCAGAAAGCCCAATTCATTGAAGATGTGAAATATCCAGATTGGTTGGAGAATGTGGTGATGGTAAAGAAGAAGAACAACAATGGAGAATGTGTGTTGATTTTACTGATCTCAACAAGGCATGTCCAAAAGATCATTTTCCATTGCCCAGAATTGATCAACTAGTGGATGCTACTTCGGGACACGAGCTACTCAGCTTCATGGATGCTTATTCTGGCTACAACCAGATCAAAATGAAACCTGAAGACAGGGAAAGTACTTCTTTTATTACCCCAAGGGGAACTTATTGTTATAATGTTATGCCTTTTGGTTTAAAAAATGCAGGTGCAACATACCAGCGGTTGATGAACAAGGTTTTTACCGAACAAATCAGTCGCAATATGGAGGTCTATGTCGACGACATGCTCACCAAAAGCAAGAGAGATGCAGATCATTTGATTGACTTGAGTCAAACTTTTGATCAACTGGATAATTACCAGATGAAGCTTAACCCGACGAAGTGTACCTTTGGAGTACGAGAAGGAATGTTCCTCGGATACATCGTCAACCAACGAGGTATTGAGGCAAATCCAGAAAAGATCAAGGCTCTTTTAGGGCTGCGATCCCCGACGACGAGGAAAGAAGTGCAGAGTCTTACCGGACGGGTTGCAGCACTCAACAGATTTGTATCCCGAGCAACTGATAAATGCCTCCCATTCTTCAAAACACTACGAAAAAGTTTTGAGTGGACTGATGAATGTGAGAAAGCCTTTCAAGATTTGAAGAAGTATTTAGGAGCCCCACCATTGTTGTCTAGGCCAATAACTGGAGAGAAGCTGTACTTGTATTTGGCAGTATCAGAAAATGCAGTTAGCTCAGCGTTGATCAGATTGGAGAATGGAGTCCAGAAGCCAATTTATTACACAAGCAAGGCCTTCCGAGGTGCGAAAATCAGATATCCAAAGCTGGAAAAATTGGCACTGGCATTAATTGAAGCAAGTAGAAGAATAAGGCCATACTTCCAGGCCCATACCATCATTGTGTATACCGACATGCTGTTAAGACAAGCCCTTCACAAGCCAGAAAAATCAGGAAGATTGATGTACTGGGCAATAGAGCTCGGTGAATATGATATTGTATATGAACCCAGATCATCGTTGAAGGGGCAAGCCGTGGCAGATTTTATAGCAGAGTTCACATACCCTGATACCCCCGAGGAGCAAAAGGTGCTTGCTGACCTACCTGTGGACGATACAGGTTCAACAAACACAGATCCAGACCAACCAAGGTTGGTAAAAGGACTTGTGGATGTAGAAAAATCTTCATATTCAAACCCCGACCAACTCCGGTTGGTAGAAGGGCGCGAACAAATGACCAACGAGGAACGAAGGATACCCGGGGATGATGAAAGAAAACAGATGATATTTCACCCAGGAGCTCTAACAGATAAGAAATTTGAAGACGAGTTACATACATGGAGATTATATGTAGATGGATCATCTTGCACGGCTGGTTGTGGAGCAGGGATTGTTTTAAACTCTCCAGATGATATTGACATGGAGTATGCCTTGAGATTCCAATTCAAAGCTTCCAATAATGAGGCTGAATATGAGGCTATGATAGCAGGTTTTCATTTGGCGAAAGTTATAGAGGCACGACAAGTAATTATTTTCAGTGATTCTCAATTAATTGTGAATCAAATGATGGGAATATATGCAGTGAAGGGAGAGTTAATGGTGAAGTACCATGCAAAAGTGATGGAGTTATTGACAGAATTTGATGCTATTCAATTGGTGAGGATACCGAGAATGGAGAATGCTAGAGCAGACGCATTGGCCCGACTAGCGTCAGCTACGCGCACCGAGCTGCGAAGAACAATACCAATTGAAATATTAGAAAGTCGGAGCATAGAAGAAGATCTGACGGTGAAGATTATTACCCTTGATTTAGGACCATCTTGGATGGATCCTATCAGAGCATACATTGAAGAAGGAGAATTTCCGGAGGACAAACTAGCTGCCAAGAAATTGAAGTATAAAGTTGCTCGGTATGTGTTAACTAATGGTGTTTTGTATAGACGAGGAATTATGGCAGGTTTGCAGAGATGTGTGCATCCATCAGAAGTCAAAGAATTGATTGAAGAAATTCATGAAGGATCTTGTGGAGCTCATGTAGCAGGTCGGACACTTTTGCAAAGGGTAATGACACAGGGATATTATTGGCCGACTATGAGGGCTGATTGTATAGCCTATGCCAAGAAGTGTGACAAGTGCCAACGTTTTTCCTCCATCCGAAGAACTCCACAGGCATTATTGACACCCATAACATCACCTTGGCCATTTGCCATGTGGGGAATTGATCTGGTTGGACCACTGCCGACGACCCGAGGAAGGTTCAAGTATCTCGTCGTGGCAGTAGACTATTTTACTAAGTGGGTGGAAGCTGAACCACTAATTGATATGACGTACGAGAAGGTGTATCAGTTCATATGGAAGAATATCATTTGTCGATATGGTCTCCCCCACTCTTTCATCACAGATCATGGAACGCAATTTGATAATGAAGAATTTGCTGCCTATTGTCATCAGTCGAACGTCTTGAAGTTTCATTCAGCACCAGGCCATCCCCAAAGCAATGGACAGACTGAGGTGACGAACAGAACATTACTAAATGGGTTGAAGAAGAGGTTAAGTGAGGCTAAAGCAAATTGGATTAATGAGCTACAATCAGTTTTGTGGGCTTACCGAACAACTCCCCGAGCAGCAACAGGAGAATCACCATATATGCTAGCATTTGGAAGTGAGGCTGTGATACCTGCCGAGTTGGGCCTACCAACACACAGGGTGTTAAATTTCAATTCTCCGATCAGTGATTTGATGAGAAGACTGGATTTGGATATGCTCGAAGAAGTCAGAGAAGAGGCAGCCATTAGGAATGCTGCTTATCAACAACGAACAGCTCTGTTTTACAACAAAAGGGTAAAGAAATGTGATCTAAAAGAGGGGGATTATGTGCTAAAGAAGGTCATTCAGAAGCAGAATAAACTGGAAGCAAACTGGCATGGACCTTACCGAGTTACAGAGGTTGTTCGACTAGGAACTTACAGAATTGCAACGCTAGAAGGAGAGGAATTTAAGAACGCATGGAATGCTGAACACCTGCGCAAGTATTATCAGTGATGTCAAATGTAAAGCATTTCTTTCATTATGAATAAAACGAGGATGTTTCGCCATTTTCTTTCTGGTTGAAAGTTTTTCGGGGAATACTAGTGTAATACACTACACAACAAAAGTGCTCTAAGGAGCCAACCTCCTTTGGTTAGGAGGATAGCTCTACGGAGCAAAAGTGCTATAAGTAGCCAACCTCCTTTGGTTAGGAGGACACAGCTCTACGGAGCAAAAGTGCTATAAGTAGCCAACCTCCTTTGGTTAGGAGGACAGCTCTACGGAGCAAAAGTGCTATAAGTAGCCAACCTCCTTTGGTTAGGAGGACAGCTCTACGGAGCAAAAGTTCTATAAGTAGCCAACCTCCTTTGGTTAGGAGGACAGCTCTACGGAGCAAAAGTGCTATAAGTAGCCAACCTCCTTTGGTTAGGAGGACACAGCTCTACGGAGCAAAAGTGCTATAAGTAGCCAACCTCCTTTGGTTAGGAGGACAGCTCTACGGAGCAAAAGTGCTATAAGTAGCCAACCTCCTTTGGTTAGGAGGACATGCTCTAAGGAGCCAAAAAAATGCTCTAAAGAGCCAAAAGCTTTAAGGAGCCAAAAAGTGTACACCAGCATAATCAATTACGGTTGGTAAGATAAAAATATACTCTCATATTACAACTTATGTTGGTCGGGAGGTAATATTATTACAAAGAGTTCTTTGAAGAACAAAATATTCAAAAAATACACCAAGTATAGTTGGTCGGGGATAAAAACCCAATAACTGTAGTTGGTCGACGAGGACAAATTATTGATCTTAGTTGGTCGGACGCATTTTTATAATTGAACCAAGTATAGCTGGTCGGGGATAAAAACCCATCAACTGTAATTGGTCGACAAACATTATTCACCCACCTTGGTTGGTTGGAAACAGTTTGAACATTTTTACTCATTACTTTATTATTAAGTGATCGAGAAACATTACTAATACTTGTAACTTTTTATTAAGTTGCTTAATGAACAATATTATTGTTATCTTGTTAACAGATACATATGTGCAAATATAAAGGTGTTTGATAAACACAAGACAATAGCAAAATTGGCAAACAGAAAATGAAAATCTTTTCATTAATCTAGAATAAATTACAAGTTACATAAATGTACTAATTGTTACATTGATATTACTATTCTATTGGTTTCTTGCCCTGTGCTTTAGAAACAGGTTCCTCGCCGGCAGGAGGGTCTTCTAGGCAAAGGGGAGAATTGATGAAATTAACATCTCTGAGCATTCTGACGTTCATAACAGAAGGTGTATCCAAAAGATGCTCAGGACGAGATAATTCAACTTGGGAATGAAGGCTATAATCACCAAGGTATTTTGAAATTAGGCTGCGAGGAATGGAACGAGCTGGGATCCATGCCATATCCAATTTGAAAGGTGGTACAGGCAGGTCTAATAATGATGGAGCATGATAGTCCCATAAAAAATGCCCTTGCTCCAACGTTAACACACCTAGTGCATTTAACCATCCTTGCTTGTAACCTTCATTGTTGGCATGTTCAATACGAGCATCCAGATGAACAAGGGCTTCATTGTATCCTGCCATCCAGAATTCCCTTGGCTGTTTATGGAATTGGAAGATTAGTCTATCCAATTGTTCATGAAGGCTTTTGGCAAAAAGATCCTTATTATGCAAGGCAGATTTCATCGATGCAAGCTGATCTTCCAGAGACAGATTTTTATTGGACATTTCAGTCAGAGCACGGTCTTTTACTTTCAACTGGAATGCTTGAGTTTCCAGAGTAGACTGAGTGCGAGCCTCTTCAACATTTTGGCTGAGGATTCTTCCTCGCCCCCGAGAACCTCTTCCTCGTCCCCGAGCAGTTCCAGAAATGGCAGATCTTCTTAAGTCCTCCAGCTCTTGCCTTAGTTTGGCGTTCTCGACCTCTAAGAACGAGAAGCCTTCATCAGTAACTGGTATTAATGCAGTAGAAGATGAAGCAGCAGATTCATATTGAGCCAATTTTTTCTGCAAATTATTATTTTCTTATTCCAGGATCTCGGCAATTTGTCTGCAGGCTTCAACTTCACCTTTTAGGGTCCTTTCCCTAATATCATATGCAGCAATGATCTTCTTATGGCCTGTTTCAGAAGAAAGTTATTGGTATCTATTTTCATAATCTTTGTGTAACAAAGCCATTGATTCATTGTGCTGACCTTGGAGATCCTCTATGGAACCATGAAGTTCCTCGATCAGTTCGTAATACGCCACATTATTGGCCACAGCTCGGTCGAGTAAATCTTTCAAGTACCGATAAGCCTCAATAGCTTGTTCTGAAGCACCATGACCAAGGATATCAGCAATTTCCGATGTACTAAGGTCTGTATGACCAGCCTTATAGTATTGGTGACATTGATGCATCAGCTTGGTATCATGTGAAGAGATCAATTCCATTCTAGCAACAAACTAAAGACGAGAAAACGACAACAATCAACAAAAACAAGTTATCAACAACAGAGATGAGCAAAGATATATTTTATTAGATCATCAAAAAGTTACATTTTTCGATTACAAGGAAATATAGAAATGATACCGAACAACTTCACACCTTTTCCTTGTCCCCCAAGACTTTCTCGGGAGGCTGGGACGAGGAGCTTGGTTGCTCGGTGGTAACAACAGCTTGATCGGTAGGAATCTTCTCGGGAGGAGGAGGCATGGAAGAAACGTCCTCGGTGGCAGAGGGTTGAGAAGCAGAAACTTGATCGCCCATAGCCATAGAAGACTCATCTGAGGCAGGCTCATCTTCTTCTTCTTCCACAATTGGTGGAGGAGGACCAGGGAGATGCTGTTGGAATAGCTCAGAATCGTCTTGGACCTTTAGCTCTTGCAGAGCAGCTACCCAGCCATCATGGAAGTATTTCAACTCCCCATATTGAACTTGGGATGTCATTGCAGCTATCCCTCTCTCCCATCCTTTCTCCCAACCAACGCTGAAATGTTTCTTGATTGCAACTTTTCTCCTCGACTTCTCCGAGGAGAGCTTCACCTCCAATTCCTCTTTCTTGACCTTGATATCTCGCAGAGTAGATAATTCTTCCTCTGCCTTCTTCAACTTATCATCAGAGTCCTGATGTTTAACCTCCAAAACTCTAACTTTCTCCTCCAAATTCTTGGAGGTTTCAGCCATCTTCATCTTATCAGCCTCAGCCACAGCCAGCTTTTTCTCCCAAACAGTTTTCTCCTCGATGTACTGTTGGCGAGATTCCTTCACAGATTGGGCTAAACCCAACAAAGCATCGTCAACATCGGACGAGGAACTGGAAGCTTTAATAACTTGATCTTTCTTCACAATGGTATTGAAGCAGTTCACCAGCTGAAAGATAAGAAAAACAATAAAGTCAACACAAATACAAGAATTCAAAAAAAAGAAAAGAAAGAAAGACCAAAGGAATGAGAAATTTACTGAAGAAAGATGACGAGCAGCTAGGGATGTCAGTGTATCCCTAGGAATTTTTTCATCAACCCCGAGAACCTCGGGTATAACTGAGCTCATTGAAGAACTCGGAAGAATGATGTTTGAAACACTACTACCACCAGCGGGTAGAGAAGATGCAGTTCCAGCAAGATTAACTGAGGATGATTTCCTCAATCTCTTCAAAGGAGGGTCAGCAGCATCAACCAAGGAAGAAGTCTTGGTCGGAGAGATTGTAATTACATCAGCAGGAGCATTTTTCTTGCTCGGGGCCACTGGGGGCTTCTCGGCAGCCTTGGAGGACCCAGCATCTACCTTTTTAGTCCCTTCTGGGACATCAATTTTGCCTTTCTGGGCTCCAACAGCAGAAGAAATTTCACCAAATAGAGCAGGAGGAGCTCTTTTCTTGCCCATTCTCTGAGATAAGGGGATATGAGAATCTGAAGATGAACTTTCTGGTGTTGAAGCTGGTTCAACAGGGTGAGCAGTATAAGAAGTTGTGTAACTCTTATACTGTAGTAAATATGAAGCAGATCTAATATGCTCGTCAGCAATCGTCTTATGCAAACCCCAGATAAGTTTCAGATGTTTAATATTCACTTCTGATTCCTTTGGAGTTTTTCTTTTGCTATCAACTGCAAATAGATACATAATGAAATATCGGTCATACATTTTATCAAACATGATGAAAGCATAATTTTACAAGTAAAATAAAATGAAAAATAAACCTATCCCATTGCCATATGGGGGGCATCTGGGACCGTTGTACGCTTCATCCCCAGCTAAAGGCGCATGTTGCCAATTTTTTATGATCAACCCATGCTCAAAATAATCTCTATTTGAATCAGGGAGATTAACTACAAGAGCCCTATTCAGATACCTAGTTTTTAAATAATAAATATTATCTAGAATAGCCCATTTATAACAAAACATAATTTCAGGGATCCCAATACGAGTCCCATGAGTTAGGTTTAATTTGTGCACCCCATTAATTATTCTCCATGAATTGGGGGCTATTTTTGCAGGAACAAGATCAAAATATTGACAAAACTCAAGACATAATGGGTTTGGTGGAAAGGAAAAACCACATTCAGCAACAAAAAGACTGGGGAACCAATGCCCCTCAGCCAATCGAAAGTAATCTAAAGGCTCAGAAAGAACCTCTAGAGTTACCCACGAAGGAATGGAAAAATCAGAACGGAATTTCTCAACAGACTCCACAATATAAACCATATTGAATAAAAGAGATACAGAAGAAAGGAAGAATATCTTACAGAAAGAAAGGAGGTATGTTGGCAACGAACGGAAACAAGGATGAACGCACAAGAGAGAAGAAGAGAATAGAAAGCTTGAATGCAGAAAATGGGAAACGTAGACGACGGTATGGTTACCAAAGAAGTTTAAATACTTTGCATTGGGAAGCGGCGAAAGAAATGATTACCAAAAAGAAACTACTGAACTTCCGGCGGCTAAAAGGACAAAAATTGCACGAAGATCGAAGTGCTTATGAAAAAGGCGGAAAACAGCGAAATAAGAAGGAAATTTGAATACAATGTTCCTGAAACCCAGGAAGGTCATTTAATATTGCCATATACCGAGAAAGAATGTTACATACTCCTCAAAATTCGAAATATGAAACATTGGGGGCTTCTGTTGATACCAAAATTAATATGCTGATGTGGACGAATAATACGAAGACATGTGTCAATCTACGTGGCACAATAGCAGCGAGGAAGATCATTTCCCGACCAACCATGCTTCTTTCCGAGCAACGAGAATACACCGAGGAACTCTATCACACCAAGGAACTCTATCGCACCGAGGAACTCTAATGCACCGAGGTACTCTAGTGTTCCGAGGAACTCCTGATCAGCGAACAGCTATGGCGGTCCGAGCTGCATCTCGGTCGTATCATTAATTGCCAGATAATCAACAGTTCAGATATTCATTGAATGCTTATATTCTTGGCACGCACTCTGCATTAAATGTATTACCTTTTCATATGTATATCATTTAATGTATCGAACCTTTCATGTACAGCCTCAAGGCTATAAATACCTTGTATCATCCTCATTCAAGGAGGAGGGGAATTTCTTGAGAGAACTTGTAATCAAGAATTCCACAAACACTCAGCAATAACATAACAGTGGACGTAGGCTTTATTCCTAGCTGAACCACTTTAAAAATCTCTGTCTTATTTATTTATCTGTGATTGAATAATTAGAGCGATCTAATTTTTTACATCAACACTGTCCTTTAAAACGAACCAAGCGCGATAAATTTTGATAAGAAAATTGTGCATATAATAACCGTTTTGTGAGTTTGTGTGCTTTGTTTAAAAAACGGAGAAGGTCTACGAAAGGTTCATTTTGCTTTTGCGAATACTAAGCCACCGTTAAATTGGACCTAAAAAATGGAGGAATTTTATTATCCGAGGTTCAAAGAGGTTAAAAGCGCTCGAAAATATTTAAAGGCAATAAAAAGAAATTCATGCCAAGTATGGGCCATTTAAATTTTTGCACCAATTCTCCAAAGTTTGAGAATTTAGATTACCTCTAAAAAGAAAATATATTTGAGGGAGTTTGGTTGGAGAATTTAAAACGGGTTTGCACGTCCTTAAAATGCTTGAGAATGCGCTACATTATTTTGGACGTTATTGGTGTGGAAATCATTTGACTTTGATTTATTGATTTGCATAAGACGATGTCATCTAAATTAAACAATTTTTTACACCTAAGGATAATTTTGATGCTCATTCGTTAGGGGTACACATATGCATCGTGCACATATGATTGATTGAGTTGATTTACCTATCGAATGTGTTCACACCCATTCATTCCATTTCCATGACTTGGTTGTTTGAGTCTCAATCCATGGTGTGATTTTTGTAGCATATTTTTTCAAATGTATCTTATTTTTGTATAAAAAAATGAAAAATCAAAAAGAGTTTGTGAATTGTTTTTTAGCATCTCCTTGCAAGAGCACGTTTACCATATTGTTTGATGCCCTGTTTTGTGTACCGTGACACCCCATTTTTGCTTATTTGATTCATTCTTCTCATTTGTCTATTTGGGGACATCATAAAAAGGGGGAGAAAGAATTATCATATTACGGAGGAGTTTTAATTTTGGGGGAGTTCTTGATATTTATCGTATGTTTTTATCATAAATAGGTATCTATATTTATCTCATTTCAAACTTGATATGTCACGTGGTATTTGCTTTGTCTCATGTGTGTAGGTAGGAAGATTGAAGATCAATATGTTTCACACCCTGATGAGAAAAGCTTTGAGCTTTGATGATTGTTGAAGATTGAAGAACAAACGATGAAGATTTAAACATTTGTATCTTTTCATCTTTAGGGTTCATGGGAGGGTAGATTTGGATAGGTCATTAGTTGATAATTTGAATATTTTTTATGTATGTACCGGCATAGACATAGGGGGAGATTTGTAAGGACATTTTTGTCCATTGTCAATATGTATGTCGTATGCCGTTACACAGTTGAAGAAACTCAAGATCGCATCTACATCAACGGATCCGAATATCAAAACGTCTTCAACAGTATAACCTCTGTGAGAATGAACTTGGTAAAGTTTTGTTTTTAAGTCCCTTAAAGTTTCATACTTAGTATTGGGAAATTTTTTATGAAATGTTTTTTATAAAAATAGGAAGTAAGTTTTTTCAAGCAAAAAGAGGCTTTTAAAAGTTTTTTTATTTTCTGGTAAATCGAACCTGTCCGCCCTTTTTAAAAAGGAATCGATCCACCTCTGGATCGGTCTGTCTCTATACCAGACCGATCCGCTGTGCATAGAACCAGTATACCCCGGATCGTAGGCAAATCGAAGAAGCCCATTTTAAAAACGAACCGATCCGCCTCCAAAACGGACCGATCCGCCTTGGATAATTTCGAATAGATCCGTGAGTGTTTTACCCACCAACTTAAAATTCCTATATATATACCTATTTCGGTGGTGTATTTTTTTAAGTCTTTGAGAAAACGTTTCTAAGAGTTCAAACACAACAAGACTTCATTTTTTGATGTGCCAAACATCTTTTTTATTCACACAAAAATCCCAATTACTTTTGTGAATCTTTTGGAACCCTAGAACACAAGCTTTGCTATTGTTCAACCTTTGTGGGGAGATCTTTGCAACCAAGGGCTACGTGTCATTGCTGAGGGAGTCTCTACAAAGTGTTATGGCTGCGTGTCATTAAGGAGAGCTGTGGTTCTTCCTTTGTTGTTTGGGCTGCGAGTTCTTGGAGGGTGCTGCGTGTATTCTCTTGCTGAGTTCAAGGCTGCGTGTCTTTGTGGGTTGAATGCACGTTGATCCATTGCATATTTCTCTATGTAATTGTAAGTTGCGATTTATATATTCATAGTGAAATAAAGGTTTTACCCGAAAAGGATTTTTTCCTGAAATCTGTGTCTCAGCATATTTTTGTGTCACATGCTTTATTTATTTATGGGTTGATACACGCACCTTAGATGCATGTTTAGAGACTCTAATTAAATAAGGGGTACTTGGAAACTTGCGAATTTAATTTAATCAATTATCACACATCACTACTTTTCAAGATTTGGTGTAGTGAATGCCAAACCAATAATCATGATAAAAAATTGGAGTCATCTCGTACATACGATAAAAAATTGGAGCCCACCTCGGGCCACAAATGGAACAGGGGGAATGAGAAATCTTAGTTATAACAATCAAAGAGGGAAAGAAGGGACAAATCATATATTAAGAAATTTTTAAAAGAAAAATAAAGGGGAAAGAGGAAAACATCTCAGCAAAATCAGTCAGGTTAAGAAGAACAATGATGGAAAACCAGTTAGGAAAAACCAAAAATTATTTTTTTTTACCGAACAATTATATCATTATATGCTATGGAAGAACAATAAATCCGGAGAATAAATGAACGCAACTCTGGCGAATAAATATATACACAAGATGGGAACAACACAAGAAGTAAACACAAGCTGATTTGCAAACGCAAGTTGATTCCGAATCAGAAATAAAAAAATGATTAAGAAGAAGAGTTACCTTGTCCAAGGAGGGAGAGATTCTTGGTTTGTTCAGTTGTTTGTTGTGCGGCTACTGATTTGTTATTCGCGTTTAAGGTTGTCTGGCTTTTATAGTAAGTGAAATAAATGGATGATACGAGTTTAAAAAAATTAAGGGTCTTGATATTTGGGTATATTTATTTTTTGAAATATAATTTTTTTTTATAATTGATATGGTATTATGCGGTAAGTTCAGTATGGTATTTCGGTACAGTAAATCGATTTTTTATATCTAAAAACCAAAACCAACCAATTTTTTTGCGGTATTTTCGATTTCGGTAAAATCGATTTTCGGTATTTTATAATATGAAACCAAAATTATTTTTTCTAGGACCAAAACAGTAAGGTACGGTATGGTAAAAACCCGTACTAGTTGCAACCCTATAATATATTGGCATGCACTTGTATATAACTATTTGTTTTAAACGCTAAACATATTTTTATAAATTTCTAATAACCTTTGTTTTTATCAAGTTAAAATTTATTTAAAATCAGACACACACACACACACACACACATATATATACACACACACACACACACACATATATATATATATATATATATATATATATATATATATATATATATATATATATAGACACACACACACACACACACACACACACACACACACACACACATATGTATATTCTTATTCGGATTCGGATTCGGATCCAATTCGATCTTAGCCACATGTGGCTCAAGCTCAGCTCGAAATACAATTCGGGTGTGAAAGTTTAGTTCAAAATCACATAAAGATCGGGAGGTATGGTCAGGCTTCTATAACACCCCTTAGTTTGGGACCGTATTTAGCTCGCCACGATAACGAATCGAAAAATTATTTTATTTTAATTTAGATATTTTTTGGCATTTAACATGTTGTTTTTATTATTGGAAAATAGAATTTTTTATCGGATTTGAAATCCAGGAAAAAAGTTTTGATTCACTTATATATATATATATATATATATATATATATATATATATATATATATATATATATATATATATATATATATATTAGGTCGCCTGGGCACCTACTCAGGGGCTAATCGATTTGACTCCTGAGGGCGAATCGATTCGCGTCGGGTAGTGCCAGTAGATTTGTTAATTTTTTTTAGAGTTGTGTTATATATAACTCCTCCACTCTTTAATATAAAAATAATTCGGTGTTAGTATTTTCTAAATACTTTCATATCAGACCTAAGAGCAGTAGCCCCCCTTGTTTACATCCCGTTTCATCTAGAATACCCTTAAAAGCAAGACTCAACCCAAGTTTTGATGTTCAAACCGTGTTTTCTAAAAATCGTTCAAGAACACGTCATTATTATTTTCTCGAGAGGAACGCAACCATCCAATCAAATTCTTCAAACGACTTTTTACAGGCATGAATATCTTTATTGTTTTCCTTTAGTATTATGCATTTTAATTGTTTCCTAAACACTAATAATCACTGTTTTCCCAAAATAAATTAGAGATACAAATTAGGGAAAGTAACACTTTCTAGGTATGAGACTAATGAGTGTAGACTTTTACGAATGGACATTTTCGGGGTGGGGCTAAGTAGTATACTTTTCCGTTGTTCCGTTAGCCTAGGTGTGAGACTAAGTAGAAATTTTGGCATATATTCTTTCTAAATGATAGGTTAAGATATACTTATGTTTTGGAGACCTCTAGGTCAAGGACTAAGATTTGATTGATGATTTATGCTTGATTAAAGGGTGGGACAATAAAAAATAATGAGAACTTGAGAATATTCAGAATAACGCCTAAGATAATAAATGGGTATTAAAATGGATTTGCGTTGCCAATATGTGCACGCCTAATAAAATTGGGCGAAGTAGCTATAGTGACGTGTAGTGCGTGAAACCTCACCAATATATGCAACGCTAACAAAATTGGGCGAACTGGCTATAGTGAGGGGAATGTGTGTGGTGTAAAGCTTTGGGCGTGCCAACAATATGTGCAGGACCCCTAGTAAGGTGAACTGGCTATACTAATGTCGCATAAATAATTTGGACGTGCTAGGAATATGTGTTGGACTCGTAATAGGGTGAACTGGCTATACTGGTGTCGCAAAAATAAAATTAGATACATTAATTTAATTAATAATCCTGAGTCGATAATTTAGTGTTGTAATATCATAATTGGACTTGAACATTGGGGGTGACCCAGTTATGTGGGTAGATAGTAGTATTTAGTTTTAATCGTATGTTAATATATATCTCGTTTAAATTTAATATACTCTATTGTTATTTTATCTTGTATAATGCTATTGTCTGGGTTTAGGAACCCTAATTAGGAGGAGTAACTAGTATTCATGCAGTGGACTCTGAACTATTGCGCTGACTAACATTTCAGGTATAGTGCTGGAGTAAGCTGTATATGAGTGATTGAAGATATTTGGAGTGCACCTATAGATTCATTTTATCGGCTTTAATAGTTTAGATTTACTTTCCTTTCTATCGTTTTTTTATTATAAGACTATAATTATGGATTTGGTGGGCCAATCGGTTTCACGGTTGTTTATGGTTTCAGTCAGATATTTATAGTTGGATTATTTCATTTGAGTTTTTAATAGTTTGGAGTTGGATGTAGTTTGGAGATAACATTTGTGACATATTTTAAATTGCATGAATGTTTATATTGGTTGGATAAATATGAATATTATCTTGTGGAATTAAAGTTTTTTAAATGTCTCCTATTTCTGTCACATACTGAGAATGATATCTTATATAGTGATGCCCGACGTAGTTTGACGACGGTCGGTGCCAGAGTCCGCGGAGTGTTACAGCTTCGGGCTTGCCCGATCGACCCGACTGAATTGACAGGCCTACCCACGCCCAACCATCATTCTCTCTTTCTATCTCACATACGCACCACCAAAACCACAACCTACCTAGACACCCTCTCATCCTTGCTTGCAGCGTGCAACGAAATACATAATCACAAATTCTGACTAATCCATAATCCGACATAGATTTGTTAATTTGGGTTTCCCCGGCTATTTGTCCATTGATTTTTTACTTCATTTAAATTCGTTTAATTTATAAAATCCACGTGTCGGTTACACTTAACTATTTTGGACAAAGTCTAATTTTTCATTTAAAATGTACTTAAGTCTAAAATCGAGAATTAATAATATATTAAAATAAAAATAAATTAAATAAAAAACCGTGTGTATACAACTTGAATCCAATGAACTTTTAAAGGCTGAAGTTGAACAGATAAAGCACAAATTTCAATAACCGAGAGGAAAATCACTTCCATAAGACTCATATATTTTATAAGGGGCGTTTTTATATATACCCAATTTTTAATTTATAGCCCCTATTTTTCTTAAACCCACATTAATGGGCTTAATGTCATTTATCACCCGCACATGTTAGGGGTTACTTAATAAAAAGAAAACTTGTGCATTTGAAGAAAAACCATTTTCAGAGAACAACCTCTTCTTCCCCCCAAATCGTTAAAACTCAGTTCAGAGACCATTATCTCTGTTTATTGTTTGGTTTAATATGTAGGCTTAAGAAAATCAACATAGAGCATATTGTTTGATTTTGATTATTAGGTATTGTTGGAAAACAGCTATACACAGTAGCTGTTAAGTTGCAAAAACCTTGAAAAAAGGCAAGTGTTGTTTTGGTTTAAAAGGGGCGTCCCACATCGGTTTGGAGGTAAAATAGTGTTGAGTATATTAACAATGTTTTGGGACCAAAGGTTCAGCCCTTTGGGCATTCAATGTTTTGTGGGTATGTGGGGCAGACCCAATGGGCCAAGTCACACACGCGCCGCCGCCGCCATCCGTCCGGCCCGGCCCGTGCCCGTGCCCGTGTCCGGGTCCTGGGTCTTGGGCTCATTAAGAATTAATTTTTTGGACAAATAAATTAACGTTTTTGGGCTTTAAAATTTATTTTTTAACGGTAATTAATTCCGAAAAAAAATTAAAACGTGGTTTACTCCGTGTTGATTTCTTCAACCGAGTTGCCCTCTTCTTCCAGTTTTTTCTCCACGTTGTTTACCAACGTCTCTTTTCTTTTGCCCCATAAAAGAGGTTGTAGCCTCCGTTTTTAATACAGACTTACCTCCCAAAAATTTTCTGCAAACAGTTCCAACCTCCGAATTTTTACAGAAATAATTATTCATTCCCTGAATAATTATAGCGACACAGAAATATATAATCTTTCCCAGATTATTTATATTTATCTTCATCGAGCAGTATATGTACACAGAATGGGTGTTTGTTGAGCGAATCAAATTCGTGCTGTTGGTTCGTATTCATTTCGAGGCTGTTTTATCCTGGGGGTGACGGGGCTGCACACTGTCGGCACAATTGGAGGCAGAGCCGCGAAACACCTTAAAGAGAGCGACCTAGTCCGCGACTCAGCCGTGTTCTTCGCTGTCCTGTTTCCGGAATTCTTATATTATTTTCTGCCCCAGAATTATTTGCTCCAATTGGGTAATTTCGCTCTTGAAATTTATTCTGCATTTAATTGTTTATTACTGCAACAACAATTTTAAGGTGTTCTTATTCTGCCATGGACGAAATTAACTCTAGTAACCTAAATAAGCCTTTCAAATATGAAGGCACTCATTTTAAACGTTGGAGCAAAAAATTGCTATTTTATTTAACTACGAAAAAGGTCGCATCATGTGTTCAATTTGACAAACCCGTAGTTAATAATCCACCTACTGTTGAGGAAAGCAAAACAATTAGAACTTGGGAGGAAAATGATTTTTTGTGCAAGAACTATATTCTGAATGCTCTAAGTGACGAACTTTATGACTATTATGCCAATTATAAAACTGCGAAAGATGTTTGGGACGCACTTTTTAAAAAATATGACACGGAGGAGGCGGGTGCTAAAAAATATGTCGTCAACCGTTATTTAAAATTTCAAATGACGGATGACAAATCTGTTGTTGCTCAAACCCATGATTTGCAAATGATTGCCCATGAAATTATTTCCCAGGGCATGGCCTTAGATGAGCAATTTCAGGTGGCTGTGATTATTGATAAATTGCCTCCACTGGTCAAAGAGTTTAAAAATATTTTGAGGCATAAGTCTAAAGAATTCTCACTAGAGTCATTAATTACTAAATTGAGAATTGAGGAGGAATCCCGAAAACAGGACTATAAAGATGAAATTCTTGTTGTGTCTAACAACAAAAATCAGAAAAAGAACCACACTCCAGTTGTTTTAAAGGCAAACGGGAAAAATATGAAAAATCAGAAAAAGAGCCACAACCAGAATTTTAAAAATCAGACTCAAACTCAGAATAAGTATAAGAACCCTGGAAATGGACAGTCTAGCAACTCGGGACAGTTTCTCTGTTTCAAGTGTGGCAAGCCTGGCCATATGGCTCGCAAATGTCGCAATGTGCCACAAGCACAAGCGAATTTGACCGAAGAGGACCTATGTGCTATGATTTCAGAAATCAACATGGTTAGTGGTGCCGAAGGGTGGTGGTTGGATACTGGCGCTTCCCGCCATATCTGTTATGGCCGTAGTCTGTTTAAGACTTATTCTGAGACTGCAGATAAGAAGGTGTTGTTGGGTGATTCTCACTCCACTGAGGTTACTGGTACTGGAAATGTGGAATTGAAGTTCACTTCGGGAAAGACTATTATCCTCAAAGATGTTCTTCACACTCCTGAGATAAGAAAAAATTTGGTTTTGGGCTATCTTCTCAACAAAGATGGCTTTACTCAAACTATTGGTGCTGATTTATTTACTTTGACCAAAAATGGAATTTTTGTAGGCAAGGGTTATGCCACTGATGGGATGTTTAAATTGAATGTTGATGCAATGAATAAAATTTCTCCTTCTGCTTATATTGCTTGTTCATTTAATATTTGGCATGCTAGGCTTTGTCATGTTAATAAACGACTTGTTAAAAATATGAGCACTTTAGGATTAATTCCCGAATTATCATTAAATGATTTCGAAAAATGTGAATGGTGTAGTCAAGCAAAAATCACTAAGACACCACATAAATCTGTTTTTAGAGAATCTGAACCACTTGATTTAATTCACTCGGATATTTGTGAATTGGATGGTGTCACAACTAGAAATGGCAAACGTTATTTTATAACTTTTATTGATGATTGTTCCGATTATTCATTTGTGTATTTAATGAAAAATAAAAGTGAAGCGTTTGACATGTTTAAAATTTTCCTAAATGAAATTGAAAATCAATTTAATCGGAAAATAAAAAGGTTACGTAGTGATAGAGGCACCGAATATGATTCTGGACCATTTATTGAATTTTATAAAACCCACGGTATTATTCACGAAAAAACTGCCCCTTATTCGCCCGAAATGACGGTAAAGCCGAAAGAAAAAATAGGACATTAACTGAATTAGTTGTGGCTATTTTATTAAATTCCGGGGCTGCCTCACATTGGTGGGGTGAAATTATTTTGACTGTGTGTCACGTGCTTAATAGAATTCCTAAGACTAAAATGAAAATATCTCCTTATGAAATTTGGAAAAATATTAAGCCCAACGTGTCATACTTTAGAACGTGGGGGTGCTTAGCCTATGTCGTATACCCGACCCTAAAAGGTCTAAATTGGCAAGTAGAGCATATGAGTGTGTTTTTATAGACTATGCTATTAATAGCAAAGCATACCGTTTTTATGACTTGAAAAATCAAGTAATTATTGAATCAAATGACGCCGATTTTTATGAAGATAAATTTCCTTTTAAATTGAGGAATAGTGGGGGCGAGTCATCCACTAATATTTCTTTAAATAAAAATAAAGAAAATAATGAATCCATTTTAGAAATTCGAAAAAGTAAAAGGGCTCGTGTAGAAAAAGATTTTGGTCCCGACTTTTATGCTTACACCTTAGAGGAGGATCCTAACACTATTCAAGAAGCCTTATCTTCTTTAGATGCCGATTTATGGCAAGAGGCTATTAATGATGAAATGGATTCTTTGGAAACAAATAAAACTTGGCATTTAGTGGACCTTCCTCCTGGATGTAAAACAATTGGGTGTAAATGGATTCTTAAAAAGAAATTAAAACCTGATGGCACTGTTGAAAAATATAAGGCACGTCTTGTTGCTAAAGGTTTTAGACAAAGAGAAAATGTAGACTTTTTTGACACATTTTCACCCGTGACTAGAATAACGTCTATACGTGTACTATTTGCTATAGCTGCCTTAAATGATTTAATTGTACACCAAATGGATGTTAAAATTGCTTTTTTAAATGGAGAATTAGAAGAAGAGATTTATATGGATCAACCTGAAGGTTTTATTGTACACGGTCAAGAAAATAAAGTATGGAAATTAGATAAATCTCTTTATGGACTCAAACAGGCACCTAAACAATGGCATGATAAATTTGATAGCTTAGTCATCTCTAATGGGTTTAAAATTAATGAAAGTGACAAATGCATTTATTATAAACATGTTGAGAACATTTGCACTATCATATGTATTTATGTTGATGACTTGCTCATTTTTGGTTCCAATAATCATGCCGTAGAAAATGTTAAATCATTATTATGTGCCAACTTTGATATGAAGGATTTGGGTGAAGCTAGTGTAATATTAGGAATTAATATTACTAGGTCAGAAAAGGGACTTTCTTTGGATCAATCTCATTACATTGAGAAAGTTCTAAAGAAATATAATTACTTTGACTGTAAACCTGCTAGTACTCCATTTGACCCTAGTGTAAAGTTATTTAAGAACACTGGCGACAGTGTAAACCAAAATGCTTATGCAAGCATTATTGGTAGCTTACGTTATGCTACAGATTGCACTAGACCTGACATAGCTTATGCTGTGGGAGTACTATGTAGATTTACTACTAGACCTAGTATGGAGCATTGTCATGCTATTGAGAGGGTTATGCGGTACCTTAAAAGGACGATGAACCTCGAATTACACTATAATAAGCACCCCGCTGTCCTTGAAGGATTTAGTGATGCAGATTGGAACACCCTATCTGATGATTCTAAGGCTACTAGTGGATATATATTTAGCATCGCTGGTGGTGCAGTTTCTTGGAAATCTAAGAAACAAACTATTTTGGCTCAATCCACTATGGAGTCTGAGATGATAGCGCTAGCTGCTGCTAGTGAAGAGGCAAGTTGGTTAAGAAACCTCCTGTCAGATATCCCATTATGGGAAAGACCGATTCCAGCCGTTTTGATTCATTGTGATAGTACCGCGGCTATTGCAAAAGTTGAGAACCGTTATTATAACGGTAAGAAACGACAAATACGTCGTAAGCACAGTACTGTTAGAGAATTTATCTCTACGGGTGCTGTGAGGGTGGATCATATACGGTCTGAACAGAACTTAGCTGATCCTTTGACGAAAGGACTAGCTAGGGAAAAGGTGTGGAACACCACGAAAGGGATGGGACTAAAGCCCTTGGATAAATGAGTCATTTGTGATGGTAACCCAACATATAGACTGGAGATCCCAAGAAATATGTTCAAAGGGTAATAACAAGTCACAAGTGATATGGGTTGAATCATGCGATTATTAATTAAAATAGAACGGGGTTTTACTCCGAGTCCATCCCTAAGGAGCATGATATCCTGAAGCGAGTTAAGGATGAGTTATGATAACTCTTAATGAGATCTATAGCTTTATTTTGAGTGGGGTACTTAGCTACAGGAGTATTCTTGATAGACTCACCTATGTGAATGTGGAAGTGTGGCCGCTTCCTATGGATATTTTGGGCAAATTCCTAAAGCGTTCACTATACTGGGATAGAAGCACATGGCCGTAACGTGCTAGCTATTAGACTTACACCCAAGTAGGGTTGTGTGTGGGATGTTGTCAGAGATAGAGTTCAAAACTACGGTTACTCTAGTATATTCTGAATCATCTTTACTACGTAAAGGTTCAAGTCGAAAGACACCTTTGCTTATGCACAATTCTATGAATTATTGCTCGATAAAAATGTTTTCAAATTTTGCAAGTGGGGGATTGTTGGAAAACAGCTATACACAGTAGCTGTTAAGTTGCAAAAACCTTGAAAAAAGGCAAGTGCTGTTTTGGTTTAAAAGGGGCATCCCACATCGGTTTGGAGGTAAAATAGTGTTGAGTATATTAACAATGTTTTGGGACCAAAGGTTCAGCCCTTTGGGCATTCAATGTTTTGTGGGTATGTGTCACACCCCGCCTAATTCTGGCGTCGGCCGCCACCAAAACTAAGCCGGGCGTGAACTAAATAAATACCATTTTTAGCATGAGACAGATATGAGACATAAATAAATCAGTCCATAAGATACATAATTGAATTAATCTCAAAAGATCATAAACAACTAAGCGATAAAAGGTCCATCACATGCTAACTCCAAAAGAAATCCATACACCAATAATGATTAAATAAAATCTGAATAATCCCAACAGAAATTCTCTAAACAACTTTGGATCCGAATGGCCCAATAAAACTCCAATGAAGTCTCATAATACGACTGGAGAAGAAAGTCTAACTAAACTATGCCATAAAGTAAATAACTCCAGCTGCACCTCCAATGATAACTCCGATAAACTTATGCAACTTCTCCAAATTAAATCCTGAAAAATATTAGTCAACGCATGGGTCAGAGCCAAAGCCCCGAGCAAGAATACACACTACTCTCCTCAAATAGGATCCTTGAATCCAGACAGTAGCATTATACGAAATAAATATCACAATAGAATATTTTAAATTAAACGGGATAATTAAACGCGATAATTATAATCTACTAACTACCCGCAAAAATTCCCATTTATAAAGGCACACCAATATGATTTTAAATTAACCCACCTTCCCATAATGTTAAATTTAATTAATTTAACCAAGAAGATTATTACCAAAACCCGTCCCCTTGTCAAGTCCGCCGTCTGGTCCGTTTTTATCCCGCGACCCTCGCGATATGACAAGGTTCCACACACGCACCCGTCCCCTTGTCAAGTCCGCCGTCTGGCCCGTTTTTATCCTGCGATCCTCGCGATATGACAAGGTTCCACACACGACACGACATAAATCGTCCTCTGACCCGTTTAAACTGTCGGCGCCGACACATTATGTCGCCACAAATTTTAATAGCCGTTTTTATCTCAGGCATTAATTGTTAAGTTCACAATTTATAATCACCCCACCCTTTTAATCGATGTGAGATCCTCAAAATACCCCTTAGTCCCATACCTAAGGGTCCCCAAGTTATCAATTCGTCCTATCCTATGTATAAGAGGATTTTCTAACATAAATCTTAACTTATTCTCGTACTTAGACTAGCGTAACGACGATAAAGTATCAAAAATCAGCCCACCCCCAAGATGATAAAAACGCGATAATCTACCCTCACTAGTCCCATACCTAGAAGGCGTCAATCATCAAAAGGCATACCCACTAGTCCCATACCTAGAAGGCATCCTAAAATATTGGGAGATCAATAATACCCAACAACCTGTCGTCACAAAGGCAACATCATAATACCAACAAGTCACACAGAACAAGCATAATTAATCAATATATAAAACTGCGCATGATAGTCCAATTCAATTAAATCTTTAATTTAATTATCACAACGTCAACAATACCCAAATAATCTCATTTAATTATTTTAAATTAAATATACCAAGTTTTCATCATATATATATCAAAACCCAAATTTTATTATCTCTACATGTTTTACATAAGTTGTACGCACCCAAAAATCATTTATTTTAAAGCTAGGATTTTTCTACAAGCCACCTACACCAATAAAACCCAAAATCACTCATCAATCCTACGTACCCAAGGGTTATGAATATTATTCAGATTCAAAAGATTTAATAAAAACAGCCCCATAATTAGTGTCCACTTTTTCTAATTAAGTTACTAATTATTTTTAAGAAAACATGTAATTAAGTGTTTATGCGACACTTAAAACGCATAATACTAAAGGAAAAGAATAGAGTATTCATGCCTGTAAAGATCGTGTTGAAAATCTGATTAGAAATCTGGATTCCTCTCGAAAAATTAGCAAAAGAGTGTTATTGAACGATCTTGATTAAACCCCAATTAAGCCTTCAAAAACTTGTGCCAAAAACTGGATTTTGTTGAAGGTTGATGATTATGAGTGAGAGGAAAAATATTTGGAAGTGTTCTCTGGTGAAAAACTGAAGAAAAAGTGATTATGAGAAGTCCCCCCACGGATTAACAAGGTTATATAGTGATTAGGAGTCCTAATCCTACACAACTCTTAAAAAAAACAGCTAACAGCACACGTTTTCTGGGAGGGTCGATCGATCTACCCCCCCGTCGATCGATCGATCACCCCGAAAAACTGACAGTTTGCCCAAAAAATGCCATAAGGCAAAAATATTGTAAAATCAATATAAAATCCGTTTTAACTCCGATTTTAATTCCGCTTGAAGTTTTGTTCTTCTAAAATTATAACCAACATATTTTGCCAATAAAAATTTTAAAATTCAAAAATTTATTTTTCTCGAAAATTCCAATTAATTAATTAAAATAATAAATAAAAAAAACACGGGGTGTTACATACTTCCCCACTAGCAAAGAATTTCGTCCTCGAAATTAGACGAAGCATACACATCAACACATAAATTTCGCAAAAGAAAATAAGGCTCATTTATGCCTACCCGTAGAATGCCATAATTGGGCGCCCATACACCCAATCCTAAGCGCACCTACCCCACGAACAACAAAATAATATATATTGCCTATATACATACACATAACTATGAATATAACGGCGTACCACATGCTCTCACAAATCCCCCACTCGATCCTATATCCGAAAGTCATCAAAATTCTAACTTCCTCCAATTAAATCTCAACATCAAAAATCGATACATACGGTACCTAACATCTGTACTAAAATCTCCAAAAAAAAATTGTCGTCTCCAAAATCCATTCTAAGGTTCCCCGCATCAAGCTTACTAATTCTAAACTCAATGCCTACAATGTCCTTAACTCAAAACTTCACATCTCCAAGAAACACATCTAACACGTATGCTAGAACATCTACCTTAAGAAGTGCAAATCAACAAAGGGAATCAAAGATCGGCAACGCGGAAACTAAACGGATTCATAACCTACGAGACCTAAGACCATGCTCTGATACCATCTGTCACACCCCGCCTAATTCTGGCGTCGGCCGCCACCAAAACTAAGCCGGGCGTGAACTAAATAAATACCATTTTTAGCATGAGACAGATATGAGACATAAATAAATCAGTCCATAAGATACATAATTGAATTAATCTCAAAAGATCATAAACAACTAAGCGATAAAAGGTCCATCACATGCTAACTCCAAAAGAAATCCATACACCAATAATGATTAAATAAAATCTGAATAATCCCAACAGAAATTCTCTAAACAACTTTGGAGCCGAATGGCCCAATAAAACTCCAATGAAGTCTCATAATACGACTGGAGAAGAAAGTCTAACTAAACTATGCCATAAAGTAAATAACTCCAGCTGCACCTCCAATGATAACTCCGATAAACTTATGCAACTTCTCCAAATTAAATCCTGAAAAAGATTAGTCAACGCATGGGTCAAAGCCAAAGCCCCGAGCAAGAATACACACTACTCTCCTCAAATAGGATCCTTGAATCCAGACAGTAGCATTATACGAAATAAATATCACAATAGAATATTTTAAATTAAACGGGATAATTAAACGCGATAATTATAATCTACTAACTACCCGCAAAAATTCCCATTTATAAAGGCACACCAATATGATTTTAAATTAACCCACCTTCCCATAATGTTAAATTTAATTAATTTAACCAAGAAGATTATTACCAAAACCCGTCCCCTTGTCAAGTCCGCCGTCTGGTCCGTTTTTATCCCGCGACCCTCGCGATATGACAAGGTTCCACACACGCACCCGTCCCCTTGTCAAGTCAGCCGTCTGGCCCGTTTTTATCCTGCGACCCTCGCGATATGACAAGGTTCCACACACGACAAGACATAAATCGTCCTCTGACCCGTTTAAACTGTCGGCCCCGACACATTATGTCGCCACAAATTTTAATAGCCGTTTTTATCTCAGGCATTAATTGTTAAGTTCACAATTTATAATCACCCCACCCTTTTAATCGATGTGAGATCCTCAAAATACCCCTTAGTCCCATACCTAAGGGTCCCCAAGTTATCAATTCGTCCTATCCTATGTATATGAGGATTTTCTAACATAAATCTAAACTTATTCTCGTACTTAGACTAGCGTAACGACGATAAAGTATCAAAAATCAGCCCACCCCCAAGATGATAAAAACGCGATCATCTACCCTCACTAGTCCCATACCTAGAAGGCGTCAATCATCAAAAGGCATACCCACTAGTCCCATACCTAGAAGGCATCCTAAAATATTGGGAGATCAATAATACCCAACAACCCGTCGTCACAAAGGCAACATCATAATACCAACAAGTCACACAGAACAAGCATAATTAATCAATATATAAAACTGCGCATGATAGTCCAATTCAATTAAATCTTTAATTTAATTATCACAACGTCAACAATACCCAAATAATCTCATTTAATTATTTTAAATTAAATATACCAAGTTTTCATCATATATATATATCAAAACCCAAATTTTATTATCTCTACATGTATTACATGAGTTGTACGTACCCAAAAATCATTTATTTTAAAGCTAGGATTTTTCTACAAGCCACCTACACCAATAAAACCCAAAATCACTCATCAATCCTACGTACCCAAGGGTTATGAATATTATTCAGATTTAAAAGATTTAATAAAAACAGCCCCATAATTAGTGTCCACTTTTTCTAATTAAGTTACTAATTATTTTTAAGAAAACATGTAATTAAGTGTTTATGCGACACTTAAAACGCATAATACTAAAGGAAAAGAATAGAGTATTCATGCCTGTAAAGATCGTGTTGAAAATCTGATTAGAAATCTGGATTCCTCTCGAAAAATTAGCAAAAGAGTGTTATTGAACGATCTTGATTAAACCCCAATTAAGCCTTCAAAAACTTGTGCCAAAAACTGGATTTTGTTGAAGGTTGATGATTATGAGTGAGAGGAAAAATATTTGGAAGTGTTCTCTGGTGAAAAACTGAAGAAAAAGTGATTATGAGAAGTCCCCCCACGGATTAACAAGGTTATATAGTGATTAGGAGTCCTAATCCTACACAACTCTTAAAAAAAAACAGCTAACAGCGCACGTTTTCTGGGAGGGTCGATCGATCTACCCCCCCGTCGATCGATCGATCACCCCGAAAAACTGACAGTTTGCCCAAAAAATGCCATAAGGCAAAAATATTGTAAAATCAATATAAAATCCGTTTTAACTCCGATTTTAATTCCGCTTGAAGTTTTGTTCTTCTAAAATTATAACCAACATATTTTGCCAATAAAAATTTTAAAATTCAAAAATTTATTTTTCTCGAAAATTCCAATTAATTAATTAAAATAATAAATAAAAAAAAACACGGGGTGTTACATACTTCCCCTCTAGCAAAGAATTTCGTCCTCGAGATTAGACGAAGCATACACATCAACACGTAAATTTCGCAAAAGAAAATAAGGCTCATTTATGCCTACCCGTAGAATGCCATAATTGGGCGCCCATACACCCAATCCTAAGCGCACCTACCCCACGAACAACAAAATAATATATATTGCCTATATACATACACATAACTATGAATATAACGGCGTACCACATGCTCTCACAAATCCCCCACTCGATCCTATATCCGAAAGTCATCAAAATTCTAACTTCCTCCAATTAAATCTCAACATCAAAAATCGATACATACGGTACCTAACATCTGTACTAAAATCTCCAAAAAAAAATTGTCGTCTCCAAAATCCATTCTAAGGTTCCCCGCATCAAGCTTACTAATTCTAAACTCAATGCCTACAATGTCCTTAACTCAAAACTTCACATCTCCAAGAAACACATCTAACACGTATGCTAGAACATCTACCTTAAGAAGTGAAAATCAACAAAGGGAATCAAAGATCGGCAACGCGGAAACTAAACGGACTCATAACCTACGAGACCTAAGACCATGCTCTGATACCATCTGTCACACCCCGCCTAATTCTGGCGTCGGCCGCCACCAAAACTAAGCCGGGCGTGAACTAAATAAATACCATTTTTAGCATGAGACAGATATGAGACATAAATAAATCAGTCCATAAGATACATAATTGAATTAATCTCAAAAGATCATAAACAACTAAGCGATAAAAGGTCCATCACATGCTAACTCCAAAAGAAATCCATACACCAATAATGATTAAATAAAATCTGAATAATCCCAACAGAAATTCTCTAAACAACTTTGGAGCCGAATGGCCCAATAAAACTCCAATGAAGTCTCATAATACGACTGGAGAAGAAAGTCTAACTAAACTATGCCATAAAGTAAATAACTCCAGCTGCACCTCCAATGATAACTCCGATAAACTTATGCAACTTCTCCAAATTAAATCCTGAAAAAGATTAGTCAACGCATGGGTCAGAGCCAAAGCCCCGAGCAAGAATACACACTACTCTCCTCAAATAGGATCCTTGAATCCAGACAGTAGCATTATACGAAATAAATATCACAATAGAATATTTTAAATTAAACGAGATAATTAAACGCGATAATTATAATCTACTAACTACCCGCAAAAATTCCCATTTATAAAGGCACACCAATATGATTTTAAATTAACCCACCTTCCCATAATGTTAAATTTAATTAATTTAACCAAGAAGATTATTACCAAAACCCGTCCCCTTGTCAAGTCCGCCGTCTGGTCCGTTTTTATCCCGCGACCCTCGCGATATGACAAGGTTCCACACACGCACCCGTCCCCTTGTCAAGTCAGCCGTCTGGCCCGTTTTTATCCTGCGACCCTCGCGATATGACAAGGTTCCACACACGACACGACATAAATCGTCCTCTGACCCGTTTAAACTGTCGGCCCCGACACATTATGTCGCCACAAATTTTAATAGCCGTTTTTATCTCAGGCATTAATTGTTAAGTTCACAATTTATAATCACCCCACCCTTTTAATCGATGTGAGATCCTCAAAATACCCCTTAGTCCCATACCTAAGGGTCCCCAAGTTATCAATTCGTCCTATCCTATGTATAAGAGGATTTTCTAACATAAATCTTAACTTATTCTCGTACTTAGACTAGCGTAACGACGATAAAGTATCAAAAATCAGCCCACCCCCAAGATGATAAAAACGCGATAATCTACCCTCACTAGTCCCATACCTAGAAGGCGTCAATCATCAAAAGGCATACCCACTAGTCCCATACCTAGAAGGCATCCTAAAATATTGGGAGATCAATAATACCCAACAACCCGTCGTCACAAAGGCAACATCATAATACCAACAAGTCACACAGAACAAGCATAATTAATCAATATATAAAACTGCGCATGATAGTCCAATTCAATTAAATCTTTAATTTAATTATCACAACGTCAACAATACCCAAATAATCTCATTTAATTATTTTAAATTAAATATACCAAGTTTTCATCATATATATATCAAAACCCAAATTTTATTATCTCTACATGTATTACATGAGTTGTACGCACCCAAAAATCATTTATTTTAAAGCTAGGATTTTTCTACAAGCCACCTACACCAATAAAACCCAAAATCACTCATCAATCCTACGTACCCAAGGGTTATGAATATTATTCAGATTTAAAAGATTTAATAAAAACAGCCCCATAATTAGTGTCCACTTTTTCTAATTAAGTTACTAATTATTTTTAAGAAAACATGTAATTAAGTGTTTATGCGACACTTAAAACGCATAATACTAAAGGAAAAGAATAGAGTATTCATGCCTGTAAAGATCGTGTTGAAAATCTGATTAGAAATCTGGATTCCTCTCGAAAAATTAGCAAAAGAATGTTATTGAACGATCTTGATTAAACCCCAATTAAGCCATCAAAAACTTGTGCCAAAACTTGTGCCAAAAACTGGATTTTATTGAAGGTTGATGATTATGAGTGAGAGGAAAAATATTTGGAAGTGTTCTCTGGTGAAAAACTGAAGAAAAAGTGATTATGAGAAGTCCCCCCACGGATTAACAAGGTTATATAGTGATTAGGAGTCCTAATCCTACACAACTCTTAAAAAAAAACAGCTAACAGCGCACGTTTTCTGGGAGGGTCGATCGATCTACCCCCCCGTCGATCGATTGATCACCCCGAAAAACTGACAGTTTGCCCAAAAAATGCCATAAGGCAAAAATATTGTAAAATCAATATAAAATCCGTTTTAACTCCGATTTTAATTCCGCTTGAAGTTTTGTTCTTCTAAAATTATAACCAACATATTTTGCCAATAAAAATTTTAAAATTCAAAAATTTATTTTTCTCGAAAATTCCAATTAATTAATTAAAATAATAAATAAAAAAAAACACGGGGTGTTACATACTTCCCCACTAGCAAAGAATTTCGTCCTCGAAATTAGACGAAGCATACACATCAACACGTAAATTTCGCAAAAGAAAATAAGGCTCATTTATGCCTACCCGTAGAATGCCATAATTGGGCGCCCATACACCCAATCCTAAGCGCACCTACCCCACGAACAACAAAATAATATATATTGCCTATATACATACACATAACTATGAATATAACGGCGTACCACATGCTCTCACAAATCCCCCACTCGATCCTATATCCGAAAGTCATCAAAATTCTAACTTCCTCCAATTAAATCTCAACATCAAAAATCGATACATACGGTACCTAACATCTGTACTAAAATCTCCAAAAAAAAATTGTCGTCTCCAAAATCCATTCTAAGGTTCCCCGCATCAAGCTTACTAATTCTAAACTCAATGCCTACAATGTCCTTAACTCAAAACTTCACATCTCCAAGAAACACATCTAACACGTATGCTAGAACATCTACCTTAAGAAGTGCAAATCAACAAAGGGAATCAAAGATCGGCAACGCGGAAACTAAACGGACTCATAACCTACGAGACCTAAGACCATGCTCTGATACCATCTGTCACACCCCGCCTAATTCTGGCGTCGGCCGCCACCAAAACTAAGCCGGGCGTGAACTAAATAAATACCATTTTTAGCATGAGACAGATATGAGACATAAATAAATCAGTCCATAAGATACATAATTGAATTAATCTCAAAAGATCATAAACAACTAAGCGATAAAAGGTCCATCACATGCTAACTCCAAAAGAAATCCATACACCAATAATGATTAAATAAAATCTGAATAATCCCAACAGAAATTCTCTAAACAACTTTGGAGCCGAATGGCCCAATAAAACTCCAATGAAGTCTCATAATACGACTGGAGAAGAAAGTCTAACTAAACTATGCCATAAAGTAAATAACTCCAGCTGCACCTCCAATGATAACTCCGATAAACTTATGCAACTTCTCCAAATTAAATCCTGAAAAAGATTAGTCAACGCATGGGTCAGAGCCAAAGCCCCGAGCAAGAATACACACTACTCTCCTCAAATAGGATCCTTGAATCCAGACAGTAGCATTATACGAAATAAATATCACAATAGAATATTTTAAATTAAACGGGATAATTAAACGCGATAATTATAATCTACTAACTACCCGAAAAAATTCCCATTTATAAAGGCACACCAATATGATTTTAAATTAACCCACCTTCCCATAATGTTAAATTTAATTAATTTAACCAAGAAGATTATTACCAAAACCCGTCCCCTTGTCAAGTCCGCCGTCTGGTCCGTTTTTATCCCGCGACCCTCGCGATATGACAAGGTTCCACACACGCACCCGTCCCCTTGTCAAGTCCGCCGTCTGGCCCGTTTTTATCCTGCGACCCTCGCGATATGACAAGGTTCCACACACGACACGACATAAATCGTCCTCTGACCCGTTTAAACTGTCGGCGCCGACACATTATGTCGCCACAAATTTTAATAGCCGTTTTTATCTCAGGCATTAATTGTTAAGTTCACAATTTATAATCACCCCACCCTTTTAATCGATGTGAGATCCTCAAAATACCCCTTAGTCCCATACCTAAGGGTCCCCAAGTTATCAATTCGTCCTATCCTATGTATAAGAGGATTTTCTAACATAAATCTTAACTTATTCTCGTACTTAGACTAGCGTAACGACGATAAAGTATCAAAAATCAGCCCACCCCCAAGATGATAAAAACGCGATAATCTACCCTCACTAGTCCCATACCTAGAAGGCGTCAATCATCAAAAGGCATACCCACTAGTCCCATACCTAGAAGGCATCCTAAAATATTGGGAGATCAATAATACCCAACAACCCGTCGTCACAAAGGCAACATCATAATACCAACAAGTCACACAGAACAAGCATAATTAATCAATATATAAAACTGCGCATGATAGTCCAATTCAATTAAATCTTTAATTTAATTATCACAACGTCAACAATACCCAAATAATCTCATTTAATTATTTTAAATTAAATATACCAAGTTTTCATCATATATATATCAAAACCCAAATTTTATTATCTCTACATGTATTACATGAGTTGTACGCACCCAAAAATCATTTATTTTAAAGCTAGGATTTTTCTACAAGCCACCTACACCAATAAAACCCAAAATCACTCATCAATCCTACGTACCCAAGGGTTATGAATATTATTCAGATTTAAAAGATTTAATAAAAACAGCCCCATAATTAGTGTCCACTTTTTCTAATTAAGTTACTAATTATTTTTAAGAAAATATGTAATTAAGTGTTTATGCGACACTTAAAACGCATAATACTAAAGGAAAAGAATAGAGTATTCATGCCTGTAAAGATCGTGTTGAAAATCTGATTAGAAATCTGGATTCCTCTCGAAAAATTAGCAAAAGAGTGTTATTGAACGATCTTGATTAAACCCCAATTAAGCCTTCATAAACTTGTGCCAAAAACTGGATTTTGTTGAAGGTTGATGATTATGAGTGAGAGGAAAAATATTTGGAAGTGTTCTCTGGTGAAAAACTGAAGAAAAAGTGATTATGAGAAGTCCCCCCACGGATTAACAAGGTTATATAGTGATTAGGAGTCCTAATCCTACACAACTCTTAAAAAAAAACAGCTAACAGCGCACGTTTTCTGGGAGGGTCGATCGATCTACCCCCCCGTCGATCGATCGATCACCCCGAAAAACTGACAGTTTACCCAAAAAATGCCATAAGGCAAAAATATTGTAAAATCAATATAAAATCCGTTTTAACTCCGATTTTAATTCTGCTTGAAGTTTTGTTCTTCTAAAATTATAACCAACATATTTTGCCAATAAAAATTTTAAAATTCAAAAATTTATTTTTCTCGAAAATTCCAATTAATTAATTAAAATAATAAATAAAAAAAACACGGGGTGTTACATACTTCCCCACTAGCAAAGAATTTCGTCCTCGAAATTAGACGAAGCATACACATCAACACGTAAATTTCGCAAAAGAAAATAAGGCTCATTTATGCCTACCCGTAGAATGCCATAATTGGGCGCCCATACACCCAATCCTAAGCGCACCTACCCCACGAACAACAAAATAATATATATTGCCTATATACATACACATAACTATGAATATAACGGCGTACCACATGCTCTCACAAATCCCCCACTCGATCCTATATCCGAAAGTCATCAAAATTCTAACTTCCTCCAATTAAATCTCAACATCAAAAATCGATACATACGGTACCTAACATCTGTACTAAAATCTCCAAAAAAAAATTGTCGTCTCCAAAATCCATTCTAAGGTTCCCCGCATCAAGCTTACTAATTCTAAACTCAATGCCTACAATGTCCTTAACTCAAAACTTCACATCTCCAAGAAACACATCTAACACGTATGCTAGAACATCTACCTTAAGAAGTGCAAATCAACAAAGGGAATCAAAGATCGGCAACGCGGAAACTAAACGGACTCATAACCTACGAGACCTAAGACCATGCTCTGATACCATCTGTCACACCCCGCCTAATTCTGGCGTCGGCCGCCACCAAAACTAAGCCGGGCGTGAACTAAATAAATATCATTTTTAGCATGAGACAGATATGAGACATAAATAAATCAGTCCATAAGATACATAATTGAATTAATCTCAAAAGATCTTAAACAACTAAGCGATAAAAGGTCCATCACATGCTAACTCCAAAAGAAATCCATACACCAATAATGATTAAATAAAATCTGAATAATCCCAACAGAAATTCTCTAAACAACTTTGGAGCCGAATGACCCAATAAAACTCCAATGAAGTCTCATAATACGACTAGAGAAGAAAGTCTAACTACACTATGCCATAAAGTAAATAACTCCAGCTGCACCTCCAATGATAACTCCGATAAACTTATGTAACTTCTCCAAATTAAATCCTGAAAAAGATTAGTCAACGCATGGGTCAGAGCCAAAGCCCCGAGCAAGAATACACACTACTCTCCTCAAATAGGATCCTTGAATCCAGACAGTAGCATTATACGAAATAAATATCACAATAGAATATTTTAAATTAAACGGGATAATTAAACGCGATAATTATAATCTACTAACTACCCGCAAAAATTCCCATTTATAAAGGCACACCAATATGATTTTAAATTAACCCACCTTCCCATAATGTTAAATTTAATTAATTTAACCAAGAAGATTATTACCAAAACCCGTCCCCTTGTCAAGTCCGCCGTCTGGTCCGTTTTTATCCCGCGACCCTCGCGATATGACAAGGTTCCACACACGCACCCGTCCCCTTGTCAAGTCAGCCGTCTGGCCCGTTTTTATCCTGCGACCCTCGCGATATGACAAGGTTCCACACACGACACGACATAAATCGTCCTCTGACCCGTTTAAACTGTCGGCCCCGACACATTATGTCGCCACAAATTTTAATAGCCGTTTTTATCTCAGGCATTAATTGTTAAGTTCACAATTTATAATCACCCCACCCTTTTAATCGATGTGAGATCCTCAAAATACCCCTTAGTCCCATACCTAAGGGTCCCCAAGTTATCAATTCGTCCTATCCTATGTATAAGAGGATTTTCTAACATAAATCTTAACTTATTCTCGTACTTAGACTAGCGTAACGACGATAAAGTATCAAAAATCAGCCCACCCCCAAGATGATAAAAACGCGATAATCTACCCTCACTAGTCCCATACCTAGAAGGCGTCAATCATCAAAAGGCATACCCACTAGTCCCATACCTAGAAGGCATCCTAAAATATTGGGAGATCAATAATACCCAACAACCCGTCGTCACAAAGGCAACATCATAATACCAACAAGTCACACAGAACAAGCATAATTAATCAATATATAAAACTGCGCATGATAGTCCAATTCAATTAAATCTTTAATTTAATTATCACAACGTCAACAATACCCAAATAATCTCATTTAATTATTTTAAATTAAATATACCAAGTTTTCATCATATATATATCAAAACCCAAATTTTATTATCTCTACATGTATTACATGAGTTGTACGCACCCAAAAATCATTTATTTTAAAGCTAGGATTTTTCTACAAGCCACCTACACCAATAAAACCCAAAATCACTCATCAATCCTACGTACCCAAGGGTTATGAATATTATTCAGATTTAAAAGATTTAATAAAAACAGCCCCATAATTAGTGTCCACTTTTTCTAATTAAGTTACTAATTATTTTTAAGAAAACATGTAATTAAGTGTTTATGCGACACTTAAAACGCATAATACTAAAGGAAAAGAATAGAGTATTCATGCCTGTAAAGATCGTGTTGAAAATCTGATTAGAAATCTGGATTCCTCTCGAAAAATTAGCAAAAGAGTGTTATTGAACGATCTTGATTAAACCCCAATTAAGCCTTCAAAAACTTGTGCCAAAACTTGTGCCAAAAACTGGATTTTGTTGAAGGTTGATGATTATGAGTGAGAGGAAAAATATTTGGAAGTGTTCTCTGGTGAAAAACTGAAGAAAAAGTGATTATGAGAAGTCCCCCCACGGATTAACAAGGTTATATAGTGATTAGGAGTCCTAATCCTACACAACTCTTAAAAAAAACAGCTAACAGCGCACGTTTTCTGGGAGGGTCGATCGATCTACCCCCCGTCGATCGATCGATCACCCCGAAAAACTGACAGTTTGCCCAAAAAATGCCATAAGGCAAAAATATTGTAAAATCAATATAAAATCCGTTTTAACTCCGATTTTAATTCCGCTTGAAGTTTTGTTCTTCTAAAATTATAACCAACATATTTTGCCAATAAAAATTTTAAAATTCAAAAATTTATTTTTCTCGAAAATTCCAATTAATTAATTAAAATAATAAATAAAAAAAAACACGGGGTGTTACATACTTCCCCACTAGCAAAGAATTTCGTCCTCGAAATTAGACGAAGCATACACATCAACACGTAAATTTCGCAAAAGAAAATAAGGCTCATTTATGCCTACCCGTAGAATGCCATAATTGGGCGCCCATACACCCAATCCTAAGCGCACCTACCCCACGAACAACAAAATAATATATATTGCCTATATACATACACATAACTATGAATATAACGGCGTACCACATGCTCTCACAAATCCCCCACTCGATCCTATATCCGAAAGTCATCAAAATTCTAACTTCCTCCAATTAAATCTCAACATCAAAAATCGATACATACGGTACCTAACATCTGTACTAAAATCTCCAAAAAAAAATTGTCGTCTCCAAAATCCATTCTAAGGTTCCCCGCATCAAGCTTACTAATTCTAAACTCAATGCCTACAATGTCCTTAACTCAAAACTTCACATCTCCAAGAAACACATCTAACACGTATGCTAGAACATCTACCTTAAGAAGTGCAAATCAACAAAGGGAATCAAAGATCGGCAACGCGGAAACTAAACGGACTCATAACCTACGAGACCTAAGACCATGCTCTGATACCATCTGTCACACCCCGCCTAATTCTGGCGTCGGCCGCCACCAAAACTAAGCCGGGCGTGAACTAAATAAATACCATTTTTAGCATGAGACAGATATGAGACATAAATAAATCAGTCCATAAGATACATAATTGAATTAATCTCAAAACATCATAAACAACTAAGCGATAAAAGGTCCATCACATGCTAACTCCAAAAGAAATCCATACACCAATAATGATTAAATAAAATCTGAATAATCCCAACAGAAATTCTCTAAACAACTTTGGAGCCGAATGGACCAATAAAACTCCAATGAAGTCTCATAATACGACTGGAGAAGAAAGTCTAACTAAACTATGCCATAAAGTAAATAACTCCAGCTGCACCTCCAATGATAACTCCGATAAACTTATGCAACTTCTCCAAATTAAATCCTGAAAAAGATTAGTCAACGCATGGGTCAGAGCCAAAGCCCCGAGCAAGAATACACACTACTCTCCTCAAATAGGATCCTTGAATCCAGACAGTAGCATTATACGAAATAAATATCACAATAGAATATTTTAAATTAAACGGGATAATTAAACGCGATAATTATAATCTACTAACTACCCGAAAAAATTCCCATTTATAAAGGCACACCAATATGATTTTAAATTAACCCACCTTCCCATAATGTTAAATTTAATTAATTTAACCAAGAAGATTATTACCAAAACCCGTCCCCTTGTCAAGTCCGCCGTCTGGTCCGTTTTTATCCCGCGACCCTCGCGATATGACAAGGTTCCACACACGCACCCGTCCCCTTGTCAAGTCCGCCGTCTGGCCCGTTTTTATCCTGCGACCCTCGCGATATGACAAGGTTCCACACACGACACGACATAAATCGTCCTCTGACCCGTTTAAACTGTCGGCGCCGACACATTATGTCGCCACAAATTTTAATAGCCGTTTTTATCTCAGGCATTAATTGTTAAGTTCACAATTTATAATCACCCCACCCTTTTAATCGATGTGAGATCCTCAAAATACCCCTTAGTCCCATACCTAAGGGTCCCCAAGTTATCAATTCGTCCTATCCTATGTATAAGAGGATTTTCTAACATAAATCTTAACTTATTCTCGTACTTAGACTAGCGTAACGACGATAAAGTATCAAAAATCAGCCCACCCCCAAGATGATAAAAACGCGATAATCTACCCTCACTAGTCCCATACCTAGAAGGCGTCAATCATCAAAAGGCATACCCACTAGTCCCATACCTAGAAGGCATCCTAAAATATTGGGAGATCAATAATACCCAACAACCCGTCGTCACAAAGGCAACATCATAATACCAACAAGTCACACAGAACAAGCATAATTAATCAATATATAAAACTGCGCATGATAGTCCAATTCAATTAAATCTTTAATTTAATTATCACAACGTCAACAATACCCAAATAATCTCATTTAATTATTTTAAATTAAATATACCAAGTTTTCATCATATATATATCAAAACCCAAATTTTATTATCTCTACATGTATTACATGAGTTGTACGCACCCAAAAATCATTTATTTTAAAGCTAGGATTTTTCTACAAGCCACCTACACCAATAAAACCCAAAATCACTCATCAATCCTACGTACCCAAGGGTTATGAATATTATTCAGATTTAAAAGATTTAATAAAAACAGCCCCATAATTAGTGTCCACTTTTTCTAATTAAGTTACTAATTATTTTTAAGAAAACATGTAATTAAGTGTTTATGCGACACTTAAAACGCATAATACTAAAGGAAAAGAATAGAGTATTCATGCCTGTAAAGATCGTGTTGAAAATCTGATTAGAAATCTGGATTCCTCTCGAAAAATTAGCAAAAGAGTGTTATTGAACGATCTTGATTAAACCCCAATTAAGCCTTCAAAAACTTGTGCCAAAACTTGTGCCAAAAACTGGATTTTGTTGAAGGTTGATGATTATGAGTGAGAGGAAAAATATTTGGAAGTGTTCTCTGGTGAAAAACTGAAGAAAAAATGATTATGAGAAGTCCCCCCACGGATTAACAAGGTTATATAGTGATTAGGAGTCCTAATCCTACACAACTCTTAAAAAAAAACAGCTAACAGCGCACGTTTTCTGGGAGGGTCGATCGATCTACCCCCCCGTCGATCGATCGATCACCCCGAAAAACTGACAGTTTGCCCAAAAAATGCCATAAGGCAAAAATATTGTAAAATCAATATAAAATCCGTTTTAACTCCGATTTTAATTCCGCTTGAAGTTTTGTTCTTCTAAAATCATAACCAACATATTTTGCCAATAAAAATTTTAAAATTCAAAAATTTATTTTTCTCGAAAATTCCAATTAATTAATTAAAATAATAAATAAAAAAAAACACGTTGTGTTACAGTATGTGGGGCAGACCCAATGGGCCAAGTCCCACACGCGCGCGCGCCGCCGCCGCCGTCCGTCCGGCCCGGGCCGTGCCCGTGTCCGTGTTCGGGTCCGGGTCCTGGGTCTTGGGCTTGGGGTCATTAAGAATTAATTTTTTGGACAAATAAATTAACGTTTTTGGTCTTTAAAATTTATTTTTTAACGGTAATTAATTCCGAAAAAAAATTAAAACGTGGTTTACTCCGTGTTGATTTCTTCAACCGAGTTGCCCTCTTCTTCCAGTTTTTTCTCCACGTTGTTTTCCAACGTCTCTTTTCTTTTGCCCCATAAAAGAGGTTGTAGCCTCCGTTTTTAATACAGACTTACCTCCCAAAAATTTTCTGCAAACAGTTCCAACCTCCGAATTTTTACAGAAATAATTATTCATTCCCTGAATAATTATAGCGACACAGAAATATATAATCTTTCCCAGATTATTTATATTTATCTTCATCGAGCAGTATATGTACACAGAATGGGTGTTTGTTGAGCGAATCAAATTCGTGCTGTTGGTTCGTATTTATTTCGAGGCTGTTTTATCCTGGGGGTGACGGCGCTGCACACTGTCGGCACAATTGGAGGCAGAGCCGCGAAACACCTTAAAGAGAGCGACCTAGTCCGCGACTCAGCCGTGTTCTTCGCTGTCCTGTTTCCGGAATTCTTATATTATTTTCTGCCCCAGAATTATTTGCTCCAATTGGGTAATTTCGCTCCTGAAATTTATTCTGCATTTAATTGTTTATTACTGCAACAACAGGTATTTAATGGTTGAATGCAGCAATAATTTTTATTTAGTCGGCGTATACTAATTGAAATTTATGGTTCATAAAAAAGTTGCCTTTTATATGCAGCGATAATTCAAGAGATCAAAAAATTAAATGCAAATCAAAGAACTACGGAATGTAATTTCAGTCAACAAACGGAGGCCTTATCTCTTAGCCAACCATTTCGTGTGATACTTTGGACAATCACTAGGAAATGGGGAAAAAAAATAACAATATATTCAGAAAATGAACACACTACCGTTTGTACTGCATCATTACACGTGCCTAGGGCACTATTAATTTTCATAGTATTAACATTAAGCCAATTTGAATGCAATATCTAGCAATAACAGGGCATTTCAGCCCCAAATCTCTTAACCGAACAGAATCAGTTTTATTCAACAGATTAGGTTTGTTAGATCAACTCGAAATAACTCCCCCAAAATAACTTCCCCAAATTGACTTGGGCTTTGTATCCTGGCGAGACCCGCATCACATGGCGATAGATGACAGACAAGTGGAAGAATGACGTGGCGTCCACGTAGAATTTGGAGAAGTTGTTAGGGACTCAAAGCATTTTCCTTTTGCAAAAACACTCGGCCAAAATACTCCAATGCTATTTTTTCGCATATTGATGCAATAAGCAAAAACATGGAAAAATTGCTCCTCAGCAGTGCCTGAAAAAATAAATAAATATTACTAAAAAATGCGAAAAAAGATCTAGCAGAAAGAAATAAAATGCTCGCGCACCGCAAGAGCACAAATTTGCTACTCTGAAAAAAATTATTAATTTGTCGCTTGCTCTCAAGAGCCAAAATTGCAAACTGGGAAAGGAAGCATAGCATTTTGTTAAAACGCTTGGAGATGGTCTTATACCTACTAAAAATACTCCCAGACCTCTCTAGCCAATTTTCCAAAAGGAAATAAATGTAGCACAATTTCTGCTTGACCCAGGTCACAGCAGTTACACTTTAAAGCAAGCCTAATGCCAATCTTCATTGTATTGTCATCCAATGGAATTCTGCCTCCACATATGAACAATGAATATTTGGAAGACAAATATCTACTATTATATGTCATAATTTTACAAAGTGACCAACTTCTTATTGTTCCTCTAATACCTATGTACATTTAGTCGTGCTTGCCCATTCTACGAGTTTCAAAAGTTTCCAAAATGTAAAGGCTAAATGAATTAATAAAAAACCACTCATAGATTTCAAACTATCCAAACTCAAAGACACTGGAATTAATTAAAATCACGCTATGGGACAAGAAATGAATTATCTTAAGGATCTTGAGATCCATTACAACTTTGCACCCTGTAGGATATCCATCTGTTTTAGAAGGATATCTGAAGAGGACTTTGGATTATGGCTTACATTATGTAGGATATCCATCTGTTTTAGAAGGATATAGTGATTCAAGTTGGAATAATCTTGAATCAAAATCAAAGTCAACTACTGGTTGGATTTTTACGCTAGGAGGAGCAGCTATCTCTTGGGGATCCAAGAAACAAACATGTGAATCAGATTCAACAATGCAATCTGAATTTATAGCCCTAGCAGATGCATGTAAAGAAGCAGAATGGCTTAGAAATGTGTTGTATGATATTCCTTTATGGAAAAAGCCATCACCTTCTATTATGATAAGTTGTGATAACCAAGCCACAATTTATAAAGTTTCGAACAAAACTTACAACGGAAAATCTAGACACATTAGTCTAAGACATCAAATTATAAGAAAATTACTCAAGGAAGGAGTAATTACAGTCGGCTATATTAAAACGAACAAGAATTTAGCAGATCCTCTGACTAAAGGTCTTGTAAGAGAGATGATATATATCACCTCAAAAGGAATGGGACTAAGGTCTATTAAATAACACAACTATATTTAATGGGAACCCAACTCATATCTTGAAAATATAGATAGAGTTCAATGTGGTACAAACAAGTTAAATTATAGTTATGGAACACTAGGAATTTATACAAAAAATTCCATTCCTATATGCCTAGTGTTGGTTTTCTGCATGTTAGAGGATGAAGTTCACTTCTTAATAAATCATATAAGTGTGACTCGCAGAATCACTAAAGTTGATTTACCTATTCGAGTGTCGAAAGTGTGGCCGCTTTCTATGAAATCAAGACCGATCCTAAAGCGCTCGTGAAATCAGGATTAGCACAAGGCCATAAAAGTGCATGCTAGAAGAACACTTATAAACTCAGAAATCGGTATGTGTGATAGTTCCGGCTAGTCTCAAAAGGTCCTTGGTTCAAGATACGTTCACCACAGCACCTTGATGAAGCTTTGAATTATTTTCACTATATGGAAGTTCAAGTCCGAAAGACACTTCTCATTTATGTACTAGATTTTAGCGATAATGCCAAAAGTTATTTATTGTCTTTTTTGCTTTGCTCTCTTGTGTATATTGAAATTGGTGGGAGAATGTTGGATTAATTCCAATATTTATTGAGTTTAATTTTTAGTTGTTAATATTTTATTATATTATTTGTGTTTTATTTTAAACATAGTTTGGGTTTTAATTTAGAAAGTAGAAACATGAGCAAATGGGTGTGAAAGATATGGGGAATGCTCAAAATCCCATATTGTCCCACATTGGAAGAATACTACAAAAGGTAGTGGTATATCAACTAAAGGACAAATAAGATTCTTAGTTGACAAGTCAAATAAGAGGCTATGATCCTACGCATCGCGGTGGTGCTTAAGCACCACCAATCGCGACACGCGTAAGCGCGTAAGCGCGGCGCGCGAAAGGGCGATTGGGCGACTTAGGGCGCATTGCGCGCTTTGACGCGCACTTGGCACTTCGCACGTGCGCATCGTCGCTTGGAGCTGTTCCAAACAGGCACGATCCAACGGTTGCTGAGTCACTCCATGAAGAGTTGTGACTGTTGAAGAACAGTCACAGAAATGGCTATAAAAAGAGTTCCAGACCTCTGTTTTGGACACCGAAAATTGCTAGTTTCTCCTCTCTCCGTCCTCTATACTTTGGCATTGTCAAGTTACAAATTCAGAGTGTTCTCGGGTTTGATCAAACAGTACATAGTTTGAATCAAACAACTGTTCATACTGCATTGTATCCTGAAGGCAGGTTCTACAAAACCCATTGTGTACTCGCGGTTCTGGTTCTGTCTCAACCGGATTGGGAGAAATTTTGCCTAAAAGAAAGCGTTCCAAGAACGTGCCTTGCAGAAATTAATTATTATATTTCGTTCTTTCCATTAGAAAACTCCAACAGTTTTAGGCAAAAATTTTATATTCTTATTACTCCACTCAAATGGAAGGAACTGTGGCACAATCTATCCAAGTCATGACTCAAGACTTAATTCGACTCGACCGTTTTGATGGCGGAAATTTCACCCGTTGGCAAGAGAAAGTTATGTTCTTCCTCACATCACTAAAACTTGCATACATTCTAGATGATAACCTTGAACAAATTCCCGAGCCCACACCCGAAGACACCGAAGGAATAAAGCAAAAACGTGTGAAGAGGAAAGAAGACGAATTTATGTGTCGAGGACACATCCTCAATGCTTTGTCTCAAACTGTTTATAGCGCTCATAGAATGATTCCGACGGCAAAGGAATTATGGAAGGCTTTGGAGATAAAGTATCAAAACGAGGAAGCGAGCAATCGTAAGTTTCTAATTTCAAACTATATGAATTTTAGAATGAATAATGATAAATCTGTCGTTGCACAAGCCCATGAACTCCAACAAATTGTTGGTGACCTTAAAGCCGCTGGTATTAATCTTCAAGATGAATTTCAAGTAGGGGTGATTGTTTCAAAACTTCCATCCTCTTGGAATGGCTTTAAGAAGAAAATTAATCATGATGAAAAGACTTATACTGTGGAATCCCTTCTTCGTCACCTTCGTATTGAAGATGATACTCGTATTCGAGAAAAGAAGGATGAACAAAGTGAGGGTCATTCAAAAGCTAATATGGTTGAGGATCAAAAATCCAAGATTACCAAAGACTCAAAATTTAAAGCAAAGAATGATTCCAAATTCAAGAACCAAGGTGCAAATAAGAAAAAGAAGGGAAAATGTTTCTTCTGTGACAAACCGGGCCATTATTCTCGAGAATGTCGTCTTAAAAAGAAGGCATTTAAAGAAAAACAAGGGTCGAAGGAAACCAACAATGTTGAAGATCTTATTGCTACTGTTTGCGAAGCAAATTCAATTGATAATGAAAGTGGATGGTGGCTGGATACCGGCGCAACGGTCCACATATGCAAAGACCGCTCTTCATTCAAAACATATCAAGAAATTGATGGAAAAGAAGTGAAGATGGCAAATAATCTTCGCGCAAATGTAGTTGGAAAAGGCACAGTGGAATTGAAGCTAACTTCTGGAAAGACACTTACTCTAATTGATGTACTTCATGTACCTGATATGTGTAAAAATCTTGTGTCTGGGGACCTTCTCAATAAGAGAGGTTTCAAACTAGTGTATGAGTCTGATAAGTTTGTATTGTCTAAGAATGGCCAATTTATTGGCAAAGGGTACTCTTGTAACGGCATGATTAAAATTAATGTTATCAATGATATTAGTTCTGCTTATATGGTTGAGTCTATTTCTTTATGGCATAGTAGATTAGGTCATGTGAATTATAGAAGTATAAAAAATATGACTAATCTCGGCTTAATCTCGGATTGTAAATTTGATAACCTTTCTAAATGTGAAATTTGTGCTCAATCGAAGATAACTAGAAAGTCGTTCAAATCTGTTGAGAGGAAATCCGAAATGCTTGATCTTATTCATAGTGATGTATGTGATATGAAGAGTAATATGACTCGTGGTGGAAATAAATATTTCTTAACTTTCATTGATGATTACTCTAAGTATGCATATACATATTTACTTAAAAGTAAAGATGAAGTTTTCGAGAAATTCCTAATTTTTAAAGCAGAAGTTGAAACTCAACAAAATCGAAAAATTAAAGTCCTACGATCCGATAGGGGTGGTGAATATTACCCGAGTGAGTTTATACAATTTTGTAATACTCATGGGATAATCCATCAAGTTACGGCACCATATACGCCACAACAAAATGGAACGGCGGAAAGGAAAAATAGGACTTTAGTTGAAATGATAAATTCAATGTTAATCAGTTCTGGTTTACCTTTGTCGATGTGGGGAGAAGCGGTTTTATCCGCATGTTATATTTTAAATAGAGTTCCATTGAAAAACAAGGATATTACACCATATGAATTATGGTTTAATCGTAAGCCTAATCTTAGACGTCTTAAAGTTTGGGGATGTCTTGCTTATGTAAGAAAACCCGAACCTAAAAGACCTAAACTAGGAAATAGGACTTACAAATGTGTTTTTATTGGATACTCTAGTAACAGTACGACTTATAGATTTTTAAACCTTGAAACTCAAGAAATCATTGAGTCAGTAGATGTGCAATTTTTTGAACATCTAACAAAGTTTAGTACTTTGAATCAAGGTTTAGAAAATAATAATTCGACTGTTGACTCCTCAAATTTAGAAGAAAATTCACAACCTATATCTTCTTCAGAAACAACGAATGACGTTGAACCACGAAGGAGTAAAAGACAAAGAACTGAAAAAACATTTGGGCCTGACTTTGTTATTTATTTAGTTGAAGGGGATTTAAATGAGACTAAGAACAAAACTAAATTTGTTCTTAATGTAGAAGATGAACCGACCACATTTCATGAAGCGGTAACATCTAGGGATGTTGTCTTTTGGAAAGAAGCAATAAATGATGAAATGAACTCAATTTTGTCAAATCAAACTTGGGTTATTTCCGATCTTCCCCCCGGGTCTAAACCTATTGGGTGCAAATGGATATTTAAAAGAAAATTAAATCCGGATGGTTCTATAAATAAATTTAAGGCAAGACTAGTTGCTAAAGGCTATAAGCAAAAATATGGAATTGATTACTTTGATACATATGCTCCTGTTGCTCGAATCACTTCCATTAGGATATTAATATCTCTTGCTTCTATTCACAATTTAGTTATTCATCAAATGGATGTTAAAACTGCATTTTTAAATGGTGATTTAGAAGAAGAGATTTATATGGAACAACCCGAAGGGTTTGTATTGCCTGGCCAAGAAAAGAAAGTGTGTAAATTGGTTAAATCTCTTTATGGCCTTAAACAAGCTCCTATGCACTGGCATGAGAAGTTTAATAATATTGTTATATCTCATGGATATAAAGTTAATGATGCCGACAAATGTATATATAGTAAATTTGAAAATGGTGTTGGTGTTATTATATGCTTATATGTGGATGACATGTTAATATTTGGGTCTAATCTCAAATATGTTGAAGAAACCAAAAGGTTTCTTTCATCAAAATTTGATATGAAAGATCTTGGAGAAGCTGATGTGATTTTAGGAATCAAAATTGTGAGAAAGGATAATTCTTTAGCGTTATCTCAATCTCATTATATAGAAAAAGTTCTTAAAAGATATAATCATTTTGAACTTAAGCCAGCTGCTACACCTGTGGATCCTAGCATCAAATTAATGAAAAATACTGGGCGTGCTATGGACCAACTTAAATATGCTAGTATTATTGGGAGTCTAATGTATGCCATGCATTGCACTAGACCAGACATTGCTTATGCAGTGAGTATATTGTGTAGATTTACAAGTAATCCAGGACAAGAGCACTGGAATGCAATTTCTAGGGTGCTTAGATATCTGAAGAGGACTTTGGATTATGGCTTGCATTATGTAGGATATCCATCTGTTTTAGAAGGATATAGTGATTCAAGTTGGAATAATCTTGAATCAAAATCAAAGTCAACTACTGGTTGGATTTTTACGCTAGGAGGAGCAGCTATCTCTTGGGGATCCAAGAAACAAACATGTGTATCAGATTCAACAATGCAATCTGAATTTATAGCCCTAGCAGATGCATGTAAAGAAGCAGAATGGCTTAGAAATGTGTTGTATGATATTCCTTTATGGAAAAAGCCATCACCTTCTATTATGATAAGTTGTGATAACCAAGCCACAATTTATAAAGTTTCGAACAAAACTTACAACGGAAAATCTAGACACATTAGTCTAAGACATCAAATTATAAGAAAATTACTCAAGGAAGGAGTAATTACAGTCGACTATATTAAAACGAACAAGAATTTAGCAGATCCTCTGACTAAAGGTCTTGTAAGAGAGATGATATATATCACCTCAAAAGGAATGGGACTAAGGTCTATTAAATAACACAACTATATTTAATGGGAACCCAACTCATATCTTGAAAATATAGATAGAGTTCAATGTGGTACAAACAAGTTAAATTATAGTTATGGAACACTAGGAATTTATACAAAAAGTTCCATTCCTATATGCCTAGTGTTGGTTTTCTGCATGTTAGAGGATGAAGTTCACTTCTTAATAAATCATATAAGTGTGACTCGCAGAATCACTAAAGTTGATTTACCTATTCGAGTGTCGAAAGTGTGGCCGCTTTCTATGAAATCAAGACCGATCCTAAAGCGCTCGTGAAATCAGGATTAGCACAAGGCCATAAAAGTGCATGCTAGAAGAACACTTATAAACTCAGAAATCGGTAAGTGTGATAGTTCCGGCTAGTCTCAAAAGGTCCTTGGTTCAAGATACGTTCACCACAGCACCTTGATGAAGCTTTGAATTATTTTCACTATATGGAAGTTCAAGTCCGAAAGACACTTCTCATTTATGTACTAGATTTTAGCGATAATGCCAAAAGTTATTTATTGTCTTTTTTGCTTTGCTCTCTTGTGTATATTGAAATTGGTGGGAGAATGTTGGATTAATTCCAATATTTATTGAGTTTAATTTTTAGTTGTTAATATTTTATTATATTATTTGTGTTTTATTTTAAACATAGTTTGGGTTTTAATTTAGAAAGTAGAAACATGAGCAAATGGGTGTGAAAGATATGGGGAATGCTCAAAATCCCATATTGTCCCACATTGGAAGAATACTACAAAAGGTAGTGGTATATCAACTAAAGGACAACTAAGATTCTTAGTTGACAAGTCAAATAAGAGGCTATGATCCTACGCATCGCGGTGGTGCTTAAGCACCACCAATCGCGACACGCGTAAGCGCGACACGCGGCGCGCGAAAGGGCGATTGGGCGACTTAGGGCGCATTGCGCGCTTTGACGCGCACTTGGCACTTCGCATGTGCGCATCGTCGCTTGGAGCGTGGGAGCCTAAAGTTTTGACGAGGTAAAACTGATCAACGGTTGTGATTAAACGATCCGATCAAAGGGTTTAAAATCCGAAACGGCTTGATCTAAACCGTTAGATGAACTCGTAGCGTTTCGTGTAGGGGATGTCCATTCGCTTACGATGGGACGCCTAATCTGAACCGTTAGATCGTAGCTGTTCCAAACAGGCACGATCCAACGGTTGCTGAGTCACTCCATGAAGAGTTGTGACTGTTGAAGAACAGTCACAGAAATGGCTATAAAAAGAGTTCCAGACCTCTGTTTTGGACACCGAAAATTGCTAGTTTCTCCTCTCTCCGTCCTCTATACTTTGGCATTATCAAGTTACAAATTCAGAGTGTTCTCGGGTTTGATCAAACAGTACATAGTTTGAATCAAACAACTGTTCATACTGCATTGTATCCTGAAGGCAGGTTCTACAAAACCCATTGTGTACTCGCGGTTCTGGTTCTGTCTCAACCGGATTGGGAGAAATTTTGCCTAAAAGAAAGCGTTCCAAGAACGTGCCTTGCAGAAATTAATTATTATATTTCGTTCTTTCCATTAGAAAACTCCAACAGTTTTAGGCAAAAATTTTATATTCTTATTACTCCACTCAAATGGAAGGAACTGTGGCACAATCTATCCAAGTCATGACTCAAGACTTAATTCGACTCGACCGTTTTGATGGCGGAAATTTCACCCGTTGGCAAGAGAAAGTTATGTTCTTCCTCACATCACAAAAACTTGCATACATTCTAGATGATAACCTTGAACAAATTCCCGAGCCCACACCCGAAGACACCGAAGGAATAAAGCAAAAACGTGTGAAGAGGAAAGAAGACGAATTTATGTGTCGAGGACACATCCTCAATGCTTTGTCTCAAACTGTTTATAGCGCTCATAGAATGATTCCGACGGCAAAGGAATTATGGAAGGCTTTGGAGATAAAGTATCAAAACGAGGAAGCGAGCAATCGTAAGTTTCTAATTTCAAACTATATGAATTTTAGAATGAATAATGATAAATCTGTCGTTGCACAAGCCCATGAACTCCAACAAATTGTTGGTGACCTTAAAGCCGCTGGTATTAATCTTCAAGATGAATTTCAAGTAGGGGTGATTGTTTCAAAACTTCCATCCTCTTGGAATGGCTTTAAAAAGAAAATTAATCATGATGAAAAGACTTATACTGTGGAATCCCTTCTTCGTCACCTTCGTATTGAAGATGATACTCGTATTCGAGAAAAGAAGGATGAACAAAGTGAGCGTTATTCAAAAGCTAATATGGTTGAGGATCAAAAATCCAAGATTACCAAAGACTCAAAATTTAAAGCAAAGAATGATTCCAAATTCAAGAACCAAGGTGCAAATAAGAAAAAGAAGGGAAAATGTTTCTTCTGTGACAAACCGGGCCATTATTCTCGAGAATGTCGTCTTAAAAAGAAGGCATTTAAAGAAAAACAAGGGTCGAAGGAAACCAACAATGTTGAAGATCTTATTGCTACTGTTTGCGAAGCAAATTCAATTGATAATGAAAGTGGATGGTGGCTGGATACCGGCGCAACGGTCCACATATGCAAAGACCGCTCTTCATTCAAAACATATCAAGAAATTGATGGAAAAGAAGTGAAGATGGCAAATAATCTTCGCGCAAATGTAGTTGGAAAAGGCACAGTGGAATTGAAGCTAACTTCTGGAAAGACACTTACTCTAATTGATGTACTTCATGTACCTGATATGTGTAAAAATCTTGTGTCTGGGGACCTTCTCAATAAGAGAGGTTTCAAACTAGTGTATGAGTCTCATAAGTTTGTATTGTCTAAGAATGGCCAATTTATTGGCAAAGGGTACTCTTGTAACGGCATGATTAAAATTAATGTTATCAATGATATTAGTTCTGCTTATATGGTTGAGTCTATTTCTTTATGGCATAGTAGATTAGGTCATGTGAATTATAGAAGTATAAAAAATATGACTAATCTCGGCTTAATCTCGGATTGTAAATTTGATAACCTTTCTAAATGTGAAATTTGTGCTCAATCGAAGATAACTAGAAAGTCGTTCAAATCTGTTGAGAGGAAATCCGAAATGCTTGATCTTATTCATAGTGATGTATGTGATATGAAGAGTAATATGACTCATGATGGAAATAAATATTTCTTAACTTTCATTGATGATTACTCTAAGTATGCATATACATATTTACTTAAAAGTAAAGATGAAGTTTTCGAGAAATTCCTAATTTTTAAAGCAGAAGTTGAAACTCAACAAAATCGAAAAATTAAAGTCCTACAATCCGATAGGGGTGGTGAATATTACCCGAGTGAGTTTATACAATTTTGTAATACTTATGGGATAATCCATCAAGTTACGGCACCATATACGCCACAACAAAATGGAACGGCGAAAAGGAAAAATAGGACTTTAGTTGAAATGATAAATTCAATGTTAATCAGTTCTGGTTTACCTTTGTCGATGTGGGGAGAAGCGGTTTTATCCGCATGTTATATTTTAAATAGAGTTCCATTGAAAAACAAGGATATTACACCATATGAATTATGGTTTAATCGTAAGCCTAATCTTAGACGTCTTAAAGTTTGGGGATGTCTTGCTTATGTAAGAAAACCCGAACCTAAAAGACCTAAACTAGGAAATAGGACTTACAAATGTGTTTTTATTGGATACTCTAGTAACAGTACGACTTATAGATTTTTAAACCTTGAAACTCAAGAAATCATTGAGTCAGTAGATGTGCAATTTTTTGAACATCTAACAAAGTTTAGTACTTTGAATCAAGGTTTAGAAAATAATAATTCGACTGTTGACTCCTCAAATTTAGAAGAAAATTCACAACCTATATCTTCTTCAGAAACAACGAATGACGTTGAACCACGAAGGAGTAAAAGACAAAGAACTGAAAAAACATTTGGGCCTGACTTTGTTATTTATTTAGTTGAAGGGGATTTAAATGAGACTAAGAACAAAACTAAATTTGTTCTTAATGTAGAAGATGAACCGACCACATTTCATGAAGCGGTAACATCTAGGGATGTTGTCTTTTGGAAAGAAGCAATAAATGATGAAATGAACTCAATTTTGTCAAATCAAACTTGGGTTATTTCCGATCTTCCCCCCGGGTCTAAACCTATTGGGTGCAAATGGATATTTAAAAGAAAATTAAATCCGGATGGTTCTATAAATAAATTTAAGGCAAGACTAGTTGCTAAAGGCTATAAGCAAAAATATGGAATTGATTACTTTGATACATATGCTCCTGTTGCTCGAATCACTTCCATTAGGATATTAATATCTCTTGCTTCTATTCACAATTTAGTTATTCATCAAATGGATGTTAAAACTGCATTTTTAAATGGTGATTTAGAAGAAGAGATTTATATGGAACAACCCGAAGGGTTTGTATTGCCTGGCCAAGAAAAGAAAGTGTGTAAATTGGTTAAATCTCTTTATGGCCTTAAACAAGCTCCTATGCAATGGCATGAGAAGTTTAATAATATTGTTATATCTCATGGATATAAAGTTAATGATGCCGACAAATGTATATATAGTAAATTTGAAAATGGTGTTGGTGTTATTATATGCTTATATGTGGATGACATGTTAATATTTGGGTCTAATCTCAAATATGTTGAAGAAACCAAAAGGTTTCTTTCATCAAAATTTGATATGAAAGATCTTGGAGAAGCTGATGTGATTTTAGGAATCAAAATTGTGAGAAAGGATAATTCTTTAGCGTTATCTCAATCTCATTATATAGAAAAAGTTCTTAAAAGATATAATCATTTTGAACTTAAGCCAGCTGCTACACCTGTGGATCCTAGCATCAAATTAATGAAAAATACTGGGCGTGCTATGGACCAACTTAAATATGCTAGTATTATTGGGAGTCTAATGTATGCCATGCATTGCACTAGACCAGACATTGCTTATGCAGTGAGTATATTGTGTAGATTTACAAGTAATCCAGGACAAGAGCACTGGAATGCAATTTCTAGGGTGCTTAGATATCTGAAGAGGACTTTGGATTATGGCTTGCATTATGTAGGATATCCATCTGTTTTAGAAGGATATAGTGATTCAAGTTGGAATAATCTTGAATCAAAATCAAAGTCAACTACTGGTTGGATTTTTACGCTAGGAGGAGCAGCTATCTCTTGGGGATCCAAGAAACAAACATGTGTATCAGATTCAACAATGCAATCTGAATTTATAGCCCTAGCAGATGCATGTAAAGAACCAGAATGGCTTAGAAATGTGTTGTATGATATTCCTTTATGGAAAAAGCCATCACCTTCTATTATGATAAGTTGTGATAACCAAGCCACAATTTATAAAGTTTCGAACAAAACTTACAACGGAAAATCTAGACACATTAGTCTAAGACATCAAATTATAAGAAAATTACTCAAGGAAGGAGTAATTACAGTCGACTATATTAAAACGAACAAGAATTTAGCAGATCCTCTGACTAAAGGTCTTGTAAGAGAGATGATATATATCACCTCAAAAGGAATGGGACTAAGGTCTATTAAATAACACAACTATATTTAATGGGAACCCAACTCATATCTTGAAAATATAGATAGAGTTCAATGTGGTACAAACAAGTTAAATTATAGTTATGGAACACTAGGAATTTATACAAAAAGTTCCATTCCTATATGCCTAGTGTTGGTTTTCTGCATGTTAGAGGATGAAGTTCACTTCTTAATAAATCATATAAGTGTGACTCGCAGAATCACTAAAGTTGATTTACCTATTCGAGTGTCGAAAGTGTGGCCGCTTTCTATGAAATCAAGACCGATCCTAAAGCGCTCGTGAAATCAGGATTAGCACAAGGCCATAAAAGTGCATGCTAGAAGAACACTTATAAACTCAGAAATCGGTATGTGTGATAGTTCCGGCTAGTCTCAAAAGGTCCTTGGTTCAAGATACGTTCACCACAGCACCTTGATGAAGCTTTGAATTATTTTCACTATATGGAAGTTCAAGTCCGAAAGACACTTCTCATTTATGTACTAGATTTTAGCGATAATGCCAAAAGTTATTTATTGTCTTTTTTGCTTTGCTCTCTTGTGTATATTGAAATTGGTGGGAGAATGTTGGATTAATTCCAATATTTATTGAGTTTAATTTTTAGTTGTTAATATTTTATTATATTATTTGTGTTTTATTTTAAACATAGTTTGGGTTTTAATTTAGAAAGTAGAAACATGAGCAAATGGGTGTGAAAGATATGGGGAATGCTCAAAATCCCATATTGTCCCACATTGGAAGAATACTACAAAAGGTAGTGGTATATCAACTAAAGGAAAACTAAGATTCTTAGTTGACAAGTCAAATAAGAGGCTATGATCCTACGCATCGCGGTGGTGCTTAAGCACCACCAATCGCGACACGCGTAAGCGCGTAAGCGCGACACGCGGCGCGCGAAAGGGCGATTGGGCGACTTAGGGCGCATTGCGCGCTTTGACGCGCACTTGGCACTTCGCACGTGCGCATCGTCGCTTGGAGCGTGGGAGCCTAAAGTTTTGACGAGGTAAAACAGATCAACGGTTGTGATTAAACGATCCGATCAAAGGGTTTAAAATCCGAAACGGCTTGATCTAAACCGTTAGATGAACTCGTAGCGTTTCGCGTAGGGGATGTCCATTCTCTTACGATGGGACGCCTAATCTGAACCGTTAGATCGTAGCTGTTCCAAACAGGCACGATCCAACGGTTGCTGAGTCACTCCATGAAGAGTTGTGACTGTTGAAGAACAGTCACAGAAATGGCTATAAAAAGAGTTCCAGACCTCTGTTTTGGACACCGAAAATTGCTAGTTTCTCCTCTCTCCGTCCTCTATACTTTGGCATTGTCAAGTTACAAATTCAGAGTGTTCTCGGGTTTGATCAAACAGTACATAGTTTGAATCAAACAACTGTTCATACTGCATTGTATCCTGAAGGCAGGTTCTACAAAACCCATTGTGTACTCGCGGTTCTGGTTCTGTCTCAACCGGATTGGGAGAAATTTTGCCTAAAAGAAAGCGTTCCAAGAACGTGCCTTGCAGAAATTAATTATTATATTTCGTTCTTTCCATTAGAAAACTCCAACAGTTTTAGGCAAAAATTTTATATTCTTATTACTCCACTCAAATGGAAGGAACTGTGGCACAATCTATCCAAGTCATGACTCAAGACTTAATTCGACTCGACCGTTTTGATGGAGGAAATTTCACCCGTTGGCAAGAGAAAGTTATGTTCTTCCTCACATCACTAAAACTTGCATACATTCTAGATGATAACCTTGAACAAATTCCCGAGTCCACACCCGAAGACACCGAAGGAATAAAGCAAAAACGTGTGAAGAGGAAAGAAGACGAATTTATGTGTCGAGGACACATCCTCAATGCTTTGTCTCAAACTGTTTATAGCGCTCATAGAATGATTCCGACGGCAAAGGAATTATGGAAGGCTTTGGAGATAAAGTATCAAAACGAGGAAGCGAGCAATCGTAAGTTTCTAATTTCAAACTATATGAATTTTAGAATGAATAATGATAAATCTGTCGT